>OX578153.1:31118917-32318917 GCA_951213105.1 Amaurobius ferox | reverse complement strand
TAATATCTATCAATTTAGCCAGATTTGAAGAAACTCGCCAAGTTAGCGATATGCCTCCGAAATTGTATCCAGAATTTTGCCAACCGTTATGGACCTTGAAATAGGTTATTCTCATAATAGATTATTATATTACTACCAAGATATTGAATTTTCATTAATTTGTCGTCATTTTTATTGCTTTAGAGTCATTTCTATCAATTTAGAGACATTTTCAGCCATTTGGCGACATTTTTATTAATTCAGCGACTTGTCAATTTTTGTTTAGTCAAACCACGGTCAATCTGCCCTAAAAGTAATGAACTGAAACATCCAAGAATAATATTCTTACTTTTGTTGGAAGAAGCTTGAACTATTTTTAATGTTAAACCATAGCCACCTTTATCTAATACTAGGGACAAAAAGTATCTTTTAGGTAAAGATGGCTATGGTTAAACCAAGGCTTAACTGTATCCCGCGTTCTGTTGATAAGTGCCATAAAATTAAGTCTTGGTTAAAAGTGTTCGAAATGAGCTTGACACTCTGCGTTGAGAGGTATCTCACATAAAAATATATAAAATGATAAATAAAATAACATCAGGGTCTCATTTTCAGTAACTGAAGTCATACGCTACGTAAAGCTTCAATGGTTATATCATAATTTTGTTGTGAAAAAATTATAGTCAGTCGCTGCATTACATAAGAAACAGGTCGCCCACATCATGGTCTCACTGTCAGCATATAATGTCATACACTACTTAAAGATCCATGCCTATATCAAAACAAGAAAGATTAATCATGCATAAAGCATTGATTATGAAACCCTTTCCTACTGAAATGCAATTTTATTTAAACTTCTCTAAAATGCGCTAGATTCAGCGGTGATATTTTTAAATATTTCATAGTACAATAATTGGAAATTTAAAACTTTATCAATAAAGCAGTGCTATAAAATCGCTTGCTTCTCTATCTAAGTAAAATCAATGAATATTCACTTATATTCCAGATCACTTATATTCCATATCACTTATATTCCCATTCCCATTCTCTATTCACTTATATTCCTATTCACTTATATTCCATATCACATACATTCCAGACTGCAGAGCTAAATAATTTTGCGTTAAAAATTTAAAAATTCTTATACAATTCTCCTTACAAACGCTTGATTTGTTTACATTAAGATAATTTTAAGATAATTTTAATAGTATTAAGATAATTTTAAAAATATTACCGAGGAATGTATCGCATTTTACAGATGTTTAATCCAGGCAATTTATATTCCAATGCAGCTATTTGAATGAAGTTCATTTTCTCGATGAAGTTTCAAGTTTTCAAATATAATAAATTAATTTAGTATTTTAATAACACATAAGCGACTTATCTACCACATTTTGTGAAATTTGGTCAAGTAATTTGCCAGCTAGAGTTGTTACACACCATTTTCATTGGCCATTTTGCAAAAATGGCAGGTTCTGTTTTCTCGAATCGTGCCAATATCGAATAAGAACCAGAGAAATCCACAATGGGCTTCTCTACCAAATTTAGTGAAATTTGTGCAAGTATTTGCTACCTAAAGTATATAATATGCCACCTAAAGTAGTTACATACGATTTTTACGGGCAATTTCGCAAAAAAGGTAGGTTCTTTTTTCCCGAATCGTACCAATATCGAATACGCACCACTATAATCCACAAGTGGTTTATTTACCAAATTTTGTAAAATTTGGTCAAATATTTTGCCACCTAGATTTGTTATATACGATTAAGGGTCTTTTATCAAAAAATGCAGGTTCTTTTTTTCCGAACCATACCAATATCGAATAAGCACCAGGGAAATCCACAAATGGCTTAACTACCAAGTTTTTTTTTTAATTTGGTGAAATATTTTGCCACCTAAAGTCGCAACATACAATTTTGAAGGGTCATTTCGCCAAAAAGGCAGGTACTTTCTTTCCGAATCGTACCAATATCGAATCGTACCGAATCGTACTAATATCGAATAAGCACCAGGGTAATCATCAGGTGGAATATCTACTAAATTTTGGGAAATTTGGTCAAATATTTTGCTACCTAGGGTTGTTATATACGATTTTTACGGGCCATTTCGCTAAAAAAGGCGGATTTTTACCAAAATTTTGATTATTTCTACAATGAAGCTTATTTTTCACTTATGGAGACTGTAAACACATGAAGCTGTAAGATGAGTTGTATAATAATTGTTGAATTTTTTTAATGCAAAATTATTGAGCTCTGGAGTTTGCAATATAGCTGATATAAATGAAACATTCATTGATTTTATAGAGATGCAGACGATTTTATAGCAGATTTTTTCGATGAAGTTTTAAGCAGAGTTAAATATTATTTTTACCTTCATGGTTTTGAATTTCTAAGTAACATAAATTATTCTAGCATTGCGATAAATGAAAATAATGGAAAAAAATGTATGAATGAAATATTCACTGTATGTCCATAGAAAGCCATACGATTTATATTTCAATGACGTCATTTTAATAATGTCCATGTTTTTCGATGACGTTTTAGGTTTTCAAATATAGTAAATTATTGTAGTATTGTAATACTTTTAAAAATACTGGATGTATCGCCTTTTAGAGATGTTTAAATAAAATTGCATTGCAGTAGGAAAGTGTTTCATAACCAATGCTTTATGCTGGATTCAACTTTCTTGTTTACTTGTTATTATGTTTTACTAGAAGGTATGTCCGTCATATGACGGAATTAAAACTTTTCAAAGCATTGTCGCCTATTTAGCGTCATTTTTATCGATTTGGTGATGTTTTTATTAATTTGGCTACATTTTCAGGCAATATTTAAAAAAGTTGATCAAAAATTCATTTGACGTCAGTCAAACAATATTTAAAAAATTTGCAAAATTTGCGATATTCCGCCAAATTCTTTGCCAAGAATTAAGTACGGACGACGAAATGGGTTATTCTTACGGTCGTTTACTATGTTCTTTCCAAGATATTATATTTTCATAAATTAGTCATCATTTCCAGTGATTTATTGTCATTTTTATCAATTTGGCTGTAATATCTATCAATTTAGCCAGATTTGAAGAAACTCGCCAAGTTAGCGATATGCCTCCGAAATTGTATCCAGAATTTTGCCAACCGTTATGGACCTTGAAATAGGTTATTCTCATAATAGATTATTATATTACTACCAAGATATTGAATTTTCATTAATTTGTCGTCATTTTTATTGCTTTAGAGTCATTTCTATCAATTTAGAGACATTTTCAGCCATTTGGCGACATTTTTATTAATTCAGCGACTTGTCAATTTTTGTTTAGTCAAACCACGGTCAATCTGCCCTAAAAGTAATGAACTGAAACATCCAAGAATAATATTCTTACTTTTGTTGGAAGAAGCTTGAACTATTTTTAATGTTAAACCATAGCCACCTTTATCTAATACTAGGGACAAAAAGTATCTTTTAGGTAAAGATGGCTATGGTTAAACCAAGGCTTAACTGTATCCCGCGTTCTGTTGATAAGTGCCATAAAATTAAGTCTTGGTTAAAAGTGTTCGAAATGAGCTTGACACTCTGCGTTGAGAGGTATCTCACATAAAAATATATAAAATGATAAATAAAATAACATCAGGGTCTCATTTTCAGTAACTGAAGTCATACGCTACGTAAAGCTTCAATGGTTATATCATAATTTTGTTGTGAAAAAATTATAGTCAGTCGCTGCATTACATAAGAAACAGGTCGCCCACATCATGGTCTCACTGTCAGCATATAATGTCATACACTACTTAAAGATCCATGCCTATATCAAAACAAGAAAGATTAATCATGCATAAAGCATTGATTATGAAACCCTTTCCTACTGAAATGCAATTTTATTTAAACTTCTCTAAAATGCGCTAGATTCAGCGGTGATATTTTTAAATATTTCATAGTACAATAATTGGAAATTTAAAACTTTATCAATAAAGCAGTGCTATAAAATCGCTTGCTTCTCTATCTAAGTAAAATCAATGAATATTCACTTATATTCCAGATCACTTATATTCCATATCACTTATATTCCCATTCCCATTCTCTATTCACTTATATTCCTATTCACTTATATTCCATATCACATATATTCCAGACTGCAGAGCTAAATAATTTTGCGTTAAAAATTTAAAAATTCTTATACAATTCTCCTTACAAACGCTTGATTTGTTTACATTAAGATAATTTTAAGATAATTTTAATAGTATTAAGATAATTTTAAAAATATTACCGAGGAATGTATCGCATTTTACAGATGTTTAATCCAGGCAATTTATATTCCAATGCAGCTATTTGAATGAAGTTCATTTTCTCGATGAAGTTTCAAGTTTTCAAATATAATAAATTAATTTAGTATTTTAATAACACATAAGCGACTTATCTACCACATTTTGTGAAATTTGGTCAAGTAATTTGCCAGCTAGAGTTGTTACACACCATTTTCATTGGCCATTTTGCAAAAATGGCAGGTTCTGTTTTCTCGAATCGTGCCAATATCGAATAAGAACCAGAGAAATCCACAATGGGCTTCTCTACCAAATTTAGTGAAATTTGTGCAAGTATTTGCTACCTAAAGTATATAATATGCCACCTAAAGTAGTTACATACGATTTTTAAGGGCAATTTCGCAAAAAAGGTAGGTTCTTTTTTCCCGAATCGTACCAATATCGAATACGCACCACTATAATCCACAAGTGGTTTATTTACCAAATTTTGTGAAATTTGGTCAAATATTTTGCCACCTAGATTTGTTACATACGATTAAGGGTCTTTTATCAAAAAATGCAGGTTCTTTTTTTCCGAACCATACCAATATCGAATAAGCACCAGGGAAATCCACACATGGCTTAACTACCAAGTTTTTTTTTTAATTTGGTGAAATATTTTGCCACCTAAAGTCGCAACATACAATTTTGAAGGGTCATTTCGCCAAAAAGGCAGGTACTTTCTTTCCGAATCGTACCAATATCGAATCGTACCGAATCGTACTAATATCGAATAAGCACCAGGGTAATCATCAGGTGGAATATCTACTAAATTTTGGGAAATTTGGTCAAATATTTTGCTACCTAGGGTTATTATATACGATTTTTACGGGCCATTTCGCTAAAAAAGGCGGATTTTTACCAAAATTTGGTCAACTATTTTGCCAGCTAGAGTAGTTACATACGATTTTTATGAGCCATTTTGCAAAAGAGGCAATTTTTTTTCCTGAATCGGAACAATAACGAATAAGCACCACGGCAATCCACAAGCAGCTTATCTACCAAATGTGAAATATTTGACCAAATTTCACAACATTTGGTAGATAAGCCACTTGTGGATTGCCGTGGTGCTCATTCGTTATTGTTCCGATTCGGGAAAAAGAGCCTGCCGTTTTTGCTAAAGGGCTGTATAAATCGTTTATAACAACACTAGCTGGCGAAAATATTTGACCAAATATCCCAAATTTTGGTAGATAAGCTATATGTGGAGTACCCTGATACTTATTCGACATTGATACGATATGAGAAAAAATATCTGCCTTTTTTGCGAAATAGCCCGAAAAATCGTATGTCACAACTCTAGGTGGCAAAATATTTGACCAACTTTTACAACATTTGGTAGATAAGCCGCGTGCGGATTATCCTGATTCTTATTCGATATTGGCACGATTAGGGAAAAAAGAATCTCCCTCTTTAGCGAAATGACCCGTAAAAATCTGTGTAATAATTCTAGGTAGCAAAATATTTGACAAAATTTCCCACAATTTGGTAAATAATCCACTTGTGGATTACCCTGGTGCGTATTCGATATTGGTACGATTCGGAAAGGCAGAACCTGCAATTGTTGCGAAATGGCCCGTAAAAACTGTATGTAACAACTCTTGGTGGCAAAATATTTGACCAAATTTCACAAAAATTGGTAGATACGTCACTTGTGGATGTCCTTGGTGCTTATTCGGTATTGGTACGGTTCGGTAAAAAAGAACCTGCATTTTTGGCTAAATGACCCTTAAAAATCGTATGTAACAAATCTAGGTAGCAAAATGTCTGACCAAATTTCACAGAATTTGGAAAATAAGCCACTTATGGATTACCCTGGTGCGTATTCGATATTAGTACGATTCGGGAAAAGGAACCTGCCTTTTTTGCGAAATGGCCCGTATAAATCGTATGTAACAACTTTTGGTGGCAAGATATTTGAACAAATTTCCCAAAATTTGCTAGATAAGCCCCCTGTGGATTACCAATGTTCTTATTCAATATTGGTACGATTCGCGAAAACAGCACCTGCCTTTTTTTGCGAATTAGTCAATGAAAATGGTATGTAACAACACTAGCTGGCAAATTACTTGACCAAATTTCCCAAATTATGGTAGACAAGTCGCTTAAGTGTTATCACAATACCACATTAATTTATTATATTTGAAAACTTGAAACTTCATCGAAAAAATGAACTTCATTCAAATTACTGCATTGAAATATAAATTGCCTGGATTAAACATCTGTAAAATGCGATGCAGTCCTCGGTAATATTTTTAAAATTATCATAATACTACAATAATTTATTATATATGAAAATTTCATCGAAAACAAATGAAATTTATTCAAATGACGTCATCGAAATATAAAACGTCTGGGTCCCTCTATAAAAGCAGCATTTCAAATTTTGGGAAATTTGGTCAAATATTTTTCTACCTAGAGTTTTTACATACGATTTTTATGCGCCATTTCGCTAAAAAGACAGAAGACCTCTAGAATACGAAAAAACTATCTTTAGTTTGACGTCTGTGTGTCTGTGCAATGTATTTATCCACTCTAACTCAAAAACTATTGGAACGAACTTCATAAATTTTGGTAGGTAAGTCACTTGGATGTGACCCTGGTGCTGATTAGTTTTTGGTACGATTCGTAAAAACAGAACCCGACTTTTTTTGAGAAGTGGCCAGTAAAAATTTTCTTTTATCCGCTCTAGCTAAAATACTAATTGACCACCAAATTTCACAAAATATGGTACATCAGTTACTTGTTGAATATACTGGTGCTGTTTAGAATTTGGTACGATTCGGAAAAGAAGAGCCCGCCAATTTTTACGAAATGACCAGCAAAAATTTCATGTATCCACTCTAGCCAAAATACTAATTGACCAAATTTCATAAAATTTCGTAGATAAGTTACTTGTGGGATACTCTGGTTCTGATTAGATTTTTGTGCGATTCGGAAAAGAATAACCTGCCTCTTTTGCCAAAATCGCCAAAATCTAACAAAAGGGACTAAGTAGTGCAAGCTGAAATGTATCAATTAAATTCTTGTTTTATACGGAATTTTTGAAGAGGAGAATAATATAACACACTCCATTATACTTTAGGACTACCGTTTGCAACTTATTTGAGATTTCTTGCATTTTTGTTAAGCCGATTTTGGAAAAATCTCCGATTACCGAATAAAAACAAAAATTGAATTAAAAATGCAAATTTAGTGTGATTTGGTTCAATTAAACTCAATCTAATGAATTATTAAAGAAATAAAGAAAATATGAATTTGAGCCTGCAGGGAAAGCCATGTGCTGCCCACGTCAGATTTTTTTACTTTCTAATAAATATTACGATACAAGTCGAACTACTTTCTGAATATGAATGTGTGATAAAACCAAACTACTGAATGTTAATGTATGATAAAGGCGAGTGGAGATTCAAACTCCAGATATTTTCCTTCTGTTGTTGTTGAGATCCAGACCGTCCGACCAACCAGAAAGGTGTAAGGTAACTGTTTATACGGCCGAGAGATACTTTTCTTCTGCGACATTCTTTTTTAAACACCTTGTACAACGCATCTAAAAAGTTGACAAAAAATTCTTAAACATAAATGTTTAAACTGTTGAAAAGCGCTAAACCATTTCTAAATTTAAGTTACTAAAACAAAACAAAAACACCTCTTCAATTTAAATTAATGAGTAAAAATATTTTATAAAAATTTCATGAGGAGGAAGAAGGTAACTGTTGCAATTAAGCTTTCAATAACCGTGGTAAACCACGTCTAAAATATAACAATATATTTAGTAAAGACTACAAGTACTGATGATGGACACTATGTTGTCCGAAAGCACTTTCATCTTTTGAAATTCTTTTTATGTGTATCATTGATGATGTATTGAATAAAGACGGTTTACAATCTAGTTGTATCTTTGATACCGTTCAAACTTTTAGTTTTGCTTGGTGTCTCGTTCGCGACCCTATGCCTGTTACACCATAATATGATTTTCTGGAAATCTAGTGTTCCACCACAAGTGTTATGTTTATGTTTCAGCCTAATCTATTTATATTTTAAAGCAAATTCAATTCAATTATTTTTAATATATTTATTTGTAATGCATGTTAATCGATTTTTCCGATTTGTCCTATGCAAATTTATATTCAAGATTTCTGGTTGTAAAAAAGATCATGTCTGTCAGTTACTGATTATTGCCACTGATAATGGACATTACATTGTCCTGAAGCGCTTTGGCCCTTTGAAATACTTCCCATGTACGTCATTGATGGTGCATTGAATAAAGACGGCTTACAATATTTATAGTCTCTACTAAATGTATTTCAATAACTACTCGAATTTCAACATATTTCAGTGCTGTGACCTGTTGTATCTTTACAATAGACGCACTTTGCTATTCCCAGGTTAGGCAATACTATTCTAACGATTTTAAAATGTGCTCAAAAGAACTTAAAATGCGAAATCTCCTTGAAAATATCGGATTTGAAATTTTTTGGGAAAACAAAACTTACAATAGTGTGATATTATAAACAAGAATGATCAATCATGCATAAAGCACTGATTATAAAACACTTTCTAACTGGAAATGTAATTTTATTTAAGCGTCTTTAAATTGTGATACATTCAACGCTGATATTTTTAACACTTTACAACATAGTTGAAAAGTGTTTATGACTTTGTTCATTCTGTCTGTCTGTCCGTTAGCACGACAACTGCCGTAAAAATGACTTTATCAAAATGAAATTTTAGTATGTTTTTCAGATGGTCTGTGGGGTCTATGGAAATATAAATGAATAATAACACCCAATTATTTTTGGATTGAACCCGGGTTGAATAAAAGAAATACATTGAACCCTATGGGGCCTAATTTTTCAAACATTTTTTAAGCGGATTTAAAATTCACAAATTGCTGCGAAAATTTTAGGAAATATTCAAATTATCCCATAAAATGTATAAAAACAATTTCAGCAAAATATATTCAGCAGTTTTTTAAATAAAGATTAAAATAATAATTACACTTTTTATATGAAACGATCACCTGATCATTATATGAAGAGCTCACGTGACCCACTTCAAAATAAAATATGGCTTTCATCTTGTGTCAAAACCGTGATTTTTAAAGTTATTTTTAATTCATATTTAGAGTTGCATTGCACAAATTGCTTCGAAAGTTTTAGGAAATATTCAAATTATCCCATAAAATATATAAAAAAAATATCAGTAAAATATGTTAGGTAAATTTTTAAATAAAAATTGTTTGATAAAGGCAGAAAAACAAATTCAATTAAATTCTGACTCTTGCTAAATTCTCCAGCAAGAAAAAAAGAGATATATTTTGTAATTAATATCTTTCCAAGACTTTAATTACTTTATATGTAGCGTAAGTTTCACGTTTTAAAATAAATATGGTAGGTAACAATATTTCAAAATTATTTTAATTTTATGTAACTCCTCATGATTGATAGTCGTCTGTCTGTCCGTTATACTTGTTATACTTGTCTGTTATACTTGTTTGATGGCATTTTTAATGCACTTTCGAGCGTCCCAGAGAGTTGAAATTTGGTACACAGCTTATATTTATAGAGCATTTTATTCTATAAAAATTTGGTGAATCCTCCTATATAGATCCTACATTGTTTTCGAAATGGCCTGCAAAAAATCCCCGTTCACTTCTATGAATCATTGTTGTAAGATTGTTAAAAATTCTGATTCAAACAGCACATGACTTTCCCGACAGACTCATATTCACGTTTCCTGTATTTCTTCAATAACCATTTGAGTTTATCTGCAAAAAATAACAACCACAAGTATTTTAAATGACACTGAATTTGCACGTTAAATTTAAATTTCGTTCTCATTTGGTAGCTGGATTTATTTTCAAACGTGGCGTAGAAAAAACGCGAAAAATCTAAAATATCTCAAGAACGGATAGTCCTAGAGTAATGGGGTTGGTCTTATTCTTTCCGTTGTTAATAATTACCCATAAAATGAGCATTTGATTGATATAAATGAGCATATGTAGTCTTTTATATTTAGATTTAACTATTTTTGCGGTCCATTTCGTGAAAACGGCAGGTTTTTTTTCCCAAATCGTACCATAATCTAATCATCAACAAAATAACCTACAAGTAACTTATATACCAAATTTTGTTAAATTTGGTCCATTAATTTTTCAGCTATAGAGGATAAGAACAATTTTTGTCACCCATTTCGCAAAAAGGCGGGTTCTTTTATTACGAATCGTACTAAAATCAAATGTGCATCAGGATTTCCCACAAAAAGCTTACCTACCACATTTTATGAAATTCGGTCCATTAGTTTTTAAGTTGGCATGTTAGAGTGGATACAATATCCTCACAGACACACAGGAACACACACAGACAAACTTACACACACCCTCACACACACTTCCCGGCCGTCCAAACAGTTACCTTACACCTTTCTGGTAGGTCGGACGGTCTGGGTCTCAACAACAACAACAACACCCTCACACACGGGGCGCGGTAGCCCATTGGTTAGCGTGCTGGAGTTGCACTCGGTAGGCCCGGGTTCGATTCCAGCCACTGTCAAAACTGCCGCCGTGTTCACGCGGAGTACGATCACGTTAAACATGTGGGTCCGTAAGTCCTTCCGAGAGGTTGATGGTAGGGGAAGGAGGGTACGGTCCCTGTGGATGCCTCCCCCACTGGGTTCCGGTCCAAATTGGGTAGCACTTCCCGGCCGTCCAAACAGTTACCTTACACCTTTCTGGTAGGCCGGACGGTCTGGGTCTCAACAACAACACCCTCACACACACAGACGTCACGCTAAAAATAGCTTTTTCGTGTTCTAGAAGTCCTAAAACGTGTTGCTCTTTCGAAAGTTCGAGTACCGATCTTCGGCACGATTCCAATACTTTGAATATACAGGTATACACACACACTTATATTATGTGTGTGTATTATCTGTGTATCAAAATTTCGTGCCTACGCAATTACAATATTTGTGATTTTAAAAGATCCCTAGACTTTTATTATTTCTACAACGAAGCCTAATTCTAATTTATGAGAATGCAAATAAATCAAGCGTTTGTAGGATGAGTTATATAAGAAATGCTGATTTATTTTCACGCAAAATTATTTAGATCTGGAGTCTCGAATACAAGTGATAAGAGTGAAATATTCATTGATTTTATATACAGAAGGACACTATTTATATTTCGATAAAGTTTTCAGTTTTTAGGTATAATAAATTACTATACTACTGTGATAATGTAAAAGATATCACCACTGAATGTATCACACTTTAGAGATCTTTAAATTAAGTTGCATTTCAGTTGGAAAGTGTTTCATAATCAATGCTTATGCATGATTGATATTCCTTGTTTTTAAATTACACAGTAAATTATTATATTTGAAAACTGGAAACTTCAAAAAAGACAATCAAAAAATACGATGCCAGTAACCATGGAGGTAAAAGTAAGGAGTTAAAATTTCACAATAAGAAAACGCCAATATCGTGTAAGTCAATAATTTAGGTGGCGCTGGAATAAGCTGCATTGTATGAATTTCTATGGTGAAAGAACTAACATATTTTTTAAACTGCCAGTTTGTAAAAATAAAAAATCTGATGTGGGCAACACATGACTTTCCTTATATAATGCAATGAATTTACTACTTTTACAGTTAAAAAAAAATCTGATGTGGGCAACACATGACTTTCCTTATATAATGTGATGAATTTACTACATTTACACTAAAAAGATAGGTTGTTCTTATAGTAGATACTAATATTCTTTCCAAGATATTGAATTTTCGACAATTAGTAGTCATTTTTATTGATTTAGCGTCATTTTTATCCATTTGGCGAGATTTTCGTTAATTTGGCAACATTTCAAAAACTCGCCAAGTTGGCGACATTCCGCCAAATTCGTCGCGAAAATTTCGCCAAGCGTTATGGACGAAGAAATAAGTTATTCTTACAGCAGATCAATGACTATTGGCGTTTAAATACAAAAGTATTACACAAAGAATCTGTTTTCATGAATGGAACGAGCTAGATCCACGAGAATGATGTCATCTAATTTATCGCATGGTATTACATATGAAAAGTGTACATATTTCTCAATAGGAATTTTTTTTTTTTTTTTTTATATGACTTTTTGATAATTTTTTTGAAAAATGTGTAATATCTCGAGAACGGTTCATGTTAGCTTTCTAAAATTTATGTCAATCGTTTTTTAATGAAAAATTACATAAGAAATGTCTATTTGCGTAACTTTATTAGTGCTTTTGATTTTTTGACAATTTTTTAAAAATTTCATTCAAAAATTTAGGGGGGTTCTGGACATTCGATTGCGTATAAAAACAATAGGCTTCCAGTGTTTACAGATTGTGTGTTTTGTACCAAATTTTGTTCGAATCGGTCCATTCGTTCGTCAGTTATCGTCTCCACAGACACACTGACACACATACACGCACACACACATACTTTCACACACACACACACTCACACACACACACACATAGACATCACTTCAAAAATGTTTGATTCGTGATCAGGGATGCCTAAAACGTGCTCTCCCGTCGAAAACTCGAATTCGAATTTTCGACCCCGTCACAATACTTTCCTTATACATTATGTATATAAGGAAATTAAAAATACTGGTTAATTGTACACATAATTAGTTAACTCTTAATTTTAAAATTATACATATACTACAAAATACATATACTAAATACATATACATATACTACAAAATACATATACTAATACTACAAAATCCATATACTATATGTAAAAAAATACATATACTAAATACTACGCCTTTCTGTTGTGTCAATTAGCAATAGAAGCCACTTTACTAGCACTAGCGACACCTACATAAAATTCTCAAAACATTACGGCATTTTTAAGCGTTTCTTTCATAGGAGTTTTATCTCCTTCTTTCCAACTCCTTGCTAGTTAAACTAAATGAACTTTATTCAATTAATGCCATTGTAACATAAATCGTTTGCCTCTATATGTAAAATCAACGAATATTTCATCATATAAAATAAAAAATATTATAATTGCGTTGGTTCAGAATTTAGATAAACAGATAATACGTAATAATAATACGTAATAATCAGATAATCTGATGTGGGCAGCACATAACTTTCCTTATATAATGCAATCAAAGAATGAATATACTACTTTTACATTAAGTAAAATAGATTATTACTTTCCTTATATACATAATGTATAAGGAAAGTATTGTGACGGGGTCGAAAATTCGAAATCGAGTATTCGACGGGAGAGCACGTTTCAAGCATCCCTGATCACGAATCAAACATTTTTGAGGTGATGTCTGTGTGTGTGTGTGTGTGAAAGTATGTGTGTGTGTGTGTGTGTGTGTGTGTGTGTGTGTGTGTGTGTGTGTGTGTGTCAGTGAGTCTGTGGAGACGATAACTGGCGAACGAAACGTTCGAACGATTCGAACCAAATTTTGTGACGAACGATTCGAACCAAATTTGGTACAAAAATCACAATCCGTAAACACTGGTAGCCTATTGTTTTTAAATGCAATCGAATGTTCAGAACCTCCCTAAATTTTCGAATAAAATTTTGAAAAAATCGTCAAAAAATCAAAACCACTAGTAAAGATACGCAAATAGACATTTCTTATGTAATTTTTCATTAGAAAACGATTGACATAAATTTTAGAACGCTAACATGAACCGTTCTTGAGATATTGCACATTTTTGAAAAAAAATTTTTAAAAAGTCATATAAAATGAAAAAAAAATATTTCTTATTGAGAAACATGTTCACTTTTCATATGTAATACCATACGATAAATTGGGTGACATCATTCTCGTAGATCTAGTTCGTTCCATTCATGAAAAAGGATACTTTGAGTAAAACTTTTGTATTTGAAAGCCAATAGTCATTTTTCTGTTGTAAGAACAACTTATTTCTTCGTCCATAACGCTTAGCGAAATTTTAGCGACAAACTTGGCGGAATGTCGACAATTTGGCGACTTTTTGAAATGTTGCCAAATTAACGAAAATCTCGCCAAATGGATAAAAATGACGCTAAATCAATGAAAATGACGACTATTTGTCGAAAATTCAATATCTTGGAAAGAATATTAGTATCTACTATAAGAAAAACCTATTTTTTTTCTGTAAAAGTAGTAAATTCATTACATTATATAAGGAAAGTCATGTGTTGGCCACATCAGATTTTTTTTATAGTAGATACAAGTATTTATATTCTTTCCAAGATATTGAATTTTTGTCATTGAGTCGTCCTTTTCATTGATTTAGCGTCATTTTTATCCATTCGGCGTGTTTATCGTTAAGTTAGCAACATTTAAAAAAATCGCCAAGTTGGCGACACTCCTCAAATTTGCGCCACAATCCTCATGCTTCTGCGCAAATTTGGAAAGATATTTATTATAAAATATATCACTTTTTTAACACTTTACAACAAAGTTGAAAAGTGTTTTTAACACTTTACAACAAAGTTGAAAAGTGTTTATGACTTTGTTCATTCTGTCTGTCTGTCTGTCTGTCTGTCTGTCTGTCCGTTAGCACGATAACTGCCGTAAAAATGACTTAATCAAAATGAAATTTTAGTATGTTGTTCAGACGGTCTATAGGACCTATGGGAATATAAATGAATAATATCACCCAATTAGTTTTGGATTGAACCCGGGTTGAAAAAATGGAATACATTGAGCCCTATGGGAACTAATTTTTCAAGCATTTTTTAAGCGGATTTAAAATTCACAAATTGCTTCGAAAATTTTAGGCAATATTCAAATTGTTCCATAAAATATATAAAAAAAAATTCAGCGAAATATATTCAGTTGTTTTTTAAATAAAAATTAAAATAGTAATAACACCTCTTATATTAAGCGATCACGTGTCCATGATATGAAACGATCACATGACCCACTTCAAAATGATATATGGCATCCATCTTGTGTCAAAATCGTGATTTTTAAAGTTCTTTTTAACTTATATTGAGTGTTGTATCCGTCCTAAAATTACTTTATTTTTGCCTAAATTCTGTGCATCTACATACTGAAACAACGCAATGACAATATATTTCAGTTTAAATGCTCTTCCAAATTTGATTATTTCTACTATTAAGCCTATTTTTCACCTATGTAAAATGTAAACAGCAAAATATGTAGAATGAGTTGTATTAGAATCGCTGTAATTCTTTAACACAAAATCATTTAGTCCATGGAGTCTGCTTAGCTCATATGAATTCATTGATTTTAGAAAGAGAAGGACGATATTTTTCGATGAAGTTTTACGCATACAGTTTACTTACTTGCAGCTCAATGGTCTTAATTTTTAAATAAAATAAATTGTTATAGTATTGTGATGAATGACATGAATGGGGGAATTATTTATGAATGAAATGTTGCTTTTATAGAGAGAGCCAGGCGTGTTATTTTTTATGACGTCATTTGAATGGATTTCAGTTGTTTTCGATGAAGTTTTCAAATATAATAAATTATCGTATTATTATGATAATTCTAAAATTATTACCGAGGAATGTATAACATTTTAGAGATGTTTAAACCAGGCAATTTATACTTTAATGCCGTCATTTGAATAATGTTATTTTTTTTCGATGAAGGTTTAAGGTTTCAAATATAATAAATTAATGTAGTATTGTGATAAGTTTTAAAATATTACCGAGGAATGTATTGCATTTTAGACATGTTTAAATAAAATTGCATTGAAGTTGGAAAGTGTTTCATAATCAATGCTTTAAGCATGATTGATCTTTCTTATTTTATTTCTGGAAAATATAGCAAGAGTCAGAATTTAATTGAATTTGTTTTTCTCCGTATATTGAACAATTTTTATTTAAAAAACTACCTAACGTATTTTACTGAAATTTTTTCTGTATATTTTATGGGATAATTTGAATATTTCGTAAAACTTTCGAAGCAATTTGTGAATTTTAAATTCGCTTAAAAAATGTTTGAAACATTAGGTACCGTAGGGTTCAATGTATTTCATTTATATTCAAGCCAGGTTAAATCCAAAACTAATTGGATGATGTTATTCATTTATATTCCCATAAGTCCGACAGACCGTCTGAAAAACATACTAAAATTTCATTTTGATAAAGTCATTATTACGGCAGTTATCGTGCTAACGGCAGACAGACAAACAGAGAGAATGAACAAAGTCATAAACACTTTTCAACTATGTTGTAAAGTGTTAAAAATTAAAAATACTTACCCAATGATGCAAGCATCAGTACTAGAAGAAGAAATGAAATGATCAGTTGCAAGTACTGCATTTTTCAATTTCTGCGTAGAGCGACTATTAGTCAAAGTTAACTGGAAGACTTTAGGTACCAGTTTCTCTTGAAGTACTGTAAAACTTTTATACTTTATTACTTTTATACCCTTCTTCTTAAATATTTATTCAACTGCTTATGAATTGTTTTCACCCCTGCTGTACCCACAACGTATCCAGTGATTCAGGCTCGAAATAACGTGTTAATCAAACAAGAAAAGACTGGAAGAAAAATACACCAGCGAAAGCAATTTTAACTGAGTTTGATGAATGCTGCATGCTGCAAAACAGTTAATAGATATTTTAACAGTGGTCTGCTGCAAGCAGAACGGCATTCAGCAACAATAAAGATGAAATTAATATATATATATACATTTTATATTCTGTATTATTTTGCGTTTTATATTCTGTTTTCTACAGACTGACTTCTATTACATCTTTTAGTTGTACATTTACATTTATTATTTACTTCTGAATTCAACCATTTTCATATTTGAAAAAAAACTTTTTTAAAAAAGATAAAACCTGTTGTGAAGCTGCATTTGCGCTTATTACAGAGTTTATTCTCTTTTTAATTATAATTTTATTTTATTTTGTTTATTATTATCGCTAACGCTATGCTATACTTTAACTACAAGCCCATCTATGTCTTAACAGTGACCTCTATGGATATTGCTTTTATTTAGCTAACCCTTTCATTCCTTCAATTGATTGATCCTAATATTCTTCTCATCCCCCTTCCCATTGTAGTGATATGTTACCTTCTATTTTTATCCTTAGTCTTGGTCTATATAGTTACTCATTTGTAACAGATATGCTAGAGATGGGGTTTTTTGTACATACAGTAGTTTATGCATAGTTTTCGATTAAAATATTTCACTTTTTATTCTTATATATATATATATATATATATATATATATATAGAATGTCATATAACAGAATCTACCATAGTACAAACAGGTAATGCATGGCTCCGTGAGTGTTGCCATTGGTGGAAAAGTCGACTTGTAAACGGGAACTAGGGGTCACAATCCCCCTAGGCCTTTTATGTATTACCTGTTGGCTGACTTCATGTCCAATCTTTCAATTTTTACTATTATATTTTTCTATTATATATATATATATATATATATATATATATATATATATATATATATATATATATATATATATATATAAGATTGCTATTGACTTGTATGTCTTCTTTCACCATGGTCAAGGTGAAACATAGGAACATATGACGTGAGACATATACATAGAATGTATTAAACACATATATTACGTGTCAGTTATATACATTTTATATGTTTTAAAAACGTAGGCATTTTTAATTAAATTAAACCTTTTGTAGGCTAACGAAATGAAGTAAATATGAGACTTTCTAAATCAGTAATAATAAATAGAAAATTCAATCTGTTTGCTTGTCTGTCTGTTTAATTGTGCGCCATATCTGCTGTACTTAGATGTGTGTGGTTTTATAGAATGTAGCATCTATATCTAAACTAATGCGTCCTGAAGGCTCTTCTCTAAATTTTCAATTACATTTTTGAAATTAAATTCTAAAGCTTTTACAAAGCTACCTTCACTATTTTCCTCCTCATTCCTCTCCTAGAGGTTTTGAATCTTTTATTATTTTTTTTCTTAGCGTATAGCGTGCGTGATAATTTGTAGACGGTTAAGCATTTAAAGAAAATTGAGTAGTGTTATCTGTAATTGCATTTTTTCAGTAGAGGCCAGCTATTGACGACCTGGGCAACGAAATCCCCGATTTTTGAAAATCAGGGCTCTAGAGGCCCTTTGAAATTTAATTGTCTGTCGTTATATCATATATATATATATATATATATATATATATATATATATATATATATAGATATATATATATAAACTTTGAAAACTTTTAATCTAATGTTTGGAATAATATTACCAATAAGGCAATGTATACCACTTAAACAATAAATGAGTATGCGCAAAGCAGCAATAACAATTTTATACACGATATAAAATTCAATCAAAGAATAAACAGTACCAAAAGTGGTTGTGACCCCCACTCCCCGGTTAAAAGCATGCTTTGAGTGCCGCGGCAAACACTCCCGGAAAACCGGCACCGTTCATAGAAAGTCCCTGCGACTAAAGTAATTGCCGAAAATAAAGACATAGAAATTAATCAAAATCCAAAAGAAATACCTTATGTGAAACTAATCGAATCCACCTCACGCCAACACCACCAATGCCACCAATAAATTCATCTAACTCAACACGCAAACGCTTTACCCCATCCCCTTCATCACCAGAATAACTCCGAGAACCGAGGAATCTCCGTTTATATATTGTATACCGTTGCCACAGATTCAACTAAAAACCCGTAAGTCTTAATTAGCAGTCTTGTATATCGATATTGTAAAAATCCGATGCGATACCACAAAGGAATCCCCTGGGATATCCAACCCTACGGGTTTCTCCAAAATATCTTTTCAAACACGAATATTGGTCTTCTGTCTTTGTGTTCAATCTTCTACTTCTGATCAGATAATTCCTAATGACGTTTCTAAACACTCGTTTATTGAGTTTAGATGTCCAAGGAACAAGATAATTAATTTCAAATTTAAAATCGTTGTATTTATCATAGATACGAAAAAATGTTTTATGATGTTTTCCGTCTCGTTTATTATTAACAATTCTAAGATCCAAAAAAATTCGTCATAGTTTACCGGGTCAGAAATGAAACGTAAAGACGCCAGAGAGCGCTTAATGGTGAAACCAACAAAGTGAGGCGAAAGAACAAGAATAACTTAAAAGTTATAAATTGACATTTAATAAAAAATAATTATAGTAATGACTCAAAAGAGCAACTGCCCACCTGAATACACGTCTCTTAGCGGCGATGAAATGATTAGCGAACTCTCTCAAACAGACCAGGCATTTCGCGCACTTCGGCAGCAGAAGCCAAAATTCTAGCTACGAGTTCCTCTTCAGATCTGTGTATAGACTTCAACAATCACAATCTCTCAATATATATTTATGACAAACGAAAAACCTATAACATACCTATTTCAGGTATAATCCACTGGACTTCGAATTTACACAAAAATATATTCAGGAACGTTTTCATTGGAGGATTGTCCAGAACGAAACGTATTGTAGCAATGACGTCATCAGATGGAAAACTGATCACACATTCATAGAACAAAGTTAAAAAAAAAATACCCTATCGCTTTTATGAGGAATTATATCATTAATATTTATGGTCAACATAATAATTATGGTTTACAGTTGTGTGAGTTTTTGAACACTTTTTGAATATCAGTCTTTACGCATTTAGCAAGTAATGGCAACATTAGTTTGTACTGTGTTTTTTAAACCTAGTTGGAATATTTAAAAAGATGCCATCAGCATAGAGTTATTGCATATTTTGATACTACGGAATCGATCTTGCTTTATGTCCATTTCCCTTTTGCCTGGTGTTGTGATAATTATGATTGTCACTACGGGGGTCGGCTTCAGTCTGTGCTGGCGTCCAGGAGTGCAATACCGAGTCATTTGGGACATGCATGTTGATAACTGGGGTGTAAGGTCACTACCCCTTACCGACATTAAGTAACCACCTTACGCTGCCTTCCTTCTCTTTTTACTCTGTTATTTTCATTAAATTTTTAATATTTTGTAATTAGTATTTATTGCTGCATTGCACATAAATACTGATATACTGTCTTTCTATAATACAAATATTCTTTAATACTATATATTTCATTCATATATAAATATATATATATTTATATATATAAATAAAAATTGAAGGATTTTAATCGAAAATTATGCATAAACTACTGTATGTATAAAAACACCCATCTCTAGCATATATGTTACAAATGAGTAACTATAAGCCAAGTCTAAGGATAAAGATAGAAGGTTACATATCACTACATTGGAAAGGGGGATGAGAAGAATATTAGGATTCAAAAATCACAATTAAAAGTATATAAAAGTAAATAAAAATAAAACTCTGCAAAAATGAGAATAGGCAATAATAATCAGCTCAAGACAAGAGATCAAGAATAGAGAACAATCAATCGAAACCACACAAAAAATGGCGGTCAGTTCGAAATTGCATTCTCATCAGGACAGCCATACAATTCGAATTAAAACCGATAGAATAGCCAGTTTCTGACTATGGCGATAGTATTTAACTATAGACACCATTGGAACTGTCTACTGGCTAGTGGAATTAGAAAAATAAATCAATTGAATTATACAAAGCTGAAAAACAATACCTCCACGAACTGTAATGTGAAATCAAAAGCATAGCACCACGTGTAAGATAAACTAGTGACTGAGCATTTCACCTCACTTCGTCAATGCGAGTGGGCGAGCATTTCACCTCACTTCGTCAATGCGAGTGGGAATGAATACAATTGAACGATACATAATAAGTATGGAGACTTTCGAAAATAGTAAACAGTATAGGACTCAGGACAAGTGGAAAATAGACATTCGAAAATAGTAAACAGTATTAGACTCAGGCCAAGTGGTAAGTGAGGTGATAAGAATGGGTGAATTTTCAAAAATGAGTTAACCAATCAAAGATAAATAATGCATGTGTAAAATTATTACGTGGTATATTTGAAATTATTAATAATATTATTTACAAATACTTCCGGATATAAGTAGTTTTGACAAATGCGTTTAAGTTTATTGATGTGGAGAAAGTGAAACTGAGGATCAGAAAGTCGATGTATTCGAAATAGCTGGTTTAAAATGATGTTTCTAAACAATTGAATAGAATTACAAGATTGATATGATAGCAGCTTTATGATAGTGAAGTTGTAAGAATCTTTTTTATCATATAGATTGGTGATTACATGATTATTGAGGGTATCTAAATTTAGGTCTAAAAAATTAACAGTTTGACTAACGCAAGGCTCATTAGGAATTAATTCTAGGTTAGACGGGTAAAAATCAATATTAATGGGATAGGAATCATCAATGATAATACAAATTAAGTCGTCAACATATCTATATATAATATATGAATTAGAGTTAAAATGACATTCATAATATTAAAGATATAAGTTAGCGAGTATACTACTACTACAGCCACCTTGTGGTACACCAGATGTTTGTAATTAAATGTTATCACCTTGGATAATATAATTGTTGTATAACACAAAGTGCAAGAGCATAGGAAAATTTTTGACATTAAAAGCATCATGATTGGAAGATATATAGTCATGATAAAGAGAGATAATAACTTTATGTAAATCTTTAATGACAATATTATTAAATAGGTCTTTAAAATCAAAGGTTTGTAAACCAAGAATTTGTGGTAACTTGCTAAGGTGATTAACTAAATCAAAACTATTGTTCAAAATGAAATATTCTGAATTCCTGAATTTAAGAGATTCATTAATTCGATTTAAACAGTTAAGCAAGTACTTACTAGCTGTAGTGGTAAAGGTATTATGTCCACAAGTGACTGTTCTAAAACTGAGAGGTGATTTGTGGAATTTAGGAACCAAAGTAACATAAGGAAATTTAAAAAACTTACAATTAATATTTAATTGTGTATATAATTTTAGCATTTTAGTTTTGATTTGGATAGACTGATTATTAATGGGTTTAAAAATTTGATTATCTTTTAAGTAATTCTGTAACAGAGAAACATAATATTTTTTACAAATGATGGCATAATTATTAGAAGCTTTATCTACATAAGTTATGACAAAATGTTGTTGTAGTTCTTTGATAGCAGATAGGAGTTGTTTATAAGGATACCTAGGCTTCGTTAATTTAGTGTTTATAATAACATTTTTAAGTAGATGTAAGGTCGTATACTTCCATAGATTGAATGCTTCAATAGGAATAGAATGTGAACAAGCAAGTTGATATATGAATTTATCAAAATCAAATGATAGAGACTGAAGAAGTTGTTTAGGGTGATGGCAGAATGGAATGCGAAATTTAGACCCTTTATTCATAATATCCCTAAGTATATCATCCTGAACTATACTGAGATCCCCAGTAATAATGTGACCATGAGTGGAGTTGACAAAAGGGGCAAGATTTTGATTGCTGCATACACATGATGTAAGATCATCGGAGTTTAATGTCCTAGAAACTTCATTGTAATTGTAAATAGTTCTACCAATTGGTAAATTATATTTGAATGATTTTTGTATTTTGATATCATTTACTGGTAACAAGTGTTTATGTTTTGCAAATAAATTATTGAAGTTAAGAGAATTAAGAATAGGGTGTTTAAAAGAAATTACACAGTAAGCTATTTTAGTATGTGGATTTGGTGAATGGAGTAGGTGGTAATTTAAGAAATGTGTACGTGAAAGAAGCAAATCAAAAAATAAATGTTTAAAATGCTCATGAGTTAATTTTAATTTTAAAAAATTAGTATAAACAATACTTAATTTGCTTTTTCTGACTTTATATAACCATGTTCTAACAGGTAGAAAATTGAAAGTTTGAGAATAATTATATTGTAATTTCAAAATGTCTGCTTTGTAATCAATAGTTTTACTTAAGTTACTTTTTCCTTTGCCACGCTTATATCGCTTTTTACTAGGAGATGATGACTTTGAATAATGAAAAAGATGTTTATATACTGAAGATTTATGAGAATTGTATTCAAAACTATTGTTAACAACATTATTATTATTATAAATTTGATTTAAGCCATAGGGGAAGAGAGTTTTATATTTTTTAATGTAATAATTTTCAAATACTAATCTATCCGTGAGTGAAATTTTAATATCTAAAATATGAAGGGAAACATTTTTAAATCCGTGTGTAGCAAAGTGCTGATATTCAAATTGATTTTTGGTAGGGAGATCATTAAAGACTTTATGGTCAAATTTTTTAATATGATCCCTGTGGACATTCATTCTCAGATGTAAAGGGTTGCTGGTTTGGCCAATATAGGATAAGTTACAAATAGTACAATTAAGTTTGTATATGCAATTAAAAACTTTGCAGAATTTTTGTGAAGAGGAATTATTATTAATTTGTAATGGGTCAGCATAAGGACACGTTTTGCACCTAAGATTGTTGCATCTATTGAAGGAATATGATTGAGATTGAGAGAAGGTATGGTATTCTTCCAAATCGTCTATAACGCTTAATTGGTCAATGTTTGTCGATCTATAATTATCCCAATTCATAATAATAATAGACCGGACACTAGGTAATGAAGAAAATTTACATCACGAATTCTAATTAAAATTCCCAATATAAACCCCCCCAAAAACTATTTTGTCAGGTACGAATTTCAAATTTTAACTAATGCCATAAGAATTGAATCGAAATTTTGGAGAGTAACAAAACAAGCATAGTAGAAAAGAGATTTTCATACGAAATATTCATAAATAAGCGAAGTGTGGACAAATAATTATATTCATCCGGAATGGAAGATATACAAAACTGTTAATACGTATGTGTCTGACTGAATCCCTACAACTGCGGGCAAAAGAGGGCCACATATAGTGGACATACTTGTCTAGATTAAAATGTAAAAATAAGCAATAAAAGATATTGACGTCTGGGTTAACTAAAAGATACAGAAAAGAAAAAAATACACAAAAAACACAATAAACTCTAATGCCTGCCGAGAGATGTCAGCACTATACACACATATATAACGATTGAATAATCGAGTGTGAAATCTACCAAAAAGAGCAATAACCCGCAGAAAAAATCATAAAAGCGATGAGAGAACTCAAACCAAAATACTCCATAATGCGAAATGTGAAGACATACCATAATCAATCAAAAGAAGGAATGAAAGGGTTAGATAAATAAAAACAATATCCAAAGAGGGCCATAGTAAGACATAGATGGGCTCGTAGTTAAACAATAGAAATGCGTTAGCGATAATAATAATAAACAAAATAAAATTAAATTAAAAAGAGAATAAACTCTGTAATAAGCGCAAATGCAGCTTTACAACAGGTTTTACCTTTTTAAAAAGTTTTTTGCAAGTATGAAAATCAAAAGATAGATGGTTGAATTCAGAAGTAAATAATAAATATAAAAGTATAATTAAAAGATGTAATAGAAGTCTGTATGTAGAAAACAGAATATAAAACACAAAATAATACAGAATATAAAACTTTCATCATGATATTGCGCAAAGCAGCTAATAACATAATGGATTTATAAATAAAAATTGAAGGATTTTAATCTAAAATTATGCATAAACTACTGTATGTACAAAAACACCCATCTCTAGCATATCTGTTACAAATGAGTAACTATAAGCCAAGTCTAAGGATAAAGATAGAAGGTTACATATCACTACATTGGAAAGGGGGATGAGAAGAATATTAGGATTCAAAAATCACAATTAAAAGTATATAAAAGTAAATAAAAATAAAACTCTGCAAAAATGAGAATAGGCAATAATAATCAGCTCAAGACAAGAGATCAAGAATAGAGAACAATCAATCGAAATATATATATATATATATATATATATAACAACAACTAATAACAACTAATATAAGTTGGATTAAAAACGTTATTTATGGAATAAGATTTAAATATCTGCCACGAATATGGCAATATGTGTTGCAATATACTTCTACTGACCCTCATGAACATACGGAGGAGAATTGTAAATTTATGGCTATGGTATTGGATATGATTAAGTTAAAGGCCAGTAAGCATCGTATTGAATTGAACCCTCAAAAACAGAAGATAATTACAAAGGAATTTTTTATGACTACTTTTAAAAACAAGATTTTTGACAGAATTCCTTTCACTTCTATTTTGAATGGAATTAATAAATTTTTACCAATCCCTTTTATTACAGTTAAATTGAATTACCGTTATGTTTGTACTAACGGCAGAAAAATATACAACTATAGTCATATATGTAAGAATACCTCGTTGTATGACGTGGAAGAGTGTAATTGCAAGAACAGTGTATATAGTGACCCGTATCACAAACATATTATTACAGGAAATTTAAATTTTATTGAAGACCAACAACTAAAATGTATTTTCAAATTGGGAACTAAGTTTCGAGAACAAGAATTTGAGTGTGTATATGATGATTTACATAACGATCTGTATCAATTCATTTATCGTTTAGCTGTGAAATACAGTGTTCCTGTTCAGACATTTGATGAATGGAAATATCATTTTATTAATGGTTTCAAATTGCACTATCAAAAGAGATACAAAAATACTAAAGTATCATCCATACCTAGATCCATCAAAAACATCAGAGATAGCTTTGTAATCACTTATACAGATAAAATCGTGGCTAATTACGCATTTACCTGTAAAAAATATTATATGGAAAATTTACAGAAATGTTACCTTGATCAGGATATGTATACATCGGTATCGCATAATAGTAAAACTTTGACCAATCGAATCAAAGCCTTATACAAAAGAATTAATATTGATCTTAAAAATGTTAAGTTCCCTTACTTAGTGCTTATACCAAAGATGCATAAGGAACCCGTTAAATTCCGCACTGTCACCGTAGGATGCGGAACTTATTTGACCATTGCTAACTTAAAACTTTTAAATATCCTAAAGCAAGTTATGATTAACCTTCAAAAGCAGGGAACTGTTATTATCAAGAACAGCCATGATATCATTAAAAGACTTAAATTCTGTGACAAGGAATTGCGATTCAGAAGTTATGATTTTCGCGATCTTTTCAATAATATTGATATTGCACAACTTTACCTTATATTGAAGGAATTGCATGAGTTACATAATTTGAAAGAGTACATTACATATCGAAAATATATGGACCTTATCAATCTGGTTTTGAGGGAAAATATACTTTTTGACGGAAAGTGCTATTATAAACAGATTAAAGGAATTCCAATGGGGGGAAGTTGTTCATCAATATTGGCTGACATATATCTCACTAAATATGAGCATGGAACACACCTATTATATGAGATACCGTACTTTCGTTATGTTGATGACGTGCTGTATGGATATTATGAAAATGCAGCAGGATTGGAATTCAATTTTTACCCCAGTGGCTTGGAATTGGTTGAAAATAAACGTGCAGAGGATGGATCGGTGAATTTCTTGGATATCACCATTAAGTACAATACAAGGAATGGAATTTATACGAGTTTACACGACAAAAGAAAAAGTTATGGCATAAAAATTAACAATATCATCACTTGGAAAACGAACCTCTCAAGATTCATTTTTAGAAATATACTTTTGGGACATTTCAAGAGAAACCAAATATGCAACACTTTAGCAAAGGATTGCATATCAAGTAACAAGGGGATAATATTAGAGGCATTAAAAAAGAATTACCCTGTTAAATTCCTGAAGAAATATTATAATTCTTTTTTCAACAATAAAAATGAAGCAAATTCTTTCAAAAGGGATTTTGCGGAATTGGGATAGTTTCTGCATATCACTTGAAGACTTGCACATGCGCATAGTTATTTATATAATAGGAGGTTTTGTGTTTCCTTAGTTGTGCGTTTCTTGACTTCCATTCTCAGTGGTCTGTTTCTCCATGTTTGGGTGCTTCTGACTGGGCACGTATGGGGGATCAACCTTTGCAATGCATTGGTTCCGTGAGCGTTTGCCCGGGCTGGAAAAGCAGCTTTAAACGGGAATGAGGAGTCGCCATCCTCCTCTGCCATTGCATGCATTGTATTTGGTTTTCCCTTCCATTGAGCTTAATCCTCGTTTTTGATTTCAATAGTATATTTACTTCGGATTAAAGAGCAGCATTTGCGCCTATTCCTTGGTAATATTGGTTTACATCTTTGTGATTACGTATAGCACTTGTCGTATATTATGTATATATATATATATATATATATATATATATATATATATATATATATATATATATATATATATTTATGTATATATATATATATATATATATATATATAAATTATATATATGTATATATATATATATATATATATATATATATATATATATATATATATATAAATTATATATATGTATATATATATATATATATATATATATTTATGTATATATATATATATATATATATATATATATATATATATATATGTATATATATATGTATATATATATGTATATATATATGTATATATATATGTATATATATATATATATTCCTGATTTTGTGCGGTGGATAGGGAGCGCATAAAAAAAGTCTCATGTAGAAAATATTTCAAAACCTTACGAAATAACTAGGAATTGCTTTTTTAAACGAAATCAAGACAGGAGGCTTGGCAGCTACTTGGAATCTCGCCAAACCTTTTGGAATTTGATTTAGAAAATACACATGCGAACATATTTAAATATTTTATTTACATATGTACTTATTTTACAAAAACTTTTCAAAACGTATAACCATTATCCTTCGTAGTCTGACAATAGGAATGTGAAAGCACTTTGAAGGACGTCAATTAATATTAGATTTAAAAATTAAAACACACGTAATATTCTTTTTTATTAAATCACTTTATTTAGCGGACTTGTGACTTGCGCAGATCAGAGACGAATAAAAAAAAAGCAACTCTTTGCTCCCTTCAAGTAAACTTCTTCTACCTACTCGTTAAAACAAACAAAACAAAGCATGAGACTAGTCGCCAACTATCTCATTAGCAAACAAACCAACTCAGCGACCTAACGAGACACGCAGTCCGTTTCAGGAAAACCCGAACTAACACGATGCAGATGTCCTTCAATGTTTATTTGCGATTAATGCATTTTTGCTAATTCCATCGCAATATGCTATTGCACATTTCATTTATTTACATGGAAATTCTTGTGCATTCATCAATTAAATTATGCGATTATAGAATTCAATATATATGTAATGTAATTGGCTGACGCAATACTTATATAATGTGATGAAATACATATAAAAAATCGAAAAAAACTAAATGGCCGATCAAACCTACTAATTTTTTTTATTGATAACTTCGTCAATTATGTTCCAATTTGATTGAAATTTTCGTATACGGCACAAAAAGAATCGCACAAATAAAAAATCGCACAAAAAAGACCGCACAAAAACAGGTTTGAGTGTGTATATATATATATATATATATATATATATATATGTATATATCCATATATATATGTATATATATATATATATCCATATATATATATATATATATATATATATATATATATATTATATTTCCTGTGTAAAGGTTTGTTACAATTGCACAGTTTACTTCAGCGGAGATCGCAAACCTTCCCGATATATAATCTGCGAAAACGTCTACTGAATATTTTTAGAAGATCGGCGGTCTGAGCTCCTGCTGAGACAACAAGGTTCTTTACAATGGCGTCTAGACAAATTTACAATGTTACTGCAACGAAGTCAGCGGTCTTTATTTTATATTAAAACAAGCCACCCAGCCCGAAAGTGGAGAGTACATGAGTTTGACGTCTGGGAGCGTTTATTCGTTATACATATGCAGGGTTACATTTCGAACCTGTACGTCAGACAAGTCAAAGGCGTGAGTAAGCATTTCAATATATAAATACAGCGTTACAGGTACATGGGATAATCATCGGGAAATATTCAGTCATTCTAGTCAAATAGAATCCATATTATAAAATAATATATTATAATAAATTGTGATACATAGATAAATAACCTAATAAAATACTCGTAATAGAAAAATAAACCTTAGTGTCCATTTAGCGTCTAGTTAGATACATACAATAAGATTCAAACACAAAAATGTGACAAATACAGAAGAAGAAAGGCAGAGATAATCCGTGTGCATAAAAAAAATGGCGTTAATCCCTCAGATATTTAACCAGCAACTGCAACGCATTCCCGAATTCTAGATATGGAATTGTCATTTTCAAGGACATTGGAAATCCATTTTTCTTTAATTTCCTCACTTAGAAATAAACCAATCTGTTAAATAATTATTTTATACTATAATATATTTTATAGATAATATATTGTTTTCTCGAAAATTTTCAAATTCCAGATTTAGATGCCGATATACTCGTATGTTTTAAGACTTCCTGAACACATTTTCACAATTTTTGGAGTAATATCCGTTTGTCTGTATGTATGCCTGTGGTCTGTTTCACCGTACTATACATACTTTGTGTCACCCCTGGGCGTGACTTTTAGTTTAACTAGCCCCATAATTTTACATATCCTTTCCTAATTGAGATATTTTTGTTCTGCTAGTGGGTATATTCCTCTGCACCATTTGTATATGTCATCTTGATATTTGTACATGGCATTTATACATGTCATCTTTATTATGACAACTCCCTGAGTTTAACTTTTACTTCAGTTAGCGCCCCCCCCCCTTTAAATTTCCCTTCTCACCCCCTAATTGAACGATTTTGATCCAGCTGGTGATTGTACCTCTGCACCATTTATATGTCTCACATTGATATACACATTTGAGGGAATAATAAGCATACGTTTTTGGTGTCAACTCCCTTGCCGCAACTTTTAGTTTAACTAGCCCCCACAATTTTACATCTCAGTTCCTAATTGAGAGATTTTGATTCTGCTGGTGATTTTAGTCTCAGCAACATTCGTACATGTCACCTGGATGAACATATTTTTGTGTCAATCTGGGTGTAATGTTTAGTTTAACTATTCCCCTACACTTTTAGATATTTGTTCCAAATTGAACAATTTTGGTTCAGTTCATAGCTATAGTCTCAGCAGCATTTGTATATGTCACTTAGATATGCATCTTTAACATGACAAATCCTTGATCGTAACCTTTTATTCAGTCCCCCCCCCCCCCCAAATCCCAATTTTCCATTTCGCCTTCTAATTCATCTATTTTGATTTTACTGGTGGTTATAATCTCTGAACCATCTGTACATATCACCAGAATATGCATATTTGTTGGGTCAATAACCTGGGCACAACTTTTAGTTTAATTAGTCCAACAATTTTACTTTAATATGAATTAGGACTATGTAAAGATTTCATCAGGAGGGGGGCGTCCACATGTGTCCATGAATTTTATAGACTAGCGATCAGGTGTGAAGTACGTTGTTTTACTTATCTTAATACACCTGTCACTTTACATAAAACACGCATATGTATATACATATACGTTATATATACAGGGTGTCCCAACAACATTGACCTCGGCTTTTATTCCTTAAATATTGATCTTAGACATATATAATAAATTACAAAGTTGCGTAAAAGAAGGTACAGGATTTTATGAAATCGATTCAAATTTTCAAGCGAAATAAATTTTAAGAAATACAAAATTTAAATTTTTATACGGCCCCCCCTACAAAAACATATCCAATGAGTGAAATGTGCCCCATACACTAATAAGCTGATCTACAAAATTTCAGCCTTCTATTGTAAAAATTCCCAGAGATATATAAAGCCAAAAATGCTGACTTAAACCACTTTTCGATGCATCACCATGGGTTCTCAAAGGGGAAAAATCATTTCGGCTTATCGCGGTTCAAGGGTCATACAAAAATTACGAAAGAAAACAATGATTACATATATAAATAATAATTTTGCTATTTATTGGTACAAATGCGTCTACAGTGTGTAGAAATAATAACTTTACACAAAGATTACAAAGCTTGTTCAAAAAATTTTCCATCCATTCCAAAGATTCATTAAAGATAAGAGGCAGATATTATTTGCCTATGATGCATTTCTGCGTTGCATCATTTGCACTCTTGCTGTAAACATTTACATTTTAATTTGAGATTAATCTCTCACCAAATTTGTTTAAACATATTTCTGGGATTTTTTATGATAAAATGCTGAAATTTTGTACATCACCTCATTAGTGTATGGGATATATTTTATTCATTGGAAATGTTTTTGTACGGGAGCCATAAAAAATTTAAATTTTGTATTTCTTCAAATTTTATCCTCTGAAAATTTTGATCGATTTCTTAAAATTCTGTACCTTTTGTACACAACTTTGTAATTTATTATATATGTCTAAGATCAATATTTAAGGAATAACAATCGAGGTCAATATTTTTGGGACACCCTGTATATATATATATATATATATATATATATATATGTATATACACACATACGTATATACTGCCATATGCTATTATATATATACTGCTAGAAATAAAACAAGAAAGATCAATCATGCTTAAAGCATTGATTATGAAACACTTTCCAACTTCAATGCAATTTTATTTAAAAAAGTCGAAAATGCAATACATTCCTCGGTAATATTTTAAAACTTATCACGATACTACATTGATTTATTATATTTGAAAACTTAAACCTTCATTGAAAAAAATGAACTTCATTCAAAAGACGGCATTGAAATATAAATTGCGTGGTTTAAATATCTCTAAAATGCAATACATTCCACGGTAATATTTTTAAATCTATCATAATACTACGATAATTTATTATATTTGAAAACTTCATCGAAAACAACTGAAATTAATTCAAATGACGTCATAGAAAAAATAACACGCCTGGATCTCTCTATAAAAGCAGGATTTCCTTCATAACTTTCTCCATTTCATTCATCACAATACTATAATAATTTATTTTATTTAAAAATTAAGACCATGGAGCTACAATTCATAAACTTTATGCTTAAAACTTCATCGAAAAATATCGTCCTTCTGTTTATAAAATCAATTAATATTTCATTCATATCAGCCATGCAGACTCCATGGACTGAATTATTTTGTGTTAAAGAAATACAGTAATTCTAATACAACTCATTCTACATATTTTGCTGTTTACATTTTACATAGGTGAAAAATAGGCTTAATTGTAGAAATAATCAAATTTGAATGAGAATTTAAACTCAAATATATTGTCATTGTGTTGTTTTAGTATGTAGATGCACAGAATTTAAGCAGAAATAAAGTAGTTTTAGGATGGATACAACACTCAATATGAATTAAAAAGAACTTTAAAAAATCACGAATTTGAAACAAGATGGATGCCATATCTCATTTTGAAGTGGGTCATGTGATCGTTTAATATCATGGTCACGTGATCGTTTCATATAAGATGTGTAATTATTATTTTAATTTTTATTTAAAAAACTACTGAATATATTTAGCTGAATTTTTTTTTATATATTTTATGGAACAATTTGACTATTACCTAAAATTTTCGAAGCAATTTGTGAATTTTAAATCCGCTTAAAAAATGTTAGAAAAATTAGGTCCCATAGGGCTCAATGTATTTCATTTTTTCAACCCGGGTTCAATCCAAAACTAATTGTGTGATATTATTCATTTATATTCCCATAGGTCCTACAGACCGTCTGAACAACATACTAAAATTTCATTTTGATTAAGTCATTTTTACGGCAGTTATCGTGCTAACGGACAGACAGACAGACAGACAGACAGAATGAACAAAGTCATAAACACTTTTCAACTTTGTTGTAAAGTGTTAAAAAAATAAAAACATCTTAGTACAGTCGGTATGGTCGCGCATGGGAAAATACGAATCGCGGTAATGATTTTAGTTCAAAACAAACTAGGTGGAAATTGAGTGGTGTTATCTATACATACATTATTTAAATTGCGGGTACTTATTCAAAACCCGGGAAACTTTGGATATAACTCGTTCAACTTTTTCATATAAAATTGCTATGAAAAATAACGCCAGATCCTCAGATATCAATAGATTGTCTAGCGATAATCTTTACTGTACTGTCAATAAACAATGTGGCTCAACTACATCATGGATAGAAAGAGGGGAATGAATACCTGGATTCTCTCAATAGAAGTTTATTCAGTATTCTAAATGAGAATTTTCCCTTATTGGACAACAGTCAATCTTAGTAAATACACTCACTGACAGTGAAAGTTGGCCACCAAGAAAAAAACATGGCACAACCTCGAAATGATGTAAATATCTAGAGGACGGGCTGGTATGTAAATAATCCCAGTCAGGTGTGATTGCGCATGACCGTACACCGGCTTTGACCGACTTTAGTACGTGCCCGGAGAGAAAAGAATGCTGCGTAGATGCCAGAAACGTCGATATACGCAAGTGACGGATTTCGAGAGAGGCCTGATCATCGAGCTGACAACCGCAGGGTGGTCAGCACGCCAGATAGCCCGTCACGTGGATCGTTCGGACTATACCGTCCGATGGTGTTGGGAGCACTAGCCAAGGGACGCCATCCGCACACGGAGGACTGGCTCTGGATGGACCAAACATACCACGAGTGCAGAAGATCGAATGATCGCGCGACAGGCACGTATGCAGCTCACGGCTACCCGATCCGCGATACAGACACACGTAGCGGCTCCTGTACGCCCACGAACCATATCTAGAATCCTAAAGGAAGCGAAGCTGCGATCCCAGAGTTCCTTACATGCGCTGCCGATAACACGGGAACATCGGCGGCTCCGGCTGCAGTGGTGCCGGGCCAGAGCAACGTGGAATGCCACAGATTGGCGATGTGTGGTGTTTAGCGATTGATGCCGCTTCGTTTTGGGGGCGATGATCAGCGATTCCGGATGTGGAGGTCCCCTGCAAGGTGATTATAAAAAAAACTTTGCCGATATATGAACATCTAGCGATCATACCACTCAAGGAAACGGAAAGAAATTTTGGATGCCGGTATTTTAGAGTACGCCCACGAACCATATCTAGAATCCTAAAGGAAGCGAAGCTGAGATCCCAGAGTTCCTTACATGCGCTGCCGATAACACGGGAACATCGGCGGCTCCGGCTGCAGTGGTGCCGGGCCAGAGCAACGTGGAATCCCACACAACACAAGTACGTCCACAATAAGTCCAGAGGAAGTCCTATGCAGGATTTCAGGACTTCCAAAGGAAGTCCTATATTTTCCTAAAGACGTCTTAAGGAGGTCCATAGGACATACAAATGTCTGTTTTTTTTACGTCCGCTGGAGATCCATTTTAGGATGATTTAATGACTTTTCAGGATGTGTTTAGGTTTTTAGTGGATTCTTTAGGACATACCACAGGAGGCTTTTTGGACGTACGGGATGTCTTACGGCACGTAACTGGAGCCTATGGAGATCCTATTCAGTACGTGTTTAGGCTTTTAGTGGAATATTCAGGAACTTGTGGGACGTATTGCAGCATATCACAGGAGACTTTCGGGATGCTTTGTGGAATACCATTGAAGGCTTTTGGGACTTATGGGATGTGTTATGCATATCATTGGAGGCTTTTGGAGCTACTTTTAGGAGGATTGACAATGGTTCTAGGCTTTCTATAGGTTTCTTCAGGGATATTATGGGATGTGTCCTAGCACATTATAGGAGGAATTTGGATTTTTCAGGATGCTTTTCCTCTAGCTGCTTGTTTTATTTTCCCCATGTTAAACAGTTCCTAAATCACTAATTAATTTATTTTTTTTAATTTCTTTCCATGTTTTTATTAAACATAGATGAGAATAGAAATGTGTTTTTAAAAAATTGTTAAAATAGAAGTATTTCTAATATTTTTGTAAAATGAATGCACATCACTTTTATAAACATACTAGAGAATACTTTAATTTTGCAGATTTTTTAAGAAAAGCATAAACCTTTCTCTTTTCTAAATCTACAATTGGTAGACAACAGGCAAGCTAGAGACTGTTTCCCATAGGCTAACATGGGGAGAAAAAAAAAGAAACAAGCAGTTAGAAAAAGAATATCACCTTAATAGATCATTTAAGATTACAACATTCGAATTATCATGAAAGAAATCCAGTAGTCAATATAGTTTATATTTATGACATCCAAATTTCATTTATTTGAAGACAAAAACTAGTATTCATTTAAAAGTAATCAACTTATTTGCAGTGTTAATAGTCAATGTTTTCTTGTTACTAGGGAAGACATTTGTCGCCTTCTGTCTACTAATATTTTTTCAGTTAAACCTTGGAATACAGATATACTGCTATTTCCTCATATTTTAGTCCATTTTGATCCAAATATGTGTCATGTGAATGAATCTCTCATAGGATTACATTTTCTGACTTTTTTCAGTTTTAAATTAAAAAAAAGCAATATATCAATATCTTAAGTGTCATAAATGATGCAATTCAATTTTAAATAAAAACATGTGCATAGAAAGTAAAATTTTCATATGCTTTCTATAAATTATTTTGATTTATTCATATTTGAAATATAGCTGCATGTTGAAAAGTAATGGCTTTTAATATCTGACGAATAACTCATGAAAACAATGGTATTCATTTATTTGTAAAGTGCACTGACTCTATAACATTGAGTGTATTTAAATACTTCTCTAAATCATTGATTTATATATCTTTTTTCATAAGATTTACTGGCAAAAATTCATTTGTCATGAATAATAAATAACTATTTACTGAGAAAATTATGAAATCTTCCCACTTTATAACACAAAAATTCTGACTCATCTATCACCTATTATCAATTTCCTTTAGTGATAAAATATTCTTATGAATATAAAATTTTGTCATTTACAAATAAAAAAAACTCCATCACATTCTGTGTATTTCAATAAATGTAAAAGTAATTTAGATCATAAAAGAATGTTATTTATTGGTCGAATTAATATCACCTCCACTACCGTGATATTTCATTAGTGATATAATCTGTTTAATCTAAAAACAAATATGCAAAATTCAAGTGATATACTATAGAGAATTCTAACAATTTGATTTATTCACAGTCCATCTGTATAAGTTATGGACCATAATTTATGAAATACTGCCCTAGAGACATGCACATTTTAAGGAATTTACTTAAATTATTTTATACTTACTTTATTAGATGGACCAATTTTTGGTATGATACATTAAGACATACATACATACATAAAAACATTTTTTTTATTATAGAATAAATAAAAACCTAATATACACAATTCGATTTATATTATAGTTCTACAAAATTTCCAATCTTCAGCAGTACATGAATGTTCCGTTTATCCATTGTCTTCGTGGCAATATATCTAGAAAAACAATAATCATATATATTAGATAAAATCAGAAAAGTACTTAGCATAATTGGTTTTCCAAAAATATTTGCATTATAAATATAAATTAAAGAAATAATGTAGGTTTCAATGACGTTTTCATAATTTCCCTCAAAACAAAATTATGTCCATAGAATTTACATACAGGTAACGATACAGGTAATAACGATAAGTGTATATACAAGTAAGCGTAACGATTATGTTCCACACTTCAAAAAACAGTATAGGGATTCTATATTTGAGTTCATTCCAATAGGGATACTCGATGAAAGGCGAGTTCATTTTAAATGACAATTCCAATTTAAAACACAATGAAATCACAACTCCATCTTTGATCCAAAACATATTTGACTTAAATCAATTATAAATTAAAGTTATATTGGCATTCTATATCTTTAATTCATTTCACTATATTTTCTTCTTCACATGCTGTGATTCCGTGTGCAAAAAAAAAAAACAAGTAAATGTGTTGATGCCAGTTTCCAAACCTGACATTCCCCCAAAGCAAAATGATGTTCATGGAATTTATATTGCAATTTGACAAATAAATTCCAGCAGTTAAACTATAAACAAGCTAGTAGTTTTTGTAGATATTATTTATAAGGAGTACACCATCAGTATGAAAAACAATCATGATAAACTTTAGGTTGACCGGCTGAGTCTGCTCTGAAACACATACACTCTTTTAGAATATGCGATGAAATAAATTATGATAACTTCTTACTGTACAATAATATAACCCCCCCCCCCCCCCCTTCTCTCTCTATTTTTTTTTCCAGAAAAAATGTGAATTAAGTAAAAACAACAAAAATACTTAACATATACCACAGGCATTTAAATACCTTACACCTTTCTGGTAGGTCGGACGGTCTGGGTCTCAACAACAACAGGCATTTAAATGCTCATGTAAAGAAATATTTTGTTTTACAAATTAAAAGTTACTATACTATTAGACATATTACATAATACTATATAGTAATTTATTTACATCACTCATGGTGTACCTATAAGTAATTTTTTAATGTTGTTTACTTTGTAAGTTTTAGTATTACATTTAAAATTTTTTTTTGCAAGACATAAAATAGATTATACTCACCCCCACTTCTCTCAAAGTTACGACAAATAACAGTTCAGCATTTATTTTACATTTAATATAGATAGATAAGGATTCCAATTTTCACCATAGCTTTCGTTATTGGGAGTAGATTTGTTTTGACAATATACAGGAATTTCCCCATCACTGCAATCACTTACTGTTAATTCATTTTAATTGCATACTATGAAATCTAAAAATTTACATATGCAGTAAATTGCAGACTAAAATCATAACTCCTCACAGTTCATTTGATAAATTGAGGTAAATAGGATTCAATATCAGAAATTAGCGAAGACAGAGAGAGTCACTTTTTATACAATTAATGAAGAGCTGCCTCTGACTAGCAATAAAGCAGCGTATTTAGTATTACTACTACAATGGGATTTCTTTTTATTTTGCAATATTCTTTGCACATAATTATGCTATTATTCAATACCTACGTAAGTGGGGCCAACTGTATTACCACCAGAACGTTAATGTTATAAAGCTAAGGTTTCTTAGCTAGACAAAAATTTATATGACATAATATACAAAACAATTAATTTCCTTAATTACACTCATAGATAAACATTTTTACATTGCTCCCAATACATCCTCATAGTCAAGTCAGAATAGCCCAAATGGCTGTCAATCAATTCAAATAAATGATAAAAAAATTAGGTGATAAGCGATATTATAAGAATGACTTATCCGACTGCGTATTGTAAAACAAAAAATCAATATAGAATATAATAGTAAGGTTGACCTATCTATTTTTAAATCAATTTATTTTTTAATTCATTAAACATATTTTCTGCAACTATAGCAATACTAACCTCTTATGATTCTATTTCAACACAATCATCACTTGCAGCATAATCGTCAAAAATAAGACCTAGCAAAACTCCTTTTTCTTGTAAACTATTTTACATTGAAGTATCTTCATAAGCAGAATCAGAAATAGATTGTTGGTTCTCTTTACTGTTTTCAGATGAGCATCACGTCTGTTATAATTTAAACATCCACAGGCAATCTTTACATGTTTGGGCTTAATGTCTTTGGGGATGAATCTTTGTCACCAAACTTATTGTTGCTCCTGAGATTTTGCTTTTACTTAAAGAAGTAATCTGGAAAAAAAAAACAAAAAAAAAACACATTTTTTACCTTTCCCAAACTAAAAACTTCACAATATCCAACATACATGCATTTAATTGTTCGCTATAAGAAATATGTTTTGATTATGTTTACATTATAAAAGAGTAGAAGATTCAAGGTGACAGAAAAAAAAATTCGCAATAACCAATAGTTTGCTACAACATCCGAGCTAGCAAGCTCCACTCTAGGTTGAAATGAGTATTTTAGATCTACAAATTTTATTTTGACAATCAAGATTTTAGACCCAATCATCATTTTCTCTGTCTAACTTTTCTGCTTTTCCCCCCATGTATCAGTAAGCATATGTACTTGCATATGTTCAGTATGCATATGTACAGCAGAAATTCTGACATATCTTCTTTCCAACAACCTAACCAATGCACGTCATGGATTACATGTGTCTGCGCAGTGAGTGCTGCTAATAAAAATTAATTTATTTTATTGGCCGTATAATAAGTAACTTCAAAATTGCATTCAAGTAGAACATTTTGGTACCTGAATAAAAATAATTAGGTACTATTGATACCCGGTTCCTAATTTCTAACCCTAGCACCACTATATTACTTTTAACCCTTTGCGGATGGCGGCTTTTCAGAACTGATGTGGCCCAAAGGATGGAGCATTTCACTTCTGAACTGTTCCAAAGGATGGTGCATTTCACTTTCGAACTGTTCCCAAAGGACGGCATATTTTTTGCACTTAGCCTAACTAAAAAAAAAAAAGTCATCCGTTACAGCATTCAACTTTTTTCAGGAATAAAGGAAATACTTATTTTCCATTAAATGCATATGTTACACGCAAATTATCTTTTATTTAAATATTAAAATTTCATATGATTAAAAATGATTAACTAACTTGATTAAAATTGTTACTTGTTACGCATGAAAAATATTAAAATGATTGTACTTAATACTTTGCACAGCTAATAGAGATTATGTACAATTTTTAGGAAGAATAGCTTTGTTTCTAATTAATACGCCTTTTACGCATAATGTATTTCAAACATGGATTCAAACACAAACATTGCAAAATTTGCATTAATAAAAACTGTCAGTGTGCTCATCAGAAATACCAAATATCCACGAATCTTCACTATCTGCATTACTTTTATGACTATTTTGTTCGATTACCATGCTAGTATATTCTTCTATACATAAAAATGTCTTGACATAGCCATTCCCTTATCCGAAATAACCTAATAAATTCACTACCGAACATTCTGCTAAAACCCAAACTTGGAAGAAAATACTCTCTTACATTCTAATAATTCACCAATGTAATCATTAAACTCAAATCTTGGGTTCCGGTCTAAATTGGGTTGCACTTCCCGACCATCCAAACAGTTACCTTACACCTTTCTGGTCGGTCGGACGGTCTGGGTTTCAACAACAACAACATACTCAATAACAGCATAGCAAGAGTTTGGCAGAAATGATTTGTTTGTTTATATTACAAAACCATATTTTACCGCTTTAGATGAAGTGAGGATTCATAGGGACCTTTTATACCAAGGTTAAATATTTGCAAAATATGTTGTAAATGTTAGAATGGATATTTAGCACTATCTAGTATTCAAATAAATTCAAACGAATATGCTCCACATGAAAGCGCACATTGGTATCAGTCGCCCTTTAGGGTAAATTTCTCCTGGACGCGAATGCATGACTGTCGTCCTTGAATGCAGTTTCACAGTTGACGCATGGATGCGCCTACCGTCCGCAAAGGGTTAAACAGCTAAATTAAAATTGTTGATGATGATTTTTAATTTGTCAGTTTACCAAAATGTCAGTTATAGTTTTGTGACTAATACGTCTGTTAGTTCAAACAGTTTTCATTAGGCCTATGATGCGATTCCTCTCAAAACCCAACAACTGTTTCTAGAGCCATAGAGTATGTCTCAACAGCATCTTTGTACACAATTTGCAGTATGAAAGCAGAAAATAAAGTTTAATTTGCCTGTGAGTGAGAACACTGGTCGTTTAAAATGCTGCACTTTGCGTCTTTTTAATGAGCCCTATAACATCATTGGCACTGACAGTTTGATCATTTGCAAAACTTAATAAAGCAACATGCATGCCAAGTTTAACGACTGTAGCTGAATTTTTTTTTGCAACAGTGTATTTTCTTAACAGAAAAAAGCAGTATAGTGGACCTTTCAACAGAAAGGTTCCCTATAGAAAAAGAAAAAAATTGTATACATTAGCTTACCTGTATTTCATTAGAGCATGGGAATCTGGTAATTGAGATCAGGATTAGAAGGTGACAAGAGTTCCTACCTGTTCAGTTAAGAAATTAGAAAACTATCAATATTTAACATATAATATGTTGTAAATAATCCTACCAAATATAAAAATCAGTTTTTTTTTTTAAATAAAGTGTTTATAGGCACATGTCCACAAGATTTTCCATCACATATGGAAGGACATTCACGTATGTTTAAAATGTATAAATGCAGCTAGATGCGGAACAAAACTCGAAACTAAAAGGGTTCTTCAGGTTTGAATTTTGTTCCATGTAGAGTGAATTTATACCACCCAAGCTATTTGTGCTGTATAAAAAACCTTACTAGTAAACAAAATGAAATTGCAAATAACTGGGAGCTAACATTTCTGAAACATATTGGAAATGTTACATTATTATAAGTGTGCAGAATAAGTATAAAATACAATTTTAACTGTACAATTAAATTTAACTTTGTAATAAGAACTTATAAATTTAAGTAAATCCCGGAGAAACATAAAATACTTATGACTTTCCTGTATAACCGCTACTTGTTTTCAAAAAATTTCATTTTGTAAATAAATAATGAAATTGCGATACCAAGCACAAAAAATGCAAAGTATAACTTTGAGAATGGAGACATAAGAATCAAATTAAAAATTAAAACAAAAAGCTTTTTATGAAAACTATAACATAGAGTAATATAAAATAGTATCTAACTGTAAATAAAATCGTATCTGTTTACAGAACCACCAAAACAAAATGATAAATGACAAAAAATATATCACAAACTTTTGAAGTGCATAAGACTATTAGGTAACTTATAAAATAAAAATGTTTAAATATGTAATTAATTGCAAATAGGTTCCAAATATGACAAAATAAGCATGTGATTGTTGCATATGTTAAACTGAAAAGATAATTTTTATTTTGTCTGCAAAATTAGTTACAATTTTGGAAATTTTCACATACAGACTATGCATGTACATCTACGTTTCATACCTCTGACTTGTATAACAACATATTAAGATAGACTTAACATATTAAAACTTGTTACATTGGCATTTCCAACGTCTCCATTCAATATTATAGCAGAAAACTTGAAATATTTATGTCATATTTGATGATTACACACAAAAATTCAAATATAACCGTTCATTATTTTCTGATGATCAGCTAAATTTAACCAATAACCAAGTAAATAATAAATATCAATACCGCATTTTACAACACAAGTAAACCTTTTAAAATCTTTAATTACTTTAACTAATGAAAGAAAAATTATAAACAAAACTGCTGATTGCATTATAAAAAACAGATTTATATTTTCTTATAAAACCAAACAGGAAATATACAGATATGACACTTTTGTGTTTATCTTTATTTATAGTATTATATAATAAGTAAAATATAAGCTGATTAAGGTAATATTAAATTTTGAAATATAGTATGTGTCATCCTAACATGTATCTTCGAGATTCATTTTATATGAAAGAAGTGATTGAGGTAACTATGACAGCAAATATATTATATAATAATGTCATAATTTGTGAGTTTATATCCTTAAACTTTAAACATAAGCAAAGTTTCATAGATGTACTTTTCCCGTTTGTTTTTTAAACAAGCTCTTTTTACAATACAATCAGCATTTCTGCTTCAAATATTTTTTTTATTGGGTGAATTAATTAGAGGTTATGAATGGTATGTTTATTAGTACAATGCAGTGGAAAATTTTGAATACTGTTTGCCGAAACAAGGATAATAAAATTTAGATAACTACACTTCTTGAGAGCTAACAATTCTTGACAGGTATCACTTATTAGAATTGGATAAAGTATTCGTGAGTTTGTTAATAGTCATCATCCAAGACGATTAATGCACGGCAACACTAACAGATTCGGGAGGGGGGGGGGGGGGCTAGAGGGCTAAAGCTCCCAAAAGTAAATATTCTGCACTAGATGAAATGACATTTTTTTCCCATATTGTACCCTTGTACAAGGTTAAAAAAAAACTTATATTGTACCTTTGTACAAAATAAGGTTAAAAAAAACTTACCCCCCCAATGGTAAAAACAAAATTATAAAACAGAAAGATTTGAAACATTTCGTCCATGCATGATTAGAAAACTTGAAACATGGTAATAAATCACATGCTTATAGAGATGTTTACATAATTAAAATTAAAGCAAATTAAGAAATGTATAACATTCTAAACTTTATTTTTGTGTTCCGAGTATTAAAAAGATTCAAACCTATTCAATTACACTTCAGAAAAATTGAAATATTTTGCTATACAAGTGAAATTTCGTAAAAACTGAATAATCGCAATCTACCGATTTCTGTCGGAAATCTTTAAGTTTTGCCTAGGCGGACATCAATATATTGATGTCGGACTAGGTTTTGATTAACTATAAAAATTTTATATCAGCAGTTCACATATTAAAAGACAAACAAAATTTCTTACCGTTGCACGCACGTGAGAGTAGTTTGTTATCGAAAAATCAAGATGGACGCCGGAAGTCGTTCTGCACAGAGCGGTTGACTGACGAAAGACGCATAGTGCGCCCTCTAGGTTAACGGAAGTTCCAGAAGACGTCATAAAACACTTCAAATGGAGTACGATTGGAACACATTGCAAGATGGTCTTGAGTAAGACGTCTGTGGACGTCGTGCTTAGGATATGACAGTTGAAGGATTTACGGGAGCTTTATTGGCTGTCCACTGGAAGTCTGTATGGTTGTGTGGGATGCCACAGATTGGCGATGTGTGGTGTTTAGCGATTGATGCCGCTTCATTTTGGGGGCGATGATCAGCGATTCCGGATGTGGAGGTCCCCTGCAAGGTGATTATAAAAAAAACTTTGCCGATATATGAACATCTAGCGATCATACCACTCAAGGAAACGGAAAGAAATTTTGGATGCCGGTATTTTAGAGTACGCCCACGAACCATATCTAGAATCCTAAAGGAAGCGAAGCTGAGATCCCAGAGTTCCTTACATGCGCTGCCGATAACACGGGAACATCGGCGGCTCCGGCTGCAGTGGTGCCGGGCCAGAGCAACGTGGAATGCCACAGATTGGCGATGTGTGGTGTTTAGCGATTGATGCCGCTTCGTTTTGGGGGCGATGATCAGCGATTCCGGATGTGGAGGTCCCCTGCAAGGTGATTATAAAAAAAAACTTTGCCGATATATGAACATCTAGCACTCAAGGAAACGGAAAGAAATTTTGGATGCCGGTATTTTAGAGTACGCCCACGAACCATATCTAGAATCCTAAAGGAAGCGAAGCTGCGATCCCAGAGTTCCTTACATGCGCTGCCGATAACACGGGAACATCGGCGGCTCCGGTTGCAGTGGTGCCGGACCAGAGCAACGTGGAACGCCTCAAATTGGCGATGTGTGGTGTTTAGCGCTGGATGCCGCTTCGTTTTGGGGGCGATGATCAGCTATTCCGGATGTGGAGGTCCCCTGCAAGGTGATTATAAAAAAAACTTTGCCGATATATGAACATCTAGCGATCATACCACTCAAGGAAACGGAAAGAAATTTTGGATGCCGGTATTTTAGAGTACGCCCACGAACCATATCTAGAATCCTAAAGGAAGCGAAGCTGAGATCCCAGAGTTCCTTACATGCGCTGCCGATAACACGGGAACATCGGCGGCTCCGGCTGCAGTGGTGCCGGGCCAGAGCAACGTGGAATGCCACAGATTGGCGATGTGTGGTGTTTAGCGATTGATGCCGCTTCATTTTGGGGGCGATGATCAGCGATTCCGGATGTGGAGGTCCCCTGCAAGGTGATTATAAAAAAAAACTTTGCCGATATATGAACATCTAGCACTCAAGGAAACGGAAAGAAATTTTGGATGCCGGTATTTTAGAGTACGCCCACGAACCATATCTAGAATCCTAAAGGAAGCGAAGCTGCGATCCCAGAGTTCCTTACATGCGCTGCCGATAACACGGGAACATCGGCGGCTCCGGTTGCAGTGGTGCCGGACCAGAGCAACGTGGAACGCCTCAAATTGGCGATGTGTGGTGTTTAGCGCTGGATGCCGCTTCGTTTTGGGGGCGATGATCAGCGATTCCGGATGTGGAGGTCCCCTGCAAGGTGATTATAAAAAAAACTTTGCCGATATATGAACATCTAGCGATCATACCACTCAAGGAAACGGAAAGAAATTTTGGATGCCGGTATTTTAGAGTACGCCCACGAACCATATCTAGAATCCTAAAGGAAGCGAAGCTGAGATCCCAGAGTTCCTTACATGCGCTGCCGATAACACGGGAACATCGGCGGCTCCGGCTGCAGTGGTGCCGGGCCAGAGCAACGTGGAATGCCACAGATTGGCGATGTGTGGTGTTTAGCGATTGATGCCGCTTCGTTTTGGGGGCGATGATCAGCGATTCCGGATGTGGAGGTCCCCTGCAAGGTGATTATAAAAAAAAACTTTGCCGATATATGAACATCTAGCACTCAAGGAAACGGAAAGAAATTTTGGATGCCGGTATTTTAGAGTACGCCCACGAACCATATCTAGAATCCTAAAGGAAGCGAAGCTGCGATCCCAGAGTTCCTTACATGCGCTGCCGATAACACGGGAACATCGGCGGCTCCGGTTGCAGTGGTGCCGGACCAGAGCAACGTGGAACGCCTCAAATTGGCGATGTGTGGTGTTTAGCGCTGGATGCCGCTTCGTTTTGGGGGCGATGATCAGCGATTCCGGATGTGGAGGTCCCCTGCAAGGTGATTATAAAAAAAACTTTGCCGATATATGAACATCTAGCGATCATACCACTCAAGGAAACGGAAAGAAATTTTGGATGCCGGTATTTTAGAGTACGCCCACGAACCATATCTAGAATCCTAAAGGAAGCGAAGCTGAGATCCCAGAGTTCCTTACATGCGCTGCCGATAACACGGGAACATCGGCGGCTCCGGCTGCAGTGGTGCCGGGCCAGAGCAACGTGGAATGCCACAGATTGGCGATGTGTGGTGTTTAGCGATTGATGCCGCTTCATTTTGGGGGCGATGATCAGCGATTCCGGATGTGGAGGTCCCCTGCAAGGTGATTATAAAAAAAACTTTGCCGATATATGAACATCTAGCGATCATACCACTCAAGGAAACGGAAAGAAATTTTGGATGCCGGTATTTTAAAGTATGCGCTCAAGAATGATGCGAAAAAACAACAGTCCTGCTCTCAAAGTTAGGGTTACAGTGACAAAATTTCGAAATTTTAAAATGGCAACACCTATTTTTTTTATTGGAATGTGATCTTCTCATTGATAAGCCATAAATGGCGTTGAAACAGCACCTGCAGCACGAAAAACGCCGCCATCTTTTAAATTTTCCTGTCCTGATTCTGGTTTTTGTTATCAGTTACTTTGACTTAATGATCAGTTAATTCATGTTGTTGTTGTTGAAACCCAGACCGTCCGACCTACCAGAAAGGTGTAAGGTAACTGTTTGGACGGTCGGGAAGTGAAACCCAATTCAGACCGGTACCCAGTGGGGGAGGCATCCACAGGGACCGTACCCTCCTTCCCCTACCACCAACCTCTCGGAAGGACTTTCGGACCCACATGTTTAACGTGATCGTACTCCGCATGAACACGGCGGCAGTTTTGGCAGTGGCTGGAATCGAACCCGGGCCTACCGAGTGCAACTCCAGCGCGCTAACCAATGGGCTACCGCGCCCCAGTTAATTCATGTGTAAATGCAAACTGTGGTGTCATCTCGTATATCTTACTACTATACTATGACTTACCTGGCAGTGAAGAAATGGATCCAGTTAAGTTGATGACTTCTATCATCATGACATATTGATGGTAGTTTTCTTTCAATGTGAACATTAAAATATTTAATGTTTTCTTAGACCCAAGTCCCTACCTAGAACCGTATGTAGAGGAATTATAAAAGACGAGAAAGTTTCAATTATGTTTAATTGATAACTAAAGTTATTGACATCTTATGAAATTTTTACAAGGAACGTTATGAACCGACGTTAACTTCATTTTAACTGTGTGAACTTCAGCTCTGGTTCTTGGTATAAGTCGATGAGGACTTGTTGAAGTGATCATCCACCTGCACAATTTTGACACGTGCCATTAGCCAATGCCTGCACAATTTTGATACGTGCCATTAGCCAATACATGCCCTGCACCTGTAACAATAATAGCATTTAGGATAATGAAAAGAAACACGATTATTGAGTGTAATTTCAACAAAAGAATATCAAAATTTAAGTTTTCTCAAATAAATTTTTAATCATATACGGTAATTAATCTGTTACTGCGTACATACTGAAATCCGTTTTGACTGTGAAACATATTGGCTTGTCTTTTGCTAAATATTTATAAGAAGTAAACAATTCAGTGGCGTATAATTAAGGATTAGGTGCCGAAGAGCGAAGGCTTGTTACGCCCACTTTCTTGAACTTCCACTTTTAAAAACACCGGTTCTCGTTAGATCACCGAAATCAAGCAGCATCGGGCGCGGTTAGTACTTGGGTGGGTGACCACCTGGGAACACCGCGTGCTGTTGGCACACTTCGGGCGCGGTAGCCCGGTAGTTTGCGCGCTGGATTTGCACGCTGCCACAACTGCCGCCGTGTTCATGCGGAGTACAATCACGTTAAACATGTGGGTCCGCAAGTCCTTCCGAGAGGTTGGTGATAGGGGAAGGAGGGTACGGTCCCTGTGGATGCCTCCCCCACTGGGTTCCGGTCTAAATTGGGTGGCACTTCCCGGCAGTCCAAACGGTTACCTTGCACCTTTCTGGTAGGTCGGACGGTCTTTAACTCAACAACAACAACAACAGAGAAGCAGACCGGCCACGCATTAATTTGCTATATAAGCCTCGGCCACACATTATGTTGCTATATGCCTTCGTGGTCTGGGTCTTCCACAGAGAAGCAGACAATTTCTCGATGAAGTTTTAAGCATAGAGTTAAATTACTTGTACCTTCATGGTCTTAAGTTTTAAATAAAACAAATTATTATAATATTATGATGATGAATTGAATGGAAAAAGTTTAAGAATGATATGCTGCTTTTATAGAGAGAGACAGAGGTTTTATATTTCGGTGATGTCATTTGAAGAAATTCCATTTGTTTTCGATGAAGGTTTTCAAATATAATAAATTACTGTTGTATTATGGTAATTTTAAAAATACTACCGAGGAATGTATCGCATTTTAGCGATGTTTAATCCAAGCAATTTATATTTCAATGCAGTCATTTGAATGAAGTTCATTTTCTTCGATGAAGTTTTTAGTTATCATATATAATAAATTAATGTAGTATTTTCATAACACATAGGCGATTTATCTACCATATTTTGTGAAATTTCGTCAAGTAATTTGCCAACTAGAGTTGTTACATACCATTTTCATTGGCCATTTCGCAAAAAAGGCAGGTTCGGTTTTCGCGAATCGTACCTATATCGAATAAGAACCAGGGTAATCCCCAGGGACGTTTATCTACCAAATTTTGTAAAATTTGTTCAAACATTTTGCCACCTAGAGTTGTTATATAAAATTTTTACAGGCCATTTCGCAAAAAAGGCAGGCTCTCTCTTTCCGTATGGTACCAATATTGAATAAGCACCAGAGTAATCATCAAGTGGAATATCTACTAAATTTTGGGACATTTGGTCAACTATTTTGCTACCTAGAGTTGTTACATACGATTTTTGCTGGCCATTTCGCTAAAAAGGCAGGTTCTTTTTTCCCGAATCATACCAATATCGAATTAAGTACCAGGGTAACCCACAAGTGGCTTATCTACCAAAATTTGGTAAATTTGTTGAAATATTTCACCAGCTAGAGTAGTTACATACGATTTTTATGAGCCATTTTGCAAAAGAGGCAGTATATTTTTTCCTTAATCGTACCAATATCGAATAAGCACCAGGGAAATTCACAAGTGGCTTTTCTACCAAATGTTGTGAAATTTAGTCAGATATTTTGCCACCTAGATTTGTTACAAACGATTTTTCGGGCTATTTCGCAATAAAAGGCAGTTTCTTTTTTTCCGAATAGTATCAATATCGAATAAGCACCAGAGTAATCCACAAGTGGCTTATTTGCCAAAATTTGGAAAATTTGGTTAAATATTTTGCAACCTAGATTTGTTACATACGATTTTTACGGGTCATTTCGCAAAAAGATAGGTTTTTACTGTCCCTGCAATACATGGTAATGTATAGGGAAAGTATTGGAATCATGTCGAAAACCGCAACTCGAGTTTTCGACGGATCTACACGTTTCGAGACCTCTAGAATACGAAAAAACCATTTTTAGCGTGACGTCTGTGTGTGTGTCTGTGTGTCTGTCCGTCTGTCTGTCTGTCTGTCTGTGTGTCAGTCTGTCTGTGCAGATTTTGTATCCTCTCTAACTAAAAAACTAATGCACCGAATTTCACAAAATTTTGTAGGTAAGTCACTTGTGGGCGGGGCTGGTACTGGTTAGTTTTGGGTACGATTCGGGATAAAAAAAACCCGCCTTTTTTTGCGAAATGGCCCGAAGAATTTTGTATCCATTCTAACTTAAAAACTAATGGACCGAATTTCACAAAATTCGGTGGATAAGTCACTTGTGGGTTACCCTGGTGCTGATTAGATTTTGGTACGATTCAGAAAAAAATAACCAGCCTTTTTTTGCAAAATGGCCCGCAAAAATCGTCAAAATCTAAACTAAAGAACTAGGTATACTCAGATATACCCGTTAAATGCTTGTTTAATACGTAATTTTTAATGACGAAAAGAATAAGACCAACCCCATTACACTAGGACTAGCCGTTCTCGAGATATTTTAATTTTTCGTACTTTCCCTACGCCACCTTTGAAAATAAGCCCGGTTACCGAATGAGGACAAAAATTGAATAAAAGTGAAATAAATTTAATTAAAATAAAAAGAACGTTAATATAAGTCTGCAGGGAAAGTCATGTGCTGCTCACATCAGATTTTTCTTTTTCCGAATCGTACTAAAATCGATTAAGCATCAGGGTAATCCAAAAATGGCTTATCTACCAAATTTTGGGAAACTTGGTCAAATATTTTGCTACCTAGAGTTGTTACATACGAATTTTACGGGTCATTTCCCAAACAAGGCAGGTTATTTTTTCCCAATTCGTACCAATATCGATTAAGGACCAGGGTAATTCTCAAGTGGATTATTTACCAAATTTTTAGAAATGTGGTCAAATTATTTGCCACCAAGTTACATACAATTTGTGTTACATACAATTTTTACGGACCATTTCACAAAAACGACAGTTTATTTTTTACCGAATCGTTCAAATATCGAATAAGCACTACTGTAATCTACAAGTGGCTTATATACCAAATTTTGATACATTTTCTCAATTAGTTTTGCAGCTAGAGTAGTACATAAGATTTTTGGGGGCCATTTCTTAAAAAAGGACTTAGAAAATATCTTGAAGTTTGTTCAATTACTTTTTGAGTTTCAGTGAATACATTTATTGCACACACACATACAGACATCAATCTGAATATAGTTTTTTCGGGTACTAGGGCACTCGAAACGTATAGATCCTTCAAAAACTCGAATTGCGATTTTCGACAGGATTAAAATACTTCCCCTATATATTACAATGTATTGTAGAGAAAGTAAAAATCTGACGTGGGCAGCACATGACTTTCGCCACAGATTCAATTTTCTTTTCTTCTTTCTTTCAAAATGGAATTTAATTGCGCAATCGTTTGAAAGCACACTGATTTCGCAATTTTAATTCCATTTTCATTTTCTTTAGGCGACTGCGTCTTCCAAAAGCGAGATGACAAAAATGAGAACAAACTAAAGTATCTCGAAAAAGGTTAATTCTAGAGTTATGGGATTGATCCTATTCTTAGAAGCTCATAGAAGTAACATATTATGGTTTCCTGGTTATAAAACTCCCGTAAAATACAAAGTAGTAACAAAAGTGCACATATTATTTTAATATTGTGTGTTGGCTTTTACGTAATCTATTGAAATATACCTCATTATAAAGATTTTCGTATAATAAATATTTATTACAGAAAAAACCTAAAATTTCACTTTCTCTATAATATATGGTAATATATAGGGGAAGTATTGGAATCGTGTCGAAAACCACAACTCGAATTTTAGACGAATTTATACATTCCGAACACTTTAGAACCCGAAAACATTTTTTTAATGTTAAGTATGTCTGTGTGTGTAATATAAGTATTCACTCTAACTGAAAAATTAACGAATAAAATTTCCCAGAATTTGGACGGTCAGTTATGCGTAGAATACTCTGGTGCTGCTTGATACGATTCTGAAAAAAATATTCTGCAATTTTTGCGATATGGTCCGCAAAAATCTTATGAATCCACTCTAGTTGAAAAATTAATTGACGAAACTCATAAAATATTGTAGAAAAGTCATTTATGGGTTACCCTCTGCTGATTACATTTCGGTACAATTCGGAAAAAATGAACATAATTTATTCAAAATAGCCCGCAAACATCGTCAAAATCTAAAACAAGAAAGATCCATCATGCATTAAGCATTGATTATGAAACACTTTCCGACTTCAATGCAATTTTATTCAAACATCTCTAAAATGCGATATATTTCTCGGTAATATTTTTAAAATTATCACAATACTATATTAATTTATTATATTTGAAAACTTCAAACTTCATCGAAAAAAATTAACTTTATTCAAATGACAGCACTGAAATATAAATTGCCTGGTTTAAACATCTCTACAATGCGATACATTCCTCGGTAATAATTTTTAAATTATCATAATACTACAATAATTTATTATATTTGAAAACTTCATCGAAAACAAATGAACTTTATTCAAATGACGTCATAGAAATGTAAATTGCCTGACTCTCAATATAAAAGCAGCATTTCATTCACAAACTTTTTCCATTCGTTTCATTAATCACAATACTACAATAATTTATTTTATTTAAAAACTTAAAACCATGGAGGTACAAGTAATTTAACTCTATGCTTAAAATTTCATAGAAAAAACGTATGATTCTCTACGTAAACTCAATGAAATTTTCATTCATATCAGCTGTATTGCAGATTCCATGAGCTACATAATTTTGCTTTATAGAAATGCAGCAATTCTTAAACAACTCATTCTACACCTTTTGGTGTTTAAATTCTCCATAAGTGAAAATTAGGCTTCGTTGTAGAAATAACAAAAGTTTGATGATCATTTAAACTCAAATATATTGTAATTGCGTTGTTTCAGTATGCAGATGCACAGAATTTAAATAAAAAGTAAAGCGGTTTTAGGACGGATGCAATCTATATAAATAAAATTGAAAATCTGTCTGTCTGTCTGTCTGTCTGTCTGTTTGTCCCATCATCACGGGAGAACGGCTGAACCGAATTTGATGAAATTTTGTGGGTAGCCTAGAAATAGCCCCACTTAAAATTTAGTCTATGGTTGGAATTTCTACGACCAGTGGTTCTCGAGATATTAGTAAAAAACGAAACTTTCGTTTGTCTCCAGGGGGACCAGGGGTTGTCGAGATATTAATGAAAAACGGAACTTTTTTTATAGGAGTTCTACTCTCCAACTCCGTGGTTTATCCAAACGGAAAGGATAAAAATCGTTTGTTTAAAGCGTCAAAGGGAATTATAACTTTATTTTTGAGTTTGATGCAGGATTTTTGCATTAAATAGTCACTATCTGAAAGCATGAATTGTTTGAAACATGAATTTAAATGGAAAAATCTACCTCCATGTATTTCACAAACTTTTACTCAACGATTAGAAGTATAAAGAAATTAAAATGGTTATTTAATTTCGCATTTTATGAGGAAGATTCTATCTTATATCATGTTGCACGGCAAAGGAATGGAATTAAATGTGTTTGTTAATGATTATTATTATTTTTTCTATTTGTATAATAAATAAATGGATGTAAAAATATATTTTATAAATGAACGGTTTGATTGTTCTTTTAATTATATATATTGCGGACAGCGGACATTACTTTTATTTATTTTAGCAAAGAGGTTTCAAGCTCATATATTGTGTTTAGCTAATAAACTCATATATTGTGTTTACCCAATAAATTCATTTAGCCGATTGTTGAAGCAGAAAAAGAGTAGAACGGATGTATGTATCTTCTAATACAATTTTAGTGTTTTCATTTAGTATATATAGAGACGGGATATGGATATTTTATTCTTCAGATCTGTAAATTTGGAGCTACGAATTTAGCGGAATATCTCTAAATAACTTGGTAACTTTTCTTAAACTTTACCAAATTAGAGGAAATATCTCCAAATTGATAAAAATGACCCAAATCAATGAAATTAAATTTGTTTTTTTAGAATAGAGAACTGAAATGATGTTTCTGTAGCATTTGTCGGTCAGTCCATCCATCCTACTTAGTAACGCATTTAACTAATTTTTTTAATATCACTAAATTGATAAAAATATTTGTAAATCCATAAAAATATCATGAAGACGAAAATGTCGCCAAACCTTCCATGAAGATCACATTATTCAGACGACATGATTTCCATCAATTTATTTGAAGCAGATGATATCATGTCGCTTAGCAACGGATCCAATGTGTTATGTGTCATACGATTTTTATTAAATTTAATAAAAATGTGTATATAAAATAAATTTCATTGACATTGAATTTTTGACTGGATAATATCAATTACGGTCTTCAGGTTTAAACATCATTATTATTGATATTTCGGGGACAGTTGATTCAGGAATTATTGATATTTTCAAATTATTATGCTATTGTTTCATTATGACGAAAATTGTTGAAACTCATATATAGTACGTTGTACAAGTAATCTTCTACAAATGCACAGGTATATCTTCTAATCTACGAGAATATAAGTAGTACAGGTATATTGGCAAAATTTTTATATATGTTGGCATATATTGGAATCAATTACGACCTTCTGGTATTAAGATTACGGGGATTTTTGATACTTTCAATTTATTACGTCATCTTTTTTATTTTGGTAAATATTTTTAAGACTCATATTACAATATGTTTAAGCTTCTACTAACACACTGGCATATTTTCTAATTTGCGACAATATAAGTAGTACGTGGTTGCATATATTGATTCAATTCTTTTTTTGTGTGTGAATTTGTTCACAAAAGGGGCCAGGATATTTCATTCTTCAGATTTGCCCGTGAAGATAATTTTGCAGAGTGAGAACAGATATTCTTAAACTTCTCCTTATGAGCAATAAATTTAATATTTTATCAGAATTTGCACATGATTGCGAATTATAAGTTTTTTTATATTATATACTCCGTACGAAGGACGGGTATGCTGCTAGTACTAAATATGAATTAAAAATAACTTTAAGAATCACGATTTTGACACCAGATGGATGCCATATTTTATTTTGAAGTGGGTCACGGGATCTCTTTATATAATGGTCACGTGATCTCTTTATATAAATGGTGTAATTATTATTTTAATTTTTATTTAAAAAACTACTGAATATATTTTGCTGAATATTTTTTTATTTATTTTATGAGATAATTTGAATATTTTCTAAAACTTTCGAAGCAATTTGTGAATTTTAAATTTGCTTAAAAAATGTTTGAAAAATTAGGTCCCATAGGGTTCAGTGTATTTCATTTTTTCAACCCGGGTTCAATCCAAAACTAATTGGGTGATATTATTCATTTATCTTTCAATAGGTCCCACAGACCGTCTGAACAACATGCTAAAATTTTACGTTGATAAAATCATTTTTACGGCAGTTATCGCGCTAAAGGACAGACATACAGACAGAATGAATGAACAAAGTCATAAACACTTTTCAACTATGTTGTAAAGTGTTAAAAAAAGAAAATGTATTTGATCCTAAAGGAAAAGTTATGTGTTGTCCACATCATATTTTTCAATTCGCTATTGCTGCTTATGCCCCTGTGAGATTTTTGTATGGACTTCATAAAAATATATTCCCTAATCAGTGGTGTTCCGAGGTTTTCTGACCCCTGAGCGAGCATTTATGAAAGGTAGCGTCTGAACAATAAAAATTCTAAAATCATAAATCCAAAAATCGGTTATCCATTAAATTAATTTTCCGACTAAGTAAAAGACCACATAGGTTCAAATGTATTAATTAAATGCTTATTTCATACGCAATTTTTGGAGATAAAAAAATAAGACCAATCCCATAACTATAAGACAAGTCGATGTCGAGATACTTCAGTATTTCCGCCCTTTTTTACGCGTCGCTTTTGAATGTGTCCAGTCACCAGATGAAAACGTAAATTAAATTAAAATTGCAATTTCAGGGTTATTTTAAATAATTTTAATGTATGCAATTGTTAATTTGTGCAATTAAACTCATTTCAATAAATACTGAAAGAAAGACAGGGAAAATAATTGTGATTCTGTAGGGAAATTAATGTGCGTGCTGCCCGCATCAGTTTTTTTACTTTTTAATAAATGTTATGATACAAGTCGAACTACTTACTGAATACGAATGTATGATGAAACCAAACTACTGAATATAAATATATGATAAAGCCGAACTACTGAATATTAATGTATAATAAAGCCGAGTGGAGGCTCAAACTCTCGATATTTTCCTTCTGTGACATTCTTTTTTGAACACCCTGTGCAATGTATCTAAAAAGTTGACAAAATATTCCTAAACCTGAATGTTTAAACTATTGAAAAGCACTAAACCATTTTTACTTTCCCTGCAATACATGGTAATGTATAGGGAAAGTATTGGAATCATGTCGAAAATCGCAACTCGAGTTTTCGACGGATCTACGCGTTTCAAGACCTCTAGAATACGAAAAAACCATTTTTATCGTGACGTCTGTGTGTATGTCTGTGTGTCTGTGTGTCTGCCTGTCTGTGTGTCTGTGTGTCGGTCTGTCTGTCTGTGCAGATTTTGTATCCACTCTAAATAAAAACTAATGGACCGAATTTCACAAAATTTGGTAGGTAAGTCACTTGTGAGCGAGTCTGGTGCTGATTAGTTTTGGGTACGATTTGGAATAAAAGAACCCGCCTTTTTTTTTGCGAAATCGTCCTCAAAAGCTTGTATCCACTCTAACTGAAAAACTACTGGACCGAATTTCACAAAATTCGGAAAATGAGTCACTTGTGGGTTACCCTGCTGCTGATTAGATTTTGGTACTATTCGAAAAAAATAACCTGCCTTTTTTGAAAAATGGCCCGCAGAAATCGTCAAAATCTAAACTAGGTACACTCAAACTAGGTACACTCAACTAGGTACACTCAACTAGGTACACTCAAATATATCCATTAAATGCTCGTTTAATACGTAATTTTTAACGACGAAAATAATAAGACCAACTCATTACACTAGGACTAGCCGTTCTGGAGATATAGTTTTCCGTATTTTCTCTACTCCACCTTTGAAAATAAGTCCGGTTACCGAATGAGAACGAAAATTGAATTAAAAGTGAAATAAATTTAATTAAAATGTAGAGAACGTTAATATAAGTCTGCAGGGAAAGTCATGTGCTGTCCACATCAGATTTTTACTTTCCCTGCAATACATGGTAATGTATAGAGAAAGTATTGGAATCATGTCGAAAATCGCAACTCGAGTTTTCGACGGATCTACACGTTTCGAGACTTCTAGAATACGAAAAAACTATTTTTAGCGTGACGTCTGTGTGTGCGTCTGTGTGTCTGTGTGTCTGTCTGTCTGTGTGCCTGTGTGTCTGTCTGTCTGTACAGATTTTGTATCCACTCTAAAGTAAAAAACTAATGGACCGAATTTCATAAAATTTGGTAGGTACGTCACTTGTGCACGAATATCGTGCTGATTAGTTTTAGGTATGACTCGGGTTAAAAAAACCCGCCTTTTTTTTGCGAAATGGCCCGCAAAAGCTTGTATCCATTCTAACTGAAAAACTAACAGAGCGAATTTCACAAAATTTGGTAGATAACTCGCTTGTAGGCCACCCTGGTTCTGATTAGATTTTGGTATAATTCGGAAAAAAATAACCTGCCTTTTTTTGCAAAATGGCGAGCAAAAATCATCAAAATCTAAACTTAAGAACTACGTATGCTCAAATATATCCATTAAATGCTTGTTTAATACGTAATTTTTAGTGAAGAAATAATAAGACCAACCCCATTACATTAGGACTAGCCGTTCTCGAGATATTTAGTTATTCGTATTTTTCCTACACCATTTTTGAAAATAAGTCCAGTTTTCAAATGAGAACGAAAATTGGATTAAAAGTGAATTAAATTTAATTGAAATAAATAGAACGTGAATATAAGTCTGCAGGGAAAGTCATGTGCTGCCCACATCAGATTTTTACTTTCCCTGCAATACATGGTTATGTATAGGGAAAGTATTGGAATCATTTCGAAAATCGCAACTCGAGTTTTCGACGGATCTACACGTTTCGAGACCTCTAGAATACAAAAAAACCATTTTTAGCGTGACGTCTGTGTGTGTGTCTGTGTGTCTGTCTGTCTGTCTGTCTGTCTGTCAGTCTGTGCAGATTTTGTATCCACTCTAACTAAAAAACTGATGGACCAAATTTCACAAAATTCGGCAGATAAGTCATTTGTGGGCCAACCTGGTGCTGATTAGAGTTTGGTATGCTTCGAAAAAAAATAACCTGCCTTTTTTTGCAAAATGGCCCGCAAAAATCGTCAAAATCTAAACTAAAGAACTACGTATGTTCAAATATATCCATTAAATGCTTGTTTAATACGTAATTTTTAGCGAAAAAAAGAATAAGATCAACCCCATTACATTAGGATTAGCCGTTCTCGAGATATTTTAGTTTTTCGTTTTTTCTCTACGCCACTTTTGAAAATAAGTCCGGATACCGAAAATTGAATTAAGAGTGAAATATATTTAATTAAAATAAAGAGAACGTGGATATAAGTTTGCAGGGAAAGTCATGTGCTGTCCACATCACATTTTTGCATTTAAGTTACTAAAACAAAAAAAAAAATTTTTGAATTTAAATTAGAGTAAAAATATTTTGTAGAAATTGCATGAGGAGCCATCAGCTAACTGTTGTAATTATACTTTCAATAACCATCGTAAAACACGTCTGAAATATATCTATATATTTAGTAACGACTACAAGTACTGATGATGGACACTATGTTGTCCGAAAGCACTTTGATCTTTTAAAATTCTTCTTATGTACGTCATTGATGGTGTATTGCATAAAGATGGTTTACAATTTATTTATATCTTTGATCCCGTTCAAACTCTTAGTTTTGCTTTGTAACTCGTTCTCGATCCCATGCGTGTTACACCATAATATGATTTTCTGGAAATCTAGTGTTCCACCACAAGTGTTATGTTTATGTTTCAGCCTAATCTATTTATATATTCGAATTTTAAAACGAATATAATTCAATTATTTTTTATATATTTATTTGTAATATATGTTAATTGTAGTATCGATTTTTCCGATTTGTCCTATGCAAATTTATATTCACGATTGCTGGTTGTATAAAAGCTCATGTCTGTCAGTTACTGATTATTGCTACTGTTGATGGACATTATGTTGTCCGGAAGCGCTTTGGCCTTTTGAAATACTTCCCATGCACGTCATTGATTGTGTATTGAATAACAACGGTTTAAAATATTTATAGTCTCTACTACATATATTTCAATAAATATTAGAATTTCGACATATTTCAGTGCTGTGACTTGTTTGATCTTTACAATAGACGCACTTAGCTATTCCCAGATCAGACAATACTATTCTAACGATTTTAAAATGTGCTCAAAAGAACTAGAAACGGGATATCTCCATGAAAATTTCGCAGTTGAAATTTTTGGAAAAACAAAACTTGCAATAATGTGATATTATAAAGAAGAAAGTTCAATCATGCCTAAAGCACTGATTATAAAACACTTTCTAACTGGAAATGTAATTTTATTTAAACGTCTGTAAATTGTAATACATTCAAAGCTGAAATTTTTGACATTTTACAACATAGTTGAAAAGTGTTTATGACTTTTTAACTCTTTACAACATAGTTGAAAAGTGTTTATGACTTTTTAACTCTTTGCAACATAGTTGAAAAGTGTTTATGACTTTGTTCATTCTGTCTGTCTGTCCGTTAGCACGACAACTGCCGTAAAAATGACTTTATCAAAATGAAATTGTAGTATGATTTTCAGACCGTCAGTGGGACCTATGGTAATATAAAAGAATAATATCACCCAATTAGTTTTGGATTGAACCCGGATTGAAAAAATGAAATACATTGAACCTTATGGAGCCTAATTTATCAAACATTTTTTAAGTGAATTTAAAATTCACAAATTGCTTCGAAAGTTTTAGAAAATATTCAAATTATCCCATAAAATATATGAAATAAATATCAGTAAAATATGTTAGGTAGTTTTTTAAATAAGAATTGTTTAATAAAGAGAGAAAAACAAATTCAATTAAGTTCGAGACTCATGCCATATTCTCCAGAAAGAAAAAATCTGATGTGGGCAGCACATGACTTTCCCTGCAGACGTTTATATTTACGTTCTCTTTATTTAATTAAATTTATTTCATTTTTACTTTCCCTGCAATACATGGTAATGTATAGGGAAAGTATTGGAATCATGCCGAAAATCACAACTCGAGTTTTCGACGGATCTACACGTTTCAAGACCTCTAGAATACGAAAAAACCATTTTTAGCGTAACGGCTGTGCGTGTGTCTGTGTGTCTGTCTGTCTGTCTGTCTGTCTGTCTGTCTGTCTGTGTGTCTGTCTGTGTGTCTGTCTGTCTGTCTGTGCAGATTTTGTATCCACTGTAACTAAAAAACTAATCGACCGAATTTCACAAAATTTGGTAGGTAAGTCACTTGTGGGCGGGGCTAGGGCTGATTAGTTTTGGGTACGATTCGGAATAAAAGAACCCGCCTTTTTTTGCGAAATGGCCCGCAAAAGCTTGTATCCACTCTAGCTGAAAAACTAATGAACCGAATTTCACAAAATTCGGTAGATGACTCACGTATAGGTCACTCTGGTGCTGATTAGATTTTGGTACGATTCGGAAAAAAATAACCTGCCTTTTTTTGCAAAACGGCCCGCAAAAATCTTCAAAATCTAAACTAAAGAACTTGGTATACTTAGACATATCCATTAAATGCCCGTTTAATACGTAATGTTTAACGACGAAAAGAATAAGACCAACCCCATTACACTAGGACTAGCCGTTCTCGAGATATTTTAGTTTTTCGTACTTTCCCTACGCCACCTTTGAAAATAAGCCCGGTTACCGAATGAGAACGAAAATTGAATTAAAAGTGAATTACATTTAATAGAAATAAATAGAACGTGGATATAAGTTTGCAGGGAAAGTCATGTGCTGACCACATCAGATTTTTACTTCAATTTTCGTTCTCATTCGGTAACCGGACTTATTATCAAAGGTGGCGTAGAGAAAATAAGAAAAACTAAAATATCTAGAGAACGGCTAGTCCTAGTGTAATGGGGTTGATCTTATTCTTTTCGTCGTTAAAAATTACGTATTAAACGAGCATTTAATGGATATATTTGAGTATACCTAGTTCTTTAGTTTAGATTTTGACGATTTTTGCGGGCCATTTTGCAAAACAAGGCAGGTTATTTTTTTTTCGAATCGTACCAAAATCTAATCAGCACCAGGGTAACCCACAAGTGACTCATCTACCAAATTTTGTGAAATTCGGTCCATTAGTTTTTCAGTTACAGTGGATACAAGCTTTTGCGGGCCATTTCGCAAAAAAAGGCTGGTTCTTTCATCCCGAATCGTACCCAAAACTAATCAGCACCAGAGTCGCCCACAAGTGACTTACCTACCAAATTTTATGAAATTTGGTCAATTACTTTTTTAGTTAGAGTAGATACAAAATCTGCACAGACAGACAGACACACAGACAGACACACACCCAGACGTCACGCTAAAAATAGTTTTTTCGCATTCTAGAGGTCTCAAAACGTATAGATCCGTCGAAAACTCGAGTTGTGATTTTCGGCATGATTCCAATACTTTCCCTATACATTACCATGTATTGCAGGGAAAGTAAAAAGAGATATATTTTATAATAAATATCCTTCCAAGTGTTTTATATATATTTATATAAAATATAGGTTTCACATTTTAAAATAAATATGGTAGATAGAAATTTTTCAAACTCCTCATGATTGATGGTCGTCTGTTAGTCTGTCATGTTCTACTTCTTCGATGGCATTTTTAATGCACTTTCCTACGTCCCAGAGAGTTGAAATTTGGTACACAGCTTATATTTAAGAACATTTTATTCTACAAAAATTTGGTGGATCCTCAAATATAGATCCCACATATTTTTTGAAATGGCCTACAAAATATCCCCGTTCACTTCTATGAATCATTGTTGTAAGACTGTTAAAAATTCTGATTCAAACAGCTCATGACTTTCCCGACAGACTCATATTCATGTTTTCCTTTATTTCTTCAATAATCATTTGAGTTTATCTGCAAAAGATAACAACCACAAGTATTTTAAATGACACTGAATTTGCACGTTAAATTTAAATTTTGTTCCCATTTGGTAGCTGGACATATTTTCAAATGCTGCGTACAAAAAACGCGAAAAAACTAAAATATCTCAAGAACGGCTAGTCTTAGAGTAATGGGGTTGGTCTTATTCTTTTTGTTGTTAATAATTACGTATAAAATAAGCATTTGATTGATATAATTGAGCACACGTAGTCTTTTATTTTTAGATTCAACTATTTTTTCGGCCCATTTAGGGAAAGGCGGGTTCCTTTTTCTCAAATCGCACCATAATCTAATCATCACCAGGATAATCTACAAGTGATTTATATACCAAATTTTGTTAAATTTGGTCTATTAATATTTCAGCTATAGAGGATAAAAACAATTTTTGCTGACCATTTCGCAAAGAAGCAGGTTCTTTAATTACGAGTCGTACTAAAAATCAAATGTACATCAGGGTTTCCCACAAAAAACTTACCTACCAAATTTTATAAAATTCGGTCCATTAGATTTTAAGTTAGAGTGTACACAATATCCTCACAGACACACAGAAACACACACAGACAAACCCACACGCACCCTCACACACACAGACGTCACGCTAAAAATAGTTTTTTCGTGTTCTAGAAGTCCCAAAACGTGTAGATCTTCCAAAAGTTTGAGTTCGAGCTTCGGCACGATTTCAATACTTTGAATATATACACACACACTTATATTATCTGTGTATGTGTATTATCTGTGTATCTAAATTTCGTGCCTACGCAATTACAATATTTGTGATTTTAAATGATCACTAGACTTTTATTATTTCTACAACAAAGCCTAATTCAAATTTATGTAGAATGTACATAAATCAAGCGATTGTAAGATGAGTTATATAAGAATTGCCGAATTATTTTCACACAAAATTATTTTGCTCTGGCGTCTGAAATAGAAATGATAAGAATGAAATATCCATTGATTTTATATAGAGAAGAAGACGATTTTATTTCGATGAAGTTTTTAGTTTTTGAGTATAATAAATTACTGTACTACTGTGATAATATAAAAGATATCACCACTGAATGTATCATATTTTAGAGATGTTTAAATAAAAGTGCATTTCAGTTGGAAAGTGTTTCATAATCAATGATTATGCATGATTGATCTTCCTTGTTTTTAAATATCACAGTAATTTATTATATTTGAAAACTGAAAACTTCAAAAAAGACAATCAAAAAATACGATGCCAGTAACCATAGAGGTAAAAGTAAGGAGTTAAAACTTCACATTAAGAAAATGCCAATATTGTTAAGACAATAATTTAGGTGGCACTGGGATAAGCTGTACTGTATGAATTTTCATGGTGAAAGACCTAACATATTTTTAAAACAACCAATTTTGTAAAAATAAATAATTAACGCATAACAAGTAAGAACTGAAACAATAACGAATATTCCTACTCATTCAAAATTATTTTACCTTTCAATTTACTTTTATGTCCATAGATTCTGCACTCTATCCTACTACTATGAAAACATACTGCTTAATTATACACATAATTAGTTAACTCTTAATTTACAACTAATCAGAAATACATATACTAAATACGACGCCTTTCAGTTGTGTCAATTAGCAATAGCAGCTAATTTACTAGCACTAGCGACACCCACATATAAATCTCAAAACATTATGGCATTTTTAAGCATTTCTTCTATAGGAGTTTTATCTCCTTCTTTCCAACTCTATGCTAGTTACACTGAATGAACTTCATTCAAATAACGCCATTGTAATATAAATCGTCTGACTCTATATGTAAAATCAATGAATATTTCATCATTTAAAATAGAAAATATTATAATTGCGTTGGCTCAGAATTTAGATAAACAGATAATGCGTAAAAAAATCTGATGTGGGCAGCACATGACTTTCCTTATATAAAGCAATGAATTTACTACTTTTACAATAAAAAAAAAGTTTATTTTTATAGTAGATATTTATATTCTTTCCAAAATATTGAATTTTCGTTAATGAGTCGTCATTGATTTAGCGTCATATTTATCCATTTGGCGAGTTTTTCGTTAATTTAGCAACATTTAAAAAAGTCGCCAAGTTGGCGACATTCCACCAAATTCGTCGCCAAAATCTCGCCAAGTGTTATGAACGGAAAAGTAAGATTTTCTTACAGCAGATAAATGACTATTGCGTTCAAATACAAAAGTATTACTCAAAATATATTTTTTTGTGAATGACACGAGCTAGATCGACGAGAATAATGACACCAAATTTATCGCATGGTATTACATATGAGAAGAGAACATGTTTCTCAATCGGTAATATTTTTTTTTATTTTATCTCTCGACGAACTATATCATTTGCTGTAGTTGCTGAAAAAGAGCTTGCGCAGCTAATAAATATTAAAACACGTTTAAAATGTAGATTAGAAAAATAATTTAATAACATTTAAAGTTTAAATACATATTACAAACATTTGAAAAACAGGAATTCTAATTAAATGCATGCCAACACGCCTCCCCTTGTCAAAAATCACACTAAAACATAAACATTTTTATTTTGTACTAGAACTTTATTCAGAAATTGTAGAAAATTAAAATGTGTAAATTTCTCGTTATTATAAAAGCTTGCTGGGTTTATGGATAGAAAAATTATTTCTGATTGCAGACCACAATTTGAAAGTCCAGCAGAATTGAAGAACTATTTTATGTAATATCTTAACATTTTTACAAAATGGCACTCAGTTGCGTCAAATTAACATTGGCGACAAACTCACTAACTCTACACAGCCTGATTAAAACCTTGGAATTCGATAAAAGTGTTATTCACTCATTTCTACTTTCGTACTATATGACCTATGCTATATGATTACTATACTATATGATACCTATTTCGTACTATACTATATGATTTCGTATCTTTCGTACTTTATGACCTACTTGATTATGATTTTTGAAAATAATTTACTCATGGGCATGATAAAAAAATTTTAAAGTTTTGGAAAGATATTTATTATAAAATATATCACTTTTTTCTTTCGAGAAAATATAGCAAGAGTCAGAATTTAATTGAATTTGTTTTTCTACTTATATTAAACATTTTTTTAAAAAAAACTCCCTAACGTATTTTGCTGAAATGTTTTTTATATATTTTATGGGATAATTTGAATATTTCCTAAAACTTTCGAAGCAATTTGTGAATTTTAAATTCGCTTAAAAAATGTTTGAAATATTAGGTCCCACAGGGTTCAATGTATTTCATTTATTTAACCCGGGTTCAATCAAAAACTAATTAGGTGATATTATTCATTTATATTCCCATAGGTCCTACAGACCGTCTGAAAAACATACTAAAATTTCATTTTGATAAAGCTATTATTACAGCAGTTATCGTGCTAACGGACAGACAGATAGACAGACAGAATGAACAAAGTCATAAACACTTTCAACTATGTTGTAAAGTGTTAAAAATACTTACCCAATGATACAAGCATCAGTACTAGAAGAAGAAAAGAAATGATCAGTTGCAAGTACTGCATTTTACAATTTCTGCGTAGAGCGACTATTAGTCAAAGTTTACTAGAAGACTTTAGGTACAATTTCTCTTAAAGCAATGCACAACTTTTATACTTTAATACTTTTATACTCTTCTTCTTAACTATTTATTCAACTGCCTATGATTCGTTTTAACCCTTGCTGTACTCACAACGTATCCAGAGACTCAGGCTCGAAATACTATGTTAATCAAACAAGAAAAGACTGGAAGAAAAATACACCCGCCAAAGCAATTTTAACTGAGTTTGATGCATGCTGCAAGGCAGTTACTAAATATTTTAACAGTGGTCTGCTGCAAACAGAACGCCATTCAGCAACAATAAGATAGAATGTATATATATATATATATATATATATAAGAGATTGCTGTTGACTCCTATGTCTTCTTTCGCCATGGTCAAGGTGAAACATATAACGTGAAACATATACATTGAATGTATTAAACACATATATATATATAATACTGTATAATGGCTACGTATTATACGTATCAGCTTTATACATTTTATAAGTTTTAAAAACGTAAGCATTTTTAATTAAATTAAACCTTTTGTAGGCTAACGAAAGGAAGTAAATGAGAGGCCTTCTAAATCAGTAGTAATAAAAAGAAAATTCAGTCTGTTTGCTTGTCTGTCTGTTTAATTGTGCGGCATATCTGCACTTAGATGTGTGAGATTTTATAGAATGCGGCATCTATATCTAAACTAATACGTCCCGAATGCTCTTCACTAAATTTTCAATTACATTTTTGAAATTAATTTCTAAAGCAGAAACAATAAGCACACAACTATAATAAAAGGTCTTTTATTTCACTTCTTTAAGACGTACAAAACTTAAAAAGGCCAGAGCGCTTTCGAGCGTAAATACGCTCTTCATCAGTGGCTACATGGAAATAGGAATGATCGTTCATATATGGACCAGAAAAGGTGACAAATTTGCATAAATACAATTATCAATAAACTTACGTTTATCTAAGGAGAATCCAAAAATACAAAACATTTTGCACAGATTCTAAAAATCGAGCATAAATCATGAAAAGAACCGTAAAAATTTACAATTTTATTACAGAATTTTCAAATTCAAAATATTTTTTTTAAAAAATGGGGGCAATCAGGTCCAATCCCCGAGAGGATGACGTCAAAGATAACTATGAAGAGACTTGAATTGCATGGAGTCGTGAATGAGTCGTCAAGCATAACTTAAAATCTGAACGGTGTCAAAATTACAAATCGACTCGCGGTAAACATAAATAAAGAGGGACTCAAAAAGGAGAATATTACGAGGGTTATTACAACGCATGAGAAGGAAAGTTCTTTCAAAAATGGGCCGGAAATTTTCTTTAACAACAAAATGAGCAAGGGCCGTAGAAAGTTTACCATCTTTGACATCCCTAGCATGTTCTGCCAAACGGATACCAATAGTACGTTTTGTACTGCCAATATAAAATTTAAAGTTACCATTGATGGACAACAGGGGAACCACATACACCCCAGCAAAGCTTTTAAAATCATCCTTATCACCCAGCTTATCAGACCGAATCCGGTTAAATAAAGAAGAAACATTAGAGTGAGCAGGCCTGAAACCAAATTCAGAGCAGAACTGAATAAAGGGACGGAAAATCCTAGGATGGTACGGGAAACTATATTTAAGATTCAAACGATTTTTTAAAGAAATAAGTTTAGTGTCAATTTGAGAAAATTTGCGGCGAACATGGGAAAAAACCTTATGTATAAATTCAAAGGAATAGGCAGCCTCATAGCCAAGATTGAAAATAAAATCAATTTCGTCACTTAAAGAAGAAAAAGAACACACGTTATAAGCACCCGGCCGTCCAAATAGTTGCTTTTAGTCCTCTGGACGAGTCGGACGGTCTGGGTCTTCAACACGTTATAAGCACGATTAAAATAAGCGTTAAAAGAAGCTTTTTTAGAGGAAATAGGCTTCAAAACATAGTGTCAAACGTGACATTTTTTAAGTAGAATAAATAAAAGTATTTTAATAAATTAAATTATATTTATTTTCAAATAAACATAAACAGTTACTGGTTCAAATGTTTCATTGAAATATCAGAATCCCACATTAACTTTACGTACGTTTGAATCAAAGTGCATGCAGCCATGTAGATAATTAGCCATGCCTATTATCAAGCCCCAAAGTAATCCTAAATTTACCGAAACTTATTTCAAACACTGATAACTAGTAGGGATACATTTTTTGTTTTAAATGCTTCAACGAACCCGTTTTGGCAATTATGTACTAAATATGAAAGAACAGCTGATTTAAAGAAATATTATGAAATTAAAAAATCTAATGGGGGCAACACATGATTTTCTTTATATAATGCATTGAATTTACTACTTTTTAAAAAAATAGGTTTTTCTTATAGTAAATACTTATATTCTTTCCAAGATACTGAATTTTCTACGATTAGTCGTCATTTTCATTGACTCAGCGTCATTTTTATCCATTTGGCGAGATTTTCGTTAATTTGGCAACATTTAAAAAAGTTGCCAAGTTAGCGACATTCCACCAAATTTGTCGCCAAAATTTCGCCGAGCATTATGGACAGATAATTTTATTCATTTTTAAAGCAGATAAATGACAATTGGCGTCCAAATGCAATATTACTCAAAGTAACTTTTCTCATGAATGGCACGAGCTAGATCCACGAGAATGATGTTACCCAATTTATCGTATCATATTACATATGAAAAGTGAACATGTTTCTCAACAGTTAATATTTTTCTTTTAATTTATGGGATTTTTTAAATAAATTTGCTTGAAAAATGGACAATATCTCGAGAACGGTTCATGCTAGCGTTCTAAAGTTTATTTCAATCATTTTCTAAGGAAAAATTACATAAGAAATGTCTATTTGCGTAACTTTATTAGAGGTTTTGATTTTTGATGATTCTTTCAAAATTTCACTTGAAAATTTAGGGGGGTTCTGAACATTCAATTACGTTTAAAAACAACAGACTTCCAGTATTCACGGATTATGACTTTTGTACCAAATTTCATTCGGATCGCTCCATTCGTTCGTGAGATATGGTCTCCACAGACTCAATGACAAACACACACACACATACTTTCACACACACACACACACACAGAGAATCAATTCAAAAATGTTTGATTCGTGATCAAGGATGCTTGAAGCGTGCTCTCCCGTCGAAAACTCGAATTCGAATTTTCGACCCCGTCACAATACTTTCTTTATACATTATGTATATAACGAAAGTAATAAATATATGTCAGCTGCACTCATTTAAATCTCGATAATAAATATCGTTTAAAACGTATCTAAAAGCAAATGCTGATCTATAACAATTATGCAAGTTATAATTTTCATATGTATATTTAATTTACAAACGATGTTAGAAAGAGATTGCAATCCCTAACTAAAGGACGCTTGTCGCAATTCTAAAATTTCTAGATTAAGAATTTTTTTAATCCTGGTATCCCTAAATCTTATGGATTAAAATTTCAATTTTACCCATTTAAAGGAGGCCATATGTTATAATCTTACATTTTGATTTATTCGTTTATTGTTTTTGAGGAAATTTCTAATTTCTGTGCACATTAGACTTCTGCCATCCACTGTGTCTAGCCTGAAGTTTAATGAAGCTCTAATGCAAAATAATGAACGCTAATGCAAAACTCTTGTTTCATCCTGGGATTCACCACTGATCTATAACATGCCAATTAACGCTCTATTCTTTGACCAACTGCGATTACTTTCTTCTAGATTTAAAGTGCGTTAAATATTTACTCACATATCAAATGCTTGATATGTAAGTATTTTAATGAATTGAGATCATTGTTGAGGAGTTATCAATAGCAATTGATAATATATTATAAATTTTGTTCTTCGCCAAGGACCGCCATATCACTCGAAATAATCAATCATTTTTCAGTTAAATTTAATAATCTCATTACTTTACTTATATACAAAAATCTGATGTGGACAACACATGACTTTCCTCATATAATGCAATAAATTTACTACTTTTACAGTAAAAAAAATAGGCTTTTCTTATAATAGAACTTATATTATATCCAAGATATTGAATTTTCGACAATTAGTCGTCATTTTCATTGATTTAGCGTCATTTTAATCCATTTGGCGAGATTTTCGTTAATTTGACAACTTTTCAAAAAGTCGACAAGTTGCCGACATTCCGCCAAATTCGTCGCTAAAATCTCGCCAAGCTTTACTGGCGGAGAATGAAGTTATTCTTATAGCAGATAAATGACTATTGGCGTTCAAATACAAAAATATTACTCGAAGTTTCTTTTCTCATGAATGGAAGGAGCTAGATCCACGAGAATAATGTCACCCAATTTATCGCATGGTATTACATATGAAAAGTGAACATACTTCTCAATAAGAAATATATTTTTTTAAATTTTATATGACTTTTTGATAATTATTTTGAAAAATCTGCAATATCTCGAGAACAGTTTATGTTAGCGTTCTAAAATTCATGTTAATCATTTTCTAATGACAAAATACATAAGAAATGTCTATTTGCGTAACTTTATTAGCGGTTTTGATTTTTTGACAACTTTTTCAAAATTTCACTTGAAAATTTAGGGGGGTTCTGAACATTCGATTACGTTTAAAAACAACAGGCTTCCAGTGTTTACGGAATTTGATTTTTGTACCAAATTTCGTTCGAATCGGTCCATTCGTTCATCAGTTGTCGCCTCCACAGACACACTGACACACACAAATACACACACACACATACTTTCATACACACACACAGACATCACTTCAAAAATGTTTGATTCGTGATCAGGGATGCTTGAAACGTGCTCTCCCGTCGAAAACTCTAATTCGAATTTTCGACCCCGTCACAATACTTTCCTTATATATTATGTATATAAGGAAAGTAATAATGTATAAGAAAAGTATTTTGACGGGGTCAAAAATTCGAATTCGAGTTTTCGACGGGAGAGCAAGTTTCAAGCATCCCTAATCACGAACTGAACATTTTTGAAGTGATGTCTGTGTGTGTGTGCGTGTGTGAAAGTATGTGTGTGTGTGTCAGTGAGCCTTTGGAGATGAACTAACGAACGAATGGACCGATTCGAATGAAATTTGGTACAAAAATTTCAATCAGTAAACACTGGAAGCCTATTGTTTTTATACGCAATCGAAATTTCAGAACTCCCTTAAATTTTCGAGTGAAATTTTGAATAAATCGTCAAAAAATCAAAACCTCTATTAAAGTTACGCAAATAAACATTTCTTATGTAAATTTTCCTTACAAAACGATTGACTTAAATTTTAGAACGGTAGCATAAATTGTTCTTGAGATATTGCGCATTGTTTTAAAAAAATATCAAAAAATCATATAAAATAAAAATAAATATTTTCTATTGAAAAATATGTTCACTTTTCATATGTAAAATCATGCAATAAATTTTGTGACACCATTCTCGTGTATATAACTCTTTCCATTCATAAAAAAAAGATACTTTAAGTAATACTTTTGTATTTGAAAACCAATAATCATTTATCTGCTGTAGGAATAACTTATTTCTCCGTCCATAACGCTTGGCGAGATTTTGGCGACGAATTTGGTGGGATATCGCCAACTTGGCGACTTTCTTCAACGTTGCTAAATTAACGAAAAACTCGCCAAATGGATAAAAATGACGCTAATTCAATGAAAATAACGACTCATTGCAGAAAATTCAATAACTTGGAAAGAATATAAATATATACTATAATAATAATCTATCTTCTTTTAATGTAAAAGTAGTAAATTCATTGCATTATATAAGGAATGCCATTTGCCGCCCACATCAGACTTTTTTAATAGGTAACTAATTAGCTCTGTTTTATTTTTAGCTAATTCCATACATGCTTAGCTCAAATTATAAGCGAGTTCGTCGATCAAGAACGTTTTTGGGAGGGGGCGTAAACAATTTTTAAGTTATTGCCTCTGGTTGGGGGGTCTACAATAATTATGTTTTGCTAAGTGTCGTACAGTTTTTAATTATTATAAGGGATCGTATAATTAGCAATAATAATAGTTTTACAAGTATTTGGTCAACGGGTGTACTGGTATTTTAGCAGTGCAAGTGCTAGTGGTGGGTGGATGAGAGGGACTATATTATACAATATTTTATTACTGTAAGTTGTTACTGTAAATATACCCATACTTACAATAACAACTTATGGGGATTTACCAAAGCTATTGCCTTAATACCATTGCAGATAACTGTATTTATGGTCCAATTTTGTCTTTTTATAAGGTCTAAATCATCGAATATCTGATACTTGAAATGGAAGCAAGTAAATACGCCACATTTCATAATTTTATTCACTCTATGAACGCGAACTTAACACATAATTACAGTCATTTAAATTTCCAAATACTCTGCCAAGTTTAAACAAAAGCGGCATATTCAAAAATCTGAGATCAGACATTTTTCATCGTACGAAAAATCATGAGCTTGTGATTTTTACGTTCGATAGAAAATGTTTGTTTTGAATAAAAATGCACTTCCTGATGACATTGAGTGTCAAAATACGTTTCTATGGTAACCATAAGATTCCCGTGGTTTATGTTTAGAAGCCCTAGGTCGCTTTAAATACTACTCTGACATGTTTACACTCAAATTAATACATGAATAAAAGAGATAATGATTTAGAATACTATTAAAGGATAAAGGAAATGGAAGAGAATTTTTTTTCTTTATATATATATAATTTAAAATCAATTTTAAAATTACATACAGCTTGAAAAAATCTATTAAAATTCATTAAGTACTATATACAATTGTGAAGAATATACGCTTATTGCTGCAAACACACTCCACTAAATTATATAAACTCAAAAGACAATAACCCTGAAAACCTTACGATTATGATGAAAACAAGAACGAAAGACCTATTTATTGCACCTAGCCCGTATGTTTTCCTTTCGTTCTTGTTTTCATCATGATCGTAAGGTTTTCAGGGTTATTGTCTCTTGAGTTTATATATATATATATATATATATATATACAATATATATACAGGGTGCCCAGTGCTATCGGTGCCCAATGGCTATTTCCTCAACAGTTAGTCACAGAGGTATACTTTCAATTGCAAAAACGTTTTAAATTTTAAACCTCAGAAGCAGTTTAAATCAATAAATACTTTTCTGAAAGAAATACGCAATATAAATTTATATACTGTCCCCCGGTCCTACAAATTATATTTAGGAAAGTATCCTCATACAATGTCATTCAAAATAAAAAAAAAATCTTCCTTTTACAACCAAAATTCACCGAGTTATGAAGCATTAATCTTTATGACTTAAATCGCTTTCCCACACATAAAAATGTCCCGTTTCAGGCAACCAACCTATCAGGGACAATATTGACCATTTCTCGAGGCAACCAACCAATCAGGGACCGTATTGACCATTTCTTCAACTTTTAACAGCTATAAATCGGTTTATTTTGGTCGTAAAAGGATGATTTTTTTTTATTTTGCATAAAATTGTATGCGGATGATTTTCTTAAATATAATTGGTAGGACCGGAGGACTATATAAAAATTTATATTTCGCAATTCTTTCATAAATGCATTTATTGATTTAAACTGTTTCTGAGATAATAGATTTTAAAATTTAAAACATTTTTGCAATTGGAAGTGTATCTCTGTGACTAACGATTGAGGAAATAGCCATTGGATACCGATAGCACTTTACACCCTGCATATATATATATATGTGTGTGTGTGTGTGTGTTTATTTGTGTATTTTAATGTCCTATAATTTATAAATTAATGTTAATTTATTTTGAAAGTCTTAATATTTGGATGTGTTGCCATTTTAAGAAAGAAGAGTTTGATATTGGAATTCTGCTTATCATCGGGCAAAACTGATAACGAAGGAAAACAGCCTGAAAGCGACCTACCATTGATTGCCGATGCAAAAACAGCAAATTTTTAGCTTTAAAACTTTAATATCGCCAAAAAATTACCTAACGTATCTGTGGAGCAGAATGCATTTAACTCATTTGTAATCATTGATTGAAAATTAGAAGAAGTTTATCGTCAGGCTCGAACATCCCATGAAAATATTTCTGATTAATTTTGTAAATTGAGTCATAATAAAAATAATATTTATTGGTTGTTAAATAATATCACTCTGTCTGTTGTTATTTATTCTTTAGATAAATTTCCCTCAAACATTTTTTTCGTTGTTATTTAATATTATGTTTTACAATAAATTCGCCTTCTTGTTACTTGGACATTCATAACTGTTTCCGGAAATTGCAAACTGATCGTGTATGTAAAATTGAATATGGATACAGTGAACCTTGTGCTAAAATAAATTTTTCTGTAGGTTCTTGATACCTCACTATACAGGTATTCAGCTGTATAATTTTACTCAGAAAGATAATAATAAATTAAATTTATACATCCAGGCGCAGTATCTTCATAATATATGCCATATTATGCCATTTCACAAATGAGCAAATGTTTTTCTTCTACTACTCCCTTTAATTTCTCTGCTTTTCTCACCGAGCTTTCTAAGCTAGTTGTTGATTCAAATACAGATTTAATTAGATTGTGACTGTGATTCAAAGAATGCCAAAAAAAAAAAACCGACCAATCACAGATTCGCGCCTCCTGGAACTAAAACTCAATTATTAGGTGAACAGTCTCACAGAAAAAGCCCAGAAACTCCTCTGCATCCTTCCCAGCTTCACAAGTCCCGCTGGTTCGAGTGTGATAGCGATTCAAATAAAACTATAATTAGAGTGTGACAGTGGTTCAAATAAGGCTGTGATTAGATAGTGATAGTGATTCAAATAAGGCTGTAATTAGATGGTTATAATGATTCAAATAAGGCTGTAATTTTGCTTTGTAGATTTCGTCTTCATTTATTTCCAAGGAGTCTAAAAAAATTTAAAGTTATTCAACCAGTCAAGGAATATACATAAAAAACCCACCGAGAAGAAGAAGAAGCTGATTTAGTCCACGTCTTTTTCTAAGTATTCTGAATTGGATATGTCTTTGTCGTTACTCAATAAAAGCAAACACGAACTTCCTAAGATGAAACAGTTGAGAGATTTATTCCTTTATCAATTCAAATTGAAACAGATTAAGTAATGAAAGGGAAATGTAGAAAACTGTCAAAGAAACCTTTGGTTGAGAAGACATTTTGGAATCTGTATTCACTTCGAGAAAACTTAGTGTGCAAAATTAATGTCTGAATATTATTTAAAAAGAAAGTTTAAGGCTAAAGACACCTAGAAACGATTTCTTTAAAGTTCGTATTAGTCGTTCGTATTATTCTTTAAAGTTCGTATTAGTTATTAAATATTGCAGCCATTTAAAGCATTGTAAGAACAAATCGCTTCTTTAGCGATCAAAAATAATATTGCGGAGTTTTCAAATTGACACCATTGGAAAAATTGAAAAATTCCCTTACAAACAAATTTTGAATGGAATCCGTAGTATAATTTATATTCCATATCATTTAAGCCAACTTTTATCATAATCAGTGTCAGAATACAAAATGTCTGTCATATGATTTTTCACGTCGCATTCTCATATTTTTATATTCCATTGTGTTTAGACCTACAGGTACGTATTGCTGTCATTATTAGCAAAAAAAAAATATCGAATGTGAGTAGCACATGACTTCCTAACATAGTGCAATTACTCTCTAGAGCTCCAAGGAACAAATGCATTTGTCCGGCCATTAGCAACATATTCTGTGATCTTGTAAGACTAGCTATTTAAATTTGCCATTCGCTTATTTGGTGCTGCTTGCTAGATCATCTATTGGATAAGAAAATGCATCGTCAGAGAGAGCCATATTGTATATAAATGACCGTTCAAAATTACATTTTTGGTAAGTAATTTTCTTTTTACACAATTCTCTTTCAAGCTTGTATTCAGAATTGGTACATCAGGACCACCTCCAGGTGGCGCATCCATCGAATTCTGGTGAAAATACAATAATTGCGCGAATGTTTGTTTGCACTTTTGCCTTAATACCATTGCAGATAACTGTATTTATGGTCCAATTTCGTCTTTTTATAAGGTCTAAATCATCTAATATCTGATACTTGAAATGGAAGCAAGTATACACGCTGCATTTCATAATTTTATTCACTCTATGAACGCGAACTTAACACATAATTACAGTCATTTAAATTTCCAAATGCTCTGTCAGTTTCAACAAAAGCATCATATTCAAAAATCTGAGATCAGACGTTTTTCATCGTACGAAAAATCATGAGCTTGTGATTTTTACGTTCGATAGAAAATGTTTGTTTTGAATAAAAATGCACTTCCTGATGACATTGAGAGTCAAAATACGTTTCTATGGTAACCATAAGATTCCCGTGGTTTATGTTTAGAAGCCCTAGGTCGCTTTAAATACTACTCTGACATGTTTACACTCAAATTAATACATGAATAAAAGAGATAATGATTTAGAATACTATTAAAGGATAAAGGAAATGGAAGAGAATTTTTTTCTTTATATATATATATATATATATATATATAAATATATAATTTAAAATCAATTTTAAAATTACATACAGCTTGAAAAAAATCTATTAAAATTCATTAAGTACTATATACAATTGTGAAGAATATGCGCTTATTGCTGCAAACACACTCCACTAAATTATATAAACTCAAAAGACAACCCTGAAAACCTTACGATTGTCGCAGTATGATAGACATACTGGACATATTTTGTGCAATTTATAAAATATAACATTTTTATTATTAAAAATATGAATTAATATTGTGAATGGATGGAAGAGCAAGCAACTGGCACAATGACATTGACCCGACCAAGGGCAACAGTTATTTCAGGAAGGTGAGAAACACACCTGAAACAACTATAAAAGTGCCACTGTACATGATAAATGTGAAACAGCTCGAGTCAAAAAGAGGCATCAAGTATTCCCATGCCAGACATCAAACAAGATTAGATGTTACCCTGACAATACTCTCTGCAAAGTTGAGACCAGCCAAATAGAATACCAAGGGAATAGAAGAAACGCTCTTTCTTTTTTCATGCCGCTTTCCCACGAACGAAGAAAAGGGGAAAAGCACTGTCGGGAGATGATACAGACTGGTACGACACGGAGGGATACAAGAGAGAACTGGGTCAGAGTGAAGCCGAAGTACGGCTGTGTACGTCCGCAGTTTTGGAAGTGTACATATAGCCGAAGCTGTGAACTTTACAAAAATACTTAAAGAAGAGACTTATAGAATTCTTATCGATAGATTTTTTTAAAATAGATACAGTATCTTGACTGTGACTGAGGATGCTAAAAAGATGAACGATTGTGAGTTTTTGAGCTACGGAGATGGAGACAATGAATAGAGTGAGTAAAGATTTACAATTTTGATGCAGCATAGATGAAAGCATTTATTCTACGACATTTTGCTTTGCAAAAATGCTTCATTTTAAAGACTGTCATGAATTAGATTTAAAGTTCCTGAATGATGACAGAATAAGAGTGAATTGGCTACAGTGAATTATACCTGACCTGAAGATAGAGGACGTAGCAAGAATTTATGTACGCCATAGCTGATAAAAGAGCAAATTGCATAAATGGAGTAGTACACGAAGACTGCATAAAATAGTCTACACCTAGAGACAATCCATAGAATTATCAATATAATGATTAAGTGAACTTACCAAGAAATTGTAATTGACCCTGCAAAGTGATGAACCCATTTTCACAAGTGAACTTTATCAGCAAATGTGAACTTTCAAATAAACAATAGTGTCTGGAACTTCAAGAGGAATAAAGTGCCTTTGATACTGAATGCTATTATGAGTAAAATCACAACTATCTAAAATGGGTAATTATTTGAAAGAAGACACGTAAGTGTAGTTTATTTTATTGACTTAAAATGAAAGTTAATATAGAATTGTCTTGGTCCATAAAAGTAAAGGAAGAGAAAACTCTTACCTATTTGATTGAGTATATATTTATATAAAGTGTGATATAATATGATTATCTTTTAAAATGCAAAATGATTGAAGATAAATTTGAATTTGATAATATTGATTGTGCATTAAGAAAATAGAATAACTGCATTAAAATTTAGTTGCAACATGTATATTTTATAAATGAATATTTAATCAAGAAATTAACATTTATCTAATAAAATTTAAAAAGTCTATAAAGGTTTCAAAATTGTCTTAATCTTCTACGGTATAATTTTAAACTTGTATTTAATGGTGCCGTGACGGCAGGAAGCGAATTTGATGGTTAGGATTTAAATAAAAAAAATAATTTTAAACTTGTTATATTCAATGGTGCCGTTGACCATTCGAACTTGAGAAATTGATAATGTAATGCATAGTAAATTGAAATGTTTTCAAAATTTAACTTGCATAGATAGAATGTTGATTTTAAATTGCTTGAACTAAGATAAATATTTAATGGTGTTGATTTGTGGAATAGTACTGAGTATGATACTTTAAAAAAAGAAGAAAAAGAGAAAATTTTAAATTTAATACAAAGTAATAGTAAATGATAATGTGCACCCATGATTACAGTTGGTGCTGATGAATATATATTTGAAAGAAAAAAAATGTTTTTATGCAAATAGTAAAAATAATGTTGCACCCATGATAATATTTGGTGCTATTTTGAAATGCATTTTGAAATCAATGTGAACCCTTGATGACAGTTGGTGTCACTTGAAAAAAAAAAAAAAAAAAACTGAAAACTAAAATTTAACTAAGAGGTTTAAGTAAAATAAAAGAAATTGGATAGAAATTAAAATCAAGAAATATTTGAAAGAAAGTACTAAAAGTAAAAAAAATAAAAAATAAAAAGAGTAAAATGCATTCTCGACTAATCTGAGACACGGTTTTTGAGTAAATGAAACTAGGTATGAACAAAATTTCGCAAAAGATCAAAAATTGTTTTCAATAATTCAAACAATAAAGCCAAATAAGGATTAAAAAGAAATTTTGCAATAAGTTAATAAAAACTTAGGAAATTTACAAAAAAAATGCGTATCTGAATAGTATGGAGGAAAGATTAAAATTCAAAATTAAAGAATGATAAAATATAATTGAAAGTGACATAGAATTTAAATTGAGAGCTAGAATAAAGTGTCAAAAGCACGTCACACTTGAATTATTAAGTTGTGAATAATGTTATTCAAAAAAAAAAAAAAAAAAAAAATCTGAAATTTAGACTTTACCCAAAATCCACGCCAAAATTTTCAAAAGTACAAGGTATTGGAAATTTAAAAGCCACTGATTTTTTTGTTGAACTGAACAAGCTGAAGTATAGATAAGCTGTTAGTAAAACAGAGAAATTTTTTAGATGCACTTTTGATTTAATGATATACATTATGGCAAATAATATGAATGAGAGAGAGAATTCTACAATGAATTCGGAAACAGACAAATTAAGAAAAATTGTAAAGAGATTGGTTACATCCATGAATGAGCAATCTAACTTGGCAAACATGCCCGCTTTACAACTTATTCCAAAATTTGAAGGAAGTGAACATGAAAATATCATTGTATTTCTGAATCAATTTGAAGAAATAGCAATTTTATCAAAATGGGATGAAGCACAAAAGCAAATTTTAATTAAGACCTTATTAAAAGGCAAAGCCTTAAAATATATCACTGAACATGAAAATTACAACTTATGGAATTACAGTGAAATTTGTGATAAATTAAAAAGTAAATACACTAAGAGAGTGAACTTTGCTGAATTACAGCAGAAATTTAATGCCATCAATCAAGGCACTTCGCAAACTATTTCTGAGATAGAAGAAGCTGTCGAAAATAACACTAACAGATATACAAAAGCACTTGATCAGAGCAATGAAGAAACTAAGCAATTTATTGATAACTTGAAGCTCAACAAATTTTTAGAGGCTATCAGGCCAGATTTGAGGGTAGAAGCAAAAAAGCAAGGCCCGAAAACATTCAAACAGGCTGTACAAATAGTCAAACAAATTGATAATGCATTAAGCGAAGAAGCAAACAGTAATATGTATAGTAACAACAGTACAAATAGAATACAAAATTGCCAAACTGATAATGATTTTATGTTACAAAATATTTTAGAACAAGTAAATGCAATAAATATGAGAAATGTAAATAGCTCAAATGAAAACAGATTGCCAAATAATGAAAATTCGGTGGGAAATAAACCCTGTTGCTCTATGTGCGGTGAAGCACATGCAACAATTTCATGCAAATTTTATGTGGAATTTATGAAAGCAACCAGCAATAGTAGCAATGCTACACAGGCCAATGAAAATAGGCAAAGTGAAAATATGAATAACAATAATAAGCTAAATGAATTTAATATGCAATATGCAAATAATAGTTATAATGACAATAATAATCAAAATTTTAACGGTGAAAATAATAGAAGACATGCACAAAATTTAAGATTCAATAATACAAGCAGTTATGCAAATAGAAATTTTAGCAATCAGGCATTCAATAGAAATCATCCATATAATAGGTACAACAATAATAGACAGAAGGGCTATGATTGTAGCAATTTCAACAGACCACAGTACAGGCAATCATATAGAGATAGACCATATTTTCCTAGTCACAGTAATAGAAGCCATGAAAGTCAAAGATATTCGAACAGTTATAGCAGAGGTAGTAGAGGCAATAATAACGATAATACTCGTAATCAAAGAAATCCACAAATGAGAAGGCATCAAAATGCATTGAATAGAGGCAAATTTAACCCAAATTCGGGAAACGAATAAGGGAAAACTTAAGGAAAGGTCCAGTTAGGTCTTCCCACATGCTCAAAAGGACCAAAGTCATTAATAGAAAATTAAATTATGCATCAAAAGAGGATTGTAATGCCAATCATGTCAATTTGAATGTGAAAGCAAAATCAAAAGTGAATTTGGTAAACAAAATAAGCCAAACTGAAGTAGTGAAATCCAAGAATATGGAATCACAAACAAATAATTTATTTTCTAAACAAGTAAAAAATTTGCCAAAATTTGAGAACAAATATGTGGAAATTATCGCCTCATGCCAATCAAAAGAATATGACAAGAATAATGAAAATCTACCAATGTTAAATATTGAATTTAAGGACAGTAATGCTATAGCAATGATTGATTCGGGATCTACTATTAGCTTATTGAGTAATAATTTTTTCAACAAAATAAAAGAGACTAAAATTAAAATACATTATCTTTCAAAATGTGTTTCAATACATGCGATAAATGGCACTAGGATTCCATTTAAGCATGCGATTGAAATAGGTTTCAAAATCAAAAATAAATTTTTCAAGAACACATTTTTTGTAACGAATGAAACATGGAATACTACATATAATGTAATTTTGGGCTACGACTTTTTGAAGATTAACAAAATAGTCATGGACTTGAATGAGAACAAGCTGATCATGGGAAATAATGAATTCGAAATGGGCATTGCACATGATATCAATGATGATGAAGAACAGTCAGTAAATTTTGAAAACAATAATTACAATAAATTTGAGAATAATAGATATGAGAATATTGAAAATGATAATGGTGGAAATTTTGAAAATGACAATTATGAAAAATTTGAAGTAAACAATCATGAATTAGACAAAGAAGAAAGAAATGATCAATATGTTAAAAAAAAAAAATTGTAAAGAAAAGTAAAAAGTACAATAATAGAATGAATCATAAGTATGTAAATAATGGTATAATGAAGAAAAATTATAAAGAAGCTTATTTAACAGCAATCAGATCAATAGTAGTAAGACCAAAAGCTACTGAGATCATTGTAGCAAAGTGCAATATAGATATCATGCCTGAAACAGAATTCTTAATGGAACCTATTAAGAACAAGGTTGAAATTGAAATAGAGAGAGGAATAATTAAAAGCAATGAAGATGGAAAATTCTCGATACTGGTTACAAATAATTCGAATGAAGTAAGAAAAATACATAAAAAATTTAAATTAGCTAACATTTCTGAAAATTTCATAATTTGTAAAGACAAGAAGAAAATTGAACAAGTAAATGTATTAACTCAACAAGAGATTTTAAAATTAAGAAAAGAACAATTGAATATAGAGGACTTCGAACTTGAACATCTACCTGATTTACAAAAGTCGAAAGTAGAAAAATTGCTACTCGACAATTTTGCAGTGTTTTCAAAAGATTACGAAACACTCGGTGTAACCGACAAGGTGGTACCAGAATTTAATCTCATCAATGAATACCCCATACAGTGTAAACCTTACAAAGTGCCACATTTACTTAAATCAGTTGCACATCAGGAGATACAGAAATTATTGGAAGCTGGAATTATTGAGGAAACTAATTCGAATTTTGCATTTCCTGCCTTATTTATTCGCAAGAAGAATTCTTCAAAATCTGACAAGCCTGAACAACAAAAGCTGCGAATGGCTATTGATTATAGACTGTTAAATGCTTATCTTGTGAAATTTAAATTCTCAGTCGACCAAATTCATGACATTTTACAAGAGGTATCAGGCAGAAAACTTTACTGTGTACTGGACTTGAAGGCGGCATTTTTCCAGATAAAACTAAGAGATATTGACAAAAGTAAGCTCGGATTCATAACTCAATTCGGCTCATTTCAACCTACAAGATTACCTTTTGGGACAGCAAATAGTACCAGCTACTTTGCTAAATTGATTGATAAATGTCTTGGAGACATAAGACAAAAAGGAGTCAGATATTTTTTAGATGACATCATCATAGCAGGCGACTCTTTTAGTGAAGTTCTTAGCACATTGCAACTGGTATTTGATAGACTAAGAAATTTTAATTTAACGCTAGATGCAAAGAAAGTACAATTATTCAAAAAAGAAATAGAATATTTAGGTTTTAAAATTAATGAAAATGGATATTCTCCATCGGATAAGAACATACAAAAAATTAAGGAATTTCCTGTACCAAGAAATGCAAAACAAGTCAAAACTTTACTTGGTATGACCAACTATTTCAGAACATTAATACAAGATTATGCTAGCATTGTACAACCATTAATTACATTAACCAAGAAGTCGAACAAATTTAACTGGAATAATGAATGTCAACAAGCACTGGAAAAACTACAAAGTATCATACTGAATGAACCAATTGTAAGAAATGCTGATTTCAACAAACCATTTTGTCTTATATGTGATGCTTCAAACATAGCTATTTCGGGTATTCTTTTTCAACAACACAATGACAACATGCACCCAGTAAAATTTTATTCAAGGAAACTGAAAGAATCAGAATCACGCTACCCTAGTATTAAGAGGGAACTTTTGGCAATTTACGAAGGTGTGAAACATTTTCAAGATTATTTAATAGGTGCTGAATTTGAAATTAAAAGTGATGCCAAAGCACTGTCTTACCATCTATCTTTAGAAAAGGCAAGTGATATTGAGAGCAGATGGTTATTATTTTTACAATCATTTAAATTTAAAATTACATATATTGAAGGACAACAAAATCCAAGTGATTATATGAGCAGAGAGATTTTCGATAACAACAAAATAAAAGAACTGGTGAATAATTTATTTGAAACAGAAACTAGATTAAGTAATGAGAATATTCTAAAAGAACAATTAGCGGATGAAAAATTAATGAAAATTAGAAATCTTATAAAAGAAAATAGAAAGAGTGAAAAAGTAAAATGTTACAAAATTGATAAAGATGATAATTTATTAAAAATTAAATTGAAAGCTAAGAAAGATAGAAAAGACAAGGAGTTGATAAGAATAGTAATTCCCAAAAAGCTACAAAGAATAGCAATTCAAGCTGCACATGTAGCACACTTTGGTATTGGAAAGACACATAATAAGATAAAAAGATTATACTTTTGGAATGGTATGTTTGCAGATGTAAAGAATTTTTGCTTAAATTGTGAAAAGTGTTTAAAATTTAAAAACAAAGTTATTAAGAAACAACCCATTCAATTACAGCCAAAGAAATTTAAAGTTGGTGAAACTATAGCGATTGACATTGTTGGAAAATTAGTGAGATCTACAGGACAGCACAGTTATACCATAACAATCATAGATCATGTGAGTAGATATCTGGAGGCAATACCTGTTAGAAATATCTCAGCAGAATGTATAGTAAATGTTTTATCCGACTATTACAGCAGATACGGATTTTCAAAAATCATTTATACAGACAATGGTTCGCAATTTACATCTAGTGTTTTCACAGAATTCTTAAGAAAGCTGAAAATCAATCACCACAAAACAAGCTTGTATAGACCACAAGGAAATGGATTGTTAGAGAGAGTCCATTCTATACTGAAAGCATCTTTAGCATGCCTAGCAAACGAATCATTCGACTGGCACAAGAAACTTTTAATATTCAAAAATGAATACAACAACTCAAAACACGTAGTTACTGGATTTACTCCTGCACAAATTTTCTACAATAGAGAACTCAGAACAACATTCGACCTGAATAAGGATGTACAACTCACCAGTTTGTCATTTCAACAAATGGTAGAGAAAACTAAAAAAGCACGCAGGGAGATTCTAAAACAGGTTCATGAAAATCAAACCAAATCTAATAAGGATAAAGAGAAATATTTTACTCAAACAAGAAATCATGAATTCAAAGTAGGAGATAAAGTATATCTTAAGAATTTCATACCTGCAGCTTCTTTAAAGCCAAAATATTCTGGTCCTTATGAAATCATAAGAATTTTTAGAAACAACAATGCATTAATTCAAAATCAAGAAGGAGAAAACATAAAAGTACACTTCGACAAATTATTCATAGTTCCAGAGTTAAGAACTCACTTACAACAGTAATGGAATTAATAAGACAAAGTGCAAATGAGGCAAATTATTTGTTCTTCTGATCAAAACCTGCAGTAATGATAGAAAACAAGGTGTAATATTAACGCTGGCGTAAATAAAACATCAATTCAAAATTGAAATTTAAAATTTGCTAAAACACATAAAATTGTCTAAACAAAAATTTCTAACTTAGAGGTGAACTTAGATCTAAACTTGAGTAATTTAGCAGCTATAAAATTAAATAATTTGTAAAATAATGAGTTAATAATAATGACAAAAAAAAGTTAAAATTTTTCTTTAATGCATTTAAAATTTAAGGTGAAGGATTGTAGGAGTATGGCATGTGAATATGTATAGTGATGAGGGACTGTTTTTGAAAGTATTATAGTGGTTAAGGATAACATGGTGATATTTACATTTGAATTACAAAAAAAAAAAAAAAAAGCAAATGAAGGAGTCAATGATATCTATTTAAAAAGGAAAATAAAAGTAAAATCATTAAGGTAAATTGTGATACATGATGGTAAAAAAAAATTGATTTAAAATAACTGAATGAACATAGAATCAAATCAAAATTGAACTGGTGGATAGAAATTGGTAAAATTGGGAAATAAATTGAAACAAAGGTAAAAGTGATTTAAGAACTGAAAGACAATGGTAAAATTCAAATTTTATTGAAAACATACAAACTGAAAGAATATGCAAAATTTAATGACATGGATACCGTAATATCAAAAAATAAATAAATTTTGGTGGAAAATGATTGAGTACTAAAGGCAATTTGTAATGGACAATCTGAACATGTATAAATATTGTATGACAGTGTATATGTATAATATGTAAAAAGGTGAAATGTTGAAAATAATATGCAATTGTATGTAGTGATATAATGACAATGTACTGTGAATATAATGTGTGATTAATAGATGAAGTAGGATTATTGAATGATTGGATAAATTGTGTCGACAAAAAAAGGACTTGAGAAATTTTTTGAAAATGAAGTAAAAAAATTGAAAGAAATTGAAGAAAATTCAAAAATTTAACTGACGATAAAATGAAATTAGTTGAGGATAACTAAAATGAGTCTAGATAAAATAACTTAGTAAACATATAAGATAACTCAAGACATTACAAGTAAATTAATATTCATAACTGAGTAATTTTATGAAAATTAATCATGGAATGAAGTTAACTGAATAATATTAATGATTGAATGAAAACTTAGATTTACATTGTTGATAAGTATTGAATCTAAAGCAAACTCAATGATAAACGTTTAAATATCAATAGCAATGGAGTAGTTAACCTAAATAAGGGAATGAAAACTTAACTCTAGAGTTAGAGATATGATAACGAGGAAGGAACTCAATAACACAAATTGTTAAAGTAAAAATTTTTGCGAAAATTTGAAAATTTAAAATTTGAACAAATTGAGAGTAAATTTTGAATAAATTGAGGAAATGAATTAAAGATGAATGAGGATACAAAAATGGATAATGAAAAAATTGAATTGAATAACGACACTTGTGAAAAAAGAAAATTTTTTTTGAAATGAATTGGAAAATTGTAATGTGGAATTTGTGAAATAGTGATAAATTTTGAAATGGAATTGTGACATTAATAGAATATGAGTATTGTATTGAAACTGATATGAATAAGATTGATTAATTGGTAATATGGAAATGTATTGTTACGAATATGATATTGAAATTAATGAAAATTGTACAAAAGTTGAAAAGTGAATATTAGTGATGTAGTTTATATTTTGTGAATTTATGTTGTGGAAAAATTGAATATGTGTATAATATATGACATTAATGATTGTCTTACAATTGAGAGTAGATTGGACAGAAATGAAACTTGAATAATGGACGATCAGGAATTGACCATTTCTGGAATGATGATGGATGTTGTGTTCACATCAATGGGTGAGTTTGTTTTCTTCTTTTCTTTTGTGGACCAGAGGGATTATGTCGCAGTATGATAGACATACTGGACATATTTTGTGCAATTTATAAAATATAACATTTTTATTATTAAAAATATGAATTAATATTGTGAATGGATGGAAGAGCAAGCAACTGGCACAATGACATTGACCCGACCAAGGGCAACAGTTATTTCAGGAAGGTGAGAAACACACCTGAAACAACTATAAAAGTGCCACTGTACATGATAAATGTGAAACAGCTCGAGTCAAAAAGAGGCATCAAGTATTCCCATGCCAGACATCAAACAAGATTAGATGTTACCCTGACAATACTCTCTGCAAAGTTGAGACCAGCCAAATAGAATACCAAGGGAATAGAAGAAACGCTCTTTCTTTTTTCATGCCGCTTTCCCACGAACGAAGAAAAGGGGAAAAGCACTGTCGGGAGATGATACAGACTGGTACGACACGGAGGGATACAAGAGAGAACTGGGTCAGAGTGAAGCCGAAGTACGGCTGTGTACGTCCGCAGTTTTGGAAGTGTACATATAGCCGAAGCTGTGAACTTTACAAAAATACTTAAAGAAGAGACTTATAGAATTCTTATCGATAGATTTTTTTAAAATAGATACAGTATCTTGACTGTGACTGAGGATGCTAAAAAGATGAACGATTGTGAGTTTTTGAGCTACGGAGATGGAGACAATGAATAGAGTGAGTAAAGATTTACAATTTTGATGCAGCATAGATGAAAGCATTTATTCTACGACATTTTGCTTTGCAAAAATGCTTCATTTTAAAGACTGTCATGAATTAGATTTAAAGTTCCTGAATGATGACAGAATAAGAGTGAATTGGCTACAGTGAATTATACCTGACCTGAAGATAGAGGACGTAGCAAGAATTTATGTACGCCATAGCTGATAAAAGAGCAAATTGCATAAATGGAGTAGTACACGAAGACTGCATAAAATAGTCTACACCTAGAGACAATCCATAGAATTATCAATATAATGATTAAGTGAACTTACCAAGAAATTGTAATTGACCCTGCAAAGTGATGAACCCATTTTCACAAGTGAACTTTATCAGCAAATGTGAACTTTCAAATAAACAATAGTGTCTGGAACTTCAAGAGGAATAAAGTGCCTTTGATACTGAATGCTATTATGAGTAAAATCACAACTATCTAAAATGGGTAATTATTTGAAAGAAGACACGTAAGTGTAGTTTATTTTATTGACTTAAAATGAAAGTTAATATAGAATTGTCTTGGTCCATAAAAGTAAAGGAAGAGAAAACTCTTACCTATTTGATTGAGTATATATTTATATAAAGTGTGATATAATATGATTATCTTTTAAAATGCAAAATGATTGAAGATAAATTTGAATTTGATAATATTGATTGTGCATTAAGAAAATAGAATAACTGCATTAAAATTTAGTTGCAACATGTATATTTTATAAATGAATATTTAATCAAGAAATTAACATTTATCTAATAATAATTTAATTGTGCTAATATGAATAAAAGTCTTTGAAGTAATTTAAGATTGTCTTAATTGATACGGCCTAACTTTAACTCCTCACGAAACCAGAATTCTCTGGTATGCACTCAATTGAGTGATTAAAATATACTACGGTATGGTAATAGGTATAGATTTAAAAGTAACTTTTTCAAAATTACGAGAATTAGTTTTTTTTTTAAAAAACTAAAATCTCTGTCTATTTTAAGGACTTGTTTGAAAATAGTAAAATTGAATCTAATATATATATTTATTGCCATACTAAGATATGGGGGCTTAACTCAATAAGAGGTCTCCCCTTAACGATCATGATGAAAACAAGAACGAAAGACCTATTTATTGCACCTAGCCCGTAATTTTTCCTTTCGTTCTTATTTTCATCATGATCGTAAGGTTTTCAGGGTTATTGTCTCTTGAGTTTATATATATATATATATATATATATATATATATATATATATATATATATATATATATATATATATATATATATATATATATGTATCTATCTATATATATATATATATATATATATATATATATATATATATATATATATATATATATATATATATACAATATATATACAGGGTGCCCAGTGCTATCGGTGCCCAATGGCTATTTCCTCAACAGTTAGTCACAGAGATATACTTTCAATTGCAAAAACGTTTTAAATTTTAAACCTCAGAAACAGTTTAAATCAATAAATACATTTCTGAAAGAAATACGAAATATAAATTTATATACTGTCCCCCGGTCCTACAAATTATATTTAGGAAAGTATCCTCATACAATGTCATTCAAAATAAAAAAAAAATCTTCCTTTTACAACCAAAATTCACCGAGTTATGAAGCATTAAACTTTATGACTCAAATCGCTTTCTCACACATAAAAATGTCCCGTTTCAGGCAACCAACCTATCAGGGACAATATTGACCATTTCTCGAGGCAACCAACCAATCAGGGACCGTATTGACCATTTCTTCAAATTTTAACAGCTATAAATCGGTTTATTTTGGTCGTAAAAGGATGATTTTTTTTATTTTGCATGAAATTGTATGAGGATAATTTTCTTAAATATAATTGGTAGGACCGGAGGACTGTATAAAAATTTATATTTCGCAATTCTTTCATAAATGCATTTATTGATTTAAACTGTTTCTGAGATAATAGATTTTAAAATTTAAAACATTTTTGCAATTGGAAGTGTATCTCTGTGACTAACGATTGGAGGAAATAGCCATTGGATACCGATAGCACTGGACACCCTGCATATATATATATATGTGTGTGTGTGTGTGTTTATTTGTGTATTTTAATGTCCTATAATTTATAAATTAATATTAATTTATTTTGAAAGTCTTAATATTTGGATGTGTTGCCATTTTAAGAAAGAAGAGTTTGATATTGGAATTCTGCTTATCATCGGGCAAAACTGATAACGAAGGAAAACAGCCTGAAAACGACCTACCATTGATTGCCGATGCAAAAACAGCAAGTTTTTAGCTTTAAAACTTTAATATCGCCAAAAAATTACCTAACGTATCTGTGGAGCAGAATGTAATTAACTCATTTGTAATTATTGATTGAAAATTAGATGAAGTTTATCATCAGGCTCGAACAGCTCATGAAAATATTTCTGATTAATTTTGTAAATTGAGTCATAATAAAAATAATATTTATTGGTTGTTAAATAATACCACTCTGTCTGTTGTTATTTATTCTTTAGATAAATTTCCCTCAAACATTTTTTTCGTTGTTATTTAATATTATGTTTTACAATAAATTCGCCTTCTTGTTACTTGGACATTCATAACTGTTTCCGGAAATTGCAAACTGATCGTGTATGTAAAATTGAATATGGATACAGTGAACCTTGTGCTAAAATAAATTTTTCTGTAGGTTCTTGATACCTCACTATACAGGTATTCAGCTGTATAATTTTACTCAGAAAGATAATAATAAATTAAATTTATACATCCAGGCGCAGTATCTTCATAATATATGCCATATTATGCCATTTCACAAATGAGCAAATGTTTTTCTTCTACTACTCCCTTTAATTTCTCTGCTTTTCTCACCGAGCTTTCTAAGCTAGTTGTTGATTCAAATACGGATTTAATTAGATTGTGACTGTGATTCAAAGAATGCAAAAAAAAAAAAACCGATCACTCACAGATTCGCGCCTCCTGGAACTAAAACTCAATTATTAGGTGAACAGTCTCACAGAAGAAGCCCAGAAACTCCTCTGCATCCTTCCCAGCTTCACAAGTCCCGCTGGTTCGAGTGTGATAGCGATTCAAATAAAACTATAATTAGAGTGTGACAGTGGTTCAAATAAGGCTGTGATTAGATAGTGATAGTGATTCAAATAAGGCTGTAATTAGATGGTGATAATGATTCAAATAAGGCTGTAATTTTGCTTTGTAGATTTCGTCTTCATTTATTTCCAAGGAGTCTAAAAAAATTTAAAGTTATTCAACCAGTCAAGGAATATACATAAAAAACCCACCGAGAAGAAGAAGAAGCTGATTTAGTCCACGTCTTTTTCTAAGTATTCTGAATTGGATATGTCTTTGTCGTTACTCAATAAAAGCAAACACGAACTTCCTAAGATGAAACAGTTGAGAGATTTATTCCTTTATCAATTCAAATTGAAACAGATTAAGTAATGAAAGGGAAATGTAGAAAACTGTCAAAGAAACCTTTGGTTGAGAAGACATTTTGGAATCTGTATTCACTTCGAGAAAACTTAGTGTGCAAAATTAATGTCTGAATATTATTTAAAAAGAAAGTTTAAGGCTAAAGACACCTAGAAACGATTTCTTTAAAGTTCGTATTAGTCGTTCGTATTATTCTTTAAAGTTCGTATTAGTTATTAAATATTGCAGCCATTTAAAGCATTGTAAGAACAAATCGCTTCTTTAGCGATCAAAAATAATATTGCGGAGTTTTCAAATTGACACCATTGGAAAAATTGAAAAATTCCCTTACAAACAAATTTTGAATGGAATCCGTAGTATAATTTATATTCCATATCATTTAAGCCAACTTTTATCATAATCAGTGTCAGAATACAAAATGTCTGTCATATGATTTTTCACGTCGCATTCTCATATTTTTATATTCCATTGTGTTTAGACCTACAGGTACGTATTGCTGTCATTATTAGCAAAAAAAAAATATCGAATGTGAGTAGCACATGACTTCCTAACATAGTGCAATTACTCTCTAGAGCTCCAAGGAACAAATGCATTTGTCCGGCCATTAGCAACATATTCTGTGATCTTGTTAGACTAGCTATTTAAATTTGCCATTCGCTTATTTGGTGCTGCTTGCTAGATCATCTATTGGATAAGAAAATGCATCGTCAGAGAGAGCCATATTGTATATAAATGACCGTTCAAAATTACATTTTTGGTAAGTAATTTTCTTTTTACACAATTCTCTTTCAAGCTTGTATTCAGAATTGGTACATCAGGACCACCTCCAGGTGGCGCATCCATCGAATTCTGGTGAAAATACAATAATTGCGCGAATGTTTGTTTGCACTTTTGCCTTAATACCATTGCAGATAACTGTATTTATGGTCCAATTTCGTCTTTTTATAAGGTCTAAATCATCGAATATCTGATACTTGAAATGGAAGCAAGTATACACGCTGCATTTCATAATTTTATTCACTCTATGAACGCGAACTTAACACATAATTACAGTCATTTAAATTTCCAAATGCTCTGTCAGTTTCAACAAAAGCATCATATTCAAAAATCTGAGATCAGACGTTTTTCATCGTACGAAAAATCATGAGCTTGTGATTTTTACGTTCGATAGAAAATGTTTGTTTTGAATAAAAATGCACTTCCTGATGACATTGAGAGTCAAAATACGTTTCTATGGTAACCATAAGATTCCCGTGGTTTATGTTTAGAAGCCCTAGGTCGCTTTAAATACTACTCTGACATGTTTACACTCAAATTAATACATGAATAAAAGAGATAATGATTTAGAATACTATTAAAGGATAAAGGAAATGGAAGAGAATTTTTTTTCTTTATATATATATATATATATATATATAATTTAAAATCAATTTTAAAATTACATACAGCTTGAAAAAAATCTATTAAAATTCATTAAGTACTATATACAATTGTGAAGAATATGCGCTTATTGCTGCAAACACACTCCACTAAATTATATAAACTCAAAAGACAATAACCCTGAAAACCTTACGATCATGATGAAAACAAGAACGAAAGACCTATTTATTGCACCTAGCCCGTAATTTTTCCTTTCGTTCTTATTTTCATCATGATCGTAAGGTTTTCAGGGTTATTGTCTCTTGAGTTTATATATATATATATATATATATATATATATATATATATATATATATATATATATATATATATATATATATGTATTTATCTATATATATATATATATATATATATATATATATATATATATATATATATATATATACATATATATATATACAATATATATACAGCGTGCCCAGTGCTATCGGTGCCCAATGGCTATTTCCTCAACAGTTAGTCACAGAGATATACTTTCAATTGCAAAAACGTTTTAAATTTTAAACCTCAGAAACAGTTTAAATCAATAAATACATTTCTGAAAGAAATACGAAATATAAATTTATATACTGTCCCCCGGTCCTACAAATTATATTTAGGAAAGTATCCTCATACAATGTCATTCAAAATAAAAAAAAATTTTCCTTTTACAACCAAAATTCACCGAGTTATGAAGCATTAAACTTTATGACTCAAATCGCTTTCTCACACATAAAAATGTCCCGTTTCAGGCAACCAACCTATCAGGGACAATATTGACCATTTCTCGAGGCAACCAACCAATCAGGGACCGTATTGACCATTTCTTCAACTTTTAACAGCTATAAATCGGTTTATTTTGGTCGTAAAAGGATGATTTTTTTTATTTTGCATGAAATTGTATGAGGATAATTTTCTTAAATATAATTGGTAGGACCGGAGGACTGTATAAAAATTTATATTTCGCAATTCTTTCATAAATGCATTTATTGATTTAAACTGTTTCTGAGATAATAGATTTTAAAATTTAAAACATTTTTGCAATTGGAAGTGTATCTCTGTGACTAACGATTGGAGGAAATAGCCATTGGATACCGATAGCACTGGACACCCTGCATATATATATATGTGTGTGTGTGTGTGTTTATTTGTGTATTTTAATGTCCTATAATTTATAAATTAATATTAATTTATTTTGAAAGTCTTAATATTTGGATGTGTTGCCATTTTAAGAAAGAAGAGTTTGATATTGGAATTCTGCTTATCATCGGGCAAAACTGATAACGAAGGAAAACAGCCTGAAAACGACCTACCATTGATTGCCGATGCAAAAACAGCAAGTTTTTAGCTTTAAAACTTTAATATCGCCAAAAAATTACCTAACGTATCTGTGGAGCAGAATGTAATTAACTCATTTGTAATTATTGATTGAAAATTAGATGAAGTTTATCATCAGGCTCGAACAGCTCATGAAAATATTTCTGATTAATTTTGTAAATTGAGTCATAATAAAAATAATATTTATTGGTTGTTAAATAATATCACTCTGTCTGTTGTTATTTATTCTTTAGATAAATTTCCCTCAAACATTTTTTTCGTTGTTATTTAATATTATGTTTTACAATAAATTCGCCTTCTTGTTACTTGGACATTCATAACTGTTTCCGGAAATTGCAAACTGATCGTGTATGTAAAATTGAATATGGATACAGTGAACCTTGTGCTAAAATAAATTTTTCTGTAGGTTCTTGATACCTCACTATACAGGTATTCAGCTGTATAATTTTACTCAGAAAGATAATAATAAATTAAATTTATACATCCAGGCGCAGTATCTTCATAATATATGCCATATTATGCCATTTCACAAATGAGCAAATGTTTTTCTTCTACTACTCCCTTTAATTTCTCTGCTTTTCTCACCGAGCTTTCTAAGCTAGTTGTTGATTTAAATACGGATTTAATTAGATTGTGACTGTGATTCAAAGAATGCAAAAAAAAAAACCGATCAATCACAGATTCGCGCCTCCTGGAACTAAAACTCAATTATTAGGTGAACAGTCTCACAGAAGAAGCCCAGAAACTCCTCTGCATCCTTCCCAGCTTCACAAGTCCCGCTGGTTCGAGTGTGATAGCGATTCAAATAAAACTATAATTAGATTGTGACAGTGATTCAAATAAGGCTGTAATTAGATGGTGATAATGATTCAAATAAGGCTGTAATTTTGCTTTGTAGATTTCGTCTTCATTTATTTCCAAGGAGTCTAAAAAAATTGAAAGTTATTCTACCAGTCAAGGAATATACATAAAAAACCCACCGAGAAGAAGAAGAAGCTGATTTAGTCCACGTCTTTTTCTAAGTATTCTGAATTGGATATGTCTTTGTCGTTACTCAATAAAAGCAAACACGAACTTCCTAAGATGAAACAGTTGAGAGATTTATTCCTTTATCAATTCAAATTGAAACAGATTAAGTAATGAAAGGGAAATGTAGAAAACTGTCAAAGAAACCTTTGGTTGAGAAGACATTTTGGAATCTGTATTCACTTCGAGAAAACTTAGTGTGCAAAATTAATGTCTGAATATTATTTAAAAAGAAAGTTTAAGGCTAAAGACACCTAGAAACGATTTCTTTAAAGTTCGTATTAGTCGTTCGTATTATTCTTTAAAGTTCGTATTAGTTATTAAATATTGCAGCCATTTAAACCATTGTAAGAACAAATCGCTTCTTTAGCGATCAAAAATAATATTGCGGAGTTTTCAAATTGACACCATTGGAAAAATTGAAAAATTCCCTTACAAACAAATTTTGAATGGAATCCGTAGGATAATTTATATTCCATATCATTTAAGCCATCTTTTATCATAATCAGTGTCAGAATACAAAATATCTGCCATATGATTTTTCACGTCGCATTCTCATATTTTTATATTCTATTGTGTTTAGACCTACAGGTACGTATTGCTGTCATTATTAGCAAAAAATATATATCGAAAGTGAGTAGCACATGACTTCCTAACATAGTGCAATTACTCTCTAGAGCTCCAAGGAACAAATGCATTTGTCCGGCCATTAGCAACATATTCTGTGATCTTGTTAGACTAGCTATTTAAATTTGCCATTCGCTTATTTGGTGCTGCTTGCTAGATCATCTATTGGATAAGAAAATGTCAGAGAGAGCCATATTGTATATAAATGACCGTTCAAAATTACATTTTTGGTAAATAATTTTCTTTTTACACAATTCTCTTTCAAGCTTGTATTCAGAATTGATACATCAGGACCACCTCCAGGTGGCGCAGCCATCGAATTCTGGCGAAAATACAATAATTGCGCGAATGTTTGTTTGCGCTTTTGCCAGTAAATAAAATTTAGCGTGCACAATGCAAAACTTTCACTGCGTAATGGAGTCGATTCAGAAACTAAATTTACTAATACATATTTTTGTCGCTTACCATTTATATCTATCTTCTGAAGTTTGAGTGAAGTAGGAAAAATTAAAAAACCACTTGATCGGATAGACGCTTTAAGTGTTTTCTAAAAAATTCCAAAGTATTAAAATTATTTCATATATTCATAATCTGGACCAACGAAACAACAAAAAAATATGTACATTTTTATCAATCACGTTCGGAGAAATTGGCTTCCAAAGTGTTTGCATTTTTTGTAATGCTTCGATTTCCACCACAGATACCTTAAACGTAATTCACATAATAATAATAATAATAATTATTATTATTATTATTATTATTATTATTATTATTATTATTATAAACATTAAAGAAAAGGGTATCAAGTTTACATCTCGAGTTTCAGTTGTCACAAAATATTTATTATTTCTGTGAGAGAGATCCATCACAGTAAAATCGATCTTATGCAAATTGTCCGATTTCCCTTTAACAAAACCAGAATCCATGTTTACAATAAAATAAAATAAGGAACACATAATTTAAACTCAAGCAGACCAAGAAGAAATGGGTAAAACAATTAAAAACAAATTGTAAACACAATTAAACGCCAATTACTTGCAAAGATCTCAGTAGAAACAGCACATAGTAGAAGGTTGCATCACAGGTCGAACAGGACGTGTGACGTCACAGCCAACAATTATGTGCCGTTTTATGTTTGAGTAAATTTTGTGCATTTTCATTTCTTGATATTTAAATAAATAATTATTTTAAGAGATTTTCGCTTGGATATTTGAAATCAGAAAAAAATTCTCTATAAATATCAATTGGTTTTAAGATCTTTTAAACAAAAATCGGAATTGTCCATTGTTGTCCCAACACGTTCCAGACGTATTCTATTAGTGATAGGTCTGGGAACCTGGATGGCCATGGGAGGGTATTAAATCCTCGAAGACATTGTTAAAAAAGTCGTGCAATATGTGGTCGAGCGTTGTCTTTTTGGTAAATGGAACCTGGGTGACTTAACAGCATAGAAAGAATAATCGGCTGCAGAATATTGTCGACGTACGAGCGAGATGTCAGACTGGCTTGCAGCTTAGAAGAGATATATTTTTTCTTTAGACTAAGACCGCGCACGACCCATCCGAATGTTTAAAGTATGTGTTTGGGCGGCCAGGCAGTGCTACCCAACTACACCTGAAATTCAGTGGTGGTGGTGGGGGGGGGGGTGATATTCACAGTGACCATACCAACCCACCTTTCCCTACCACCAACCTATCAGAAAGACATTTATGCCCACATATTTCATGTGCCTATATTCGGCGTGAACATTGAGACAATGTGGGCACAGCTGGGAATCCAAATCGAGTCCTTTAAGTACAATCCTAGTTCTGTAACTACTGGGCTGTCTCGGCTTCTAATTAGAGGAGATCGGTTGTCCCACGAGTTGGCTCCCCAAACTGTCACACCACGTGCTAGGGCCGTATGCCGCTTGACAAAAAATGCAGGGTCGGAACACTGGCCAATCCTCCTCCACACACGTATGCGGTCATCATCTCTGAGAGAAAAGCTGGATTTGTGGCCAAAAATAAAATTTCTTCAATAGGGCACTGTCCGAGTTAACCGAGCTCAGCACAAAATCCTGACGGCACTGCCTATGTTGAGGGGTCAATGGTATGTGCGTTAATGGAAGCCGATAACTAATAACACATTCTACCTGTCGTTTCCGAATAGTATTCCTTGATGCATGATGCATGGGGAATGGCATATTCCTTCGGCTTTCTGATATCGACGCCATTGGTGTGGACGTGACTCCTCTCCTGACTGCTTAATCCTCTCGAACATTTATCTATCTGGGGCGTCCTGAGCCTCTGCGACAATTGAATGTGCCTTATCTGATCCACAGTCACCAGCACCGAGTAACTTCCACATCGCTCCGATCAAGATGGCGACGATACGTATGTAGACCCAACATTTAGTCCTATGATGTGACTTCTCTCTAAATTCGACAATTGCTCATTGCTCCGTCGAGTACGTCTCAAAAGCATCTTTGTCTACAACCAACAGTATCAAAGCAGAAAATCCAATTCTAATTGTCCGTGAGTGAGAACTCTGGTTCTTAGTGAAGCACAATAAGTCGTTCTCATGCTTGTTGAATGAGCACTGTAACATCATTGTCGCTGACCTCTTGACCATTTGCATAACTCTTAAAATTACATTTGCATGCCGAATTTCGTGGCTGTAGCTCAATTTTTTATGGATGCATATATGTTTCGCAATAGAGTGTGTATTGAACTTTTTGTCAATTTATTTAAATATGTAAATCTCTTAATATGGCAATCATTATACGTAAAATAACCAAATGAGCATATAAATAAATAGAGGCATACTACAATTTTATTAGTGTCAAAGGAACAAACATATCACATAAATTGATATTTTGGTATTTTTGGGCCTTTAAGTATCAAAACAATAAAATTTAGTCATACTCATGCACAAAATAAACATTAAAATGCAATTGATGTGTAATTAATATCTCATAAAATAAGTGATTATTGACAAATTGCTTGAAATGAAAATACAAAACTAATGCAAAATATGTCTTCTCTGTTGAATGGAAGATCCTCGAAAATAATGTTAATAAATTTGTTAACTAATATTGCATAAGGGAAGTGAACATATTTAACAATGCTTACTATACAGTTTTAAATTTATGTACTTCATTTTTATATAGTTAAATAAAAATATAAAAATGAGCGCTATAGCTCAAAATTGGGTCATATTACAGTTTTACATTAAAAGGATAATTTTTTTACAGTTAGTATCCTAGTGTTTGAATATTTATGATTAGTTTGTGACTTTATACACTCTATTGGAAAAATATTCGCACCCTTAAAAATTGAGCCATAGCCGCGAAACATGGCATGCAAATGTCGTTTTAAGAGTTATACAAATGGTAAAACTGTCAGCGCCACTGATATTATAGGGGTCATGCAACGCACAGGAGAATGCCGCATCCTGCAACATTTAAAATGATCGACGTTCTCACTCACGGAATCGGAACTAGATTTTCTGCTTTGATACTGCAAGTTGTATACAAAGATTCCTTTGATACGTCCTCAGCGGCGCTACGAAAAATTGTCGGATATAGAGCGAGGTCGAATAATAGACCTAAGCAAAACAGGCGTATCAATCGCCATCTTGGTCGGAGTAATATGGTAGTTCTTCGGTGTTGGCAACAGTTTGTCACTTGTAACTGTCACACAGGCTTTAGAATCCACAGACAGACAACTGCTCGAGAGGACAGTGCAGTCAGGAGAGAAGCCACATCCACACCAATAGCGTCGCTGTCAGTCATTCGAAGGCATTTGTCATCTTCAGTGCTTCCTGTATCAAGAGATACTACTCGGAGACAAGTGGCAGAAGGTGGGATTAACTGTCGACATTCATCAACGCCCCTACTCATGACTCCTCAATATAGGCAGTGCCGTCAGGATTGGTGCCTAGCTCGGTCAAATACGAGCTCGGTCACATTTAACGATATTCTGCAACCGATAGTTCTGCCTATGCTGTCAAATCACCCAGGTTCAATTTACCAACAAGACAACGCTCGACCATATACTGCTATGTTTTCTCATCAATGAATTTAATACCTTCCCGTGGCCATCCAGGTCCCCAGACCTATCACTAAAGGAACGCGTCCAGGACTTGCTGAGATAGCAATTGCAGTCTTCTCAGAATACCACTGGTCAGTTGCAACATTTGTGGCAGAATCTTCCGCAGAAAGATATAAGAAACATACTTTACTCTATGCTGTACCGAATATCGGCCTGTATAGATACCAGGGGAGGATTTGCCACTTACTAAAATGTCATATTCTTGTTAGATTTGAACTTCTTTGAAACGGAACCTGTAGGAAACGAAATATTGTAATAAGCGGAACATATTTTTAGCCCCGTCCAAAAATATGGGAAATTCGTGTTATTTCCCTCTGTGTGAAACGAAACGGACTGCCAATTTAAAATATTTTTTTAATAAGAGCACATGTTGAAACGAACAGCGAATGGAAAAATTATCGAACTATTTTAGCCATTTATTTACATGAAAACCATTTTTCACAAAACTTTCTATTAAATTATGTCACGATTTTCTGAAAGCCATTTCAGAACTTCAAGAATTTTCCGTTAATCAGGGAGACTCTGAAATGCTGGAAATATTAATCAATGCACGATTTTTAACTGAAAGTCGCATCATTAGTAAGACACATATCCAAAAAACCATATTGGATTATTTTTAAAAGTTCATCTCAATGAACCATGTTTTTGTTTAAATTTATTATTTGTTTCATGGTAAACAGCAATATTTTGCCTATAAGTCAATTCATCTAGGTCTTAAGGTATGGCAATAAGCTAACAGTTAAGGACATGGGGAACACTATATTTTTATTTACATATATACCCCTGTGACTGCAGTATGTGAAAACGTACGGACATACATATTTAAAATAATTAAATTAGCTATTATGGTATAATATAATATTATTCAAATGTACCTAAATACATTTTTCAGAATATTTGAAGTCTGATGTATTGGTGACCAATTACATATGGGCTATCTGCATTTCCATCTGAACCTTAAACTTCGCCTTTCCAGAAAAGATCTGCATGAAACGGAAAGCTTTACAAAACGTGAAATTCTTCTAGTCCCCCCCCCCCCCCCCCCCCCCCAAAGTCCTTTTAAGGCAGGTTCGACTGCATTTGTGAATTTGTTTTCAAATAGAACCAAAATGTTTCATTCTTTAGATCAGCCTGAGAAGATAATTTTCTATAGCGAGAAAAGAGATTATTATACTTTTTTTTAAGAGAACTAAATAAATATTTTAATAGAATGTTTTGAATAAGAATGTCGCTTAGAATACTATAGAAACTTGCAAATAATTGCAAATTTTAAGTGTTTGTATATATTCCGTATCAAAAACGAGTATATGTCTAGTTCTTTAAAATAAACAAACATTTTAAATTTAAGTTAGTCAAAAGTAAATATAAGTTTCTACATTAATATTACAGAAAAATCTAGACATTTATTTTAAAATTTAAGTTATCGAAAAACAAACATTTCTTTAAATTTAAATAATTGAATGTATACAAATAGGTTTTTAAAATTTACATGATCAAACATAAGAAAATATGTTTTAGAAAATAATTAACGAATTTTACACTTCAAATTATCAAAATATAATAAAGTTTTTTAAATTCAAATATTCCAAAAATAAACAAATTTATTTTTTAAATTTAAATTTATTTTTTTATGATTGAACAGTATACTTGAAATGAGCCAATTTTGTAATACATTAAATGTATTTAAATTGCTATTCCAATAAATTTGTGTCTTATTATTTAGGTATTTCGATTCGTCAGACAATACTAGTAAATATGTACTTTCAACTTGAAAGAAATAGATCACACGGAAATCTCAGTAATTTATCATATTTTCAAACTGGCGTCGGTAATGTAGCCGGTTGACAATTTCTCGTTCCTCGAGTTCTTTGCTTCATACAGCAAAAACTGTAGCATATAAAAATATAAAGTTTGGTACACTTATAGAAATGTGTTTAGGGAACACGATGAAATAAACCATTTTTCGATTAAAACATTAGTTTAAGAAATATTTAATGCCAAAAGCAAAGCTAAAATATTTAAGTTGCGAGTTTACGTACTGGACAGGCTACCAACAGAAAGAACACGAATTTTTGCAGGCATGAAGCTACATTAGCAGAAACAACAAGCACACAACTATAATAGAAGGTCTTTATTTCACTTCCTATAAGACGCACAAAATTTAAAAAAGTTCAGAGCGCTTTCGAGCTTAATACGCTCTTCATCAGTGGTTACATGGAAATAGAAATGATCGTTCATATATAGACCAGAAAAGGTGACAAATTTGCATAAATACAATTATGAATAAACTTACGTTTATCTAAGAAGAATCCAAAAATACAAAATATTTTGAATATATTCAAAATTATTTATACAAATTTTTCACCTTTTCTGGTCTTATTATGAACGATCATTTCCATGTAGCCACTGATGAAGAGCGTATTTACGCTCGAAAGCACTCTGGTCTTTTTACTTTCCCTGCAATACATGGTAATGTATAGGGAAAGTATTGGAATCATGCCGAAAATCACAACTCGAGTTTTTGACGGATCTACACGTTTCGAGACCTCTAGAATACGAAAAAACCATTTTTAGCGTGACGTCTGTGTGTGTGTCTGTGTGTCTGTGTGTCTGTGTGTCTGTCTGTGTGTCTGTCTGTCTGTCTGTCTGTGCAGATTTTGTATCCACTGTAACTAAAAAACTAATGGACCAAATTTCACAAAATTTGGTAGGTAAGTCACTTGTAGGCGAGTCTGGTGCTGATTAGTTTTGAGTAAGATTCGGGATGAAAGAACCCGCCTATTTTTGCGAAATGGCCCGCAAAAGCTTGTATCCACTCTAACTAAAAAACTAATGGACCGAATTCCACAAAATTCAGTAGATGAGTCATTTCTGGTTTACTCTGGTGCTGATTAGATTTTGGTACGATTCGGAAAAAAATAACCTGCCTTTTTTTGCAGAATGGCCCGCAAAAATCGTCAAAATCTAAATTAAAGAACTAGGTATACTCAAATATATCCAATGAATGCTCGTTTAATACGTATTTTTTAACGACGAAAAGAATAAGACCAACCCCATTACACGACTAGCCGTTCTCGAGATATATTAGTTTTTTTCGTATTTTTCCACCCCACCTTTGAAAATATGTCCAGTTATCAAATAAGAACGAAAATTGAATTAAAAGTGAATTACATTTAATTGAAATAAATAGAACGTGGATATAAGTTTGCAGGGAAAGTCATGTGCTGCCCACATCAGATTTTTACTTTCCCTGCAATACATGGTAATGTATAGGGAAAGTATTGGAATCATGCCGAAAATCGCAACTCGAGTTTTCGACGGATCTACACGTTTCGAGACCTCTTGAATACGAAAAAACCATTTTTAGCGTCACGTCTGTGTGTGTGTCTGTGTGTCTGTCTGTCTGTGTGTCTGTGTGTCTGTCTGTGTGTCTGTGTGTCTGTCTGTCTGTGCAGATTTTTTATCCACTCTAAATAAAAAACTAATGGACCGAATTTCACAAAATTTGGAAGGTAAGTCACTTGTGGGCGAGTCTGGTACTGATTAGTTTTGAGTACGATTTGGAATTAAAGAACCCGCCTTTTTTTTGCAAAATGGCCCGCAAAAGCTTGTATCCACTCTAACTGAAAAACTACTGGACCGAATTTCACAAAATTAGGTAGATGAGTCACTTGTAGGTTACCCTGGTGCTGATTAGATTTTGGTACGATTCGGAAAAAAATTACCTGCCTTTTTTTGCAAAATGGCCCGCAAAAATCGTCAAAATCTAAACTAAACAACTAGGTATACTCAAATATATCCATTAAATGCTCGTTTAATACGTAATTTTTAACGACAAAAAGAATAAGACCAACCCCGTTACACTAGGACTAGCCGTTCTCGAGATATTTTAGTTTTTCGTACTTTCCCTAAGCAAACTTTGAAAATACGTCCAGTTATCAAATGAGAACGAAAATTGAATTAAAAGTGAATTAAATTTAATTAAAATAAAGAGAACGTGGATGTAAGTCTGCAGGGAAAGTCATGTGCTGACCACATCAGATTTTTACTTTCCCTGTAATACATGGTAATGTACGTATAGGGAAAGTATTGGAATCCTGTCGAAAATCGCAACTCGAATTTTCGACGGATCTACACGTTTCGAGACCTTTAGAATACGAAACATTTTTAGCGTGCCGTCTGTGTGTGTGTCTGTGTGTCTGTGTGTCTGTCTGTCTCTGTGTCTGTCTGTGCAGATTTTGTATCCACTCTAACTAAAAAACTAATTGACCGAATTTCATAAAATTTGATAGGTAAGTGACTTGTGGGTGAATCTGGTGCTGATTAGTTTTAGGTATGAATTGGGATAAAAGAACCCGCCTTTTTTTGCGAAATGGCCCGCAAAAGCTTGTATACACTCTATCTGAAAAACTAATGGACCGAATTCCACAAAATTCGGTAGATAAATCACTTATGGAAGACCCTGGTGCTGATTAGATTTTAGTACGATTTGAAAAGAATTTACCTGCCGTTTTTTGCAAAATGGCCCTCAAAAATTGCCAAAATCTAAACTAAAAAACTACGTATGCTCAAGTATATCCATTAAATGCTTGTTCAATGCGTACTTTTTAACGAAGAAAGGAATAAGACCAACCGCATTACATTAGGACTAGCCGTTCTCGAGATATTTTAGTTTTTAGTATATTCTCTACTCCACCTTTGAAAATAAGTCCAGTTAGCAAATGAGAACTAAAATTGAATTAAAAGTGAATTAAATTTAAATAAAGAGAACGTGAATATAAGTCTGCAGGGAAAGTCATGTGCTGCCCACATCAGATTTTTAATTTTTGTACGTCTTATAGGAAGTGAAATAAAGACCTTCTATTATAGTTGTGTGCTTGTTGTTTCTGCTAACTGAAATCAGACGTGATGCCAATTTATTTATTATGAAACTACATATTGAATTTTTGTAGAGTGGAGCCCTTTTCTATTTCTATTTAGTTTATGAGTCATTCCACGTTTTGTACACTCCTGAAATGAAAATTTTCTTCCTTATAGTCGTGTTTCTAGAAATTATCTGCCTCGTATCGCAAAAACTATAGCATTCAAAAATATGAAATTTAATACATGTGTAGAGAATTGATAGGGGAGCATGCTGAAATAAACAGTTTTTGAATTTAAACTTTAGTTTGTTTTGAAACAGTCGTGAAGCAAGCTCAGCGACCACCAGCAAATCGGAGACGAAAGACGGAGCAACTTTAGAGTTCCTGGGCCTAGTAGCACAAAAACTATAGCATTCAAAAATATGAAATTTAATACATGTGTAGAGAATTGATAGGGGAGCATGCTGAAATAAACAGTTTTTGAATTTAAACTTTAGTTTGTTTTGAAACAGTCGTGAAGCAAGCTCAGCGACCACCAGCAAATCGGAGACGAAAGACGGAGCAACTTTAGAGTTCCTGGGCCTAGTAGCACAAAAACTATAGCATTCAAAAATATGAAATTTAATACATGTGTAGAGAATTGATAGGGGAGCATGCTGAAATAAACAGTTTTTGAATTTAAACTTTAGTTTGTTTTGAAACAGTCGTGAAATAAGCTCAGCGACCACCAGCAAATCGGAGACGAAAGACGGAGCAACTTTAGAGTTCCTGGGCCTAGTAGCACAAAAACTATAGCATTCAAAAATATGAAATTTAATACATGTGTAGAGAATTGATAGGGGAGCATGCTGAAATAAACAGTTTTTTGAATTTAAACTTTAGTTTGTTTTGAAACAGTCGTGAAGCAAGCTCAGCGACCACCAGCAAATCGGACACGAAAGACGGAGCAACTTTAGAGTTCCTGGGCCTAGTAGCACAAAAACTATAGCATTCAAAAATATGAAATTTAATACATGTGTAGAGAATTGATAGGGGAGCATGCTGAAATAAACAGTTTTTGAATTTAAACTTTAGTTTGTTTTGAAACAGTCGTGAAGCAAGCTCAGCGACCACCAGCAAATCGGAGACGAAAGACGGAGCAACTTTAGAGTTCCTGGGCCTAGTAGCACAAAAACTATAGCATTCAAAAATATGAAATTTAATACATATGTAGAGAATTGATAGGGGAGCATGCTGAAATAAACAGTTTTTGAATTTAAACTTTAGTTTGTTTTGAAACAGTCGTGAAGCAAGCTCAGCGACCACCAGCAAATCGGAGACGAAAGAGGGAGCAACTTTAGAGTTTCTGGGCCTAGTAGCACAAAAACTATAGCATTCAAAAATATGAAATTTAATACATGTGTAGAGAATTGATAGGGGAGCATGCTGAAATAAACAGTTTTTAAATTTAAACTTTAGTTTGTTTTGAAACAGTCGTGAAGCAAGCTCAGCGACCACCAGCAAATCGGAGACGAAAGACGGAGCAACTTTAGAGTTCCTGGGCCTAGTAGCACAAAAACTATAGCATTCAAAAATATGAAATTTAATACATGTGTAGAGAATTGATAGGGGAGCATGCTGAAATAAACAGTTTTTGAATTTAAACTTTAGTTTGTTTTGAAACAGTCGTGAAGCAAGCTCAGCGACCACCAGCAAATCGGAGACGAAAGACGGAGCAACTTTAGAGTTCCTGGGCCTAGTAGCACAAAAACTATAGCATTCAAAAATATGAAATTTAATACATGTGTAGAGAATTGATAGGGGAGCATGCTGAAATAAACAGTTTTTAAATTTAAACTTTAGTTTGTTTTGAAACAGTCGTGAAGCAAGCTCAGCGACCACCAGCAAATCGGAGACGAAAGACGGAGCAACTTTAGAGTTCCTGGGCCTAGTAGCACAAAAACTATAGCATTCAAAAATATGAAATTTAATACATGTGTAGAGAATTGATAGGGGAGCATGCTGAAATAAACAGTTTTTGAATTTAAACTTTAGTTTGTTTTGAAACAGTCGTGAAGCAAGCTCAGCGACCACCAGCAAATCGGAGACGAAAGACGGAGCAACTTTAGAGTTCCTGGGCCTAGTAGCACAAAAACTATAGCATTCAAAAATATGAAATTTAATACATGTGTAGAGAATTGATAGGGGAGCATGCTGAAATAAACAGTTTTTGAATTTAAACTTTAGTTTGTTTTGAAACAGTCGTGAAATAAGCTCAGCGACCACCAGCAAATCGGAGACGAAAGACGGAGCAACTTTAGAGTTCCTGGGCCTAGTAGCACAAAAACTATAGCATTCAAAAATATGAAATTTAATACATGTGTAGAGAATTGATAGGGGAGCATGCTGAAATAAACAGTTTTTTGAATTTAAACTTTAGTTTGTTTTGAAACAGTCGTGAAGCAAGCTCAGCGACCACCAGCAAATCGGAGACGAAAGACGGAGCAACTTTAGAGTTCCTGGGCCTAGTAGCACAAAAACTATAGCATTCAAAAATATGAAATTTAATACATGTGTAGAGAATTGATAGGGGAGCATGCTGAAATAAACAGTTTTTGAATTTAAACATTAGTTTGTTTTGAAACAGTCGTGAAGCAAGCTCAGCGACCACCAGCAAATCGGAGACGAAAGACGGAGCAACTTTAGAGTTCCTGGGCCTAGTAGCACAAAAACTATAGCATTCAAAAATATGAAATTTAATACATGTGTAGAGAATTGATAGGGGAGCATGCTGAAATAAACAGTTTTTGAATTTAAACTTTAGTTTGTTTTGAAACAGTCGTGAAGCAAGCTCAGCGACCACCAGCAAATCGGAGACGAAAGACGGAGCAACTTTAGAGTTCCTGGGCCTAGTAGCACAAAAACTATAGCATTCAAAAATATGAAATTTAATACATGTGTAGAGAATTGATAGGGGAGCATGCTGAAATAAACAGTTTTTGAATTTAAACTTTAGTTTGTTTTGAAACAGTCGTGAAGCAAGCTCAGCGACCACCAGCAAATCGGAGACGAAAGACGGAGCAACTTTAGAGTTCCTGGGCCTAGTAGCACAAAAACTATAGCATTCAAAAATATGAAATTTAATACATGTGTAGAGAATTGATAGGGGAGCATGCTGAAATAAACAGTTTTTGAATTTAAACTTTAGTTTGTTTTGAAACAGTCGTGAAATAAGCTCAGCGACCACCAGCAAATCGGAGACGAAAGACGGAGCAACTTTAGAGTTCCTGGGCCTAGTAGCACAAAAACTATAGCATTCAAAAATATGAAATTTAATACATGTGTAGAGAATTGATAGGGGAGCATGCTGAAATAAACAGTTTTTTGAATTTAAACTTTAGTTTGTTTTGAAACAGTCGTGAAGCAAGCTCAGCGACCACCAGCAAATCGGAGACGAAAGACGGAGCAACTTTAGAGTTCCTGGGCCTAGTAGCACAAAAACTATAGCATTCAAAAATATGAAATTTAATACATGTGTAGAGAATTGATAGGGGAGCATGCTGAAATAAACAGTTTTTGAATTTAAACATTAGTTTGTTTTGAAACAGTCGTGAAGCAAGCTCAGCGACCACCAGCAAATCGGAGACGAAAGACGGAGCAACTTTAGAGTTCCTGGGCCTAGTAGCACAAAAACTATAGCATTCAAAAATATGAAATTTAATACATGTGTAGAGAATTGATAGGGGAGCATGCTGAAATAAACAGTTTTTGAATTTAAACTTTAGTTTGTTTTGAAACAGTCGTGAAGCAAGCTCAGCGACCACCAGCAAATCGGAGACGAAAGACGGAGCAACTTTAGAGTTCCTGGGCCTAGTAGCACAAAAACTATAGCATTCAAAAATATGAAATTTAATACATGTGTAGAGAATTGATAGGGGAGCATGCTGAAATAAACAGTTTTTGAATTTAAACTTTAGTTTGTTTTGAAACAGTCGTGAAGCAAGCTCAGCGACCACCAGCAAATCGGAGACGAAAGACGGAGCAACTTTAGAGTTCCTGGGCCTAGTAGCACAAAAACTATAGCATTCAAAAATATGAAATTTAATACATATGTAGAGAATTGATAGGGGAGCATGCTGAAATAAACAGTTTTTGAATTTAAACTTTAGTTTGTTTTGAAACAGTCGTGAAGCAAGCTCAGCGACCACCAGCAAATCGGAGACGAAAGACGGAGCAACTTTAGAATTCCTGGGCCTAGTAGCACAAAAACTATAGCATTCAAAAATATGAAATTTAATACATGTGTAGAGAATTGATAGGGGAGCATGCTGAAATAAACAGTTTTTGAATTTAAACTTTAGTTTGTTTTGAAACAGTCGTGAAGCAAGCTCAGCGACCACCAGCAAATCGGAGACGAAAGACGGAGCAACTTTAGAGTTCCTGGGCCTAGTAGCACAAAAACTATAGCATTCAAAAATATGAAATTTAATACATGTGTAGAGAATTGATAGGGGAGCATGCTGAAATAAACAGTTTTTGAATTTAAACTTTAGTTTGTTTTGAAACAGTCGTGAAATAAGCTCAGCGACCACCAGCAAATCGGAGACGAAAGACGGAGCAACTTTAGAGTTCCTGGGCCTAGTAGCACAAAAACTATAGCATTCAAAAATATGAAATTTAATACATGTGTAGAGAATTGATAGGGGAGCATGCTGAAATAAACAGTTTTTAAATTTAAACTTTAGTTTGTTTTGAAACAGTCGTGAAGCAAGCTCAGCGACCACCAGCAAATCGGAGACGAAAGACGGAGCAACTTTAGAGTTCCTGGGCCTAGTAGCACAAAAACTATAGCATTCAAAAATATGAAATTTAATACATGTGTAGAGAATTGATAGGGGAGCATGCTGAAATAAACAGTTTTTGAATTTAAACTTTAGTTTGTTTTGAAACAGTCGTGAAGCAAGCTCAGCGACCACCAGCAAATCGGAGACGAAAGACGGAGCAACTTTAGAGTTCCTGGGCCTAGTAGCACAAAAACTATAGCATTCAAAAATATGAAATTTAATACATGTGTAGAGAATTGATAGGGGAGCATGCTGAAATAAACAGTTTTTGAATTTAAACTTTAGTTTGTTTTGAAACAGTCGTGAAATAAGCTCAGCGACCACCAGCAAATCGGAGACGAAAGACGGAGCAACTTTAGAGTTCCTGGGCCTAGTAGCACAAAAACTATAGCATTCAAAAATATGAAATTTAATACATGTGTAGAGAATTGATAGGGGAGCATGCTGAAATAAACAGTTTTTTGAATTTAAACTTTAGTTTGTTTTGAAACAGTCGTGAAGCAAGCTCAGCGACCACCAGCAAATCGGAGACGAAAGACGGAGCAACTTTAGAGTTCCTGGGCCTAGTAGCACAAAAACTATAGCATTCAAAAATATGAAATTTAATACATGTGTAGAGAATTGATAGGGGAGCATGCTGAAATAAACAGTTTTTGAATTTAAACATTAGTTTGTTTTGAAACAGTCGTGAAGCAAGCTCAGCGACCACCAGCAAATCGGAGACGAAAGACGGAGCAACTTTAGAGTTCCTGGGCCTAGTAGCACAAAAACTATAGCATTCAAAAATATGAAATTTAATACATGTGTAGAGAATTGATAGGGGAGCATGCTGAAATAAACAGTTTTTGAATTTAAACTTTAGTTTGTTTTGAAACAGTCGTGAAGCAAGCTCAGCGACCACCAGCAAATCGGAGACGAAAGACGGAGCAACTTTAGAGTTCCTGGGCCTAGTAGCACAAAAACTATAGCATTCAAAAATATGAAATTTAATACATGTGTAGAGAATTGATAGGGGAGCATGCTGAAATAAACAGTTTTTGAATTTAAACTTTAGTTTGTTTTGAAACAGTCGTGAAGCAAGCTCAGCGACCACCAGCAAATCGGAGACGAAAGACGGAGCAACTTTAGAGTTCCTGGGCCTAGTAGCACAAAAACTATAGCATTCAAAAATATGAAATTTAATACATGTGTAGAGAATTGATAGGGGAGCATGCTGAAATAAACAGTTTTTGAATTTAAACTTTAGTTTGTTTTGAAACAGTCGTGAAATAAGCTCAGCGACCACCAGCAAATCGGAGACGAAAGACGGAGCAACTTTAGAGTTCCTGGGCCTAGTAGCACAAAAACTATAGCATTCAAAAATATGAAATTTAATACATGTGTAGAGAATTGATAGGGGAGCATGCTGAAATAAACAGTTTTTTGAATTTAAACTTTAGTTTGTTTTGAAACAGTCGTGAAGCAAGCTCAGCGACCACCAGCAAATCGGAGACGAAAGACGGAGCAACTTTAGAGTTCCTGGGCCTAGTAGCACAAAAACTATAGCATTCAAAAATATGAAATTTAATACATGTGTAGAGAATTGATAGGGGAGCATGCTGAAATAAACAGTTTTTGAATTTAAACATTAGTTTGTTTTGAAACAGTCGTGAAGCAAGCTCAGCGACCACCAGCAAATCGGAGACGAAAGACGGAGCAACTTTAGAGTTCCTGGGCCTAGTAGCACAAAAACTATAGCATTCAAAAATATGAAATTTAATACATGTGTAGAGAATTGATAGGGGAGCATGCTGAAATAAACAGTTTTTGAATTTAAACTTTAGTTTGTTTTGAAACAGTCGTGAAGCAAGCTCAGCGACCACCAGCAAATCGGAGACGAAAGACGGAGCAACTTTAGAGTTCCTGGGCCTAGTAGCACAAAAACTATAGCATTCAAAAATATGAAATTTAATACATGTGTAGAGAATTGATAGGGGAGCATGCTGAAATAAACAGTTTTTGAATTTAAACTTTAGTTTGTTTTGAAACAGTCGTGAAGCAAGCTCAGCGACCACCAGCAAATCGGAGACGAAAGACGGAGCAACTTTAGAGTTCCTGGGCCTAGTAGCACAAAAACTATAGCATTCAAAAATATGAAATTTAATACATATGTAGAGAATTGATAGGGGAGCATGCTGAAATAAACAGTTTTTGAATTTAAACTTTAGTTTGTTTTGAAACAGTCGTGAAGCAAGCTCAGCGACCACCAGCAAATCGGAGACGAAAGACGGAGCAACTTTAGAATTCCTGGGCCTAGTAGCACAAAAACTATAGCATTCAAAAATATGAAATTTAATACATGTGTAGAGAATTGATAGGGGAGCATGCTGAAATAAACAGTTTTTGAATTTAAACTTTAGTTTGTTTTGAAACAGTCGTGAAGCAAGCTCAGCGACCACCAGCAAATCGGAGACGAAAGACGGAGCAACTTTAGAGTTCCTGGGCCTAGTAGCACAAAAACTATAGCATTCAAAAATATGAAATTTAATACATGTGTAGAGAATTGATAGGGGAGCATGCTGAAATAAACAGTTTTTGAATTTAAACTTTAGTTTGTTTTGAAACAGTCGTGAAATAAGCTCAGCGACCACCAGCAAATCGGAGACGAAAGACGGAGCAACTTTAGAGTTCCTGGGCCTAGTAGCACAAAAACTATAGCATTCAAAAATATGAAATTTAATACATGTGTAGAGAATTGATAGGGGAGCATGCTGAAATAAACAGTTTTTTGAATTTAAACTTTAGTTTGTTTTGAAACAGTCGTGAAGCAAGCTCAGCGACCACCAGCAAATCGGACACGAAAGACGGAGCAACTTTAGAGTTCCTGGGCCTAGTAGCACAAAAACTATAGCATTCAAAAATATGAAATTTAATACATGTGTAGAGAATTGATAGGGGAGCATGCTGAAATAAACAGTTTTTGAATTTAAACTTTAGTTTGTTTTGAAACAGTCGTGAAGCAAGCTCAGCGACCACCAGCAAATCGGAGACGAAAGACGGAGCAACTTTAGAGTTCCTGGGCCTAGTAGCACAAAAACTATAGCATTCAAAAATATGAAATTTAATACATGTGTAGAGAATTGATAGGGGAGCATGCTGAAATAAACAGTTTTTGAATTTAAACTTTAGTTTGTTTTGAAACAGTCGTGAAGCAAGCTCAGCGACCACCAGCAAATCGGAGACGAAAGACGGAGCAACTTTAGAGTTCCTGGGCCTAGTAGCACAAAAACTATAGCATTCAAAAATATGAAATTTAATACATGTGTAGAGAATTGATAGGGGAGCATGCTGAAATAAACAGTTTTTGAATTTAAACTTTAGTTTGTTTTGAAACAGTCGTGAAGCAAGCTCAGCGACCACCAGCAAATCGGAGACGAAAGACGGAGCAACTTTAGAGTTCCTGGGCCTAGTAGCACAAAAACTATAGCATTCAAAAATATGAAATTTAATACATGTGTAGAGAATTGATAGGGGAGCATGCTGAAATAAACAGTTTTTGAATTTAAACTTTAGTTTGTTTTGAAACAGTCGTGAAGCAAGCTCAGCGACCACCAGCAAATCGGAGACGAAAGACGGAGCAACTTTAGAGTTCCTGGGCCTAGTAGCACAAAAACTATAGCATTCAAAAATATGAAATTTAATACATGTGTAGAGAATTGATAGGGGAGCATGCTGAAATAAACAGTTTTTTAATTTAAACTTTAGTTTGTTTTGAAACAGTCGTGAAATAAGCTCAGCGACCACCAGCAAATCGGAGACGAAAGACGGAGCAACTTTAGAGTTCCTGGGCCTAGTAGCACAAAAACTATAGCATTCAAAAATATGAAATTTAATACATGTGTAGAGAATTGATAGGGGAGCATGCTGAAATAAACAGTTTTTGAATTTAAACTTTAGTTTGTTTTGAAACAGTCGTGAAGCAAGCTCAGCGACCACCAGCAAATCGGAGACGAAAGACGGAGCAACTTTAGAGTTCCTGGGCCTAGTAGCACAAAAACTATAGCATTCAAAAATATGAAATTTAATACATGTGTAGAGAATTGATAGGGGAGCATGCTGAAATAAACAGTTTTTGAATTTAAACTTTAGTTTGTTTTGAAACAGTCGTGAAGCAAGCTCAGCGACCACCAGCAAATCGGAGACGAAAGACGGAGCAACTTTAGAGTTCCTGGGCCTAGTAGCACAAAAACTATAGCATTCAAAAATATGAAATTTAATACATGTGTAGAGAATTGATAGGGGAGCATGCTGAAATAAACAGTTTTTGAATTTAAACATTAGTTTGTTTTGAAACAGTCGTGAAGCAAGCTCAGCGACCACCAGCAAATCGGAGACGAAAGACGGAGCAACTTTAGAGTTCCTGGGCCTAGTAGCACAAAAACTATAGCATTCAAACATATGAAATTTAATACATGTGTAGAGAATTGATAGGGGTGCATGCTGAAATAAACAGTTTTTGAATTTAAACTTTAGTTTGTTTTGAAACAGTCGTGAAGCAAGCTCAGCGACCACCAGCAAATCGGAGACGAAAGACGGAGCAACTTTAGAGTTCCTGGGCCTAGTAGCACAAAAACTATAGCATTCAAAAATATGAAATTTAATACATGTGTAGAGAATTGATAGGGGAGCATGCTGAAATAAACAGTTTTTGAATTTAAACTTTAGTTTGTTTTGAAACAGTCGTGAAGCAAGCTCAGCGACCACCAGCAAATCGGAGACGAAAGACGGAGCAACTTTAGAGTTCCTGGGCCTAGTAGCACAAAAACTATAGCATTCAAACATATGAAATTTAATACATGTGTAGAGAATTGATAGGGGAGCATGCTGAAATAAACAGTTTTTGAATTTAAACTTTAGTTTGTTTTGAAACAGTCGTGAAGCAAGCTCAGCGACCACCAGCAAATCGGAGACGAAAGACGGAGCAACTTTAGAGTTCCTGGGCCTAGTAGCACAAAAACTATAGCATTCAAAAATATGAAATTTAATACATGTGTAGAGAATTGATAGGGGAGCATGCTGAAATTAACAGTTTTTGAATTTAAACTTTAGTTTGTTTTGAAACAGTCGTGAAGCAAGCTCAGCGACCACCAGCAAATCGGAGACGAAAGACGGAGCAACTTTAGAGTTCCTGGGCCTAGTAGCACAAAAACTATAGCATTCAAAAATATGAAATTTAATACATGTGTAGAGAATTGATAGGGGAGCATGCTGAAATAAACTGTTTTTGAATTTAAACTTTAGTTTGTTTTGAAACAGTCGTGAAGCAAGCTCAGCGACCACCAGCAAATCGGAGACGAAAGACGGAGCAACTTTAGAGTTCCTGGGCCTAGTAGCACAAAAACTATAGCATACAAAAATATGAAATTTTGTTCACTTGTAGAAAAAGAATTTTGATGTGGGCAGCACATGACTTTCTCTGCAGGCTCATATTCACTTTCGGTTTATTTCTTCAATAATTCATTAAATTGAGTTTAATTCCACAAAATAACATCCACAATTATTTAAAATGACATTGAATTGGCACTTTTAATTCAATTTTCGTTCTCAGTTGGTAACAGTCCTTTTTTTCAACGGTGGCGCAGCGTAAATGCGAAAAAACAAAAATATCTCGAGAACGGCTAGCCCTAGTGTAATGGGATTGGTCTTATTCTTTTCATTGTTAAAAATTACGTATGAAACAAGCATTTAATTGAAATATTTAAGATGATTGACGATTAAGACGATATTTTTTGACGATTTTTGAAGGCCATTTCGCCAAAAAAAGGCAGGTTACATTTTCCGAATTGTACCAAAATATAATCAGCACCAGGGTAATCCACAAGTGTCTAATCAACCAAATTTTGTGAAATTTGTACTTTAAGGTTTTCAGCTAGAGTGGAAAAAGACAATTTTTGATGGGCCATTTCGCAAGAAAATGCGGATGTTTTTATCCCGAATCGTAAGCAAAACTAATCAGTACCAGAGTCACACACAAGTGACTTACCTACCACATTTTATGAAACTCGGTCCATTAGTTTTTGAGTTAGAGTAGATACATACATTACACTGACAGACAAACAGACGGACAGACACACACACACACACAGACAGACAGATACACACACACAGACGTCATGCTAAAAATAGTTTTTCTTATTCTAGAGGTTCTAAAATGTGTAGATCCGTCGAAAACTCGAGTTGCGATTTTCGGCATGATTCCAATACCTTCCCTATACATTACCATGTATTGCTGACTTTCCCTGCAGACTCAAATTCATATTTTTTTTCTTTAATAATTCATTAAATTGAGTTTAATTGCTCAAAATAACACTAAATTGGCATTTTTAATTCAATTTCTGTTTTTATTTGGTAATTAGACATTTTTCTAAAAGTGGCATAACTAAATGCGAAAACTCTCAAATACATCGAGAATGGTTAGTCCTAGAGTAATAGAGTTGTTCTTATTATTTTACCCATCAAAAATTAAGTATAAAACAAGCCTTTATTTGATATATTTGAACATACATAGCTTTTTTTAGATTTTGCGATTTTTGAGGGCCATTTCGTAAAAAAGGCAGGTTGTTTGTTCTTTTCCGAATAATACCAAAATCTAATCAGCACCAGAGTATCCCCCAAGTCACTCATCTATCACATTTTGTGAAATTTGGTCATTTAATATTTTAGTTAGAGTAGATGTATGACATTTTTGCGGGTCATTTCGTAAAAAAAGGCAGATTGTTCTTTTCCGATTAATACCAAAATCTGATCAGCACCAAAGTATCGTACAAGAAACTTGTCTAACAAATTTTGTGAAATTTGGTCAAATAGTATTTTAGCTAGAGTGGATACATGAAATTTTTACGGGCCATTTCGTAAAAAAAGGCGGGTTCTGTTTTTACGAATCATACCAATAACTAATGAGCACCAGGGTCATACCCAAGTGACTTACCTACCAAATTTTATGAAATTCGGTCCATTAGTTTTTGAGTTAGAGTAGATACATACATTGCACAGACAGACACACAGACAGACAGACAGACAGACAGACAGGCAGACACACACACAGACGTCACGTTAAAAATGATTTTTTCGTATTCTAGAGGTCTCGAAACGTGTAGATCCGTCGAAAACTCGAGTTGCGAGTTTCGGCATGATTGCAATACCTTCCCTATACATTACCATGTATTGCAGGGAAAGTAAAAATCTGATGTGAGCAGCACATGACTTTCCCTGCAGACTTATATTAACGTTCTCTATATTTTAATTAAATTTATTTCACTTTTAATTCAATTTTCGTTCTCATTCGGTGACCGGGCTTATTTTCAAAGGTGTCGTAGGGAAAGTACGAAAAACTGAAATATCTCGAGAACGGCTAGTCCTAGTGTAATGGGGTTGGTCTTATTCTTTTCGTCGTTAAAAATTACGTATTAAATCCGCATTTAGTGGATATATTTGAGTATACCCTGTTCTTTAGTTTAGATTTGGACGATTTTTGCGGGCCATTTTGCAAAAAAAGGCAGGTCATTTTTTTCCGAATCGTACCAAAATCTAATCAGCACCAAGGTAACCCACAAGTGACTCATCTACCGAATTTTGTGAAATTCGGTCCATTAGTTTTTCAGTTAGAGTGGATACAAGCTTTTGCGGGCCATTCGCAAAAATAGGCGGGTTCTTTTATTCCGAATCGTACCCAAAACTAATCAGCACCAGCTCCGCCCACAAGTGACTTACCTACCAAATTTTGTGAAATTCAGTCCATTAGTTTCTTAGTTAGAGTGGATACAAAATCTGCACAGACAGACACACAGACAGACACACAGACACACAGACAGACACACAGACACACACACAGACGTCACGCTAAAAATAGTTTTTTCGTATTCTAGAGGTATCGAAACGTGTAGATCCGTCGAAAACTCGAGTTGTGATTTTCGGCATGATTCCAATACTTTCCCTATACATTACCATGTATTGCAGGGAAAGTAAAAATAGAGGAACAAGGTGAAAGGAATCGTTTTTCAATTTATACTTTAGTTTGGCTTGAAATGTCTCGCAAAACGTACTCAGCGAGCGCCAACGAGTAAGAGGCGAAGTCTCCCGACTCTAACCGAGTTACAGGGGTAGGAGAAGCATAGTGTGCAGGGTGCGGAACCCCCTAATATTCAACAAATGATTCAGTATTTTCCTTCTACTTCTTCAGTTACATTCCATCACTTGTCTTGGCCATTTCCATGGAGTCTGAAAAGATTTAAAATTGCCTATTAAGTTTCGAAATACAAAAAATATACAAATAAGTTTGACAAACAAAGAGAAAAATTGGATTAACTTCACATCTTTGTGAAGTTAATCCAAGTTGAAGTGTTCTAAATTGGAAATTGCTTTGCCGTTATTTAACAAAAAAGCAAATACGACCTTCTCACGCTGAGATGAAACAGTTGAGATATTCATCTTTCTATTAATTTAAACTGGAATAAATAGAGTTCTAAAAGGAAATCTGGAAAACTGCCAATGAAGCGTTTGGTAGTGAAGACGTTTAAGAATGCTATTTCATATCTGTCTTTAATTCGAAAATAAATCAAATGTACCAGATTAAAGTTTAAAAATTTTTAGCGGAGAAAGTAAATTAAATTCAGCAGTTGAAGAGCCCCCTGACACTTAAGACGTTCTTTGAAGTTACTATTAGTCTATATAACATTAATAAAAATCTGATGTGGGCAGCACAGGACTTTCCCTGTAGACTCAAATTCATATTTTCTTTATTTCTTTAATAATTCATTAGATTGGGTTTGATTGAACCAAATACTACTAAATTTGCATTTTTAATTCAATTTTTGTTTTTATTTTGTAATCGGACATTTTTCCGAAATCGGCGTAACAAAAATGCAAGAAATCTCAAATATCTTGATAACGGTTAGTCCAAAGTAAAATGGAGTGTGTTATATTATTTTCCTCTTCAAAAATTGCGTATAAAACAAAAATTTAATTGATACCTTTGAGCATACGCTACTTAGTCTTTTTTTTCTTAAATTTTGGCGATTTTGGCTGGCCATTTCGTAAAAAAAGGCAGGTTGTTCTTCTCCGAATCGTACCAAAATCTAATCAGCACCAGAGTATCCCACACGTAACTTATCTACCAAATTTTGTGAAATTTGGTCAGTTAGTATTTTAACTAGAGTGGATACATGAAATTTTTGAGGGCCATTTCGTAAAAAGGGCGGGTTCTTCTTTTCCGAATCGTACCAAATTCTAATCAGCACCAGAGTATCCAACAAGTAACTTATCTAACAAATTTTGTGAAATATGGTCAATTAGTATTTTAGCTAGAGCGGATAAATGGAATTTTTACGGGCCATTTCGCAAAAAAAGGCGGGTTCTGCTTTTATGAATCGTACCAAAAACTAATCAGCACCAGGGTCACATCCAAGTGACTTGCCTACCAAATTTTATGACATTCAGTCCATTAATTTTTGAGTTAGATTGGATACATGCATTGCACAGACACACAGACAGACACACGCTAAAAATAGTTTTTTCATATTCTAAAGGTCTCAAAACGTGTAGATCCGTCGAAAACTCGAGTTGCGATTTTCGACATGATTCGAATACTTTCACTATGCATTACCATGTATTACAGAGAAAGTGAAAAACTGTCTGTCTGTGTCGTGTGTTTGTCTATTTGTGTCGTCTGTAGCGAAAAATTTAAACTGCTTTCAAACTAAAATTTGCTACATAGATACATCAGGACCCGAGATGATACGTCTAGGTGCGATATTTTGAAAATTCGATTTAGATTCTTAGTTACTCTATGCTTAAACAGAGATTTTAAGCGTTTTATTTTACAAAAACGGTTATGTAGCGACCGGAAATATTTTCGCAGAATTTCCATCGTGGCAAATTTGGCAAAATCGACAAATTCTCTTTCAAACAATCTTTAAGTAGAAATTATACACTTATGGAGAAATTTTCACGAATTTTTGAATAATAGATACTTTTCGTGTGTTTGAAGAAGTTGCGATTTTCATCCTGCGATGTATGAAAATGAACTCGCAATCCCATCTTCATAATTTACCAGCTGTTTCTTTAAATGTAGACTGATTCAATCGAAAAATTATGTTCCTTTTGTATTTATTAATTATGAATTGTTATGTAAAACATCATAAATTTTCAAAAAAATTCTGGCAATGCATGGAACCAGTGATAAAACAGGTTTTCGATCCTTGGTACGAGATCCAGAGATGTGTTCCTGATTGTAAAGTTTGTCCAAAAAAGGCGTATCAAAAAAGCTTATTCAAGACGTATCAAAATAACTTATTTACTACGCCTCATAAGAGTTTATTTAGGACGTATTAAAATACTTTATACACCCGCGCAGGGGAAAAAAGCATATATAAGTGTTACGATGCATATAGAATACGTCGAACACTTTGAGAAATTCTCCATTCCACAAATTTACCAGTGTGACACATACGAAGGATGCGCTCTGCTTTTCTACATTCGCAGTGCACAACACCGATTTTAGAGGAGACACTGACCAATTAGTGTACGAATTCCGTTGCTAAGGCCCCCTTTCAAAACACAATTATTTAGCGATAATTGATTTAGCGACATTTTTACACAATTTGGAGGCATTTTTGTTAATTTGTCAATATTTAAAAAAGTCGTCAAATTTGTCGCCAAGTTGGACAGTTTGACTTGACAGACAAACGCTACCAAAACATCATTACAATACTATTCCCTTTCAAAACGCAATTAATTTCATTGATTTGGCTTCATTTTTATCAATTTGGCGCAATTTTCATCAGTTTATCGGCATTTTCGTGAGTTTTGTAAAATTTGAAGAAAAGTTGCCAAGTGGCGATATCCCGTCAAATTCGTCGCCAAAATGTGGGCCAAGCGTTTCTGAAATGGACGTGCAGACACACGGACGGACATAGGGATAAATGGGTTAGCTACTCTTACGGTGAATTTTCTTTAACAATAAGAAAAATCTGATGTGGGCAGCACCTGACTTCCCCTGCAGACTTATATTAACGTTCTATTTATTTTAATTAAATTTATTTCACTTTTAATTCAATTTTCGTTCTCATTCGGTAACCGGGCTTATTTTCAAAGGTGGCGTAGGGAAAGTACGAAAAACTGAAATATCTCGAGAACGGCTAGCCCTAGTGTAATGGGGTTGGTTTTATTCTTTTCGTCGTTAAAAATTACGTATTAAACGAGCATTAAATGGATATATTTGAGTATACCCAGTTCTTTAGTTTAGATTTTGACAATTTTTGCGGGCCATTTTGCAAGAAAAGGCAGGTTATTTTTTTCCGAATCGTACCGAAACCTAATCAACACCAGGGTAACCCACAAGTGACTCATCTACCGAATTTTTTGAATTTCGGTCCAGTAGTTTTTCAGTTAGAGTGGATACAAGCTTTTGCGGGCCATTTGGCAAAAAAAGCGGGTTCTTTAATTCCAAATCGTACCCAAAACTAATCAGCACCAGACTCGCCCACAAGTGACTTACCTACCAAATTGTGTGAAATTCGGTTCATTTGTTTTTTACTTAGAGTGGATACAAAATCTGCACAGACAGACAGACAGACACACAGACAGACAGACACACAGACAGACAGACACACAGACACACAGACAGACAGACACACACACAGACGTCACGCTAAAAGTGGTTTTTTCGTATTCTAGAGGTCTTGAAACGTGTAGATCCGTCGAAAACTCGAGTTGCGATTTTCGGCATGATTCCAATACTTTCCCTATACATTACCATGTATTGCAGGGAAAGTAAAAATGCAATTTGACTAAGCAAAATTAATTGTCTGGCGTTAGTATTTGGAAACTAACAACTGTGAAAGCTAAAGCGCCTAAATATAGTACAAGCTGACGCAACCGCCATTTTGACTGCAACCGGTCCTGTCAGTTATAGTCTCACTATGCAATTTCAATGGCGCGTGCATGTTCCATGGCTAATATTTGATACGCAATTTAGCTGTAAAATAGGTGCTTCTGCTTTCAAAAAATTGTATTAATCATTCAAGAATGTAGTGTAGAATGTTTTGATTTTCTCGAAATTCCGAGGAGAGGAAGAGAAAGAAACGCTCTTTTCGCAGTGTACAGCCAAGATGGCTGGTGCTGCCCTTATTTATACGACGGTCACACAGAAATTTTTGAGACAGGGGCAGACGATATGCACTAGAAAAAATTATTGGTCGGATATATAAATTTGAACTTTTTTGTGTCCGCAGACGATAATTTGTGGCAGCAATTACAATTTAGCTATCGTAGAATAAATTTGGAAAGAAAATAAAATTTAGTTCACGTGAGACCATTATCGAGTTATGATTTTCAATGATTTTAAAGTGGGGCTAAATCAAGAAGAATGTCTTCAACGTCTACAATTAGCATATGGAAATAATGCTCCATCTTGTGCTACTGTATTCAGATAGTTTACAAAGTTTAGAAGAGGTCGAAATTCTCTCCTGAATGAAAAACACACAGGAAGACCATTGTCAGCGGTAGTCCCAGAAAATGCGTCGGCCATTCGAAAATGTTAATCTATTGATAATCGCTGTATCTACCAAATGAAACAGAAGGGACTTAACGTTGGATCCGCAGCTATACATAAAATTATTCATGGAGAACTGCATATAAAAAATTAGTTTGTCGTTGGATGTCCCATAATTTAACAGAACACCAAAAAGCGGAGCGTGTCAGAATCAGTAAAGAAACCCTAAAATTACTTAATGATGGTGGATACCGCATTATTTCTAAAATCATAACTGGTGATGAAACGTACATACCGAAAAGTACATTTGAAATTAATAAAGTTCCATTATTCATTGACGGTAATGATGATACCAAATTACGCACAAAATGCCCCGTGAACACACATGTATACATACACATACACACACACACCACCTCAAAAAAATTTGATTGGAGCTCAGGGATGCTTAAAGCGTACAAATCTACCAAAAACTCATTCAAATTTTCGACACGGTCACAATACTTCACTCATACTTTATACCATGTAATGTGTTGTTGTTGTTGAGACCCAGACCGTCCGACCTACCAGAAAGGTGTGAGGTAACTGTTTGGACGGCCGGGAACCATGTAATGTGTAAAGTGCCTTGCAGTCCCAACCGGAAATTAAACCCTGTATCTCCGAACTGTCCAGCCAACGCTCTACCGTTGAGCTACTAGGACGATATTGCAAGCTCTTATCTTTGAAGTGGACTCTGCAGTCTCCACCCTTTAATATCAGATTGGCGTGCAATTGACAATCTGACTGACCACCTCTTGCTATTTTTACCTCAGGTTAGCCTACTGACACTACTGTTTTCACCCAGGTTAGTATTCTGCGTGGTCATTATTCTCTCAATTCGAATTCAAGGCTCGATCTTCCAGAGACACAGAGACACCTGAATCCGTACTACCCCTAGGGTCACTTTCAGACCTCCAACATTTTTGCACTAAACTGCAGGGTTGATTTGTTCGGGCGCCATTGTAAAGAACCTTACCGCCACAACCGGGAATCGAACCCTGAATCTTCGAATTGTTCAGCCGACGTTCTACCGTTGAGCTACTAGGACGATATTGCAATCTCTTATCTTTGAAGTGGACTCTGCAAATGTAGTAAAAGATCAAATATTTTCTATAGGACCCAAAATCACTAGTATTTGATTTTTGCGTTTAATAGAAAATGTTTTCCTGTGAATGAACGCACTCCCACATGACCTTGGATGTCATAAATATGTTTCCATGGCAACCATTGATCCTCATGGTCTCTTTCTTGAAGCACTGCGTAGTTTTTGATACACACAAATTAAATCGTAAACGAAAGTTTAAAATATTTCGAATAGCAAGGAAGAAAAAGCAGATCAACAAAGAAAAGAGAAAAACATTTTTACATGCCCTATAACACATAATATGTGTAAAGGTAAAGTGGTGTTATTGGTCAAAAATACGGTTCTAGGATATGATGGCGCTATACATTTTCAGTATGTCTGAATACCAATCAACCATTCTTTTGAATTGTGTCTGTAGGTCTGTCTGTCTGTCTGTCTATGAATCAGCCATGCCTTTGAATAGTGTCTGTAGGTCTGTCTGTCTGTCTGTTTATGGTTACTTTACCTCTCGAACAAATTCAGCAAATCTTATGAAATTTGGAACAATTATTCCAATCGATGAATGCTGCATAACAGATATCCTGGGTAAATAATAATGTTGAAAGAATGATATAAAAAAAGGTGATTGTATTGAAAAATTACAAAAATAAGTATTCTACATGTAATGTTTTATTTAAAAGGGAGACATAGGACGCTAACATGCGCTGTTTTTTAGATTTAGTGTATTTTGTACATAAAATGGGATTAATTCTTAAAAAATAAATATATTCACTATTATCAAATGAGTGAAATCTTTTCATGTACTTTTAAAGATAAGTTAATGGACTTTAAATAGTATGATTTACCAAGAGATTTTGCGAGATACTGAAAATTTACTTTTTCACATAATTTGGAACACAATATCTCTCAAACTTATTGAGCTAATTGAGTGAAATTTAGTACAAATATTTCAATCAATAAACATCATAGAAAGGTATTTTTTCACAATAAACAAAACAGAGGAAAATTTTCAATTTTTGGAATATTTTTTAATCGCGAATTGTAAAAAATCTGATGTGGGAAGCACTAGACTTTCGCTACATAATGCAATGACTCTGTTTCTGTCACAGCAAAATAAGGATTTACAAGATCATCGGCGCAGTGCTTTTAGCGTTGAATTATGCATTAATATTGGGAACTTTTCCAGGTGGCAACATGTAACACTATTTCGAAGTACAAAAGTAAATTTTATTTTCTGCAAATCTAAGTTTACGATAAGAAATATAGCTAGCATCCGCTAAACAATACAGATCATATATTACACAATTATGATAATTATGAACTATTATTTTATTATATAAAATTGGTGGTTTTAGTTCCAATCAATAGATTCATAAAATTCAATAATACAATTCTTAAAACGTTTTTCATATGTCAATATTGTATTTAACATTTCGTTGTTTATTAATTTGGTAAGGGCGTAAGTCACTACTATAACTACCATCTAATAATAGCTAAATAGGCGTATAAAAATACTGGGCGTTAAGCCCGCCATACTGGTTTATTCTTATACGACCCCTTATAGCAAAATAATGACTATATCACCACTTAAAAATGTAATTAATTTACAACCCATACCCCTAGATCCCCTAACAAAACGCACCTGTCTCACAAACCATGAAACTCATTATATTTTAAAGCAAGAATATTAATTGCCCTAAAGCGACAGGAATTTGAAAATCGAATTTCATTTTCTAAAATATAGAATATTACTCAGTTTAGAGCCATTTTCGTTAATGTATCGGCGTTTCTGACCATTCGGCAATATTTTCACCAATTTGGCGAGATTTTAAAAAGTTGCCAAGTTATCGAAATTTTGTTAAATTTTCGTCAAATTTATCGCCAAGCATTATAAACTGATAGTCAAGTAAATAAATGACTTTTGTCGAGTTGTTGGTAGTCAAACTATAAAAACTATTACAAAAGTAAATTTTCTCGTGAATAGAACGAACTGGATCTATCCGAATGATGTTAACAATTTGCATAATATTTCAGATGGATAAGGAACGTATTTGGCAATATTTTCCACATCTTTTTATTTTATTAGAAGAGTATTTCTTATATATAAATGACTAATGTCGAATTTATTGGCCTCAAAATACAAAACCATTATGCAGAAAATCTTCTCTCGTGAATGGAATGAACTAGATCCACGAGAAGGATGTTAACACATTTATCACATAATTTTACATATGAAAAGTGAACATATGTCCCAATTGTTAATATTTTTATAATTGTTTTTTGAGAAAGTGATTTTCAATGTATACATGTAATGTACTATTACAGGTTATATCTTCTAATATTCGCGCATATAAGTAGTACGGGTTCCATACAATTTTAATGCTTTCCTTTTGCATATATTGATTCCATACCTTTTTTTTTTCTTTTTTTTTTTTTTTTGTAAATTTTATTGCAAAAGGGGCCAGGATGTTTTATTCTTCCGATCTGCCGTGTAAATAATTTTGTATAAAGAGAACAGAGAGTCTTAAACTTCTTTTTAGGAGCATTGTATTAAATATTTCAACGGAATATTTTGATTGAAAATGTCATTTAGTATACTATAGGAATTTTGCACATGACTGTGAATATTAAGTTTCTTTATATTATATACTCCGTACGAAGAACGGGTATGCTGCTACTCATTTATATAGTTACATAAAATGTAATTTTATTTCGCATATTCTCCACTTGTATTAAAGTGCCATTTGAGAAATCGCAGTTTGAATTTAGGATTTTTGCGTCCTGCAGAAAATGTTTGATGAATACATCCCTGGATGACCTTGAAATATGTTTCCATGGAAACCATCGATTCCTATAGTATTTCTTTTTAAAATCTTGGATAGTTACAGATACTGCATTGATATGCTTAAAATATACATTGCGCTCAAAAAGTTAGAGATATAAAGAATATTTTAAGGAGCAGATATAACTACTTAAATAAGGTGATATAATACAATTGGCTAATATTATCTGCGGTATTGATGTACGTGTTACTTTCCTTATATACATAATGTATAAGGAAAGTATTGAGACGGGGTCGAAAATTCGAATTCGAGCTCGAGTTTTCGACGGGAGAGCACGTTTCAAGCATCCCTGATCACGAATCAAACATTTTTAAAGTGGTGTCTGTGTGTGCGTGCGTGTGTGTGTTTGTCAGTGAGTTTGTGGAGACGATAACTGACGAACGAATGGGTCCATTCGAACGAAATTTGGTACAAAAATCACAATCCGTAAACACTGGAAGCCTATTGTTTTTATATGCAATTGAATGTTCAGAACCCCCCCCCCCCTAAATTTCCGAGTGAAATTTTGAAAAAATCGTCAAAAAATCAAAACCGCTAATAAAGTTACGCAAATAGACATTTCTTATATAATGTTTCATTAGAAAACGATTGGCATACATTTTAGAACGCTAACACGAACCGTTCTTGAGATATTGCATATTTTTTAAAAAAATTGTCAAAATGTTATATAAAATAAAAAAAAATATTTCCTCTTGAGGTAAATGTGCACTTTTTATATGTAATACCATGCGATAAATTTGGTGAAATCATTCTCGTGTATCTAGCTCGTTCCATTCATGAAAAAAGATATTTTGAGTAATACTTTTGTATTTGAACTCAATAATCATTTATCTGCTGTAAAAATGGCGATGATGGATTTTGGCGACGAATTTGATGGAATGTCGCCAACTTGGCGACTTTTTTAAATGTTGCTAAATTAACGAAAAACTCGCCGAATGGATAAAAGTGATGCTTAATCAATTACGACTCATTGATGATGACGACATGGGAAATGACGACTCATTGACGAAAATTCAATATCTTGGAAGGAATATAAATATCTACTATAATAATAATCTATTTTTTTTTACTGTAAAAGTAGCAAATTCGTTGCATTATATAAGAAAAGTCATGTGCTGCCCACATCAGATTTTTTGTCTTCTGAAGGAAACGTAATTAATTTCCATGCTGTTTTAAATCAGCGTTGAAAATTTGAAAAATATTTAAAGCAACATTTAAGAAAAGCCATTTTTGTTAGAGTCTTTTGAAGATGCTGACTGTTTTGAATCAACTTCTACTTCTTTTGATAAGTTTTCTGAACAACTTACTGAACGTATATTAGTGTTATTCTTTTGCTTAAGACAATTCATTTTTCAGTTGTTTTTGCAATATCCTTAACTTTCTGTGACCAGTATATAAACGCAATACAATTGGCTAATATTATTTGCGGTATTTATGTACGTATTTGAATTGCTGCAGGAAAAGTAAATAATTTCCATGCTGTTTTAAATCAGCGTTCAAAAGTTGAAAAATATTTAAAAATATTTAATACTTAGAGCAAAATTAAAGAAAAACCATTGTTGTTAGTCGTTTGAAGATTCTGAATGTCTTGAATCAACTTTAATTTTTTGGTAAGTTTTCTGAGCATCTTACTGAATGTATATCAGTGCTATTCTTTAGCCTGAGACAATTATTTGCTCAGTTGTTTCTGCTATATCCTTAACTTTTTGCGACAGATACATAAACGAATTCGTGAATGCCAGCGTTGAAAAGTATCTCGAAAGTTGCTAAATCATTGGGTGTTAATACTCTCACATTGAGTATTAATACTGGTATTAATACACATTGATTACATTGGTATTAATATTTGACTGGATTTTTATAAGTTCAAAATTGACACAATATTTCTTATAATTACCTTGAGCCATTCTCAATATATATCTAAAAATTTGAAGCTAATTAAAAGTTTATTTATCATATGTAAAGCGACCTTTCTTGAAAACTTTAAACAATTGCGACGATATTTAGCTGGAATATACACTATATGATCAAAAGTATCCGAACACTTTGAATGTTAGAATGCTTTTCGAATTTCTAAACAAATACTTGGCGAAGTATTCTGTAACTTTGGCGATGTAAAGAACATGCTTGAGCACACACTTTCTAGTACAATTTCGGTGACTTGTGCATTTAGGGGACCACCAAGATATTGCAAATGTGGAAAAATATATTTAATCACCCTGTATCATAAAAAGCTGGAAATGATTTGTAACTTTCACAAAATTGTTAAATAGCTTTGTATAACAACATATATTCATGAAGATATAAACGTTTCTTTGAAAAAAAAAACAAATTTTGTTACATGTTTTTCGCTTACAATATCCATAGGTTTCAATCAAATTTCACGAAACTTACAGAACATTTGCCAACGTTGAAGAAGAACATTATACAACAATTGAAAATTAAAGCATTGAATATACGATGAGATATAAGCATTTGAAGAAATTAAGTTTTTACTGCGCAGGCGCGAAACATAGCAATAGTTTTCTTTCATGATTTTGTAGTGAATACTGTAGGGCAAATTCTATAAAAAAAATCCACTGGAATATCGTGAAAATTCACAAAGATATCGACGATATAGTGATCAGTTTTTCTCTACTCTCTGAAAGTACCTGGATGAAAAGGGGGTTTCCACAAATTGACATTTTACAAATTCATCGGACACCCCTGTTCTGAAAATGAACTAGTCCAATTTTATGCAAATAATGATCACCACGTACAGGGGTGTCCAGAGACTTTTGATTGGCGTTGATAAATGTTCTGTAAGTTTCGTAAAATTTGATTGAAACCTATGGATATTGTAAGCAAAAAACGTGTAACAAAATTTGTTTTGTTTTTTAGAGAAACGTTTATATCTTCATGAATATCCGTTTTCGTTTTACGAAAATGCTTATACATATTGAGAAAAGCTACTTAACTATTTTGTGAAAGTTACAAATCATTTCCAGCTTTTTATGATACAGGGTGATCCAATATATTTTCCCCCTTTTTCAATATCTTAGTGGTCCCCTAAATGCACAAGTCACGGAAATTTTACTAGAAAGTGTGCGTTCAATCATATTCTGCACATCGCCAAAGTTATAGAACACTTCGCTAAGTATTTGTCTACTACTTTTATTACTACTATATTACAACTTCTACAGTTAAAAAAAATGTTATTCTTATAGTAGATACTTATATTCTTTCCAAGATATCGAATTTTCTTCAATTAGTAGTCATGTTCATTAATTTAGCGTCATTTTTATCTATTTAGCGAGATTTTCGTTAATTTGGCAACATTTAAAAAATCGTCAAGTTGGCGACATTCCGCCAAATTTGTCGCCAAAATCTCGCCAAGCGTTATAAGATATTCTTATAGCAGATAAATGACAATTGGCGTTCAAATACAAACGTATTACTCAAAGTATCTTTTCTCATGAACGGAACGAGCTAGATCCACGAGAATGATGTCACCAAATTTATAGCAGGATATGACATATGAAAAGTGAACATGTTTCTCAACAGTTAATATATTTTTTTAATTTATGGGATTTTTTGATAAATTTATTTGAAAAATGTGCAATATCTCAAGAACGAATCATGCTAGCGGTCTAAAGTTTATGTCAATCGTTTTCTAAGGAAAAATTACATAAGAAATGTCTATTTACGTAACTTTATTAACGGTTTTGATTTTTTGATAATTTTTCAAAATTTCACTCGAAAATTTAGGGGGGTTCTGAACATTCGATTGCGTTTAAAAACAATAGACTTCCAATATTCATGGATTGCGATTTTTGTACCAAATTTCATTCGAATCGCTCCATTCGTTCGTCAGTTATCGTCTTCACAGACTCACTGACACACACACACACACAGACATCACCACAAAAATGTTTTATTCGTGATCGGGGATGCTTGAAGCGTGCTCCCCCGTCGAAAACTCGAATTCGAATTTTCGACCCCGTCACAATACTTTCCTTATATATTATGTATAAAAGGAAAGCAATAATTAAAATAATTATGAAACAATGTTTTAGAAAATCATAATTAGACTTATCATTGGGTATATTTTTTAAGGTCAAGATATGTATTTTAGTGTCAAAACAAGTATGTATTCACATATTTCAAATGGTGAGTATTTTGAGTAGCTCTAGAAGAATTAAATAAAGTAAGTCAAAATTGTTGTTTTATTCAATCAAAAGGACAACGTAGCTGCAATGACACCTTCGCTGTTGTTTACAAGTTCCACGTTCCTCAAGGTTCTATGTCTCATATAGCAAAAACTATAACATACAAAATGGTGAAATTTGGTACATCGGTAGAGGAATGTTAATAAAATAAGAGGAATGAAATAAACCGTTTTCCGATTTAAATTTTAGTTTAAGAGATATTTAAAGACAAATTCAAAAGTGAGCTGCCAGTTCGAGTCTTGGACAGAGTCAGGGGCACAAAATTTTGCTCATAATTGAATTTTTTGCAAGACGGAGCTTTTTTTCTTTTATTTAGTTTATGAATTATTTTATTTTTATGCACTTTTGAAATGAGTTTTTTTTTCAGTATGGGCAAATATTTAGTTTCTTGAGCCGATTGGAAGCACAAGAGTGGTCATGACCGCCAGTGTTTCTTTTGGACGGGGGGAAAATGAAATTTTAGGGGGGGGGGAGTTTTTATTTGCCCTATATAAATATATCTAAATGATGTGTCACATAAATAGAATATAGGTTAACACAAAATGTCTCCGGGGGGCGAATTAGACTCCGGGGAGAATACTCGAATCCGGGGGTGCTTCGCCCTCCCCCACCCCGGAGGTATGCCTGAAAGAAACACTGCATGCGCCGGTCCGGTTTAAAGAGATTGCTAAGCCACTTCCGGGGGATAGCCAGTGCCAGAGAACTAGGGACGGAACGCAACGGGAGTATTACTCCTGGCGGCAAGAACGGAGATAAGTAAACATTATCAGAAAATATTTTTAGGATAAAAACCACGAGTTCTCAAATTAAAAGAACCGCGTTAAAACGTTTTGGTAAACCTCCTGTTCCAATGAACTAATTTTTAACTTCGATGATTATGAACACCGAAAGATTTTGTAAGAGGCCTGCAGAGTCGACTTGGACAGTCCCAATAGCTCAACGGTCGAGCGTCGACTGGCCAGTTCGAAGAATCTAGTGTTCGATTCCCTGTTTGAGCAATAAGGTTCTTCACAGTGGTGCCCGAACAAATCAACTATGTAGGTTAGTGCGAAGAAGCCTGAAGATTACCCTAGTACGACTAGCATTGATTGAGTGGACTCTCTTATATTGAGCGCCGATTTCAAATCGAGAGAATAACGACGACGCAGGAATCTAACCTGGTGGATAAAAGTGGTATTAAGAGTCTAACCTGAGGTAAAAATAGCAGGAGGTTGTCAGTCAGATTATCAGTTGCAGGCCAATCTGGCATCAGAGTGTGGAGAATGCACCATCAACTTAGACAAGAAGGGCTTGCTGTTTTGTCCCAGTAGCTCAACGGTAGAGCATCGGCTGGCCAGTTCGAAGATCCAAGATTCGATTCATGGCTGGGTCAGCAAGGTTCTGTACAGACCTTGTTTAGTTTTAACTTTGAAATAACTGAAAATCCCAGTATAACCCTTTTTTAAATCTTTAAACTAATGTGTAACCAGTACTCGTAATAACTATATTCTACAACCCACCCATTTTGCTTAAGCTAATTTAGATCAGTGCCAACCCTCTAAATTGCCGAACATAAACATGTATACCAATATGCCATATTAGGAGTTTTGGGCTAAATAATATCGTAAAATAAATATTTTAATGCCCCAATGGTGGTCACTAAATCAACGTCAAAAATGATATTCATTTCAAAAAATGATGGTAGAGATTAAAGGCGTTCCGTAGTTGGTGCTCTACAAAAGAACGATATTCAACGAAGACTGATCTGATCGCGCTATGATTTGAGTAAAATTATGTCTGATTGCCTTTAAACCCCCCTCTCCGATTTCAAAGATGAGTGAGTAAGTAAAATTCTGTAAACTTAGAAGAATTATGCAAACAATTTCAAATTACTGTTGATTGCTTCAGAATTTATAACGGTCACATACAGCTCCTGTGAGTTTGGAAAACTATACATTTCATTAAGTGACCAACGAACCTTGTTATCGAACTGTAGAAAGCATTCCACTGTAACAGAATAGTTTCCTTTGGATGGAAAATTTACGTTCTAAGGAAAGTCCAGGAGTTGGGGCGTGTTCATTGCAAAAATCTGTCGAAGTTGTCCTGACATAACGAATTCTGCCCCTACCTGGAGAAATCCAGAAATAGAATGTCTTGAATACTCGTTTGACATACTCATCCAGTAGCCTGTTATTCTTGAAGTTTGGGCCTCACGCATTGGGTATAACCTCCTAACGGCACTTATGGTAAGTAAAAAATGATTATACTATAATATAGATTTTATTAATTGCAAATTTAGGTTCTAATAATTTAACAAGTTATTACTTTTATTTTGAACAAGGGGAAATTTTTATTCTATCAAATGCTCGATAATTTATTTTGACTATGCTCGCTAACTCCCCATAAATCACTTCACGAATCGGGGGCTTCACCCTATACGTTCGCGTTCGATGAACTTGAATCAGAATCATTATCAGAATGAAAATAATATGTATATTTTCTAGATTTCGAACCAAAGTCATTTTTTTAAATATTGTGAAAGTGGTCACCTTGGTATACTGACCACCTGGCTAAAATGACAGATCTTCCTTAAGTGATCATAGCATCTTTGTGTGGTAACTACAGTCATTTTTATAAAGTGGGCAGTTTTCTCAGTTCTAAGGGTAGTCACTTTTACCAGATTTCACTCTATTTCGTTAAAAAGGTTTTAAACAATTATTTTTGCTTTCCTTATATACATAGTATAATGTATATAAGGAAAGTATTGTGACGGGGTTGAAAATTCGAATTCGAGTTTTCGACGGGAAAGCACATTTCAAGCATCCCTGATCACGAATCGAACATTTTTGGGGTGATGTCTGTGTGTGTATGTGTGTGTGCGTGTATGGAGACGATATTTCACGAACGAATGGAGCGATTCGAATGAAATTTGGTACACAAATTCCAATCCGCGAATACTGGAAGCCTATTGTTTTTAAACACAATCGAATGTACAAAACACTCCTAAATTTTCGAGTGAAATTTTGAAAAGTCATAAAAAAATTAAAAACTTTAATAAAGACGCGCAAATTGACATTTTTTATGTAATTTTTTTCTTATAAAACGATTGACATGAACTTTAGAAAGCTAGCATGAACCGTTCTCGAGATATTGTACATTTTTCAAATGAATTTATCAAAAAATCCCATAAATTAAAAAAATATTAACTGTTGAGAAACATGTTCACTTTTCATATGTAATACAGGTATCATGCGATAAATTTGGTGACATCGTTCTCGTGGATCTAGCTCGTTCTATTCATGAAAAATTATACTTTGAGTAATACTTTTGTATTTGAACGCAAATAGTCATTTATCTTCTATAAGAATAACTTATTTCTCTGTCCATAATGCTTTGCGAGATTTTGGTGCCGAATTTGCCGGAATGCCGCCAACTTGATGACTTTTTTAACTGTTGCCAAATTAACGAAAATCTCGCCAAATGGATAAAAATGACGCTAAATCAATGAAAATGACGACTGATTGAAAAAAATTCAATATCTTGGAAAGAATATAAGTATCTACTATAAGAATAACCTATTTTTTTACTGTAAAAGTAGTAAATTCATTGCACTATATAAGGAAAGTCATGTGCTATCCACATCATATATTTTTAAGTTAGAAACAGCTTAATTCTCATAAAAAGATGCATATGATTTATTTGAGTTAGTATATACTATTTTGGAAACATAAACAGTGATAACTTATTTCAGATATCAATTTGACCCATATATTAAATGATACTATCATTAATCCAAAAATTATCACTCTTTTCCATAGAAAATGATGCTACGAAAATCTTAAAATTAGAATAATTTCCAATTATGAGAAGTACTAAACATTCTATCTGGTTCCAGTTTTCACAAAATGTATCCACGCACATATCATTTTATAGCGGTCTTAGCATCTAGTGTTGAGTTGTCTACATCTCACAAACATACAATACTTACATAAACACATACACACACAAACGCATACACACACACATAATACATATGCGCAGACGAACATATTTTCAAATGTGCCCAAATGGGTTCAGATGGTCTTAAAACATGTTCATCCGTCGAAATTCGCAATTTAAAAATAGGTACAAAACATGAGGTTCAGAAATGGGTTCAAATGGTCCTAAAACATGCTCATCCATTGAAATTCGCAATTAAAATTTTTTCAGGAAAACAAGATTTTATTGAATAGTAAAATAAATAAAGTATTTATCTTTTGGGGATTCCTAATTACTTTCTACTATACATAATTTGAAAAGAAAAAAAAAACCACCTTATTATTAATGGAGAGGAAGTTTTTCACATTGTCTAAAGTTGCGGAGTACGATCACGTTAAACATGTGGGTCCGTAAGTCCTTCCGAGAGGTTGGTGGTAGAGGAAGGAGGGTACGGTCCCTGTGGATGCCTCCCCCACTGGGTTCCGGTCTAAATTGGGTGGCACTTCCCGGCCGTCCAAACAGTTACCTTACACCTTTCTGGTAGGTCGGACGGTCTGGGTCTCAACAACAACACCTTTCTGGTAGGTCGGACGGTCTGGGTCTCAACAACAACATTGTCTAAAGTGGGGAATAAAAATATGCAGATAATGAATATGACTTTCGAATTGCTAATTAATTTTAAGATGCTTGTATTAAATATTTGCTTATTCATTGAAAATAATAAATTTCGTTGCTTTTTTAACTAAATAATGCTCTTGTAGAGTTGTTTTTATAGGATCCTTTTCGTTATCAAAATTTAAAAGATGAACTGTCCCGTTTAAGAAAACGACTTGAAGGCAATTTATTTCCGTTAATCTAAATACCGAGTTGAACTACCAAGTTGAATTCTAAATACCAACTGAACTTCGTTCAATGGAAATCTGAGCATAAGGAGAAGTAAAACGGAAGTGAAACTCCTCAAATAGTGGTACGACAATTAAGACACGTAGTGTAAGGATGGAGAGTTACATTTCTGTCACGCCCGCCAGTGAGTCAGTTGAGGATGTAGAAAGCCCAGATCACACGACCAACCCGAAGTCTTATGGTTGCTGTTTGTGTGGCCGGTCAGTTGAGGATGTGTCTATTGCTCGCCTGACTCTTTGCAGACCAGTGAGTTAGACTAGCGAGTTACACATTTTCATTATGTTCCCTCTTTATCTTTGGTTTAAATTCTGGGCTACACCGGGGGCATGGCGTTCATGAAAATCCCAGCTTCATTTCTGGAATATTCAGCTAATTATCGTCTGTTAAGCTTTAATTATATATATATATATATATATATATATATGTTTAAGGGGTCACAAGCCCCCTTAGGCTTTTTTAGCATATTGCCCATTAGCCTTCCCATCCATTTTTATTCCATTTGTATCCTATTTATATCTTATTTTAATATATATATAAATTTCGAAATAGGACAAGTAACAATGTACTCGCAAAATTTCTAGAAGAGTGACGGAAGTAGCGGCCGGGGGGAGTTGCGACCCCCAACACTCCGGATAAAGCTTTTTTCCGCCATGGCAAACGCTCCCGGTAGCCGTTACTCCCTACACTATTTTCTTCATGACCCTTATGAAACCGTAAAAATTACATACATACATTTTTACGGTTTCATAAGGGTCATGAAGAAAATAGTGTAGGGATTAACGGCTACCGGGAGCGTTTGCCATGGCGGAAAGAAGCTTTAACCGGAGTGTCGGGGGTCGCAACTCCCCCCGGCCGTTACTTCCGTCACTCTTCTAGAAATTTTACGAGTACATTGTTACTGGTCCTATTTGGAAATTTGTATAGGTATACACATGTAAAATTGCAGCATAGCGCTTTGCAAGTTGTATTATAGATTATTTTTTGATTTTAGCTTTTTAATCAATTCACTAAAAATTGTAGCAATTTTTCAAGTTATATATATATATATATATATATATATATATATATACTCCACATTACGGACAGACAGCTGACTCCCCTGAAAATTTCAACAACATGCTTGCAAATGTTTTGCAGTGTATATATAAGTGAGTTTACCACTATATGATTGTTACATTCAATCATTGATAGCTCCATTTTCTTTATACCACCTAAAGAAGTTTCGCTTCTAATGCACGAGGCGAATACGTATTGTTGGGTGCCTCAACAACACGGGACGTGTGCCGCTGAAAGGTAGTCGTGGAGATGCTGACACCCAAAGCGGCAGTGAAAGGTATAGTGGACTGGAACGCCAGCAGTGCAGGCGGCAATGGCAGTTATGCTGGAAACAGCAGCGCGGTTGAAACACTATTAAGACATCGGCTATATGGTAGAAGAGAACGGCTCAGAATTCTGGTCGAATCTGATCGATCGAAAATATGCCGTGAGTTGAAGATGCAGGCAGTTCTTCAAGAGATCTCGGAAATGGATGACTCGCGTTGAGGTGACGGGATACGAATAGCATGCACGTTATTCCGGTTGGCAGGCGAAGGTGATTCATAAGCATAAAGCAATTAGTACACTTCGAAGAATGAAGAAGTCATCAGGTAAAATTAACTTACTTTAATTATAGCAGATTCTCTTTTAGATATTACAAGTAGATCATGTATTTCAATTTAATAATAGTACAAAATTCTTAGATCATTTACTTCTCAATCGGAAACGTTCAAATAACAATTTGGGAACAAGATATTTATCATTTAATACATTTCAGATTTTACAAATTTCATTCATCTCACAACGCGAATTTAATTATTTTACATTATAACAATAGTAATCTATTTAATATCCGTTTACGGATAAACATTCCATTCTTACGCCCCTCGGGCAAAAAAGCGTCCTACCGATCTGAGATTACATCGCTAACTAAAAACTAATTACATTATTCTTACCGAAGCGTCTTAGTGTGAATGCGCGTGCTCATGACGAAACAGAAAAGAGTTCCAATACATTTCAATACGAAATGTGAATCCGGGTAAGTGTACAAAAACTCGTGATTGTATCATTACGATCGTAATGATACAGTGCCTGTAAGGGTTATCGATACAGGCGGAAATTTCAAGAAGCCGAAATACACAATTGGCGCTCTATCAATTTGGAATAAATATTTAAGAACAAGTTTTAGAATCGAAATGAAAATAGAATTTACCGAATATTAAATTAAGAAAAGAATTAAATATATAAGCAGAAGTGCATTTCATAACAGTACTCAATTAAATTTTTATAGCTAAAATATTAGGGAAAAATTATCGACTAGATGACTAGAAATCTAAAATATTAAATAATTAATATAAATGAGAAATGGTGGTAGCAGGGTGAATGCGGGGGGGGGGGAGTGAATATACCCACGCTAAGCCCACTGTCGGTAACCGAAATGGCTACGGTGTGTCTGCATACCAAAGAGAATGCACGTTGACCGCCAAGTAGAAGAAAAAGGTATAAATATAAGGTCAAGCAGGGGTCAAGTCAGTTGTATTTTTGAAGAGCAAGCTGCAGTAGCTGTTAGATTTGGTGTGAGTGCCTCTGATGTATGGATAAGTTAGGAGGAGAGCTCGCATGTACATCTGGTATTAAAAGAAGGTGTAAAGTGTGGAAAAGCCTGGTGCGCTTCTTCAAAGGTGTTGTTGTTGTTGAGACCCAGACCGTCCGACCTACCAGAAAGGTGTAGGGTAACTGTTTGGACAGCCGGGAAGTGCCACCCAATTTAGATCGGAACCCTGTGGGGGAGGCATCCACAGGGACCGTACCCTCCTTTCCCTACCACCAAGCTCTCGTAAGAACTTACGGACCCACATGTTTAACGTGATCGTACTCCGCGTGAACACGGTGGCAGTTTTGGCAGTGGCGAGAATCGAACCCGGGTCTACCGAGTGCAATTCCCGCGCGCTAACCACTGGGCTACCGCGTCCTTCTTCAAAGGTGTTAAAGGTCCAGACCACACGACTGACCCAAGGGTATACAGCAGCAAAATGTGTGGCTGAAGGACCTTCTCATGTATCGTACAATTAGAATTATATGAGGATATCTTCAAAAATTGTGTTTAAAAAAACTAATTAGTTCATCCCACCACGTGATCCAACCAAAATATTAATTATCTGGCATTACAACTCCCCAACCACTTTTATATGTATTCGAATAGAATGATCCATCTATAATTTGTCAATTTTAAGAGTATAAGATAATTTTGTAGCGAAATAAATGCTGTTCCTTTCCTGTTAACCTTTTAGTTCTAACTTAGTTATCCCGTTATGCTAAATTTAGGTGGGTTTTGCGGCCACCAAAACAATGTATACAACAGTGAGTTTTAGTGCATTTTTACATGTGTGGTTAATCTACTGATTAATAATTAATTATTTAACTGCATTTTACGATAGAGTAAATATATGTAAAAATAAGAATAATCGGCACAAAATAATCGGAACAAATATAAATTTCAAAGCGCGAGCATGAACCGTTTTCAACATCTTTCAAATTTCTCGAGTGAATTTATAAAAAAAGTGGTACTTGTGCAGTTTGCCAGTTAGCGAACTTAAGAAATACATCTATTTCAGGCGATTTATTTCTCTCCATCTCAAAATGCATGGTTGCTACACATTTCGTCTTTCACGTAACGAAATAAAATGCTTACAATAATGAAACACAACTCAATAGAGATACAAATTTAATACATTAATTGCATAACAAAATTGCTCATTTCGATAATGCATTGCGATCATACAAAGAGTTTGAAATTCCAAAAATATTTTATTTACTGCTTCTTAATTAATAATTCAAAGATCTGTTTATTTTCAGTAATTTAAATAAAAATAAAACGCTATTTACCCTTTATTGTTTTGAATTTCAAAAATGGTTCATTTATTTTTCAATTCAAAACATTGCTTAAATGAAAAAAACATTGCTTATTTTTCAATCCTATAAATTGCAAAAATAATTGTTTATTTATTTTAGTTTAAATTACAAAAAAGTTTTGTTCACTTTCTATAATTTACATGAAAAAAACCATAGTTTACTTTCATTAATTTGAGTTTTTAATATCTGTTTACTTTTCGATAAATTGATGTTTGCAAAATATTATTTACTTTTCTAGAATTTAAATCTTGAAGCTCCTGTTTACTTTTAATTTAATTTCCAATTTTTTTTGTTTACTTTGGATAACTCAAATTTGGAAACCCCTATTTACTTTTAAAAATTCAAATTTGAAACGTTTGTTTACATTTCAAACCTTTATTATAAAGAAAGTAGAATACTTGAATTCGACAAAATATTTTCCAACCGCACTTTATACCTGCAAAGAAAGCACAAAATTAACAGTTTAGAGGTCAACTTCATTCCAAAGAAGTGCCGTCTTATTAGATGTATCCAAATGTCCATTACACCATTTTATTTTTGTCAAATCCTCACTCCAGGAGTGTATATGAATCATGTCAACTATACCAATGATATTCAGGGCCCTACTTAACAACCTAACTGGGGGCCCGTTGCAGATATTCATCTATGGCCCCTCTCCACCTCTCGACAAACATGAAATGAGCAAAAATATTTTTTCAAAAACATAATTCCATTTTAGAAAAATATATACAAAAGAAAGTTTTTATGGAATTTAAATTATTGATTATTAGCAAATTTCTCATCATAGCCGAAAAGTCAAAATCCTCTAGATCTTCAATGAGTACGGTAATCCCTAGATATCTCAATGAATCGTTTTGGTTTGCAAATCCATTCCGATGGCATGAATTGTTTTTGCAGAAGTAGACATTAATTTTCAGATTTTGTACTTGTTAAATTAGGGGTCCTCTGATGTGGGGACCTGGGGCAGCTGCCATATATATCCCTGTGTTAGTCTTGCTCTGAGGGTATTTTTGATCCTTTAGATAAGACACACCTAATTTTACTTTGCATGATTTAGCATTGCATTCCCAGGCCATTATATTTCCAAAGTACAGCTTCATCATATATATGGCCATTACTACATATTTCAACAATTGGTAGTATTTTTGAATCTTTCAAATAAACATCTTCTTCAGATTTTAGATTTTGCTCGTAAGAAAAAGTCATCCTGCTTGGAATGTTAACCCAATCCGGTATTTTCCCAATAACATTGACAGCGCAAAAAGAAGCCATCATAGCGCAAATAACACGCCTGAAACAAACAGTACAGTGGAATAATCTTTATTATGATCACACGGATTACAAACAAAAAAAGGTTACCTGGTTAACGAACCCAGCAGTATAGTATTGTGGCAATTAATTGAGAAATGCAGTTTTTTTCATAAAATTCAGTTTTATTCAAGTTTTCTATGGATACATTTAAAACTAATAAGTGATATGACCTCCCCGAGACTTTATAACATCACAGACACGTTTCGGCATGGAATGTACTAGACTAGCACATATAGTTTTAATTTCAACGTCTCTGAACCATATGTCAATAACGGCCGAAATTAGCTTGTCCATCGTCGTACAGTCAAATTTTTGAAGCCGTTTTTTGACAATAGCCCACAAATTTTCTATGGGATTTAAGTCTGGTGAATTCCCGGGCCAATCCAGTACGGTAATATTTTTTTTGAGCAGAAATTTTTGACTCGCTTCGAAGTGGGACATGGCGCGCTGTCTTGTTGGAAAACGCAATCTCCGTTCGCCCACAGTTTAGCCATGGTTGGAAGCACTTTTCGGGTCAATATGACTTCGTAACTGGCACTGTTCATCATTCCCTCTACGGGAACAAGTGATTCTGTCCCCAAAACGCTGAAACAACCCCAAAACATCTTTTTGGGCGGATGCTTGGGTGCTTGATTGATGTGGTGCTGATTGAGAGGTTCTCCTTGGCTCCTTCTCACGAACATAGATCTAAATCCCTGAACCACAAAATGTGTTTCGTCAGAAAAGAGAACATTCTCCCAGTCCTTCTCAGTCCATGTTTCGTATTTCCGTGCCCATTCCAACCTTTTTTTCTTCATGCGAAGCGTCAGAAGCTGCTTCTTGTACGGTCGACGTGCTCACCGTCCGCGTTCTAACAGCCTGTATCGCACTGTTGAAGGTGCAATATCAACACCAGCTGCCACCATGGACTTTAACAGGTCAAAACTGGTTAATCGAGGATTTTTAATACTCATTCGATGTAAAGTTTTGTCGTCACGAGTCGAAGTTGATCTTTTTCGGCCGCATCTTCCAGAGCGGTTGGTTCTAGCATTTCCTGTTTCCTGAAACCGCTTCCAGATCCTCCCGACACTTGCTGTACTCACTCCACATATTTTACCTATTTCCTCGAACGTCTTAGAAGTGTGTTCTCTAAGCGCAATCACTTTAGCACGTATTTCCGCGCTGATATCCATGACGCTAATGAGCCCCGCAACAACTGAGAAACTACCACTGCGGAGCACCTGCCACCTGGCGGAGGAATTTGAACACCTGCTACTTACCAGATGCATACGAACACCTGCTACTTTGATAATAACTGCGATTTGACCTCTGAGATAATTTGGAGTGCTTCTTCCTAAGCTTACGTGCGATAAAACTAAAAAAATGACATTTCTCAATTAATTGCCACAATACTGTAGGTAACAGTCGCTTACACTTTGCTAAGTTTTCCAATTTATTTTATCATGAGGCGCCATTACAAGCCATAACAAATTTTAAGCAATAAACACTTGATTTTCATGCCAAGGCGAGCAATGCATTTTCGAGTAGCCAGCCAAAGTTGTCTGGAGACGCCAGTGGAAGCCTATTCAATTATTTAGATTAGAGTAATAGTGCATGTTAAGTTTTATATTTACTGCTAAGCAGTTTCCGGGATGTAATGTTTATAAACAGACACAAAGTCTATTAAATTATAAATTATAAATAAATTCAATATCTTGGAAAGAATATAAATATCTACTATAAAAATAATCCTATTTTCTTTTTTTTTTTACTGTAAAAGTAGTAAATTCATTGCATTATATAAGGAAAGTCATGTGCTGTCCACATCAGATTTTCTTTTGTTAATAGGATTATTACTTTCCGTATATACATAATGTATGGGGAAAGTATTGTGACGGGGTCGAAAATTCGAATTCGAGTTTTCGACGGGAGAGCACGTTTCAAGCATCCCTGATCACGAATCAAACATTTTTGAAGTGATGTCTGTCTGTGTGTGTGTGTGTGTGTGAGACTGTGGAGACGATAACTGATGAACGAATGGACCGACTCCAACCAAATTTGGTACAAAAATCACAATCCGTAAACACTGGAAGCCTATTGTTTTTATACGCAATCGAATGTTCAGAACCCCCCTAAATTTTTGAATGAAATTTTGAAAAAATCGTCAAAAAATCAAAACCGATAATGAAGTTACGTAAATAGACATTTCTTATGTAATTTTTTATTAGTAAACGATTGACATAAATTTTAAAACGCTAACATGAACCGTTCTGGAGATATTTACATTTTTAAAAAAAATTACGAAAAAGTCATATAAAATAAAAAAAAAATATTTCCTATTGAAAAACATGTTCACTTTTCATATGTAATATCATGCGATAAATTGGGAGACATCATTATCGTAGATCTAGCTCGTTCCATTCATGAAAAAAAATACTTTGAGTAATACTTTTGTATTTGAACGCCAATAGTCATTTATCTGCTGTAAGAATAACTTATTTCTTAGTGCATAACGCTTGGCGAGATTTGGGCGATGAATTTGGCGGAATGTCGCCAACTTGGGGACTTTTTGAAATGCTGCTACATTAACGAAAATCTCGCCAAATGGATAAAAATGACGCTAAATCAATGAAAATGACGACTAATTGTCGAAAATTCAATATCTTGGAAAGAATATTAGTATCTACTATAATAAAAACCTATTTTTTTTCACTGTAAAAGTAGTAAATTCATTACATTATATAAGGAAAGTCATGTGTTGCCCACATCAGATTTTTTAGTTAAGCAATTAAAAAAGTAACTGCTTCTAAATGGAAGAAATTAAAAAAAATCCCGATAGATGATGCCACTCAAAATTTATTTGATAATTTCACCATTAATTCGCTAAATGTTGTGCAATACACTCGATCATAATTAGAAACGTACCTTTAACATTGGATTCACTTTGAAAATATTGTGCAATACACTGAATCCTAATATTGCACGAGCCCCTTTGAAATATCCAATGATCCGTTGTGGTAAGTTTTGAAAGTCTAGTTATGGTTTATTGAATTTTTTGTTCACATTATTTAGTTACACAATTAAAAATAAGTAACTGTTTCAATATATTTTAATGAATACAATTAAAAAAATCTGATGTGGGTAACACATGACTTTCCTTATACAATGCAATGAATTTACTACTTTTACAGTTAAAAAAAAATTTTATTCTTATAGTAGATACTTATATTCTTTCCAAAATATTGAATTTTCTTCAATTAGGCGTCATTTTCAGTGATTTAGCGTCATTTTTATCAATTGTATAAGGTCGCCAAGTTGGCGACATTCCTCCCAATTCGTCGCCAAAATCTCGCCAAGCGTTATGAATGGAGAAATAAGTTATTCTTACAGCAGAAAAATAACTATTGGCGTTCAAATACAAAAGTATTACTCAAAGTATCTTTTTTCATGAATGGAACGAGCTAGATCCACGAGAATGATGTCATCCAATTTATTGCATGGTATTACATATGAAGAGTGAACATGTTTTTCAACAGGAAATATTTTTTTTTTATTTTATATAACTTTTTGATAATTTCTTTGAAAAATGTGCAATATCTCGAGAACGGTTCATCTTAACGTTCTAAAATTCATGTCAATCGTTTTCTAATGAAAAATTACATAAGAAATGTCTATTTGCGTAACTTTACTAGCGGTTTTGATTTTTTGACGATTTTTTCAAAATTTCACTCAAAAATTTAGGGGGTTCTGAACATTCGATTGCGTATAAAAACAATGGGCTTCCAGTGTTTACGGATTGTAATTTTTGTACCAAATTTTGTTCGAATCGATCCATTCGTTCGTCAGTTATCGTCTCCACAGACTCACTGACACACACACACACACATACTTTCACACACACATCACTTCAAAAATGTTTGATTCGTGATCAGAGATGCTTGAAGCGTGCTCTCCCGTCGAAAACTCGAATTGGAATTTTCGACCCCCGTCACAATACTTTCCTTATACATTATGTATATAAGGAAAGTAAAAATTAAATGGGAAGTTGCGATGACTTTGAAAAGTCGCGTTCTGGTTTTATTGAATTTTTTTTTTGTTATGCAGATTATTTAATGTTCATATTTTCTCATTCAATCATAACTTCTTCAATAAAACATTTAACAACTCCGAGAAATTCACTCAGTGTCGATCCATTCACTCGCATCATAAAATTTTAGTCCTCCGTAACACACTCCGAAATTCACAAAACATTCCCTAAAATTAATATATTGACATTGCTTTTACGAAATACTGATTAATTTCATAACACTCTTTAAAATTTATTCCAATACATTTCAATCCATTCCACCATTCATGATACCGAAAAACATTGGCTCATTCACATTCCCACTAAAGACATCCTCCGGTGTTACAATCTCATTAACTCACCAGGGCCTGCTGGATAGCGTGCTACGCTAGCTATCAACTGGTTGCGGGTTCGATCCCCAGCCGTTTGCGGGCGAATCTTATCCTTTTAAATTCAGAACTTTAAAAAAACCTGATAGATGGCGCTACTTCAATTTTCAAACATCGCAATATTCTTTCAGATTCCTCGTGACAGTTCAAGATCACGTAATCGTCCAAATCGTCCAACGTTCAAGTGCCCTCATGATGTCATCATCCAAAGTTCAACTCACTCGGTCTAAAGGTCCCACGCTCAGATAAACTATCCAAATATTTCCTCATTACGTCATCCAATCAAAGTTCAACTCCCTCGCCCAGATTATCTATCTCGTTATCAGATTAACTATTCAAATATTTCCTCATTACGTCATCGTCCAAAGGTTCATCTCCTCAAGAGAAACCCCCATTCCATTATCACTTGCTCCCATTAGTCATGAGGAGGGTGTATGGTCATCGGCAGGAGGATTAATCCTCAAATCCTCCTGCTGATGTTGAACTCTTAATTATCTTCTACTTTTATTGGTTTTTCAGTTTTTCTCTCAAAAAGGGTGATTTAAAAATAAAAACTCTACAAAAAATCTGTTTAAGATAAGCAATAAAGATTCGGTATATTTAGTATCTTGCACCAATCATTGTAGGATTTATTATAAATCTCAAAATTTTCAAATTTAAAGGAACAGTAATGACTATTCGAAATCTCGCAAGTGTTGTATTTATCAGTATTTCTTTCAAAAAGCTTGACTTATAATCAAAATTTTACAGAAATACTGTTAAAGATACACACTTTAAATTCGAGTTCCCGGCCACACACTAAGCAACAGTAAGCCTTCGGGTCTGTCGTGTGGTCTGGGTTTTCAACACTTCAACACTTTAAATTCGGTATACTGAGTATCCTATAATAAACATCAAAAGGAAAATTCCAAAATTTTTAAAATTTAAAGTATTGGAATGACTGGTGAAAATCTACACCTATCAAAATAACACACTAAGTCTGTTTTTGTTAAGCAGTTGGAATTTAGTATGCTGATTGTTATGTCAAAGGGAAAATTGCAACAATTAAAGATTTCAAATTTTAAGGTACTCTGATGGCAGGTCAAAATCTTGCAAATTTTTTATTTTCTCAAAAGAGGGCACGGACAAGCAAAGTTCTACTGAACATATATTAACGACAGACAGCAATTGACAGACAGTAATATGCTATGTTGAACTTGTAATTTGTATATCAAACTTCATGAGTTTAAAGTATATCAAACTTCATGAGTTTAAAGTATAGAGAGGAAAATTCATTGGAAGTATTTCGTAATACACTTAGCAAATTCATTTAATAACGATATATAGAGATGCAATTGAAGTTTTGATTGAAAGCAATTGAAGTTAACGATATATAGAGATGCAATTGAAAGCAATATACGCAATTGAAGTTTGACCACCCAGCCAACGGCTGTACCGTGCTGAAAACACCGGTTCCCGTTAGATCACCGAAGTTAAGCAGCATCGGGCGAGGTTAGTACTTGGGTGGGTGGCCACCTGGGAACACCACGTACTGTTGACTCATTTCAGTCGACGTGGTGGCCGAACAGTCAAGGCGAGCGTTTCCAGCGATTGATCAGCCGCCACGTTGTGGGTTCGAGTCCTACGGAAGACATGGATGTTTGTGTTGTTGGGCGCAATGTGCTCCTATCCCCGCTGGGGCAACGTCTTTGACGGCTAAGAGGTTTACTGTTCTGGCCGATGTATAGGCGAAGATGAAAGAGTCAATGCCTGGCCATTGGGAAAAAAAAGTTTAACCACCCGAATTCCTATCGAGTTCATTGCAGCAATAAAATTACTTTCGATGAAATAGGTAAATGTGGCAGCATTATTTCGAAACACATTCAATAACTTTTCCTCTCTATACTTCTCACTCATGAAATTTGATAAACGACGACTTTTCATCTCTATCATTTTTATAGCTGACATTTTTTCTAAAGCTGAATAAATTTTCTTTATTTTACAAGTTTGTTTCTGATGAGATATATATTAAATTAAACAATTAACAACTGGGTATGTCGTTCGCTGTTGTACCCTTGACCTTCCTCATGTTTTGATGTCCGTAAGAACAAAAATAATATTTTTATTAGTTTAAACTGAAGTAAATTGAAATATAAAAGAGAAATCTGGAAAACTGCCAAAGATACGTCTGATAGCTAAGATAGATACTTTTTGGAACGAGTTGACACATATATGCATTCTCTTTGAAAAGGAGTGCAAAATAAAAATCCTAATAGAATTTGTGGAGAAGATAAATCAAATTCTTTGGTGTCTAAGATCGTTTGACAAGTGGATTGTTCGTTGAAGTTGCTACTAGTATCATATAAAAACACCGACATTTTGCTTTTTATTTTTCCTACAAATATATTACATGTAAAAGGAAAGTATTGTAATGGGGACAAAAGTATGAGTCCAGATTTCGATGGAGTCATACGTTTTGAATATCGCTAAATAGAAATCACCATTTATTCATTGATTTCTCTAGATTTTATGTCTCTGAGACAGGGCAATCTATCTCTCGACAAACTGACAAGTTCATATAAAACTAATACAGTTATCTATATTGGTAAACAAAAAGACCTGCTCATTTTCAAGAAGATTGGGCCATATAGAGGCTCTGTATGGAACGTTATAATCCCAGAACCAGTAAAGATATAAACGAACTGGGGAGGGTGTTTATTGTGAATTATTTTGCACCTGTAGGAAAATATATGACCAATTTTGACGCTGAAATTTATGCTATTCATTTGGCAATTAACAACTTGATATTCAGAGTTAATAATAACTGTTATTCTAATGTTATAATATGTGTGGAGTCCAGTGCAGCTATCCGGATCGTCTCGGCAAACCATCACTCTGAAATGCCGCCGATAATAACTCAAATAAAGAAAGATATAAAATACTTGAGAAGTACAGATAAACAGATTGTTTTTCAATGGATACCTTCCCATGTGGAAATCAACGGAAACGAAGCAACTGATCTGCTTGTCAAGAAGGGAAATAATGTAAACATTATTCAAATACTTGTCCCACCGGTATTCTTTAAAAAGTTTGTACATAGAGACATGATAAACACGTATAAAGATAACCTTATGACTAAATTCAGGGGTGAAAAGTGGCTTGATATCCAAGATAATTGGAAAATTTTCAACGTTAGACCACGTAAAGAAGCGGTTGCCAATTTTAGATTGAAAACCGGACATGATTGTTTAGCAGAGTACCTAAATAGAATAGGTGTTCTCCCCAAGAACATTTTCCCAATATGTAATGTTGGCAGAATGAACTCAGAACATCCATCTTCTTGGGTGTCCAGGACTGGACAGGGATGCCCAGCTCCAGGGAGATGTCATTAAACTTTATTGGGATGCTAGGAATCTTATGGAATGATAAAGAATGTCTGTCCCCTCTTCGCCGTGTGCTTCCTTGGACACTTTTCTTTTGCATTGACGGTGTTCTCTGTGTTCTCCTGTTTACTGCTTTCTTTGTTCTTGTTATTTTTGTTTTGAATGTCATGAGATCTCTATTTGTATGGCATAGATTCCAATAAAGCCATATGTTACAACAACAACCAATAAAGATTTTACTTACTCCATCGAGTATAAAAGTTTTGAGCATTGCATGTGGTAGAACTTTCCAATGTCAACGGAGATCAGTAAGTCTGGTAATGCCCTCAGGCGGGCTTTGCCCTGGGCGTGTTTTTGAAATAGGCTAAAATTGGCGTATACTTACCCCAGCAATTACATGGATGAAATTAATGTTAAATGCAAGGTTTTAACGTCCCATTAACATATTTATGAGTTTGGCAGTCGTTACAGGTGACTGACTGCATGCCAGACGCCTCATAAGTCGAAATTTTGAAACTTTAAATATTTATACTTCAAAAACTTATGGGTAGAACATAACAAAAATTTTAGAGTATTAAAATATGTATATTAAGATTATGTAAGAAAAGTAGTAGGTTATAATTTACATTTTCTTTTCCCGACCAAATTAATTTTTTTTTAATTAAAAATACTAAAATGTATAAATTTTAATTAAGATTCTTCATTGGGGTATTTCATATTTAATAGTAAAAGCAATATCAAAATAAGTACATATTTTAGAGAGATATGGCTGAAAATCTCTTGGGACAATTAACATGGAGAAGTTCAAAAATTCTGTTGCCAACTGTTAGAAAAGTTTTCATCGCAAAGAAATGAAACTTTTTCTAAGTGTTATTTAATATAACAAATCAATTGGCTTACAAAATTTAATTTTCACTCGACTTATTTTGTATTTTTTCCTAAATTACCATATCGACCCACCGGGTACATAGATTAAACTTATGTCATTCGTTAGCTCTTATTACACTTTATTAGTTTTAGATTCTAGTTAACCAAGATATGCTATGTTTTATAAATTTGTATTTATGGGTTTGGAATTTTCCCGACGATTTTGTTTCATTTCGAATAAAATATTATAGTTATATGTAAATTAAAATACTTTGTCATTATTACTTTCCTTATATACATAATGTATAAGGAAAGTATTGTGACGGGGTTGAAAGTTCGAATTCGAGTTTTCGACGGGAAAGTACGTTTCAAGCATCCCTGATCACGAATCAAACAATTTTGAGGTGATGTCTGTGTGTGTGTGTGTGTGTGTGTCAGTGAGTCTGTGGAGACGATAACTGACGAACGAATCGACCGATTTGAATTAAATTTGGTACAAAAATCACAATCCGTGAATACTGGAAGCTTATTGTTTTAAAACGCAATCGAATGTTCAGAACCCCCCTAAATTTTCGAGTGAAATTTTAACAAAATCATCAAAAAATCAAAATCGCTAATAAAGTTACGCAGATAGACACTTCTTATGTAATTTTTCATTATAAAACGATTAACATAAATTTTAGAACGCTAGCATGAACTGTTCTCAAGATATTGCCCATTTTTCAATAAAATTATCAAAAAATTATATAAAATAAAAAAAATATATTTCCTATTGAGAAACATGTTCACTTTTCATATGTGATATCATGCGATAAGTTTGGTAACATCATTTTCGTGGATCCTAGTTCGTTCCATTCATGAAAAAATATACTTTGAGTAATACTTTTGTATTTGAACACCAATAGTCATTTATCTACTATAAGAATAAATTATTTCTCTGTCCATAACGTTCTTCGAGATTTTGGCGAAGAATTTGGCGGAATGTCGCTAACTTGGCGACTTTTTTAAATGTTACCAAATCAAAGAAAATCACGCCGAATGGATAACTATGACGCTAAATCAATGAAAATAACTACTATTTGACGAAAGTTCAATATCTTGAGAAAAATATATCTACTATAAGAATAACCTAATTTGTTTTTATTGTAAAAGTAGCAAATACATTGCATTACATAAGGAATGTCATGTGCTGCCCACATCAGATTTTTATTAACTTATTAACAGCATAAGACAGTTGATTAAATGCATCAACATGCTTCGAAGGTGAAATAAAACGGTTTATACTCTCTTTTTACGTATGGTTAAAATATAACATGTGAATACTTTCAAACTGAAGAAACTGAAATTAATATCCTAAAAAAATTATTAGGTCATAGGTGGACTTGATGTAATACTGTGATTTTCAATTCTGCATACATGATTTATATATAGAAGCTTTTGCTATCAAACTCTACAGCATGGTTTCAAGCTGCTAGCATACAAATTTCTATAGGTACTGGTTGGTGTTTGTTTGTTTTAGGCCTTTATTACTTTCCTTATATACATAATGTATAAAGAAAGTATTGGGACAGAGTCGAAAATTCGAATTCGATTTTTCGATGGGAGAGCATCCCTGATCACGAATCGAACATTTTTGAGGTTATGACTGTGTATGTGTGTGTTGTGTGTGTGAAAGAATGTGTGTGTATGTGAGTAGTGAGACTGTGGAGACAATATCTCACGAACGAATAGAGCGATTCAAATGACATTTAGCACAAAAATCACAATCCATGAATACTGGAAGTCTATTGTTTTAAAACACAATCGAATGTTCAGAACCCTCCTAAAGTTTCAAGTGAAATTTTGAAAAACTCAAAACCTTTAATAAAGTTACGTAAATAGACATTTCTTATGTAATGTTTCATTAGAAAACGATTGACATAAACTTTAGAACGCTAGCATGAACTGTTCTCGAGATATTGCACATTTTTCAAATAAATTTCTCAAAATGTTCCATAAATTAAAAAAAAAATATTAACTGTTGAGAAACATCTTCACTTTTCATATGCAATATCATACGATAAATTGGGTGACATCATTATCGTGGATTCGTGGATCCAGATCGTTCCATTCATGAGAAAAGATACTTTGAGTAATACTTTTGTATTTGAACGCCAATAGTAATTTATCTGCTGTAAGAATAACTTATTTCTCCGTCCATAACATTTGGCGAGATTTTGGCGACGAATTTGGCGGAAAGTCGCCAACTTGGCGGCTTTTTGAAATGTTGCCAAATTAACGAAAATCTTGCCTAATGGATAAAAATGGCGCTAAATCAGTGAAAAGGACGACTAATTGTCGAAAATTTAATATCTTGGAAAGAATATAAGTATGTCTACTATAAGTAAAACTTTTTTTTTTCTGTAAAAGTAGTAAATTCATTGCATTATATAAGGAAAGTCATGTGTTGGCCACATCAGATTTTCTCTTTTCTTTATAGGAAGGAGTCATCTACTGAACAACATCATTATATAATTCGTATATGAACGCAAAGTTTAAAACTGAAACTATATTTTTCAGTGGCAACTACAGATACTAAACATCCCATTAATTAGTATCTTTATGGACGCCAGTTTGCAAAAGGCTGTTTTGGTTGATTCCTGAAACCGAATTCAATGAGGAGACAAAATACAGATTAGCAATTTTCTATTTTGCAAATTGTTCATCTGCGGTTTAAACACGATAGCTAGAAATCTGAAGAAATGTATTTTGAGTATTCTGAAAAGTGAGTAGTTTGAGTAAATTGAGTAATTTGAAATGTATTTTGAGTACTTTAAAATACAAATTACAAATGTATTTTGAAAATGTGTTTCAAATACATGTATTTTCGATACTGCCCAACTCTGCTATGGAGAACCCAGGATGGGCTATCCCTATAAGGTTGTAATAATAATAATAATAATTAGTTCGATTTTCAACTTCCCTATTATTTTCACATGTTGAAAATGTTTCTTATACATGCATATAAATAGAAACGAAAACGAAGCTAAATATTGGACACTGTTTTAACTATCTTATAACAATGGTAATTCATATGACGACTGTTGCAAATAAACTGTCACCCAACCACTGACTTGTGTGTCAGTGAACCCAACTAAATGGGCTTGCATAGATGTAGGAAACGATAACATTCTATGGCAAGGTCATGACGGGCAGAACCGAAATGTTAAAATTTACCGTACAATAAACAACGGTATGCAAAATATTATGCCGTTACCATTAGTGGAACCTGGTTAGTTAGAGCTTCAAAGATTTGAAACACGACAAATAGAGATATATACAATATATGCTCCGTTTGAAATTAAACAAGAAAGATCAATCATGCATAAAGCATTGATTATGAAACACTTTCCAACTGAAAAGCAATTTTATTTAAACATCTCTAAATGCGATACATTCAGCTCTGATATTTTTTAATTATCATAATACTACAATAATTTATTTTACTCAAGAACTTAAAACTTCATTGAAAAAAATGAACTTTATTCAAATGACGTCAACGAAATATAAATCGTATGGCTGGCTCTCTATGTAAAAGCAATGAATATTTCATTCATATCACTTTTTTTCCAGATACCAGAGCTAAATCATTTTGCGTGAAAAAAAATTCAGCAATTCTTATACAAGTCATCTTACAATCACTTGCTTACATTCTGCATCCATTAAAATTAGGCTTCCTTGTAGACATAATCAAAGTTTGATGGCCATTTAAACTCAAAAATATTGTAATTGCTTTGGCACAGAATTTAGATCCAAACAAAACTCGTAAAAATAAAGCGGAGCTGGAGTAAAATTCAAAGGGAAGTAAAATTCAAACAGCACAAATGAAGGGGCTCACTAAAAAAATTTTGGGGGAAGGAGAGTAAGGGGGAGAGAAATGCACTAAAATATTAAATTTAAGTTTTCAAGTAAATCGCTGTATTAAGAAAGTTGTTTTATTATAACTAAATACAGTATATCACATAATATTAACTCTATAATCGCTCATCAGGTCTAGCATAAAATAATATATAACTCTGCACAATTAAGCTCTACAGTTATACATTCTAGAGTAATACATTATCAGTTGATAATTCATAACTCCAGAATGTCTAAGTATGAATCTCTAAATTTTGAAATCTTATTGAAAATTTTAAAATTAATTATGTAAATGCATTTATGATCATCAATATAACCAGAAATTCAGCGACTAAAAATTCTTATTTCTGTACTGCAGAAAACGAAGTAATTTACAAAAATATTCTGTTAAAGCAGTTTTTCGGGTAAATATTGGAGGACATGTATGAAATTTCATATCACTGCTAAAAAAAATAAATATTTTTATCAGAGGGGATGAGGATACCTCTTGGGGGGGGGGGGAAGCTCTGACCCATCTGGTCCTTACCTATCTACGGCCCTGCACATCTAGCGATTATATTTGGCGGGAATAAATCAAATGGCACTTACAATAAGCATAATAAATTACAAAAATTTGTGTATGATCATTAGTGATTTATAGTAATATTTTCCATGGAATATATTGACACCAATATTTAGGAATTTATCACGAGCCATTCTTGAGATGTTAGTATTCATACTTTTCCTGCAATCATTGCAACATAAAGAAATAAGCGATTTGCATATTACTGTGTAAAGATAAAGCTGAAGAATCTTTAATTGAGTCTCTGGGAACGATAGCGATTTGTTAGCTAAAATCTTAATATACACTCTAAGACCAAAAAAATCAACGCTCCCCGTAAAATAATCCGATAGTAATGAAACTGTACATGCAAACACCTTTCGACCGAATATGCAAATGATCAAAAATTCACAGCCAATGAATGAATAGTTGGAACTACAGCGCATTGAAACTGGGCACCATGATGGTGCATATAAAGGAGCGAACTTCGCTTTCAGAAACAAAATGTGCAGTGGATTTCGATTGCGTTTGCGTACCTTGATTGTAACAATGCCTCGCCGGCGAATTCGCGGCCACTACGAGCATATGAAGGGGTTTGAAAGCGGGCGTGCGGTCGAACTGCACGAGGCTGGATGGGCACACCGACGCATCGCTCGGCATTTGGTTCGGAGCGATGCAGCAATTAGACGATGTTGGCAGGAATGGGTTTGGAATGGCAGATTTCAGCGGCAAGTTGGCAGCTGACGGCCTAGAGCGACGACAGAACAGGAAGAGAGAGCGATTGTCAGAGCAGCTGTGATAGAGCGAGATTCGTCGTTATCAACCATCCTACGTGTGACAAACACGGGAGTGACCACCCGGACTATTAATAGTAGACTACGAGAGCGGAATCTATACTCGCGGTGCCCATTACACTGCCTACCACTGACCTCAATGCACCGTCAACAGCGATTGCAATGGTGCCGGGCCCGATCAACGTGGAACTGTTCGGATTGGAAACGAACTGTCTTCAGTGATGAGTCCCATTTCGAACTAAGTCCCGACGACCAGCGCAGACGTGTCTGGAGATAGCCAGAACATCGTCAGGATCCTGCTCTTACTGCCACATGGCCCTGTGGATGCGGATACGGTCCCTGTGGAGGCCTCCCCCACTGTGTTCCGGTCTAAATTGGGTGGTACTTCCCGGCCGTCCAAACAGTTACCTTATACCTTTCTGGTAAGTCGGACGGTCTGGGTCTCAACAACAACAACATGCCACATGGCCCGACAACAGGGAGTTATGCTCTGGGGTGCCATTTCGTTTGATAGCCGGACCCCTTTGATAGTCCTCAGTGGCACCATCACAGCACAGTGGTACGTTGCTGACATTCTACGACCCGCTGTATTGCCATTCCTTTCGTGATACCCCGGGCTAACTTTTGAGAGAAATAATGCCAAGGTCTGTTCCTATTGGTTTTTTTTTTTTTGGGGGGGGGGCAATTTTTATTGTAATTTTAATTTAGTGGGGGGTTAGGGAATGTGTGAGATGAAATTGTGTAATAGGGATTTGGTGTACGAGTTTGATTTATATATATTATTGGCCTTCTATTTGTGTTATTTTAAAAATTTTAGTGTTTTGATGATATTGATATTTTATTTAGTATATGATTGATTATGAGATTGGATACGATTAAAATCAATATGATGTAGAAGTTATTGTAGGTCTTTGTAACTGCCCCGGGCCGGCACAAAAATTTGTCTGTTAATAAATTTCGACTCGGGGGCAGCTGCACGAAGTGCTGGACTTGTGGGATTTTGGGGGACCAATCTTTGTCCTCTTAGGGCTTGGTATTGGTTGTTGCTGGTAATTGAGGATGTTTCCTTCCCAGCCAGGGAAAAAGCTGCTGTAAGCCAGAATAGGCCAGCCTCCCTGGACTGGGACGATGAGCAAGATAATGCCAGGCCACACACCGCACGCCTGTCTATTGATTGTCTTCGTGCTTACGACACATTTCGTTGACCAGCCCGATCCCCAGATATCTCGCCTACTGAGCACATTTTTGATGAGATGGGGCGTCGCCTGCGACCATTACAGAATGTAGACGAATTAGCTCGTCAATTAGAGGCCATTTGGAACGACATCCCTCAGAACAGCATCCGGAAACTTTATGCATCAATGCCACGATGGGTAACAGTTTGTATCAAGGTCAGAGGTGAACCAACGCCATATTGACGTGCTCACTTTGTGTAGATCTTTCAGCACAATAAATCATCCAATTGTTCTGAAATTTTAATAATTTCTTTTTCTATACATCCATAGTACACGTACCAAATTTTGTCCCATTTATATAATTTTTTCTTGGTGCGTCAATATTTTTGCCTTACGAAGAAAATCAAAACATAAACAAATCCTCCCTGAACGTATTACCACTAAATAAGCTTTTAAATATTCATAAAAAAAGAGCTCAAATAAGTACTAAATTCGATGCGAGAAATGTAGAAACAAATCTAAATTTCAAACTAACAATGGCATCGGAACTGCATATAAATAGCATTCAAAATCCCATTATACGAATAAATATCTTTTCCTAACACGCAAAAAGAAAATTTCCACTTTATCCATTACTAATTCAGCATCTTTCCTTCTTCTTCGTGAATTTCCAAATAGAACTCGGAATGAAACAATACCAATACAAATCTTATTTAAAGTTTACGGAACCAACACGCCATTTATTCTGATGTTTCTTGTCCATTTAACTCAATGCAGGCGATTTAGAGTTTAAGCAGAAACTTGTATTATTTCTGTCTGTAGCGCCATCTATTGTTGAAATGAGAAATGTTTTTTTCGAAATAAGTATACGTTTCTGTCGTGATTTTCTCTTTGCCTATAGGGAAAGTAAATCTTAATATGTATATACACATATACTCATATATATATATATATATATATATATATATATATATATATATATATATATATATATATATATATATATATACATACATAGTAAAATGTATAGGGAAAGTATTATGACGAGGTTGAAAAATCGAATTTCGAATCGTTCGTTTCGTCGTTCAACGTTTTTGAAGTGATGTCTGCTTATATATGTGTGTATATATGTTAGTGTATATATATATGTATGTTAGTGGGGTATGTATGTTAGTGTGTGCATATGTATGTTAGTGTGATGTGTGTGATGTGTATGTCTGTGCATCTGTGGATGCGATATCTCACGAATGAATGGATGTTTTCAGACGTAAATTGATGGAATTATTACAATCACTGAATATTGGAAATTGATATTTAAATGCAATCAAATGTTCGAAACTTCCCCCCCCCCCCCAAATTTTGAATGAGATTTTGAAAAAAAAAATCAGCATAAAATCATTAGAAAGACTTTTAACGTAGTTAAATAAATAATCATTTCGAACACAATTTTTCATTAGAAAAAAAATTTACACTGACTTTAAAACACGAGCATAAACCGTTCTCGGTATATTGTACTTTTTACAAATGAATATTTCACAAAAATTACATAAAATTATAAAAGTAGTATCATCCCATACTTTCTTTTTTCATTTGCAATATTATGCAGAAAATCTGTTGACATCATATTCGTGGATCTAGTTCGTACCATTCACGAGAGAAGTTACTTTTTGTAAAAGTTTTGTATTTTAAGTCAATAGTTATTTATCTTAATTCAGTGGCAATTGCATTTTAACGAAGATTTTGTCCGTGAGTTTGAATAAGTATTTCTATTTGGACTTCTAAGTTGCTAAAAGAACAAAATTCCATTCTTGGTATTAATTCAATACCAAAAACATTGAGCTGTAGATCTTGTATATCATTATTTTACTGTGACAAAAAGGTAGGGGAAATCATGTACTAACTACATCAAACATTTTATTCTCTGGCCACTGAATGAGAATCACTGGTTCACAATTAATAATGAAAATTATTTGAATAATTTAAAGAATTATATCTGAAATCTGCTATCTTTAAGTTCTCATGTTGTACATCGCAGCGATATGTAAAGACACTTTGTACATTGGATAAAGCAAAATTTAAACAACATAATTGAGCATAAAAAATTATAAACAATGCTAACTGCTTTCAAGATACGTTCAGTCCCCATAATTAGTGCAAGACAGACCAACTCGAAGTCAAAAAGACGACATGGATAACATTTTGTCCCATTTTCATGACATTTGTATGATGCAAGGCTTATTAATTTGTGCTTAATTACGAGGGATAGGATGGATTTGGCCTTACCGGCTTGTGTTGGTATGTTTATTGCTGGGTGTTGATATACTGTTGTTGAATTTAAATGGCTGTTACCGCCTCTAGTAAATTCTCTCTTTGGGTGTTCCAGATTTATATATTCTATTATTTCTTTTCCTGCCACCTCACAGTATCTTAACGTTTGTTAGGAGCACATTGTTCCTGACTTGGCGAAGAAGTTTAATAACGGCTTTAAAACGATTGTCAATTAATTTACTCACGCCTGCCTTCTTTAGGGAAGTTCTAGACCTATCACCTATAGGAGACGCCTAGAACATGCTAGGACGCCGATTGTAGCCTTTTCAGATTACCACTGATGTATCTGGCCAGTTGCAACATTTGTGGCAGAATATTCCGCAAAGGGACATAAGCAACTTAAGTGACTCTATGTCGCAACGAATACCGGCTTATATAGCTGCCAGGGGAGGATTAACTATTTACAAAAAGCCATTTTCTTCTTGCCATCATTTCTTAATAAAACAGTTTTTTTTTTCTCTCATATTCTAATCATTTGCATATATCCTCAAACGATGCATGCATACAAAGTTTCGCAGCTCTTGCCCGTGCATATTATATTACTACATATCCGTATTACAAGTTGCAATTTTTGCTCGCCATTAATCATATGTTTTATTTTATTTTACAATGTATGGTACTTAAAGTCGAAAATAGTTGTTAGTTGGCGCAGTTAGGTTTTGCCTCGTGGTCGAGTATCAATCATTTATGTCCCCGATGAAGACTTCAATAAGATTCGTGGACACTTTACCCTTCCACCTTCCCCGTATTTTATCCATTCCAGGAGATCTCGTATATCAAATACCTGGCTCGATAGGCTTGAAACATTATTGGAGGTTCCAGAAATTTTATATCAAATGACCCATGCATTTGACATAAGAAGACGTCTGAAATGCTAAAATGAAGCAAATCACAGTTAAGTACAGAAAAACATGTATTTTCTCTAGATAACTATATTTCATTTATTTTGCTTTTGTATGCGGATCATTATTATATAAATAATAAAAACACTTTGATTTATCAGTCTATCTATCTATATCTGGGTAACGCTGCTACAAAATGTTGCCAAACGTGTTTCAATCACAGATAAACATTTCAGAAACTATGGAGCTTTACGAGCGTATGACATCAGATACTGAAAGTGGGTCCATGATGTGGGCAGCCCGTTCCCTACATCATGCAATGACTATACTTCTTTCACAGTGAAAAACTACGTTGTAACCATGAAGCTTTACGTAGCGTATGACATCAGAAACTGAAAGTGAGCCCATGGTGTTCTTTTTATTTCTTATTATTTTATAAATTTTTTATTTGAGAAATACAACTCAACTCAAAAGTAGGAAACAAATGGCAAAATAATAAATAAATAAATAAAACTGCATTATAACCATGGAGCTTTACGTAGCGTATGACATCATAGACAGAAAGTGAGCCCATGATGTTCTTTTATTTTCTATTATTTTATAAATTTTTATTTAAGATATGCAACTCAACTCGGTAAACAAGCTCAACAAAATTAGGAAACAAATGGCAAAATGCCCGCGGGTTTCACTAGTACTACAATATACAGATATTGTACATTTCCAAGTCAGCTATCGTTATAAAAGTGACAAAAAATGTAAAATTTAATTTTTAAATATTTTTACAGATGTTAAAAATGTCAAGAAAATATCTTTAAATTATTTCTGGATTAAAATCTTATATTCAGAATACATTAAACAGACTGAGAGATAAATTTCTATACACACTTTATACATAGTAAACAGGGAATGAATAATAAAAAAACTTAAACGAATTAATAAAATTTATGCATATATGCTTACATTCTCCCAATATAAATGCACGAAAATATTAGGGGTTCTAGGAACCCACAACAAAATTATTGGGAGTTCAAAAAGTGTCTTGAACAGTGTTTCTTCTAGGACTTTCTGGACGCAGAGGGTGAATGAAATTTTTTTTGGGGGGGTGGAGTTTTCTATTTGCCCCATTTAAATATATCTAAATGCTGTGTCACATAAATAAAACTAAGTTAACGTAAAATTATCCGGGGGAGCTTCGCCTCCCCCCGGAGGTACACCTGAAAGAAACACTGTTCTTGAACCCACGAAGGCGTCGTTACCTGATTCCGCCAGTTTCAATCCAGTTATCAATACTATTAGTGTATAGAGATTAAAATCCCTAATCCACCAGAGGTTGATTGATAGTTTTGAAAGACATTAAAAAAACACAATATCCATTTCGGAACGGAAGGATCGAAAATCCCGCGATAAGTTAGGCTATGTTCAAAGGTGGATATTATATGTGCAAAGATTCAGGCTTCTAAGTCACCAGGGTGTTTCCCGAGTATATAGAAATACGTTTTGAGAAAAAAAAAATCATTTTCTCCGCCCTCGCGGTAGAAATCGAAAATCCATCTATACTATGCCCTATGGTTTATACTTACAGTATTAACTCTCCATTTACCTGTTCTGTGGCCACTGTAAGGTAATATATCAATTAATGACTGTTCATCTCTTCTGAGTGGAATTGGTTTTCGTGTTCCCAGTTTTAATCCTAGGAATAGGAGTTGGTTTGCTGAGAGGGTTTTTAGGACTGGTGTTGGGGATCAGTGTGAAGTAAACAATTTCTGTAAGCCAGCCTGATGATTTCGATATTTTTTTTCTTCATTAACTACTTTTAAAAGTCATTTATTGTAGTTCTTCTGTGTTTTACTGTTTTTATTAACTCACTAATGCTTATTTGCTGTCGGTGTTTTTATTTATTCTGTTTCTATCTGTATGGTTCGTGTTTGTATCTGCCCTCTATGGATTTCTTTTGTGTATTGTTTCACCTGCTGTCACTGAAATTTGCTTCCTGTAGCATACATTTTTCAAATAAATAAATAAATAATCGAATAATAGAGGCGTGGAAACTAATACAAACATGATTAAATTGTTTTTCTGGTATAAAATACATAATTTTATATGCAGGTGATAGTTACAAATGCAATATTTACATGTTAAATAATTCGGTACATTTGCCTACTTGCCTTAATATTTATGCTTATCTCAAAATTCTATCAAAAGGCAATTGGAAAATTTAACTTTCTTATGTTCGCCAAAGGGGCATAACAGGGATATTGAGCTAAATGATACGGAGAAAAAAAGTAATGGCTTCGCCATAAATCATTTTTAGGGCTTAGTTGCCAGCTCACAATCTGTCACCCGCATTCCACTGTATAAACGTTGATGCACTCGTTGAATTCCCTTATTTTGTCAACGGAGACGTATTCCACACTTCATATTTTAAATTCAGCAAATGATTTTTAAAGAAAGTTCTCTGACATACTGTTCTCTGGCCCATGTTGAGAGAGGGAGTCGATTTAACACTGAATCCCCTGTTCACTGATTTATCAAGTTGCTGATGCCCATTGGCTTGCCTCAGGAGCAACGTTCTGATTGGTTGTAGTTGACTCCACCTCCGTCGTTGGGACACAGTCAGGGCTAGAAGTTCGGGTTTCCATCTGCTGTTCTAATAATAAATCTGGCCATAAAAGTTTTTTGTCGAAGGGATCTTAAACTGTCTCCATTTTAGACTAGTTGTCGCTATATTTTATGCCCCCTGTCAGCACCCTCGAATTCAATGTCTGATCTCAATGTCACAGTACTATTTATGTGCAAATATTCAGTCTTCTAGATCACTAGGGCAGCTTTTGAAGGGTCTAAAAATGCTACACTTTCTACATCCCCCGGGGTGGAAGGGGGTAAATCGAAAATAAGACTACGTTAAGTTCTACACCGTAGTCGATGTTATAAGTGCACAAAGAATCAGCCTTCCATTAAGATGCTTCTAGTAAAAGATCTGAAAAGGGCAAAACACACTGGACACATTAGACAATTATACTGTTATTCAGCGATGTTTATTCAGTCATAACTGGTTTCAAATTACCAAATTCCATAGAGTAACAATTCAGAAAATTGATAGTTTGAATTTTGCTTTGTTTGTAGAAAGTATTAAAACGTATGTGTCAACACATGTCAGCTGAATTCTCCAAATTTGTTGGTTTAACTGACTTGCTGCAAACTTATATATATATATATATATATATATATATATATATATATATATATATATATATATATATATATATATATATATATATATATATATATATATATATATACGATATATATATATATATATATATATATATATATATATATATATATATAGTATATATATATATATATATATATATATATATATATATATATATATATATATATATATTTATATATATATATTTATATATATATATATATATATATATATATATATATATATATATATATATATATATATTTTCTTATTTATTGTTTTTTTGTGTGTGTGTAAATAACATCTATGCTTGAGGTATCTGTGGCTAAAATCGGAGCTTTAAGACAATGCAAACAATTTGAACGCTTATATATTTGAATCCAACAATTTTTAATTGACTTGACGGAAATATTGTCCCATTTATCAATTTTAAAAATATCCAATATTTCAATATTTTAGCATTTTTTCTTGGAAAAAATCCTAAAAAGTTCTTATTTGGGTGAGTTTTTGCCGCACTTTGCTAACTTTCACTCGAAATATCTTCTATAAAAGTGATATATAAAAAATAAGCGACAGAAATGTTCAGTAGGCAGTTTATTTTCTAGATTAATAATTTATTTATACAGAGCTATTACAGTTTTCAGGGAATTGTATGTTAAAATTCAGAAAGATTGTAAAATTTTGATTAAGTTTGTAAAGCTTATATTTCCAAAACTAAAAGTATTAACTACAATACAGGAATAATTTGTAGCCATTTGAAAGGTCTTCAAGAATATATAATTGGAGTTCAGATCAGGTTCAAAATATAGTGGTTATAATTTTAACATTTAAATATTTTGAGCTATTTTGAAAAGGTGGTTCTAATCTTGATATTTTAATATTTTGAACTGTTGTAAAAATATCTAAAGAAATCAAAACATCCTAAAAATATTATTTTTCACGCAAAACCATATCGGGTCAATCAGATTGAAGTCACGGCCGATTTTTTAACTTTGATATTAATTTTAATGAAAATGGGTTTAAAAATTTGGGTTATAAATATATAAGAACATCAAGTAAAGATCCACACTCTTGATATTTGATCACATAATAATGTACTAAATAGATAATATGTTTGAAAATAAAAGTATAAGATTCTTGGTTATTTGCTTTACTGTAACTATTTAACGAAAGTTGAATAATTATAAATACTTTGAGTTCACGAGAATCAAAACATACTCCTTATTGATATAGCAAGTTCAAATTCAAATACCTCAGTTAAGTTTCGTTTAAGATCGATCTAAAACTGCTAATTAAGCATTTTTCATCCTTTCAATTCTTCGCAACTCAGCAATATCACCGTTCAACTTTTCTATTTCTTTCTTCTTCTCATTTATCGATTTCCTCAAAATATTTCTCTTCTCTTCTATATTTGCAACCCTTTCTTTGACTTGATGCATCTGCTTAACAATTTCATCTACTTCCATCTGTTTCGATTTCTCCAATGCATCAATGCGGTCCTGCAAATTGAAACCTTTTGGATCGTGGACAATCTTTAGAATGTCCTTTGTCACGGGAATATTCTTAACGATTTCGATTTCTTTATTCATATCTCTTACAGTCAGTTTGTCGATGCGAGTTTTTGCCTCGTTTTTCTCCATCTGATATTGGGCTTTTGCAGCGTTTTCAACCGATTCCAGCTTTGCGTCACCAGCGATTTTTATCAAGCGGTTCAAACTCTCAACATGGAACTTCTGCATCAACAGAGTTTGTTTGAAATCTAACTCATCGGGGTATTTCATCTCCAGTTGAAAATCGGAGAGTGGAAGTACCATTGGGGTTTCAAAATTGCTTCTTACTCTTAACTCGTGCATCTTTTGCAAACTCGTCTTCTTTTCCGTGATATCTTTTTCCATCAAGGTTTTAGATTGCTTTAAATTTCGCAAATGATTCTTAAACAAATTAGTGTAACATATAATTTCGTCAATTTTTGTTTTCTGAGCAAATTTTTGTTCCCGAAAGGAACACAGCTTTTTCCATTGTGCCAGAGTAACATTTTGTGGCTTGTACTTACTTCTGTTTAACTCCTCAAATATTTTTTCTACCACAATGGACAATTTTTGTGCTTTCTCATAAGGATTCATTGATATTTTGGCTACAGGCAGTTCTGGTCTCTTATCATATGCCTCGAGAAAAGCAGGTTTATTCCGCGACATTTTACTAATTTGATATACTTCATTATCTAGAGCAGCTACTTCATTCCTAAATATTTCCTCTTTTGACTTAGAATTTGTTATTGCTATTTCGACCTCTCGTATTTGCTTGTTATATGATTTACACTGAATTTCAAGATTTTCTATATTCTTCCTGCTATATATTTCCCACGTTTTAAAAGTGTAGAAATTCGCTATGGAAAACAAAAGCAAAATTAGTTGCAGCTCATCTTGGTTTATATCCAAGTCCCAGTGCAATTTTTCTTCTACCAGTTTGACATGAATATTTTCATACTCTCCAACTAGTTCTTCGATTATTTTAAGCGTTTTATCCATTTCTTTCTTCAAACTGTCAATTTTATCCTTTTTCAATCTCACTTGATATTTCGGAGTTAAAGAAACTTTCCTTTTAACCAGCCAGTCATCTTGCAAAAGTTCATCTGCCAAACCTCTAGGTTCTTCAGAACTTTTATCTGTCATTGACATACTCGCAATTTCAATTTCTTTATCGGTAACTTCAAACAATGATTCATCATCTTCATCAACTGGTTCCCAAACAATTCTTTCTTCTCCTATCAGTGTCATAATCTCCCTGATTCGCAAATTATAATTTTTGATTTTCAGAACAGTTTCTTTCCTCAAACAGGCTACATCTTCAAAAAGACTATTAAATGCCAATCGTTTTTTAAGAATTATATACTTTAAAATAGAAATGTAATCTATTTTCTCTTCCCGACTTTGAAGCTGGAATGGTTGTTTTCTAAGATCTTTGCCTACCGTATCTCTAGATATAACTTTAGGAGTTTCTTCAAAAGTCAAATCTTCTAAAACATATTCAACCGGTACTTCCTTTTTGCACTTAAGGGTTTGCAAATAGGTTTCAAGTTGAATTTTTTCATACGCTGCACGAATTTCTAATTTATCTTTTTCCGACATAGCAGGTATAGAATAATTATACAGAGGACTCGCTTTCTCAAACGATTTCAAAATTTTGCCTTTCACAAACATATTTTCAACACATTCTTTCTGTATATTTGATGTTTCGCTTTCTATTTTGGATAACTTTTCTTTTTGCTGAAGAATATAGTTTTCTGTGTCTTCTTGTCTGGAATTCAGCATTTTTTCTTTAATATCTTCATCAAATATAAATTCTTCACTTTCAATTTGATGCTCTTTAGGCACGGAAAAATTTTCCTCAGCTAATATTTTTAGTTGATTTCCAATATTCTGAAATTTAGCTTCCAGCGTTTGCTTTTCCATTCTCAATTCCAATAATACATCTTTGTAAAGAAATAGAAGTTGTTCCTCAATCCATGTTGAAATTGGGGTTTCAGTTTTAGATTTCAAAGTCATTTTAGATAAAAATTCATATTCAGTTTCTTTATTTTCTTTATTGTATAATGTCCAAGTTTCTTCTTTTTCATCTGGTATAGAAGGTAGTTTGCAAGAAATTATAGCACCCATAAATCCTTCAATGAACACCATATTTTTAATGAACGATATACAAGGCACAATTCCAGGCTGAGCAAAGAAATGTTGACTACACAAAATCTCAAAATCTTTAGTATTTCTTATGCATACATAGCCAAGGTTATTAATAGTCAATAACAAATCATGTGAGGGAGATAGTAACAGTCGACAACTTTCAAAATGTGTCAATACCTGCACGCTGTTGTCTGTTGTCTCCAAACTAAAAGTACCAATTTCTTCATAGGGAATTATCAATATTCCGTTTCTACTTGGAAAAGGTAGTAACAGTCCATTTGTATGGTGTGCAACAATTGAAGAACAATTTTCATCCAAATTTATTTCTTTCAATTTGATTACATCAGATTTTAAAACGCCAGATTTATCTTTCCAGCATTCTTTATAATTTGCTTGAAAATTTTTAGGTATTTCAAATTTGATGATGCAATCCTTCTCAGATTCATGTTCTCCTAACAAGCAAACAAATGTTACACCTTCAACAGCTTTACTAAATATTGCAATATCTTTTACAGTATGTCGTATTGGAATGTAACCTAGTATCATTAAACCTTTGGAAGGCAAAATACTGTATATGAATATATTTAAATCATGAGTTACAAGAATAGCAAACTGACCATATGGTGACCACTTCATAAGTTTAACCGCTTTCTCACTTGGTCTTGATATTTCAACAATTCTAAAACTCTCTCTATCAGTAATATCAAGTGCAAATACATATGACTTACTTGTTGATAATAGTAACATTGAGAAAGATGGATTTTCTGCAACGCATTCTATATGTTCACCAATATTGAAGGAATATACTGGAATACCTGTAGCTACCTCCCATATTTCAATTATGCCACTGACTCTAGTTGATATGCAGTAATTATCAGTTGCAAAAATTCCTACTATATGAGAGGCATCTGTACATGAAGAGATGTAACTTTGGTCATTTTCATCTTCTTTCATTTCAACCAATTGAATTGATCCATTATTATTAATGAATAATAAATTTTCATAATCTGGAGAAAATGTCATTCGTCTTGGAGATTCTTCGATAGAAAACTTTAATATCAGAGACCATTCATTGACGTTTTCCACTAGAAATACATCTCCATAATTATTACAAATATACAGACCATTTGCATTCAGTGCCATACATGAAATAGGGTTACTGACATTTTTTGACTCGATATCTGGTGGTGAATAGATAATTTTTACTGACAAATCAGATAGCAAAACTACAAGAATTGTTCCAGTGACACAAGCAACGATAAGTTTTTTATCTGGTAACCAACAATGACAAGAAGCTTGAAATCTCTCCTTTTTGGTCAGAAAATCATAGAATTTCACCACTTCTCGATGCGACAAGTTTTGCGAAAAAGCATTCAAAGGTATTTTGTGCAACAACTCGGAATGTATTCCCCATGTATCATGATGCATTTTGTCGAAATAAGTAAGACCTTCTACACCTCTATCATCCAAAGAAGTTGTTCCAATTTTATCTCCATAAATTGGAAGATATAAGGATCTTTTCTTAAAGTTAACTCCTTCGCAAATATCTTCAATTTCGTAGAAATGAAGGCTGTTAAATTGCTGAAACACAGACAAATTTGTAAAGCGAGGATGAAAAGACATGAAGCAGGTAGATATATTCTCAACAGCAAGTACATGCGAGACGGAAGCAATTTTGACAGACTTTCTCCAGTTCCACAATGTTAGATTAAAACTCAGAGAATCCTCTAAAGATAACAGATAATCATTTCCAGACAAAAGTAGTTGTATGAAATGAGGTTCTTCTGCAACTTTCCATTGAGATATAATATCCAAACTTGGATAATTTAAGATATAAATGAAGGAATTGTGACTTGCCAGTGCAATTAAGCTTAACTCACTATCACCATAAAGACATTGTATATTTCCATTTGGTCCCTGAATAGAAACTTCTGAAAATTCATTAGTTGAGCAAATTTTTATGTACGATCCACTTTTGAAACATATTTCATTTTCAGAAATAAAATACGCGTTTTCATCACACTTACCCTGAGTCCATAAAATATCCATCTCCATGTTTGTACACATGAAGAGAATTTGAAATTACACAATAAATTAAAATGAAAATGGCTTAATGTGATTGCTAAACCACAGTAAATTAAAAAAAAAATGGTTCAATGTGGTTGCCAAAACGTGCAAGTAGCATTTAGAAATACACATATTTTTGGTGCGATTAAAAGAAGTGACATTACTAAACTGACATTTATATACTCAATGCACATATTTTTGTAATTTTTTTTAATTTTGCAAAAACAGATAGTTTTCATAAACGCCACAATCGCCAACATATGATAGAATTATCCTACGAATGTAATAAGAGAAAACAGAATTGTATTTAGCATGTACTACAAAAATCGAAAACAGTTGTTAACTGTTTTGGTCATACATGGCTCTGATTTCGTACGACGGTTTCGCAGGATAACGAAAACGACAACTGAGTTTCGAATAAGCCATCATTGGTGAGAATGGTTGCCTCTGCGAACCCAGCGTTGCCCTGGAGTTAAAGCATGATAGTTGTATAACATAACAAAATAAATAAATCTTATTCATGAAAATAATAGAGAAAATTGCAAGCAACCCGTGTACATTGACATAGCGGGTGTCATACGATCCTCTTCCCAAATCACAGAACCGAAACCCTTCACTTACGGATACTTGGCGTTCAAACATCTAGTTGAAGATCTGAATTTCAACAATCTCAGCACAATTAGACCAATGTATATATTGGTCCTATCTTCTGCAAAGTGACATAATTTTTATCTTTCCAATTCCCAATTTCATCTCTATTTTGACCGCTCATGAAACCGTGAAAAGACTGAAAGAGCTCCCTCCCCCCCCCCGAGACACACACACACACACACCAGCACCACCACCACCACCACCACCACCACCACCACCACCATGATAGCACATCAGCTAACATTCTTGGCATTAATGCCCTCCGAAAGAGAGGAAATTCTTTCAGAATCCTTTCCCCCAAAAGAAGGTGAGAATAAAAAAACGCACCGCGACCAGTAAAAAGCAAATGTTTTAAAAACTAGGGCCTTCTTCAAAGAACTGGTCCATGGGGGCCCTTTGATATATATTGCTGTAATTTGAAAAGAAATGGAGATAGTATAACGAACATTATATTAGAAGAAAATTTGTCTGTGTTGGTATCTACACTGAAGTACCAACAGTTATGGGATATCTCTGAAAAATCGTGTTGAGCGTTCCTCTTAGCTCAGCAAAGTGCAGCAACCCGAAGTAGCATAGACTCAACTAGATAGTGGAAGTCTCCAGGAGAAATGTTTAGCCATTCTCTCTCGATAGCAACCCATAAATGCTAGGTTATGGTAAGTGATGGGATTTGGGAACGAATGGTTCTTTCGATAATATCCCAAGTATGCTCCAAGGAGTTCATTCTTGACAATCTAGGTGGCCAATTTATGTTCTGGAATTGTCCAGAATGCTCTTCAAACAAATCGCAAGCAATATGTGCCGGTTAATTCGAAACAGTATCATCCTGGAACATCCGATTGCTATTGGGATACGTGAAGTCCATAAACGGCAGCAAATGGTCACCAAGTAGCAGAACATAGCGATTTCCTGTCAACTACGGGTTCAATTTCACCAGAGGACCCAATCCATGCTAAGTAAACACTACACCATTATGAAACCACCACCAGCTTGCACACAGCTTTGTTGACAAGTTGGATCCATAACCTCATGCGGTTTGCGCCACACCCGAACGCGACCATCAGCTCGTATCAACTGAAAACGTGATTTATCGGGCCACGCTACCTTCTTCCAGTCATCTAGGACCCATTGCATGTGTTCACATGCCCAGGTGAGGCTTTGAAACCGATGATGTACTGTGAGTAAATGCACTCGAGTTCTTCTGCTGCCATATCCTATGAACGCCAAATTTCGCTGCAGAGACCTCACAGATAAGCTTGTAGTGCGTCCCTCATTGAATATGGTAGTCAGGTAACGCAGTGTAGTTCGTCTGTTAGCACGGACGCTTTTGCTCAGACGTCGCTGGTCTCGATCATTCAGCAGACGTGGCCGCTCACTGCGCTGTCTCTTGAGGGAGGTAATGCCTTCCATGAGGTGCTCACGATACACCCTTGACACTGTCAAGCGAGAACTTTTCAAAGTCTCAACAACTTCTGAAACGTATCTTCTACGTATCATTATCATCCTGGAATATCCCAACATAATTGGGGTACGTCAAGTTCATAAATGGTTGCAAATGGTTACTAAGCAGATGAACGTAGCGATTTCCTGGGAATGACCGGTTCAATTTGACCAGAGGACCCAATCCATGCAAAGTAAACCCTCCCCATACCATTATGGAACCACCACCAGCTGGGACATTGCCTTGTTGACAAGTTGGATCCTTAGTCTCTTGGGGTTTGCGCCATACCTGAACGCGACCATCAGCCATACCATTCTGGATCTTCCATCAACCAAGTGGAAACGTTACTCATCCAACCACGCTACCTTCTTCCAGTCATCTAAGGTCCTTTGCATGTGTTCGTGAGCACAGGTCATGTGTTGAAGTCGATGATGTATTGTGGGTAAACTCGAGGGCCGCCTATGTTGCCATATCATACCAACGCAAATATCTCTGCACAGACCTCACAGATACGCTTCTAGTACGTCCCTTATTGAATGTGGTAATCAGTTGACACGGTGCCTTTCGTCTGTTAGCACGGACGCTTTTGCTCAGATGTCGCTGGTCTCGATCATTCAACAGACGTGGCCGCTCACTGCGATGTCTCTTGAGGGAGGTAATGCCTTCCATGAGGTTGGGATACTCACGATACACACTTGACACTGTTAAGCGAGAAATCTTCAAAGTCTCAACAACTTCTGAAATACTATATTCCATGCGTCGAGCCCCCAACTAGCATTTCACGTTCAAACTCGGTTAATTCCAGTTGAGTAGCAGTAATCACGTTATTTAACATTTCACATGACATTATTTAACATTTCACACGTTATTTAACATTTCACACATTTCAAGAGTCCAATAGACAACATTGACATCCATCTGACTCTTTATGCCCCCTGAGCGCGATGCGAGCGCCTCTTGCAAATTTGCATACTGCTATCCCATGAAGTTTAGCTTTTGAATTAGCTCTTTTGAAGCCTTTTTAACACTTTCTAACATAGTTAAAAAGTGTTTATGACTTTGGACATTCTGTTTGTCTGAATGTCCGTTCACACGATAATTGCCGTAAAAATGACTTTCTCAAAATGAAATTTTAGTATGTTGTAGGGGCGGTCTGTGGGACGTATTTAAAAATATCAGCGCTGAATGTGTCACATTTTAGCGATGTATTAATGAAATTGCATTTCAGTTGGAAAGTGTTTCACAATAAATTCCTTATGCATGATTGATCTTTCTTGTTATGTCATCGATTTGGAATTAAAACTCATTAAGGGAGAAACAATCAATTTATTTCAGATTTCAGCCACTTGAGCAACATTTTCCAAACTCTTAACTTTAGTTTTAAAAAAATGGAAATCGTGGAGCAAAAATTGAGGTGCGAGTGCTCAGTCATTCTTAGTTTTTTTTTAATTTGACCGGGTTAAAGCCGTAGACAAAAACTATCAACTTTTACTAAATTCCGCCTCTTTGGCTCTTATCATCAAACATTCCACTTACGTTTAATCTTCGTAAAAATCCATCAAAATCAGGCTTCAACATAAAATAACAGAAAAACTGATTCGAATTTTTAAAATATCTGGTCGAGCCGTACCTTCTCAGGTTCTGAAGTACCTCTGTGCCAAATTTCATCGCTGTGCGAAGCTTACATTTCTCACTACAGGCGAGACACACATACACACACAATCATTAATAATATAAACACATTGATTCATCTGTCTATCTATCTATTTTTGGGTAACGCTGCTACAAAGTATTGCAAAACGTATTTCAATGACAGATAAACATTTCATCAACTCTGGAGCTTTACGAGCGTATGACATCAGATACTGAAAGTGAGTCCATGATGTGGGGGGCCCGTTCCCTACATAATGCGATGACTATACTTCTTGTACAACAAAAAACTGCAAGGAAACCATGGAGCTATATGAGCGTATGACATCAAATACTGAAACTAAGTCCATGATGTGGGCTGCCCATCTATATATATAAAGAAGAAAAGTGTGTATATACATATGTATGTATGATCCAACATCACGAGAGAACGGCTGAACCGAATTTGATGAAATTTGGTGGGTAGTCTTGAAACAGCCTCGCTTAAAATTTAGTCTATGTTTCGAATTTCTACAACCAGGCGTTCTCCACATATTAGTGAAAAACAAAACTTTCGTTTGTCTCATCATCACGGGAGAACAACTGCACAAAATTTAATAAAATTTTGTGGGTAGCTTTAAAATATCCCTCCATCAATATAGCCCAAGTTTCGATTTTTTAAGACTAGGGGTTGTCGCGATATTAATGGAAAACGAAACTTTTTCCTAGGAGTTCTACTCCTTAAGTCCATGATTCCCAACGAAAAATGTTGGACATCGTTGGTTTAAAACGTGAAAGTGAACTAAATCTCTGAGTTTTGTGGGAGTTTATTGAACATATTAAACACTTTTGAAAATCGCAGGTTTTAAATATGAATTTAAATGGAAACTCTATCACCATGGTTTATTTTTCACAGGTTTACTCAACAACGAAAAGTATTAAGAAATCAAAATGGTTATTTAATTATCAGTATTTTGTGAGGATTAATGATTATTTAATTATCAGCATTTTATATCATTACAAGTCATTTGACTCTGCAGTGGACACCGATGATGCCGTTAATTACCCGCTGGAATTTCTGAACTACCTTGAGCCACCTGGAATACCTTCTCATATCTTGAAGTTAAAGAAAGGAGCACCAATAATGCTTCTGCGGAATTTGGACCCACCCAAAATTATGGAAAGGAACACTGCTCTGTGTCAAAAATATTCTACCAAATGTCATAGAAGCCACGGTATTAACCGGAAAGGCAAAAGAAGAGGACGTATTCATACCTGGCATACTACCAACCGACCTACCATTTAGCTCCAAACAAGTCCAGTTCCCACCCAGTTAGACTGGCATTTGCAATGACCATCAACAATGCTCAAGGACAAACCCTTAAGTTTGCAGGCGTGAATTTAGAAAATTATTGCTTCCCTCATGGCCAATTGTATGTGGAAAGCCAAGAGTAGGAACTTCACAAAATTTGTATGTTTTAGCTCCGGGAGGAAAATCAAAAAATCTGATGTGGGCGACACATGACTTTCCTTATATAATGTAATGAATTTACTACTTTTACAGTAAAACAATAGGTTTTTCTTATAGTAGATACCAATATTCTTTCCAAGATATTGAAATTTCGACAATTAGTCGTCGTTTTCATTGATTTAGCGTCATTTTTATCCATTTGGCGAGATTTTCGTTAATTTGGCAACATTTCAAAAAATCGCCAAGTTGGCGACATTCCGCCAAACTCGTCACCAAAATTTCGGCAAGCGTTATGGACGAAGAAATAAGTTATTCGTACAGCAGATAAATGACTATTGGCGTTCAAATACAAAAGTATTACAGAAAGTATCTTTTTTCATGAATGGAACGAGCTAGATCCACGAGAATGATGTCACGCAATTTATCGCATGGTATTACATATGAAAAGTGAACATGTTTCTCAATAGGAAATATTTTTTTTTTATTTTATATGACTTTTTGATATTTTTTTTGAAAAATGTACAATATCTCGAGAACGGTTCATGTTAGCGGTCTAGAATATATGTTAATCGTTTTCTAATAAAAAATTACATAAGAAATGTCTATTTGCGTAACTTTATTAGCGGTTTTGGTTTTTTTGACGATTTTTTCAAAATTTCATTCGAAAATTTAGGAGAGTTCTGAACATTCGATTATGTATAAAAACAATAGGCTTCCAGTGTTTACAGATTGTGATTTTTATACCAAATTTTGTTCGAATCGGTCCATTCGTTCGTCAGTTATCGTCTCCAAAGACTCACTGACACACACACACACACACACACACATCACTTCAAAAATGTTTGATTCGTGATCAAGGCTTCTTGAAACGTGCTCTCCCGTCGAAAACTCGAATTCGAATATTCGACCCCGTCACAATACTTTCACACTACTTTCTTTTTTATGCATTATGTATATAAGGAAAGTAAAAATGTGGTTTGCAAGCAAGCATTGCCGTAAAACCTAACAAATTAGGATAACGTCACTTAATTTGTTAACATTTGCATTATTGCATCATTGTTGCATGAGTCATTTTAGTTTTCCCTTCAAACTGTACATATCGACTGTACATCAATTGTGGACACCTAATAATCACATTCCGAGAGGCTGTCCGGAAGACCTAGCTGCGAAGGGTGTGCCGGAAGCAGCTATGACTTATATAATGCAATGATTTATTTTCTTACATAATGCAATGGATTTACTTCTTTCACAGTGAAAAAACAATATATAGGATTCACGGCCCTATATACTCTGTAAATTTTATCCGAGTTTTGTGTCTTAAATCCCAACCAACGTCGGGTAATCGCTGCTATTTCCCTATATGATGCAATGACAATAATTAATTCTAAACGAAAAACTGTGATGTAACTATGAAGCTTACATAGCGTATGACATCAGACACTGAAATTGAGCTCATTATGTTCTTTTTAACACTTTACAACAAAGTTGAAAAGTGTTTATGACATTGTTCATTCTGTCTGTCTGTCTGTCCGTTAGCACGATAACTGTCGTAAAAATGACTTTATCAAAATGAAATTTTAGTATGTTGTTCAGACAGTCTGTGGGACCTATGGGAATATAAATGAATAATATCACCCAAATAGTTTTGTATTGAACCAGAGTTGAAAAAAAGAAATACATTGAACCCTATAGGACCTAATTTTTCAAAGATTTTTTAAGCGGATTTATAATTCACAAATTGCTTCGAAAACTTTAAAAAATATGCAAATTATCCCATAAAATATATAAAAACAATTTCAGCGAAATATATTCAGTAGTTTCTTAAATAAAAATTAAAATAATAATTACACCTCTTATATGAAGCGATCACGTGAACATTATATGAAGAGATCACATGGCCCACTTCAAAATAAAACATTGCATCCATCTTGTGCCAAAATCGTGGTTGTTAAAGTTCTTTTTAATTCACACTTAGTGTTGGATCCGTCCTAAAACCGCTTTATTTTTGTTTAAATTCTTAGCATCTACATACTGAAACAACTCAATTACAATATATTTTAGTTTAAATGATCATGCAAATTTGATTATTTCTACAACGAAGCCTATTTTTTACTTATGGAGAATGTAAACAGCAAAATATGTAGAATGAGTTGTATAAGAATTGCTGCATTTCTTTAACGCAAAATTATTTAGCTCATGGAGTCTGCATATCTGATATGAATGAAATATTCATTGATTTTACAGAGAAAAGGACAATTTTTTCGAAGAATTTTTAAGCATGGAGTTTAATTACTTGTACCTCCATGGTCTTAAGTTTTTAAATAAAATAAATTATTTTAGTATTGTGATGAATGAAATGAATAGGAAAATGTTATGACTGAAATGCTGCTTTTATAGAGAGAGCCAGGCGTGTTATATTTCGATGGCGTCATTTGAATAAATTTAGGTTGTTTTCGATGAAATTTTCAAATATAATAAATTATTGTAGTATTATGATAATTTTAAAAACATTACCGAGGAATGTATCGCATTTTAGAGATGGTTAAACCAGGCAATTTACATTTCAATTCCGTCATTAGAATGAAGTTTATTTTTTTCGATGAAATTTTAAGTTTTCAAATATAATAAATTAATATAGTAGTGCGATAATTTTTAAAATATTGCCGAGGAAAGTATCGCATTTTAGAGACGTTTAAATAAAATTGCATTTAAGTTGGAAAGTGTTTCATAATCAATGTTTTATGCATGATTGATCTTTCTTGTTTCTTATTATTTTATAAATTTTTTATTTGAGATATATGATTCTACTGAGCAAACAAACTCAACAAAAGTTGGAAACATTTTTGTTTATTACTTACAGGGCTGAACAACTTACAGGTCTCACTAGTCTAATATTATGCACTTAAACAAATTACCCGGCATAGCCCGGGTACTAAATAAACGTCCACTACTTAAAATATCTTATGTGGGCAGCACCTGACTTTCCTTATATAATGCAATCAATTTACTTCACAGTGAAAAATTTATGCATAAGATCCACGGCACAGTGTTTTTAACGTGGAATTGTATATTTGGCGCTTTTCCAGATGGCAACATATAAAACTATTTCTATGTACCTAATTAATTATATATCACACAACTCTGAATGGACAATTATCAATGTTGTTGATATTGTCATCCACAAAAAGAAATATAGTCCATATATAAAAATATTTTGATAATTAATACATTAAGTCGCCATTTTCATTAGCTGGTCGTCATTTCTGCAATTTTAAATTTATTTTCGTAAATATGGGACGAAATATCGCCAAGTTGGCAAAATTTCACTAGATTATTCACCAAGTTCGACAAATGTGTCGCCAAGCGATACAGACAAGCGGAAAGAGGAGCATTTCTTGCATACTAGGAGGTATACTCGTCATATTACGGAATTCAACGTTTGCAAAACATTACCTCCCATTTAGCGTCATTTTTATCAATTTGGTGACACTTTTGTCAGCATTTAAAAAAGTCCCAAAGTTGGCGATATTCCGTCAAATTTGTAGCTAAAATTTTGCCAAGCGTTATGGACGGAGAAATTGGCTATTTCTATAGTAGATATGAGTATTTGTGGTCAAATACAAAACTATAACCTAAAGTTTCTTATCTCCTGAATGGAACGAGCTCCACAAATATGATGTTAACAAACTAATCGCATAATACAGTCGAACCTCCACTAACAGACACTCCCCGTTTAAGGACAATTTAGAAATCACCAGTCCCTTGAAATAGTACGTTAATTTATTTTGCTCCCTATTAGCGAAACTCCCGATAGCGGACGGAGATTGGGTTGACTAACATATTTTTGTTAGGATTTTGATATGTTCTGAAATTTAACATTGTTGAGAACAAACCTTGTAGATTTACATAAATTAGCATGTTTTAGTATATTTCTTTACGAAGTGCACTTATTTTATATTACAAGTCCAAATTTTAGTCAATACACGTCCAATATCTAAATACTAGCTGAATACAAGTTGAAAATTAACGGTCTTACAATAAGAAACCCACTGAATAGCATAAATTTTTAAACAATTCACGTCTCACATTTTCTCTTAAAATCGAAACTTTTGGTGTGTGGAACCCCCTAAAGGAGAATATATTAGAACACTGAAATTGCACACTTTCTTCATTTCGAACTATCTTACCGCACACCCCAAATTTGAAATCTTTATCTCATACTGAAGCATGTAATTTCATCATTTCGTCTTTCGAACGTTTTCATGTTGTTGTTGTTGTTGAGACCCAGACCGTCCGACCTACCAGAAAGGTGTAAGGTAACTGAACGTTTTCATGTGGAACATTGAAAAACAGTTTCTCTAGTTTTGAACATTTATTTTTGAAAATTGAATAAGTGTTACAAGAACACAAAGACGTATAAAAATATTACTAAAGTAGGTATTTAATAGGAGGCTTTTATTTAAATACGAATGCTATTATTTATTTAAGACGATAATATGCGCCATACTCAAAATATGTTTTACTTTTATCTTCATTGGAAAACAATTCACGTTTTAAAGGCTTAAACGTACAGTCAGCGTTTAAAAAGTCTATATGTATGCCCCGCGTATTAAAGGTGTATAGGCATCGTCCGCGTTTTGAATGTGTATATGCATCGTCCGCGTTTTGAAGGTGTATATGCATTTTCCGCGTTTTAAAGGTGCATATGCATCGTCCGCGTTTTGAAGCTGCATATGCATCGTCCGCGTTTTAAAGGTGCATATGCATCGTCCGCGTTTTAAAGGTGCATATGCATCATCCGCGTTTTGAAGGTGCATATGCATCGTCCGCGTTTTAAAGGTGCATATGCATCGTCCGCGTTTTGAAGGTGCATATGCATCGTCCGCGTTTTAAAGGTGCATATGCATCGTCCGCGTTTTGAAGGTGCATATGCATCTTCCGCGTTTTGAAGGTGTATATGCATCGTCCGCGTTTTGAAGGTGTATATGCATCGTCTGCGTTTTGAAGGTGTATATGCATCGTCTGCGTTTTAAAGGTGCATATGCATCGTCTACGTTTTGAAGGTGCATATGCATCTTCCGCGTTTTGAAGGTGTATATGCATCGTCCGCGGTTTGAAGGTGTATATGCATCGTCTGCGTTTTGAAGGTGTATATGCATCGTCTCCGTTTTGAAGGTGCATATGCATCGTCCACGTTTTGAAGGTGCATATGCATCTTCCGCGTTTTGAAGGTGTATATGCATCGTCCGCGTTTTGAAGGTGCATATGCATCTTTTGCATTTTAAAGGTGCATATGCATCTTCCGCGTTTTGAAGGTGTATATGCATCGTCCGCGTTTTGAAGGTGTATATGCATCGTCTGCGTTTTGCAGGTGTATATTTATCGTCCGCCTTTTGAATGTGTCAATGCATCCTCCGCGTTTCAATGTGTATATGCATCGTCCGCGTTTTAAAGGTGTATGCATCGTCCGCGTTTTGAATATGTATATACATAGCCTGCGTTTTAAAAGTGTATAAGCATTGTCCGCGTTTTAAAGGTGTATATAAAACGTCGTCGCTTACCTCGCATAAAGAACATACTTAAAATAAACCTATTAATATTTTCATGGCATATATGTCATTGATATCCTACTAGTTTGCTTAAAACCTGAAAATTATTTCATAATTTCATTTTTCTTCCAGTGCCGTCTTTATATAAGCAGAGAGAGAGATCGACGACAAAATTTAGTTCACGACTTTCAAAACAAGATTTAAAAATATGATAGAATTGTAATTATCTGCATTTCTTTTCTCTTCGTACATATAAAGTATGTCAAAAAACACAAAATATTATGCAGTGTATAGTCTGCGCTATACGGAAATTTTCAAAAGATGATTTAAAAGACAGCTTTAACCCAATGGTTCCCGATACTTTTATATATAGCTCTTAAAATTTTTTTGTAATAAATTTTATGTATCCTTTATTTTATTCAAAAATTTATTTGATTTATATCTCGTAAATTCCTATGAATTAGATTCAGAACAAATTTTTCGCTCTCAGACTGCTTATATTTAAAATAAAATACATCCATTTTCCCGATTTTATGAAGTATTTTTGAAACTGGCATTAGCAGCAACAACTAAACTGTTAAGCCATTTGAGGAGAGATGTTTTTCTGACACACTGAAAAGAAAATGCAGTTCCAAGAGTCTAAAGATCAGAAGAAAATTAAAAAAAAATATTTGAAATGTAAGTTTTAATTGAATTTAAAAAAGAACCAAGTACGCTTCGCGGTTTGAGTTTACCCGTATTTCGAATTCCGAATCTGTGCTAAAATTATTACCAGACAAATGCTTACACAGAAACGGAGTGTACATACAGAGAGAAAGACTGTTTTTTACAATTACACCCAACTCTTCAAAAACTGAATCACACTGTATTTCTATAAATGTTATGCAAAAATATGCTGTGAAGATGGTTGTATACTTAATTTCTAAACACTTCTTGGACGGGAATATTTCTTGATATATAGGAAATAATAAAAGACAGTCCTGCTAGAATCTGTTTCTTATAGCATTAGCTCCTAAACTATACATGAGACCTCAAAAGAAAACAAGATACATTAGTTTCAGAAGTGTAATATTTTTTCTCTTTTGGCGAGTTAGAAATATATTTCAAAATCAAAATTAGAACAATTTGAAGAGGTGATTGCGCCCGCTAAAAATATTAATGCATATCTCTTTGGGGGGGGGGGGGCTTTAGGGAGGCTCTATTGGTTGTAGGGGCCCCCCAAGTAGCGAATTACTACATTTGGTGGTTCTATTAGTTGTCCTCGGTTTCCATCAAAGACCAACACGGGTGTTTCGCAGGGGCGCGGTAGCCCATTGGTTAGCGCGCTGGAGTTGCACTCGGTAGGCCCGGGTTCGATTCCAGCCACTGCCAAAACTGCCGCCGTGTTCACGCGGAGTACGATCACGTTAAACATGTGGGTCCGTAAGTCCTTCCGAGAGGTTGGTGGTAGGGGAAGGAGGGTACGGTCCCTGTGGATGCCTCCCCCACTGGGTTCCGGTCTAAATTGGGTGGCACTTCCCGACCGTCCAAACAGTTGCCTTACACCTTTCTGGTAGGTCGGACGGTCTGGGTCTCAACAACAACAACGGGTGTTTCGCAGATTTAGCTAGAGAGCAGTTAACGTCTTCTCTCTGAAAACCAGTTCCGCATACACACAATATGCTGCAATTCTGATAAACCGCGGACGTGTCTTTTTGCGAGGCACACACACATATTCGCCAGCTATACATACTTATACACAGACTATATACATATACTGACTAACTGGGAACCTATGCCAAAATTCAACCAAATTTTTTTCAGAATATTATCTGTCATTAAGTACCACATTTCTGCAAAAATCCAAACCGAGAGCGTAACCACTTGGAAGGTGTGTAAACATATGAATATCCCCACTTCCCACCATACGCAAACACACACACACACGCGCGCGCGCGCGCGTGCACACAGACATCACCTCAAAAATGTCTGATTCGTGATCAGGGATGCTTGTAACGTGTTCTCCCGTCGAAAACTCGAATTCGAATTTTCGACCCCATCACAATACTTTCCTTATACATTATGTATATAAGGAAAGTAAACACCGAAGAGAAAGACGTCGTGCGAAATAGTGACGACGCTTTGAGGTCCTCGGAGACACTACAAAAGTACTAAGTATGAAGAGTTCAACAATGTCAGAATATTGAAAACTCATCTCGAGAAAACTGTTATTGTTGAAATACACATGAAGCAAACGCTTTGAACAGATTTTTTTCAGTGATTCAAAAAACAGCATTTAAATTTATTTAGGTTCTGTTCATTATTTAATGCACCTGGTAATTTTTCTAAATTTAATTAATTTTAATAGTTTCTAGATATATTATACTACGTACATAAAATTGTAGCTCTTTAAAAGCCCTACAAATGTATATAATTGGATTTTGAATCGAGCTTTAATTTAAACTTAAAAATGTTTTCCTAATGTTCTTAAAAATCCTAACGACTGTTTCTTTTCATTTTATATATTTTCACTCGAAATATCTTCGAAACTATAAAAGATCGATATATACAGGGTGTCCTAAAATGATTGGAACGCGCTTTGATTCTTTACCTGTTGGAGATAAGTGGGCAATTTAAATTGCAAAAATGTTGAAAGTAAGATAGGAAATAAGACTACGTTAATGAAATAGTTCTCCCATTAATTTCAAAAATTTACACATTTTAAATTTTTATAGAATCCCTTTAGACAAATTTGGTCAATCAGAAAATTTTTACTTTTAATGCAACAAGATCATTAAAAAAACCGCATGTCTGTATCTTTAAAATCAACTGAATTATGATAAAGGGAAAAATCTGACTTATGCCACTTTTTCGCGCCATGTGAAAGGCTGTTTCATCAGTGAAAATAGGGATCATAAACAAATTGACTATGGAAAGTGTTTAGATCAAAAATACCTTTATATATGTCAAAATGTTTTATTACAAATGCATCTAAATAAAGCATTACACCGACAGGGATCATATAAAGCAGTCGTGCTCACTACGCGGTTGGGTATCCTATGTATTGTAATCCAGTTTTATCTTTTTTGTGATATGTCACAAATTTACATTTCTAATTTGATATAGGCTCCCCATTCACATGTTCAGTTTTTAATTAAATATAACTCGCTTAATTTTAAAGATACAGCTATGCGAGTTTTTCTATTGATCTTGTTGCATTAAAAATAAAATTTTTCTGATTGACGAAATTTGTCTAAAGGGGTCGTATAAAACTTTAAAATTTGTACCTTTTTGAAAATTAATGGGAGGACTATTTCATTAACGTAGTCTTATTTCCTACCTTACTTTCAACATTTTTGCAATTTACATTGCTCACTTATCTCCAACAGGTAAAGAATTAAAGCGTGTTTCAATCTTCTTGGGACACCCTGTATAGTAAGCGACAAAAATATGCATTAGAAAACTTAGTTTCTAAATCTATATTTAATTTTTACAAAAGCTCTTATAGTTTTCGAGTAATCGTCTTGTCAATTTGAAGAAGTATAAAAATTTTACGTTTTTCAAGTTTGTGATGGTAATATCTTAACAACAAGCAAGAATTCGTAGCTCTTTGAAAGCCCTTAAAGTGTATATGATCAGATTTTGGATATAGTTTTTTCGATATTACAAAAGTTAAGTTTTATTTTACAAAATGTTATTAACTTCAAACTGTTTCGGCTCCATCGGACTGGAGCCACCGCCGATTTTTTCTATTAACCAGTATTGAAAAATACAGAATGTTTATAAAGCCGAAAAAACATGGTTTAAACAGAAAACTCGTGGTTTAAACCAGCCAACATTGTTATCAATCCAAACACTTTGAAGCTGTTTTTATCGTAAGGACATGTAGTTTGTTGTTTAGAAGCAGCCTTCTAAGCTGCTTAACAGAGCCCTAAATTCAATTGTAAAGTTTACGACAACTGGATCTTTCTTGTAGACCATCACATAAAATTACTAGTAAGAAAACTTTATTAACAAATATTAATGCTTCTGTTTATAATTGAATATTAATGTCCTCACGATACTCTAACATCCAGCGTAAACTGAGATAGTCCCAGATAAGCGAATAGGTTTGGTCATTTATAGCTACTAACATTTTAAAGATATTTCATACAAACAACTGGCATAATACTGTTGCACTTGAAATACATAACAATATCTATATAAAGAAGAAAAGTATGTATGTATGTTTGTATGTATGTATATATGTATGATCCAACATCACGGAAAAGCGGCTGAACCGAATTTGATGAAATTTGGTGGGTAGTCTCAAAATAGCCTCACTTAAAATTTAGTCTATGTTTTGAGTTTCTACAACCAGGTGTTCTCAGGCCAACGACCGTACCGTGCTGAAAACACCGGTTCTCGTTAGATCACCGAAGTCAGGCAGCATCGGGCGCGGTTAGTACTTGGGTGGGTGACCACCTGGGAACACCGCGTGTTGTTGGCTCTTTTCGGGCGCGGCAGCCCAGTGGTTAGCGCGCGATTCTCGCCGCTGCCAGAACTGCCGCCGTGTTCATGCGGAGTACGATCACGTTAAACATGTGGGTCCGTAAGTCCTTCCGAGAGGTTGGTGGTAGGGGAAGGAGGGTACGGTCCCTGTGGATGCCTCCCCCACTGGGTTCCGGTCCAAATTGGGTGGCACTTCCCGGCCGTCCAAACAGTTACCTTACACCTTTCTGGTAGGTCGGACGGTCTGGGTCTCAACAACAACAACAACAACAACCAGGTGTTCTCGAGATATTAGAGAAAAACGAAACTTTCGTTTGTCTCATCATCACTGGAGAACAGCTGCACCGAATTTAATGAAATTTTATGGGTAGCTTTGAAATAGCCCCCATCATTTTAGTCCAAGTTTCGAGTTTCTAAGACCAGGGGTTGTCGAGATATTAATGGAAAACGAAACTTTTTCCTAGGAGTTCTACTCTCTAACTCCATGATTCTCAGTGAAAAAGAATGGAAATCGCTGGTTTAAAACGTGAAAGTCAATTAAATCTCTGAGTTTCGTGGGAGTTTCTTGAACGTATTAGTCACTTTTGAAAATCGTTGGTTTGAAATATGAATTTAAATGGAAACTCTATCACCATGGTTTATTTTTCACAGGCTTACTCAACAAATTTTATTAATTTCAATAATAAACAAATTAATAAAAACTATATATATAAAGAAGAAAAGTATGTATGTATGACTAGCTGCGAAGGAAGTGCCTATGGCATGCTGGAAGCAGCTATGACTTATATAATGCGATGATTTTTTTCTTACATAATGCAACAAATTTACTTCTTTCACATTGAAAAAACAATGTATAAGATTCACGGCCATATATGTTGCGGTGTAATTTTTATCAGAGTTTTGCATCGTAAATCCCGAGCAACGTCGGGTAATCGCTGCTAGTATACAATATTTAAATATTTTTATGTGTTTTGAATTCTAAATACAAAGACATATATTAAAACATCGAATTTATTTATTTATTTTTGCACACATACTGCAAAAAATGACAGAACATTAACAAGTATGTAGTTGACAGAAACGCCGAGGAAGGCACAAACATAAACACAGCTTTAGTTGAGCAATCAACGAAGTCATATAAAAGCAGAAATTTACTAAGATATGTAAAGAATAACTTAACCACATATAGTTATAAAGCGATGGAAATATAATACAAAATTAATGTAGATAATGCATGTAGATAATGAAATTTTCATTTTTACATCCAATGAATTTAAATAAAAGAAAATTTAGAAGTTTAAGATCATATATAGAGAAAAGAAAATTTTAATGTCATAAAATAGAAAAAAAATGTGACATATCTGTTAAATTTTTATAAATAAAATTTTATAAAGTGTTGACATATTTTTGAAAATTAAAAAATATGTTTAAATAATTAAATTACAATTTTTAGCCACATTTGAACTACGAAATATTTATTAAATCATTTACTTGATTGAAAATTTCATTAATCATTATTTAGTTATTTAATCGTTCATCAATCGCACTACTGGATTTGATTACAAAGAAGCCGAGACAATTGCCTAGTGGCGTAAAATATAATTTTTTAAAAATACTCAAATTGTAAAACTTGTTATTAATGATCATTTAAATTTCAATACACATTAGTGAAATTAAAATGCACAAAGTAAACTCTAATGATCATAAGCGGATTATGAACACTGAGCAATGTTATCTGGAGAAAGTAGCCTTTGTTCCCTAATTTATAGTTTGTGGTCCGCGCGGAGTGCAATGAAGTTTTATTTTTGAATCGGATATGGCAAGATATTCAGATTGGTTAATTGATTGGTCAGCTTGGTCAATGTTAAGTATGATTCCCTCCCCCTAATACTTATTTTAATGCGTCATGTTTAGTTCTGTACATTGGACATAACATAGTTGCACCAGTCAGTGAATGCAGTAGAGAAAATTGCAGTTGAAACGTAGTTAGTAATATTCTAGACCGAATTATTCAATAAATCAAGGTAGATCTGAAACTAAAGCTAAAAACATTCTTATACTCATGAGGAATTTTAATAAATCGGAAATGTGCCAGATGTTACAAGTAACTACATATTTTCAAAACACAAATTAATATAAAAATGAACTAAAAGCATGTTTGTCAATAATCACTTAAATAATTATGTTCATGAAAATATAAACCAATGATTAAAATATATTTTGATAAGATAATACATTGAATGAATGCGAAGACAGAACATAAAGGTTATAATAGCAACACAGAAAAATAATAACTTTAAAATAATTGGCATGTTTGGATGCCAGTTTAGCTTTTCATCAACGATCAGATTCTACAATTTTAATTTTTCAATTTTATTCAAACAAACGTTGAAAGGTTTCTTTTATTATTTATGAAAATGTATATAATTTTATATATTTTGTAATCCGTTCTATATTCCATAAAACATTACCCTCACAGCAAAGATCGTCACATGCGTGACAGTGACGTTGTAGTCACGTGACATCTGGGTAACAATGTGACATCATATTTGTGACTTCTATGCGACGTTACGTATTAGTAACTTTGTAACTTCATTGTGACTATACACTGTGAACGTTTTTACAATTTAATTAACACGTAACAATGTGACGACATTACAATGGTAATTACAATGTGACGTCACAAACAAGTTAATATGCGACGTTACAAACGATCATGAAAATGACCAAAATGACTTCGCTGTGACCTCAATATGACATTGTCGAGACGTACTGCGATGTCTTGTGACGTCCTAAAGTCACAGTGTGACGTAAATCTTATGTCACAGTGAAAAAAAATGCTGTTAGGGAAGTTTATAGTCATAAATCAAGCCTTAAAGTAACTATTGATTACCATAGCCTGTAGTATATGTTAAGTACTTTTACATAATTTGCATGAAGTAAAATTTTGTTGAAAAATTGTACCATCATGGAAATGTAATAGTTTCCAAAATGGATAAGTTATTACACAAAAAGAAAAAAAATTCCAGATCCAATTATAAGAATAAAAATTAAGATTTGAAATAACAAACTGAAAATGAATTTAGTAACAGGTGAAAGCTACGATTATTTTTCATGGAAACTAATATTATTCTTGATGCAACAGTAACTGTAACATTCATGTTCCGATACCACCACCAAAAATCAAAACATAAGCGACGTAAATATAAAGAATAAATTATATACAAATTTAAATAATTATCTCTGATAACTATAAAATGACATTTATCTTACTTTTTTTTTTTAGTATGTGATGCGATCTCTATTTGTATGAATTAGATTCCAATAAAGCCATATCTTTCAACAACACTTATCTTACTTTTTTCAAATTTCGAACATCAGTCTTTATAGTGCAAAAAATTGAAGAAATAAATAATAAATTTATTATTTATATTATTTTAAATATATTTCTTCTACATAAATATTCAATAACCTTTCTAAAGTTGTTGGAATTTATTTTTACAAAAGTGTGCTTTTTTGTGGTAGCCGGGTGAAGGGTAGAACTATTTTTGTTATTAGAGGCACAAATAACACAAACTGAGCGTCAATCAATTATTTTACCTAGAGATGCACAGGAGAAACTTCAAGATATACATGCCATTTAAGGAGTTTCATCATCATCTCATTAACTCCTTCACAATACCATTGTTTTTAAGCATGATACGTATAACGTTAAGACACATAGTAAGAAACAAAATGACAGATATAAATTCCACATCTTTTTATAATCTTTGATTTCTCTGAGACTTCAACAATATCACAAGTTTGACAGCTTTAACGGGTCATCACCACGAAGCAAACATTTTGCTTTATATTCAAACATTAAGAGCTCCTCAAGTAACGTTAGACTTCTGTATGATCGGGAGATATGCAATAATGTCTATCATTCACAATCCTTGTTTGCCCTGAGGCAGAACTGACTATTGTTGGCGTGTACGAGGTTGGTTGGCCGTCTGACTTTCTTTTCGACAGCAAAAAGACAGTTATTGCTACTATTAAGAGAGATCCAACAACACCTACAACTACCACAAAAGCTGAAGAGTCTGTAGCAGTCGGAAGCAGTTGGGGATTCGTATTGATGTTCGTGTTACGGCTTTTCATTTTGTTTGAATAATCTAAAACTATCCTATTCATGTTTGTACCAAGACCATTGAGTCCTATATCAATGTCTACATCGTATGGGGATGATCTTGGGGTTCTAGAAATGAAATGTTCTTGGACGCTACGCTTGCCAATGCCTCTCCCAGCATTATCCTTCGAACGCACCGTGTAGATACAGTGGACAAACCATTGACGACCATAAGAGACCTATAGGTATTAAAATTTAAAATAAATTTCATATAAAAGTATTAAAAATGCAATTAGGAAATACAAATTTAATAAAATATTTTAAAAGAAACATTTTAAATTACGCGAGTTTAGTAAAATATACTAAAAAGTAAAAAAAAAAAAAAATAATGTTTAGCTATCACAACATTCTTGGTCATATACGACTAAAAAAATCTGATGTGGGACGCACATGACTTTCTTTATATAATGCAATGAATTTACTACTTTTATAGTTAGCAAAATGTTATTCTTATAGTAGATACTTATATTCTTTCCAATATATTGAATTTTCATCAATGAGTCATCATTTTCATTGATTTAACTTCATTTTTATTCATTTGGCGAGATTTTCGTTAATTTGGCAACATTTATAAAAGTCGCCAATTTGGCTACATTCCGCCAAATTCGTCACCAAAATACGGCCAAGCATTATGGATGGAGAAATATGTTATTCTTACAGCAGATAAATGACTATTGGCTTTCAAATACAAAAGTATTACCCAAAGTATCTTTTCTCATGAGTGGAACGAGCTAGATGCACGAGAATGATGTCACCCAATTTATCGTATGGTATTACATATGAAAAGTGAACATGTTTCTCAATAGGAATAATTTTTTTTTTATTTTATATGACTTTTTGATAATTTGTTTTAAAAATGTACAATATCTCGAGAAAGGTTCATTTTAGCGTTCTAAAATTTATGTCAATCGTTTTCCAATGAAAAATTACATAAGAAATGTCTATTTGCGTAACTTTATTAGCGGATTTGATTTTTTGACGATTTGTTCAAAATTTCACTCGAAAATTTAGCGGGGGTTCTGAACATTCGATTGCATATAAAAACAACACGCTTCCAGTGTTTACGGATTGTGATTTTTGTACCAAATTTCGTTCGAATCGGTCCATTCGTTCGTCAGTTATCGTCTCCACAGACTCACTGACACACACACATACTTTCACACACACACACACAGACATCACTTCAAAGATGTTTGATTCGTGATCAGGGATGCTTGAAACGTGGTCTCCCGTCGAAAACTCGAATTTGAATTTTCGACACCGTCACAATACTTTCCTTATATACATTATGTATATAAGGAAAGTAATAAAACCGTGGAGCGCCCATAAAATAATTGTATTTTAAAATTAATAGAATTTTAAGCAACAATAAAAGTGATAACATAGAAATGACATATATAAATAAAGAGGGATTTAAAAAGCAAAATTACGCATGAAAAATACTACACGTAATGTTACTTATTTAGAGTTTAGGCAATCCTCATATAACACAGTATTTGAATTACACGAAAGTCCGTAAAACACTGTCTAGAATTGCTCCAACCCTCAAATAACATATACTTCACTCTTTAAAAATTCGAAGAAGAATTATTTTTCGCATTTGACTAAAATTTTGCACTTTACAACATACAAGTACTCAACAAGCATTGCTATTATCCGGGGTGACCTCATTTGAATTTGTGGCAGCCGACTCTGCTCTTGCTAAAAAGACATCCATCGAAGATGCTTGGAACCTGTACCCGAATTATAAGTTCGGAGGAGAAGGTAGCTTTTGCTCTAACCTTATAATGTCGGTCTTGGAAGCACAAGGTCCCGAGTTCGGTTCTGGCTCGGGACAAACGACGCTCGATCGCTACAATGGTTACCCTGACATACGAGCACGAAAAAACCTTCTGTCTCCAACGATCTCACCTCTCAACACGAGATGGCAGCACCACGCTGAACCTGAGGCGCCCACCACTCTCTTCCTGCTTGACCACGACTGAAGTCACGCCCGAGGCGACAAGCCTCCTGGTCATTCAGCCCCTCAACTGAGTTTCGGATGGGAACACGCAGGGACATTCTGGAATGGCCCCCCTTCTCGCCGAAATTCCACCCGGGCTTCTCATCAAGGGGGAGTGTGTGGCAGCCGACTCTGCTCTTGCCAAAAAGACACCCATCGAGGATGCTTGGAACCTGTACCCGAATTATAAGTTTGAACGAGAAACTAGCTTTTACTCTAACCCTATAATGTCGGTCTTGTAATCACAAGGTCCTGAATCGGGACAGGCGACGCTCAATCGCTACAAATTCAAGTTATCAGCAAGACCAGAGTGAAATTTATTTAGTGCAAGTTTAAATGCAAATTTGTCACTGTGTGCATATATTTAATTTATACCTAATTAAATTTTATGCATACTATAAATGTTTATCAGTATATTTTACTATATTTTGTGTAAAATTGAGTTTATTGGATTCAGTTTATAATAAAAAATATTTTTTCACGCATCTTGAAAAACTTTAGTACTTCAGATTGTGCAGAAAGAAAATTCTGTCCCATCTTCAGGCGCTGAACGCATACTTGATATTACTCACCCATTAAGTGGTGAAGTATTTAAGGATATGTGTGACAAAAATTTGGAGAAACTGTTTCGAGAATCGACACTGACTGGAGACAATCTAATTTAACTAAGCAATGATCCTGATTCGGACATTATAAAAGATGACACACAAGATTCATTCTGAAGTTTTCCCATCAACACCATAAAAAAAGATTTATATTTGGCAAAGAAATTAGAATGAAGGATCATTTTCTGCAAAACGATCCTTCTTTTTCAGGCAGAATAGTTTTTAAGAGGAATTTAACAAAAAAAGCTTATATCCGTACCTTAAAACTCTTCAAGTCTTATATCATAGACATACATTAATAAAGAAAAACCATTTTCTAACATCAATTATCAACATTTTTCCAGTACTAAGAGTTCTCTACCCATTCCAAGAAAGATAATTCGCCTTCAGGTGATGACAGTGAATTAAAAAAAGTTGCATAAATATGTAAATTGGTAATAAAAATTAAGTTTTCCTTAAAAATAGTTTTCTACATTTAAAATAAACATTTGGAATCAAATGTCCATTCATGTATGTACCTGGAGTATCGAATAATACGATTTTCAGTAACATGGAACACAATTATCGCATTTGTATGGATTCTAATACTCATAACACACGAAACCAATTAACCGTGTTATCCAAGGGTTGCCTGTATATGGTAATATTGATCTAAAGAATTTTAAATATAAGACTTTGGTGCCATAAATTATATTATATTATGTTTTTCCATTATTATTATTATTGTATAATATTGTTATACAGGGTGATCCAGGAAGTCTTAGACAAACTTTAAGGGTAGGTCAGGCATACAAAATAACAAGCCCGTTTTACACAGAAACATGCTGCTGCAAACACCACCGTGGGGTTCAACAGATGCAGGAAGATGCAAAAAGAAAAGAATGCAGATAATGCAACACAGGTTTATTAGATATAACAGTTACGGGTATCAATTACAATTGTTTATCGTAGTATAAAAGTGGGTATTCAACGTTCTTGCCATCCGCAGATATGCATGTTTGGCAACGTCAACGTATGGATTGGCGAACGATTTTAAAAATGTCAGGACGCTCACGAATAAGTGTTGCTGCCTCAACGACTTTAGCCAGTTAGAGTCAGATGTTACTCATAAACAAGTTTTTGAGGTAGCCTCACAGGAAGAAATCAGTGGAGGACAAGTCAGGGGACTATGGTGACCTATCAACTGATCCTTCCCGGCCAATCCAACTTGCATAGGTTCTATTAATCTATTGAGATAGTCTTACACATCCTGGCTGAAACATGCATACCTACGGATGGCAAGAAATGTGAATATCTACTTATATACTGTGATAAACAGTCGTAATTTATATATGTAATTGTTATGTCTAATAAACCTGTGTTGTATTATCTGCATTCCTTGCTTTTTGCTTCTTCCTGCATCTGTTAAACACCACGGTGGCGTTTGTGGCCACATGGTCCTATGATAAACGGGCTTGTTTATGTATACCTGACCTACCCTTAAAGTTTATTTAAGACCTCTTGAACCAACCTGTATAATGTGTATTTTGAAATTCGTTATTATTGTGTATTGTATATGTTTAATGTATTGTATACGCTTGTCAACGTTACATTTTTGAAATCTAAATAACTCCACGGCTATGACCAGTAATTGAAACCCATATCGAAGTGTAATGGTCATGGATTGTATTAATTGCGAATTGTGTCAATTTTATTATTTAATATTTGTTGTTCCCATATTCACCCTTATGTTATATGCCTATTCAATATATGTAAAATATGTTCACGGTTTTTGACCGGGTAAAAAAAGAAGCCAATGTGTCTTATTTCTTAACAATTGCCGCTGATGATGGATGTTTGGCGTACGAAAGCGTTCATGTTCTTAATGTGTTTTTAACGTCAAATAAATGTTTTTATTTTAAAGTGTTTTATTCTTTAAAAAATTAATTATTAGACTTGATGCAGTACATTTTATATTTTATTGTATGAAAACTCTTTCATAAATGTGTTTTTATAATATCAATACTGTTACTATGATAAGTTTATAAATATTTGTAATATACTGAATAATAAATTTAAACATGGCAGACACGCGGCAAACAATAAGAAAAAGTCACGTGGGACGGAGGTACACAAGAAAATTATTACACCAATCATTTAGAAAACTTGGCAAATAGTAAAAATATCTGTTACCTGAAATAAAGGTGCTGAATCGAAATGAAATCCGTCAGAAGATGGCTGCTTTTTCAGGAACTCCACTTCTTTGTTGGAGTCTTCTGCAGCTAAAACAGCATTGAAGGGGACACTACGAAACGCCTTTGTAACTGATCGGGGAGCTCCTTTGTCCTGTACAATATATTTGTAAAAAATAAACAATACTATTTTTTACAACATTACTGAATTACATTAACTGAATTTGGAAGATATAAAAACTGAAATTTTGGCATGATATGAACGTTGTCCTCCTAAGAACAACACAGCTTTATTTAGAATTTACTGTTATCTGGAATTAATTCTTTAGAACTAACTGCATTAACTGAAATTTGACGATATAAATAAAAACTGAAATTTGGCGAGCTATGAACAATGTCCTCCTACGAACATCAGAACTTTAATTAAGAATTTGTTGTTACTTGGAATTAATTCTTTAGAATTAACAGCATTAGCTGAATTTTGAAATTATAAATGAAAAGAGATTTTGACATGCCTTAAACGTTGTTTTCGTACGAAAGTCAGTGCTTTATTTAGAATTTGCTGTTACTTGAAATTAATTCTTTAGAATTAACTGAAAGAAAACTATAATAAACTGAAAGAAAATTATTAACTGCAATAACTAATTAAAAACTGAAATTTTGCCATGATATGAACGTTACCCTCCTGCGAACATCAGAGTTTTATTTAGAATTCACTGTTACTTGGAATTTGTTTTTTACAATTAACTGCATTAACTGACTTTTAAAGATATAAATAAAAACTGAAATTTTGACATGTTATGAACATTGTCCTCCTAAGAACATCAGAGATTTATTTATAATTAATTGTTGCTTGGAATTAACTAAATTAACTGAATTTTGAAGATTAACTGAATTTTTGGCTATCTATAAACGTTGTCATTTTAAAAGATTAATTTGCAGGACGATCATAAATAAAGTGCTGCTAAGATCACATTCCCATTGTAAATAACAACATCCGTGGACCGCATTCGCTCTTTTGTGCCTATCAGCATGAAATAGCCGGTCCCTGCAATGGCAGTAATAAAACCTGCTATGCGCCACAATTTCTTGAATCTCTTTGGAAATCGACACTTCAGCCCTAACACGTAACCATCTTCAAATTTCTACAATATTGAGCTGAAGAGTAGGAAATTTAGCTATTTTTAATTATGAAGTTTTCTTACTAACATTACAGGAATCAGCGATTTGATGCTAACGAGCACATAATAAGCGCGAATCCGGTCCATGGATGCTGTTTATATGGATGGATTATTTGCAATAAGGGTTCTCTCCTAACTTTAAAAACTTTAGATGACATCGGCATAACGCCTTTTATACATCAACTATTCTTTTAATGATGACTCTGTGGGTATCTCTCGAACAAATCGAGTGATCCAAGTGAAATTCAGGAAGAACATTTTAATCAGCCATTTGTTTCTTGGACAATCGTCTCCAGAGAATTCCTTCTCCGTCGACTTTTATTCCTTTTTTATCTCTTTGAAAATTAGAAATCATCAAAGAATTATGTTTAAGAATGTTACATAAATAGCTATATTTTATGTAATTATTTTATTTAAATACGAAAGACACAATTTATGGGACTCTAAAATGCGCTGTTCTAGAAACGTTGCACATTTTCCATTAAAAATGAAATCCCTTCTCTTTCTTCATGACTGAATGATTCATAAATAATTTCACCTGAAAATGAATAAGCATCATTACTTAGGAGTAATTCAGAATCGTTCTAGTCATATTAAAAGTTTACATTTCAATAAAATGCGAAATAACTCCCAAAAGTAATAGCCAATTTCCATGAAACTGGGTATTATTATCACAATTAGTAAGTAATAGCAAAAATGTATTGATTTTCAGCGAAATCGAGCTTTAAAAAAGCTTTCATTTGTGCTATAATTTTTTTCATTTGTGCTATCGCTTTCTTTCTTATTTATGGTATTGTTTTCTCCCATATGTGCTACTATAGTTTACCTCTCAATTGTGCTGCTGCGCCCCATTTTATGCGAGATTCAATTATACAAATTTCTGATTTGTGCTACTGTTTTCTCTTATTTTGCTATCATTTCCCTTCTCATTTGATTTAACCATTTCTCTCTTACTTGTGCTATTGTTTTTCTTATTTGTGCTACCGTTTATTCTCTCATTTATACTGTTTTTCTCTCATTTGTGCTACCGTTTTTTCTCTCATTTGTGCTACCGTTTTTTCTCTCATTTGTACTATAATTTTTTCACACATTTACCCTATATTGTCCCTTCATTTGTGTTAATCTTTTATCATATTTATGCTATTATTTTCCCTCTCATTTGTGCTATAATTTCAGCTCATTTGTGTTACTGTTTTCTTCTCGCCATTTCATTGTTTTTTGACATTTCTCCGTTTCTTTATAATATTGTTTTCTCTTTAATTTATGCTAGATATTTCTCTTTCATTTGTTCTATTTGTTTTTCTCATTTATGCTACTATTTACCATATCATTTGCTTCAATTATTTTCTTTCGTTTGTGTTATTGTTTTCTCTCATTTTTGCTATATGTTTCTCTTTCATTTGTTCTATTTCTTTTTCTCATTTATGCTACTATTTGCCATATCATTTGTTACAATTATTTTCTCTCGTTTGTGTTATTGTTTTCTCTCATTTGTGCTATATGTTTCTCTTTCATTTGTTCTATATCTTTTTCTCATTTATGCTACTATTTACCATATCATTTGTTTCAATTATTTTCTCTCGTTTGTGTTATTGTTTTCTCTCATTTGTGCTATATGTTTCTCTTTCATTTGTTCTATTTGTTTTTCTCATTCATGCTACGATTTACCATATCATTTGTTTCAATTATTTTCTCTCGTTTGTGTTATTGTTTTCTCTCATTTGTGCTACTGTTTTCTTTCTCATTTATACTCTCTCTCATTTTGGCTATTGTTCCCTTCTCATTTTTTGCTATTGTTTATATTTAAATATGTTAACCTGCAGATAAAATCATGTATTGTATACATCATACTTTTATTACTTACAATGATCTTGAAGGCGTGCAGCAGTTTTTCAGAATCAGCCACACACCCGTATTCATTGTTTTCCGGGTCATACTTGGGTACGTATCCGTCTACGCCTGCGCAGAGGAAGCATTTCTCAACATTCACAAAGAAGGACTCGCCAAGATTCTGCGTCGGATCCATCATAACACGGCCATATACAGTATCGCCTGTAGGAGGGGAAAACAAAATAAATGTCAAATTCCTTTCATTCCTACACTAAATATTTTGGAAACATTTCTACAGTATTTATATGCATCAGCTTTAAATTTTAAAATCTTTATGCAATTGGTATGAAACATAGATATCGGTAGAAAGTTGGAAACTTTCCATGTCAATTCGTCCTCCATATAGAACCTTTCTATGTCAATTCGCCCTCAGTATAGAACCTTTCCATGTCAATTCGTCCTGCATATAGAACATTTCCATGTCAATTCGTCCTCCATATAGAACCTTTCCATGCAATTCATTTCCATACAAACCTCCTTCGTCCGTGTCAATTTTCATCGGGGACTTTCCAAAATTAAAAACTTTTCCAGGAATATTTGGTCTCCCTAGTGAAAGAATCACCCTGTATGCATTGTGTCATAACTATATGGAAGCAAACAAAAAAAAATAGTACGCGTTGTTGCAATATTATGTTAGTAGTTAGTTAACTTACCATTTACTTTTATTATTTCAAAATTTTAATTAGGCATTGAATTTCTGCAGATTTGCGTGGGATATGTTGTACCAGCTCCTAACAAATCAAACCTTTTTACCGCTGCTTGTGACATAAATCATTTAGGTTAAAAAAGTATATTGCACTCTGCAGTAATTTAAAACAGCGTTGAAATTCTAAAGAATATTATTTCATTTGAATTTCAATCGTGAGTACAGTCAATTGGTAGATAGCTGGTCCGGAAACCTAAAGCTCTTGAAATGGATACTAGATAAAAAACAAAGTTTCTACTACCTGTTATCAGATTACTGATTAAAGCTGTTTTTCTACTCATTTCATCGGCAGAATTTCTGTTTAAATTCCCGCGCATTTTTTCAGAAATCTACAAAATTCTAGTTTCAGATACTTGAGGATTTCTGCAGACTATTTTTTTTTTCAATATTTCTTGTTACGAAATTTCAATATTCCAAATCTGTTTCATACCTGGTAAAAAAGAAGCATCGCTGTCTTCTCCAAACCCCATGCTGCCATTGGACAACCACAAGTCCCTCTTCCGCATGAGGTGCAGATGTGTGTCGAGGCTGTATTGAGCTGGGACTGGATCGCTGACTTGTTGAAAACGCACATTGAGGTCAAAAGTGACAGGATCTCTAGGATTGCACTGAGGAGGATTTGAATAGGGCATGTCTTCAGTCACTGTGCATGGAATGAGCTTCACGTGGTATAATCCAGAGTAATCCCGAACCTGTTGAAATATTCTTGATAGAATGCATGCTGGATGATAATAGTTAAAATATCTCACAACAAAAGCCTTAATTGTCTAATCGCCGAAATTCAGCCAAACTTGAAAGCCAAAGATATACAACCAAATTTAAAACATACAATTGGAATTTTATATAAACAAATCAGCACTAATAGGTTTAGTGTCGAAGATAGCGAAGAGCTCGAATATGTCTGGAAGCTAAGAGAATAATTTTGGGGTACATAAACCAAATGGTTAATGTCAAGTATGATTAATAAATGCTTATTATTGGTTGTCTATGTCAATTACTCAGGAACAGCAAGTATGATTATAAACATATATGATATATGTATGATATATGTATGTCAAGTATGATTATAAACAAATCAGCACTAATAGGTTTAGTGTCGAAGATAGCGAAGAGCTCGAATATGTCTGGAAGCTAAGAGAATAATTTTGGGGTACATAAACCAAATGGTTAATGTCAAGTATGATTAATAAATGCTTATTATTGGTTGTCTATGTCAATTACTCAGGAGCAGCAAGTATGATTTTAAACATATATGATATATGTATGATATATGTATGTCAAGTATGATTATAAACAAATCAGCACTAATAGTTTTAGTGTCGAAAATAGCGAAGAGCTCGAATATGTCTGGAAGCTAAGAGAATAATTTTGGGGTACATAAACCAAATGGTTAATGTCAAGTATGATTAATAAATGCTTATTATTGGTTGTCTATGTCAATTACTCAGGAACAGCAAGTAAATTGCAATTGTTTCTGTAGGTCACATTCTGACACCGTAAGGGAAATAATAATCATCGTGATTTCCTACAAGGATAATATGAAACGTACTGTGTCACTCTTTATTTACACCAATTTAACGTTTGAAATTATGTCAAATGCTAATGTTACGCACATTGACACAGAGTTATTGTGCTCATAATGCTACTCGACGGGGATTTCGTAAATCTGATATCTCTATAGGAAAATAGTAATTTTTTTTTTAATTTCACATTATTGTAGGCATATGGGCTCTTGGTAGTAATTTACGTAACAAGATATGTTACAGAGATGAATTACAAGCCTATTACATTTGTAAATGTTTAGTGTAAACAAAATAAAAATCATAAGAATATAATAAAATACATGTAAAATGTATTTAGTATATTTTTGAATGAAATATCAGATTTTAGGTACCACTGACGATAGAAGGTCGTCATTGTACGTTTAAAACGCCTTCCGTTTCATCCCGTAGAGCCATTTTATACATCACTGTCATCCGGTACCCACTGATAATCGGAAGTCAACAAAACGGTACCCGATATTGAATCGATACGGTGACTTTTAACAGTAAAATTAGAGAGAGGGGATAAATCGCAATAACTGGTTTTTACATTTTTTTCAGAGCTAAATAATTTTGCGTAAAAAAATTCAGCAATTCTTATACAACTCACCTTAGAATCGATTGATTTGTTTATATTCTACATGCTATAGAAATTAGGCATTGTTGCAGAAATAATTAAAGTTTAGTGATTAAAAATATTTGCGAATTTCACAAAATTTAGATACACAGATAATTCGAAAAATAATGCGTTTTTATGACAGATGTAATATCAAATATACATTTAACGTTAGAAATTATGTCAAATGCTAATATTGCGCACATTGACAAAGAGTTATTGTGCTCATAATGATACTCGATGGGAATTTCATAAACCTTCCGAGGAAATTTATTTCACACATTTCGAAGAGTATTAAGTAATTCTTGTAAAGTTTTGATGAATTGTTTAAACACTGCAAGTAGACCCAAAACCGCAGACAATTTAAAGAATATCGTGTTTTAGGAATGAAGACAACCAAGTAAATAAAGAGAAAAATATTATTTAGGTTACTATATAGGTTATTATATAGGTATTTAGTTAGGTTATTATATTATAGGTTATTAAATTAGTTTATTATATAGGTTACATTCTGATTCTGAATCTTATGTTTAGTGATTTAGGTAGTTTGTTTACTATATGATTAGAAGTGTTTGCGCAATCAGCAAATCACAAAATGGACAATTTAACAAACAGTGAAAAGAAAACTTGAAATATTACCTTTCGAAAGTGAGCAAGAATATATTGAAATGAAGATATCATCTTTTAGAAATAGGCCATCGCCTTTTGTTGCTAAAGGATCAAATTTGATATATGTGTGACGTTTGTTACGCAACACATAGCAACCTCATGTGGAACATTTGAAATAGTAATGATGCAATCATGCAGAAGAATCATAAGAAATGTTTATAGCTGATAATGGAAATAAATATATACTTTCCTTGGTGTTGGACAAAAGATATTATGGACGACACGTTTGTCAAGTAATACGTGGCAATTCAAGACGAAAAATTTGAAATAGTGATGATGAACTTGTAAAAATTCAGGTCTTTACCAATGCCGTATAATTTGCATTTTATAAATAAATAGAGTCATTCCTTAAGTTATGTTCTAAGTTTGTGGACACTTCTAGTGAACCCATAATTACGTTGGTCTTAAAATATTGATGTCCATGCACTTCCGCCAATTTATCTAGGTTGCTGCCAATATTTTCAGAGATTTGACGGATGTTTCACAAACTATTTATCAAAATTTTAGAGATTTAAATGATTTGTCAGAATTGCAAAAATTACATTATATATTCATAAAAGATTTATCTGTATAAAATACTGAGGAATATCGGACAGAATCTGGTAAGTGGGTCAAACCGGGTACCATTGTTTCAGTCTAAAGTAGTCCTGCTATCTTATGACGACTCTATAAAATTTATGGCATTGAAGTATGAAAACATTTAGATCTCAACTACAGTGATATATAGCCATATTTTTTTAAAAATAAAATTTTTGGCAAAAGGTTTTTATATGTGTCCTACATTTGAAGTGAACTTTCAACAAATATACTATAGAAAAACCATTGATAAGTATAGAGCTGCATTTTTTATTTAATCAACTAAGTGAAGTGTATATTTAAACTTGTAGATAGGGTATAGACTTAACGACGTCATGTTTTCTTCAATTCAAGACAAGGTGGTCATATAGAATATTTCTAAATCAGCCAGTTCTGACCCTCAAAATTTTGAGCATTAAATGTCGCAATTGGACTTATGGAAAATTCAGTAATGCAGAAGGCAAAAACTTATATTTTATTTGTGAGTTTTGCCACCCAAAATAAACTATCTAACACTTTTTATAAATTGTTACTGTTAAAATATTTGTTATATTTCCATTAAATTTTGGACCATATAAACTTCATGTTTAGAAAGAATTATCTCTGGTTTTCCATCTAGTTCAAAGTATCAGGTAAATAAACATTAGCTACTCGATTTGGTCCCACTCTCCCCTACATATGTATACAGTTCGAAAATATTTGCTAAAATTTTCAAAAATTTTTATAGATTTTCAGTGCTACTACGAATTTTCCGATCATCAGTTATTACGTCAGCAGTGATGAATGAACAAAGAATAGCAATTACCGTCGATTCTCGCTGTTAAATTTTAGTTTCAGCAATCCCCCTTAATCAACAAAAGCAGCTAACGTGCTGAAAATCAGTTACATTTTGTATTTTGTATTATTTTTACTATTTTCAAGTCATTAGTAAAGTTCCGATTAAATTTCTATAATACCCACCGCGTAATCGGACACGAACTGCCATTCCTGTTCTGGTTGTGCAAAGGTTGGTTCAGCGCGGACCAACTCTAGGGTAAAAGTCAATTCAGGGTGATCAGGAGCCATTACCATTGATACAAATCCAGAATCTGTAATAAAGTCATAAATTTCGACAGTCATTAAATTCATAAATTCCGACAGTTAAAGTCATAAAGTCGTAATTAAAGTCATAATATCATAATAGTCATAATGCAAGTCATAAAGTCATAAATTAATAATATTCATACAGTCATAATAATCATAAAGTCACTATACTCATAACGTCCCAAAATCATCATGAAATCATAATTAAATTCCTAAAGTCATGATAGTCATAATGAAATCCATAAAGTCATAATAGTCATTAAGTCATAATAATCATAAAGTCACTATAGTCATAAAGTTACTGTAGTCGTAAAGTCCCAAAATCATCATAAAATCATAAAGTCATAATTAAAGTAATAATTAAGTTCTAATTAAAATCATAAATTTCGACAGTTACTATCAAAATTATGTTTTATATAACACTATTTTTCTAGAATATAATATATTTATCAAAATACATAGATTTGAACAGGCAACAGAACATTAAGTTGTATAATTGTGATTCCATTTATAATCAATCAAAAGTAGCAAGACAAAAAAAAACCTTTCTCAACAACATAATTCAATAAATAATTTAAGTTCATTAGTGTTAAACAAAAGTTTTATTTTATGCAGTCTGTTTATTCAATATATTAAATTTAGTATTGGTATATACTTAGTCTAAAATTATCATTACACGCACACAAACACTGATTTCACCACAAAGGGTTCAATATAATTGAAGGATTTTTTATAGGTGGGAGGGGGGGATTACATAGCATCATAACACATAAATACAAACTGAAAAATTCGACATGGGTGCATACGATACAAAACTATAAAATAATTTGCCACTTCCATCAATGTCTGCCCAGACTCTAAACAGCTGGCATCTAGACACCTCAAAGATTCTTTCCCTATGAAACTTCGGAGTCAGAAGAAACTGTTTTGAGTCGATAAACACCTAAATAAAATCCTGAATTGCAGAAGTTCGTAGGGAAACATATTTCGTGCACAGCGCTGGAGCCACTTATTTTTAGGTATGTAAAGATAATTTTGGACACCAGTAATTTTTTTTTACATTTATGAACTTTAATTATCCGAACTTATTTATTGAATTATATTGTTGAGAAAATGTTTCTGTCCTGCTAGTTTGGAAATGATATTTTAATTCCTGTCTATAAGTGTCCAACTTTTCTGATCCTTGAACTGTGTTCTTCAGCAATTATTTTGCAGTCCGTATGAACTTAATTTTTGGATAAAGGGCGGAGATATGAAGTGTAGTAGGAATATATGTCGCTGATTTTTTTTTTATATATTTTATGGAACAATTTGAATATTACCTAAAATTTTCGAAGCAATTTGTGAATTTTAAATCCGCTTAAAAAATGTTTGAAAAATTAGGTCCCATAGGGCTCAATGTATTTCATTTTTTCAACCCGGGTTCAATCCAAAACTGATTGGGTGATATTATTCATTTATATTCCCATAGGTCCTACAGACCGTCTGAACAACATACTAAAATTTCATTTTGATTAAGTCATTTTTACGGCAGTTATCGTGCTAACGGACAGACACGCAGACAGACATAATATTAAAATATTAAAAATTGTTTAAAACATACCTGTTATAATTAAATGGGTGAGTACCATAAGATAAAAAAGACAATTTGGCGGACATTGAGTTCATATATTTAGTGCTGTTTTAAGCATATATTTAGTGCTGTTAAAGTATTTCCCTTCAGCCTAATCACTTGCAAAAATATTCCATATTTATAATATTTTCATAAATTTTACAAAATTAATTTCCGAAAGAAAAAGGCTTCTACAAATATTATATGTTGTTTTACCAGAATGAGTAAATTGTCACCCTTCTAGTTTTTATCTATACATTTTTTCTAAATAAAGCATTCCTCTTCAAAATTAGGAAACTAAATAATCAAAGACTTCTTGTAAAGTTACCTACATTTCAAAAAACAGTGTGGAAAGAATGTTACATTTCATTTTCAAATGAATTAGGGAGAAAGAAAAAAACGGAAAAATCTCCCGAAAAAGATAGCGGAAAATTTTTCAACTTACATCTCTACTTGCAAGAATCATTTTTTTTATAAATTATCATCAAACTTTATTAGAAATGTCAACTTTATAGATGCCATTTTCGATTTCGACGTATTCAATTACATATACTTTAACTGTTGTTTCTTCAATTACGAAATCATGGCAGGTTAGTGTTATTCTTTTACCTGGGTGACTAAGCACAAACATCCCTCTAAATCTGGGCTCTGTTCGAAAATTAACCAGCAACTTCCCATCTTGCCCGATGGTCATACGAGTCGGGTACAGGTAACCTATTAGAAAAAATGGAGTCATATACACTTAATATAAATGCACATGCATTTGTAATCAGAATGATAAGGCATAATATTAAAAAATACTTAGTTTTTCAAGAACAGTACACAAAAACATGAATAAATTTGTAAATGAATTGTGCTCGCACGTGCATTTCGAAACTAACCATTTCCACCCGGCTGAATGCGAATTAATTGGCTAGTAGTCACAAAATGTAACACCTATACACTTAATAAAATTTCTGAATATTAAAATCCATTTCAAATTTAAGCATAAAAATACCGCACATTTTATATTTCTGTTAACATGGAAATTGCAGTATGTAAAATAATATTTAACCTCCGATCACTGTATGTTGTCACATTTAAACCCAAAAATTAATTAATTATGGCAATATTTTCAATAGTTTGATTTAAAAATTAGCCAACAAACGATTTCGGTATTTAAAATGGAAGCCGATTACCAGAGTTACCACAATGGAATCAAAAACTATAGATAAATTCATTAATTACGATATAACAAAAATATCGGCTGCTGTAATTATAAATAAAAATATCTTAAAAACGGTTGATTGTACACTAATATAATTAGAAAATAATTTAATGTGAGCAGCACATGACTTTCCTTATGTAATGCAATGAATTTACTCCTTTTACAGTCAAAAATAAATATAAGATTCACGGCACTTTGTTTTTAACGTTGAATTGTACATTTGGCGATTTTTGGGATGACAACATGCAAAACTATTTCAAACTGCCCAACTAACTTATATCTCGCTCAACTCTAAATAAACAATTATTAATACTGATAGCATCCTCGATAAGCTATATAATCCATATATTAAAATATTTTAATAATTAATTCACCAATTAGACACCAGTTTCATTAATTCAGAGTAATTCTTGCAATTGTGACGATATTTTTGTCAATCTGGGTCGAAATATCTGCAAGTTGGCGATACTTTGCTAGATTATTCGCCAAGTTCGCCAAATGCATCATGAAGTGTTACAGACAACCGGAAATGAGAGCATTTTTTATATACTAGAAGGTATGCCCGTCATATGGAGGGAAATCAGAATGTGCAAAACATTACATATCATTTGGAGTCATTTTTATCAATTTAACGACACTTTTGTAACTTTGGCAACATTTAAAAAGCCGCCAAGGTGACGATGTCCCGCTAAATTTCTCGCCAAGCGTTAAGGACAGACGGACGGAGAAATAGGTTATTCTTATAGTCTATACTTATATTCTTTCCACGATATTGAACTTTCATCAAATAGTCGTTATTTCATTGATTTAGCATCATTTTCATGAATTTGGCCAATTTTTATCCATTGAGTGACATTTTCGTCAATTTGGCAACATTTAAAAAGTCACCAACTTAGAGATATTCCGACAAATTAGTCACCAAAATATTGCCAAACGTTACGGACGGAAAAATGGGATATTCTTATGGTATAATCTTATATTATTTTCGCGATATTGAATTTTCGTCAATCAGTCGTCATTTTCATTTGTTGGCTATTTTTATCAATATGGAGACATTTTCGTTAATTTGGCAACATTTAAAAAGTCGCCAGGTTGGTAACATTTAACCAAATTCGTCGCCAAAATCTAGCCAAGAGTTATGGACAAACAAATAAATTATTCTTTTAGCAGATAAATGACTATTGCCGTCCAAATACAAAAGTATTATCCAAAGCATCTTACCTCATGAATGGAGCGAGCTAGATCAACCAGAATGATGTCACCAAATTTATCGCATGACATTACATATGAAAAGGGAACATATGTCACAATAGTTAATATCTCTTTTTTTATTTTATGGTATTTTTTGATACATTCATTTGAAAAATGTGCAATATCTGGAGAACGGTTCACGCTAGCGTACTAAAATTTATGTCAGTCTTTTTCTAATAGAAAATTACACAAGAAATGACTATTTGTGTAACTTTTTTGTAACTTTTGTGTAACGTTTTTATTTTTTGATGATCTTTTCAAAATTTCACTCAAAAATTTAGGAGGTTCTGGACATTCGATTGCGTTTAAAAACAACAGGCTTCCAGTAATCATGGATTGTAAATTGTACCAAATTTTGTTCCAATCGCTCTATTCGTTCGTGAGATATCGTCTCCACAGACTCACTGACATACACACAGACATCACCTCAAGAAAGTTTGATTCGTATTCGGGGATGCTTGAAACGTGTTCTCCGTTGGAAACTCGAATTCGAATTTTCGACCCTGTTACAATACTTTCCTTATAGGTTATACTATGCATATAAGGAAAGTAATAGGATATTTTTTTTCTGCACATGATGGCATAAAGCGATTTTTTTGTGTCGAGGCTTTTATCAAGTTATAGCTAAAAATGTTAGAACAAAACATTGCGCAAATTTAATTTTTTCCGAATTAAACTCCAATATTTTAAATTATTTTAATCGCTAATAGATCAAGTCACACATATATGCAAAATTTCAAGTTTCTACCTTCAACAGTGTGTGGGATGAATTCAGCTGTTAGTCGGTCAGCCTCATTCAGCTGTGTGATACTGATATGGTATTTTCTGATCTACATTTTATTAGCTACTAGATCTTAAAGCTATTAAATAACATTATAAGTTTGACATAATGACATACCTGTATGTTAAGTTTTTATAAAAAAAAATTGCATGTTAAACGAAAATATGGATTTATGACTAAAAAGACAAGGTTTGTTTATATAACGTATATTTTATAAGACTAGGGGACTCTGTCCCCTGCTCGCGACGCTACGCCAACCCCTTCAGGAGGTTGACGACACTACGCCAACCCCTTCGGGAGGTTGACGACGCTACGCCAACCCCTTCCCCTCCTACTCGCTGCGCTGGCAGAGTTCGCTTCATACCTATCTCTAATAAACATTCTACTTACAAAAATCTCTTTTGCTATCCGTACCTGTTTTCTGCAAAAGGTAAAACCAGAGATTTTTCTTATCCCAAGGAATCCAAAAACTGCATTCCTTGATCCTGAGCTCACTTTGCGTGCAATTTCATGCCAAACTAAAGTTTAAATCGATTAACGGTTTATTTCATCGTGCTACCCCTATTATTTCTCTACAAATGTACCAAATGTCATATTACTTTCCTTATATACATAATGTATAAGAAAAGTATTGTGACGGGGTCGAAAATTCGAAATCGAGTTTTCGACGGGAGAGCACGTTTCAAGCATCCCTGATCACGAATCAAACATTTTTGAAGTGATGTCTGTGTGTGTGTATGTGTGTGTGTGTGTGTGTGTGTGTGTGTGTGTGTGTGTGTGAAAGTATGTGTGTGTGTGTGTCAGTGAGTCTGTGGAGACGATAACTGACGAACGAATGGGCCGATTCGAACCAAATTTGGTACAAAAATCACAATCCGTAAACACTGGAAGCCTATTGTTTTTATACGCAATCGAATGTTCAGAACCCCCTAAATTTTTGAGTGAAATTTTGAAAAATTCGTCAAAAAATCAAAACCGCTAATAAAGTAACGCAAATAGACATTTCTTGTGCAATTTTTCATTAGAAAACGATTGACATAAATTTTAGAACGCTAACATGAACCGTTCTCGAGATATTGCACAGTTTTCAAAAAAATTATCAAAAAGTCATAAAATAAAAAAAATATTTCCTATTGAGAACCATGTTTACTTTTCATGTGTAACACCATGCGATAAATTGGGTGACATTATTCTCGTGGATCTAGCTCGTTCCAGTCATAAAAAAAGATACTTTGAGTAATACTTTTGTATTTGAACGCCAATAGTTATTTATCTGCTGTAAGAATAACTTATTTCTTCGTCCATAATGCTTGGCGAGATTTTGGCGACGAATTTGGCGAGATGTCGCCAACTTGGCAACTTTTTTAATTGTTGCCAAATTAACAAAAATCTCGCCAAATGGATAAAAATGACGCCAAATCAATCAAAATTACAACTAATTGAAGAAAATTCAATATCTTGGAGAGAATATAAGTATCTACTATAAGAATAACATTTTTTTAACTGTAAAAGTAGTAAATTCATTACATTATATAAGGAAAGTCATGTGTTGCCCACATCAGATTTTTTTTATATTTATAAATATAAATATAAAAAATTTATAAATATAAATTTATATTTTTATTATAAATATAAATAAATTTTATTTGGATAAAAAAATATATTCCAAATATATTTCATATGAATTTCCATGGAGATAAATTCTCCATGGAATTAAAAAAAAAATTACGACTCCACGTTGAAAGTAAAGTTTCCAAAGTGGTTTGTGATAACTCCAAAACAATGGCGTGTATTTATTTCAGGTTACAAGTACTTAAAAATAGTCAAACATTTAATAATAGTAAATACATTTATTTCTTTATGGATTTACTTCCTTCTTAGAAAAAGAAAATCTGATGTGGGTAACACGTGACTTTCCCTTCAGACTCAAATCCATTTTCTCTTCATTTCTTTTGTAACTCATTTACTGCACAAAATAACACTGAATTTGCACTTTTAATTCAATTTTTTTAATTTCCTTATATACATAATGTATAAGGAAAGTATTGTGACGGGGTCGAAAATTCGAATTCGAGTTTTCGACGGGATAGCACGTTTCAAGCATCCCTGATCACTAATCAAACATTTTTGAAGTGACGTCTGTTTGTGTGTGTGTGTGTGTGTGTCAGTGAATCTGTGGAGACGATAACTGACGAACGAATGGACCGATTCGAACCAAATTTGGTACAAAAATCACAATCCGTAAACACTGGAAGCCTATTGTTTATACGCAATCGAATGTTCAGAACCCCCCTAAATTTTCGACTGAAATTTTGAAAAAATCGTCAAAATATCAAAACCGCTAATAAAGTTACGCAAATAGACATTTCTTATGTAATTTTTCATTAGAAAACGATTGACATAAATTTTAGAACGTTAACATGAACCGTTCTCGAGATATTGTACATTTTTCAAAAACATTATCAAAAAGTCATGTAAAATAAAAAAAATATTTCCTATTGAGAAACATGTTCACTTTTCATAAGTAATACCATGCGATAAATTGGGTGACATCATTCTCGTGGATCTAGCTCGTTCCATTCATGAATAAATATACTTTGAGTAATACATTTGTATTTGAACGCCAATAGTCATTTATCTGCTGTAAGAATAACTTATTTCTTAGTGCACAACGCTTGGCGAGACTTTGGCGAAGACTTTGGCGGAATGTCGCCAACTTGGCGACTTTTTGAAATGTTGCCAAATTAACGAAAATCTCGCCAAATGAATAAAAATGACGCTAAATAAATGAAAATGGCGACTAATTGTCGAAAATTCAATATCTTGGAAATAATATTAGTATCTACTATAAGAAAAACCTTTTTTTTTTTACTGTAAAAGTAGTAAATTCATTACATTATATAAGGAAAGTCATGTGTTGCCCACATCAGATTTTTTTGTATGCTGTAGTTTTTGAAGTACGAGAGAGATAAATCGCTGGACGTGCCGATACGAAAAAAAATATTCACTTCAGAAGTGCATAAAAAGTAAAATATTTAAAAAATTACATCGAAATTAAAAAATGGGGCTCCGTCCTGCAAAAAATTCGTGTTCTTGCTATTGTTATTCTATCCAGGACGCGAACTCGCAGTTCAAATATTCCGTCTTTGATTTTGACATTAAATATTTCTTAAACTACAGAATATATCAAACACGGTTTACTTCATCGTATTCCCCAAATACTTTTCTACAAGAGTAACACATTTCATATTTTTATATGCGATAGTTTTTGCGGTACGAAGCAAAGAATCTCGAGAAACGAGAAATTTGTCAAACGATAAACAGCGGCTGCAGCTACATTTTTACTTTCCTTATATACATAATGTATAATGAAAGTATTATGACGGGGTCGAAATTTCGAATTCGAGTTTTCGACGGGAGAGCACGTTTCAAGCCTCCCTAATCGCGAATCAAACATTTTTAAAGTGATGTCTGTGTGTGTGTGTGTGTCAGTAAGTCTGTGGAGACGATATCTCATGAACGAATGGAGTGATTCGAATGACATTCGGTACAAAAATGACAATCCATGAATACTGGAAGCCTATTGTATTAAAACACAATCGAATATTCAGAACCCTCCTAAATTTTCGAGAGAAATTTTGAAAAAATCATCAAAAAATCAAAACCTTTAATAAAGTTATTCAAATAGGCATTTCTTATATAATTTTTCATTAGAAAACGATTGACATAAATTTTAGAACGCTAGCATGAATCGTTCTTGAGATATTGCACATTTTTCAAATAAATTTATCAAAAGTCCCATAAATTATGAAAAATATTAATTGTTAAGGAACATGTTCACTTTTCATATGTAATATGATGCGATAAATTTGGTGACACCATTCTCGTGGATCTAACTCGTTCCATTCACGAGAAAAGATATTTTGAGTAATACTTTTGTATTTAGACGCCAATAGTCATTTATCCTCTGTAAGAATAACTTATTTCTCTGTCCATAAAGTTTGGCGAGATTTCGGCGACAAATTTAACGGAATGTCGCCAACTTGGCGACATTTTTAAATAAAAAATTTACGAAAATTTCGCCAAATGGATAAAAATTACGCTAAATCAATGAAAATAACATAACGACTAATTCAAGAAAATTCAATATCTTTGAAAGGATATCAGTATCTACTATGTATAAGAATAACATTTTTACTTTCCTTATATACATAATGTATAAGGAAATTATTGTGTCGGGGTCGAAAATTCGAATTCGAGTTTTCGACGGGAGAGCACGTTTCAAGCATCCCTCATCACGAATCAAACATTTTTGAAGTGATGTCTGTGTGTGTATGTGCGTGTTTGTGTGTGTATCAGTGAGTCTGTGGAGACGATAACTGACGAAGAAATGGGCCGATTCGAACGAAATTTGGTACAGAAATCACAATTCGTAAACACTGGAAGCCTATTGTTTTTATACGCAATCGAATGTTCAGAACCCTCATAAATTTTTGAGTGAAATTTTGAAAAAATCGTCAAAAAATCAAAACCGCTAATAAAGTTACGCAAATAGACATTTCTTATGTAATTTTTCATTAAAAAACGATTAACATAAATGTTAGAACGCTAACGTGAACCGTTCTCGAGATATTGCACATATTTCAAAAAAGTTATCAAAAATTCATATAAAATAAAAAAAATATATTTTCTATTGAGAAACATATTCACTTTTCATATGTAATACCATGCGATAAATTTGGTGATATCATTCTCGTGGATCTAGCTCGTTCCATTCATGAGAAAAGATACTCTGCGTAATACTTTTGTATTTGAACGCCAATAGTCATTTATCTGTTATAAGAATAACTTTCTTCCCCGTTAGTAAAACTTGGCGATTTTGGCGACGAATTTGGCGGAATGTCGCCAACTTGGCGACTTTTTGAAATGTTGTCAAATTAACGAAAATCTCGCCAAATTGATAAAAATGACGCTAAATCAATGAAAATGATGACTAATTGAAGAAAATTCAATATCTTGGAAGGAATATAAGTATCTACTATAAGAATAGCATTTTTTTAACTGTAAAAGTAGTAAATTCATTGCATTATATAAGGAAAGTCATGTGTTGCCCACATCAGATTTTTTTAACTGTAAATGTAGTAAATTCATTGCATTATATAAGGAAAGTCATGTGTTTCCCACATCAGATTTTTTTCATATAGAGATATTAAATATTAGAGATAAAATGTAGCATATGCTACCTTTTCTCCATTTTTAACAAATAATGCCCTGTGCAGAAAATGCAGATCAAGAACGATGTATAATGTTCATGAAAGGAAAAAAAAAATGATGTAGGCAGCACATGACTTTCACTACAGACTCAAATTCATTTTCTCTTTTTTATTTCATAATTTATTAAATAAAGTTTAATTGAACAAAATAACCCGGATAATTACTTGAAATTACTCTGAATTTCTAGTTTTAATTTAATTTTCGTTTTCATTTGGAGACTGGGTGTACTTTCAGAGGCGACGTAGCAAAAATGTGAAAAAAATAAAATACCTCGAGTATGGTTAGTTATTGGGTTGATCTCATTATTTTCGTCGTCAAAAATTGCTTATAAAACAATCATTTAATTAATACATTTGAGTATACGTAGTCTTTAATTACTTTCCTTATATTCAATTAATGTATAAGGAAAGTATCGTGACGGAGTCGAAAATTCGAATTCGAGTTTCAAGGGGAGTGCACGTTTCAAGCATTCCTGATCACGAATCAAACGTTTTTGAAGTGATGTATGTGTGTGTGAAAGTATGTGTGTGTGTGTGTGTCAGTGAGTCTCTGGAGAAGATAACTGACGAACGAATGGACCGATTCGAACAAAATTTGGTACAAAAATTACAATCCGTGAATACTGGAAGCCTATTGTTTTTATATGCAATCGAATTTTCAGAACCCCCTCAATTTTCGAGTGAAATTTTGAAAAATTCGTCAAAAATTCAAAATCTCTAGCAAAGTTACGCAAATATATATTTCGTATGTAGTTTTTCATTAGAAAACCATTGACAAAATTTTAGAACGCTAGCATGAACCGTTCTCGAGATGTTGCATATTTTTCAAAAAAATTATCAAAAAATCATATAAAATAAAAAAAAATATTTCCTATTGAGAAACATGTTCACTTTTCATATGTAATACCATGCGATAAATTTGGTGACATCACTAGCTCGTTCCTTTCATGAAAAAAGATAATTTGAGTAATATTTTTGTATTTGAACGCCAAGAGTCATTTATCTGCTATAAGAATAACTTATTTCTCCGTCCATAATGCTTGGCGAGATTTTGGCTACAAATTTGGTGGAATGTCGCCAACTTGGGGACTTTTCTAATGTTGCTAAATTAACGAAAAACTCGCCAAATGAATAAAAATGACTCTAAATCAATGAAAATGACGACTAATTGACGAAAATTCAATAACTTGGAAGAATATAAATATGTACTATAAAAATAATCTACTTTTTTTTTACTGTAAATGTAGTAAATTAATTGCATTATATAAGGAAAGTCATGTGCCGCCCACATCAGATATTTTTAAATTTGGACGATTTTTGTGGATTATTTCACAAAACAAAGCTAGATTTTTTCGCCCAAATCTTATCAGCACCAGTTACTAATAAGTGACTTTCTTATTAACTTTTGTGAAATTTGGTCAATTCGTTTTTCAACTAGAGTGGTTACATATGATTTTTGCGGGCCATTTCTGAAACAAAGAAGTTTCTTTTTCCGAATCGTATGAAAATCTAATGTGCACCAGGGTAACCCACACGTTACTTTATCAATCCACCAAATGTTGGGAAATTTTATCCATTAGATTTTCAACTAGATTGACTGCACAATCAGACACACAGACACGCACACGGATGTCACGGTAAAAGTAGTCTTTTCGGATTCTAAAATGTTCGAAACGTGTAGATTCTTCAAAAACTCGAGTTGCGATTTTCGACCCGATTCCAATACTTTCCCTATGCATTATCATGCATTATAGGAAAAATAAAAACATAATATATGTATAATTATATAACTGGCAGCAATTTCCCAAACTTACACTATTTTCTTGAAAATGTGAAACATTTTGGGATCATTAAACGTACATGGTACGCTTCACAAAAGGACAGACTACAAGACTTACTTGTTCAGAAACTTCCAAAATGTAGATGGACCGGTCATTTGTCCGTTTAGCTAGTAGATTAAAGTAAAAATTCTAACTTTATCAATATTTTCCTTTGTATCCCCAAATCTACGTATATTTCTTTATTATTATTATTAAGGTCACCAAAAATGGCATGATTGTGATGAAAAAAGAAGTTGATTATATTTTAATCAATTCAATTTATATCTTTACATTTAAGCAATTCAACGCAATTCGTAAACTAAAATGTATGTAACTGGGTTCACATTGGTAAATGTTATGCATCACTATACTCCTAATTCAATCGTGGACACCCATTTGTAGAGGTCCGGACTGTACATACAGGGTTCGGTAGAAAGTTCTTAAGCAATATTGTGTAAGGAAAGGTCTTTGAGTATACACGCTATGTCTATATATGGTGAAGAGATCATATCCGATTAAATAAAATCGATTTCAAAGCCCATAACGAAGAACTTCCTTAAACGTTCGAAGAAAAGTCCTTGAACGTAGCAACAAAGCGAGATAGGGGATGAATGCCAATTACAAAGTGGTATAGCATAGTCTAATGTGTAGGAATCGACACCAGTCACGAATGAATAGGGAAACCAATAAATATCTGTCAAAAGTCGTATCATCAAGACCTGTAACACGGTGACACCAGCAATGCTTGTCAAAGTACGCGATTATATCCTTTCGCGAATTCAAATGTGCATTATGGGGAAATGCGCATTGAAATGTTCAATGTGTGCATCGGAGAGAATTGTGTACATTACAGTCCTGTGCATGTAAGTGTTGCTTTATTTACATTCCTGAATAAGACAGCTATTCGCGAAATAGCATATTATGTCAAATAAATAACATTTGTAATATTTTTAGGAATGATTCCTAGTCGTCAATGCTTTGTTACATTTTAATTGGCTCTTTCGTCTATCACGCTGTATTGCAGAGTTCGTTATCTTGACTTTTTATTTACCCGCTATGGGCGCTGCAATCGCTTTAATTCGATCAGTGCCACTTTAATATATACATACTTAACGTGAACAATCATGTACCGTTCCTTACAAAGTTATTGGAGTGCTTAAGAAATTTCCTGGAAACACTCTATACAAAAATTAAGTGGTATGCGGCTCAACTCACCTTTCTCTTGCCATAATCCATTTTTAAGTAACTTGTGATGTTTTTTTCCTTTCTTTCTTTTTTTTTTTTTTTCAAATTTTGAAAAATCGGTATCGTTCATTTAAATTATTAAAATTAAATTATAGCATGTTACCCTTCACTTTAAAGGTCTTAACAAAATATTTCGATTGATACCATACTTGACAATGTACCATAGGGGGCGTAACTCCCCTCCCCCCCCCCACCTTCCGTGGGGGCTAACAACGTCACTAAGACAAAAATTGTATCGCTGCTATTTCTGACAACAATGATTGAAACTATTAAGTATCGTGATCATTGAATCATAAATAATCCCTTTTATGCGTGATTATGTCAAATTGTGTCCTCTGCTTCCATTTTAAAAGAAATATAAAATTTTCGATAAATTTCGAAGTTTTCGCTCGAATGTAAAAAAATTCTATCTAGTTCTAAGTTTCGCGATAACAAATCCGGGTAAAAAAGTTCATAAAAATCCAATAATATTTGCAACAGCAATCTTGTAAACAAGAAATCGATCACAGTCATCAGACAGACACACAAACGGGCATCACTCCAAAAATAGGCAAAACGTGTTCAGGAAGTCTTAAAACATATGTTAGTATCAAAATCTCGAAATCGAAAATTTTCGTGAAAACAGTGCTTTTTCTCTAAATACTATTTATGAGAAATTAAAAATATTTCCACGCAGTTCTTCCTCTTAAATCTACGAGATAACAACAAAAACAGACTAAACAATTTAAAAATTTTAAATGTATTCGTTGCAGATCCATCTATTTAAAATGCACTTATTTTCCAGTCACGTTTTGAAATTTCATTTGATTCTGGATTCTTTCACTAGCATACCAGAAATTCCTAGCTTGTAGTTCTACAGAATAGAATTCCATTTGTGAAAGATTTGATTTCGAATCATATTCGATTCCCACTCACGTGCTGTTACAGAAAGAAAATAATTAACATATAGAACTTCAAAATTTGTGGTTTTTTGTATCAGTACATTCATTTTTTTCCTTTCCCTCGATACATAATAATAGACGTAAAAGGACGTGATGAAATATCCATCTCCTAGGTATTTCTGTACTTCTGTATTCTAGATACCATCTCTTAGATATTTTTGTACTCTTCAGGCATGCAAAATCGCAAGTCAAACATGTTTTTGTTCAATGAGTATGATATTTCTGAAATCAGTTGAGCAATTTGACGATTTTCAAAGTTGACTTGCTTCTTTATTCGCAAAAATGTGGGCTATGAAGATTAAAAGAAATCGAGTAAAAGGATTCATTTAAAATTAAGATATTTAACGGGTCATTCGCTTAATTTATAAATTGAGTTTATATTATGATTTATGAATTTTGCTATTTTAGATCAAAAGCATGAAGCATATCGAGATCAACGTAATATATGGGGTGATTCAAAAGTTCGGAGCTAAAGTAAAACGCTATAAAAAATATCTATGGATCGGAGATACATGCGGTTTGCAGATTAATATTCACCGTGGTGGGGGATTTTGTGTGGCATGAAACAAAATTAGTTCAAACTCTCGACACTCGGGGGGCTACGGCAGATAAAGCCATGGAGATGACTTATGCATGGAGGTGATTGCACACATGACTGGCCTGCAACATCCCCAGATCTCACACCCGTGATTTTAGGTATCCCCACAACGAGAAATCACAGGGTGTGAGATCTGAGGATCTCGCAGGCCAGTCATGTGTGCAATCACCTCCATGCATAAGTCATCTCCATGGCTCTGCCGCAGCCCCCGAGTGTCGAGAATTTGAACTAATATTTTTTCATGCCACACAAAATCCTCCACCACGGTGATTATTAATCTGCAAACCGCATGTCTCTCCGACCCATAGATATTTTCTAACAGCGTTTTACTTTTGCTCCAAACTTTTGAATCACCCGGTATTAGCGTTTTATACATCATAACATGCGGATATAAATAAACATCATACATTAAATAAATTTTTTATAGCATATTTATGCGTATCTATAATTTTATAATGTTTGTTCGATTTTTGAAAGAAAATATTCGAAAAAATGGGGGACCTTCCCTTGGTACTCTCACTCCGAAAATCGATAAACCTTTGACGTTCATCGACTGAAATAATCATGAAAATTTTCATTTTGCTCTCAATTATTAAAAGATATGCCCAAACTTACAGATCACTGAAATAATGGCTGATTCCTATTCAATAATGCTTACAACAATTAAATTCCTCGTAATCTAAATGTCGGATTTTTAAACAACCCATCGTTATATTTTCTCTTTAAATATGGAATGAATTGAAGGGAAAAAAAATTTGATGTGGGCAGCACATGACTTTCCTTATATAATGCAATGAATTTACTACTTTTGCATTAAAAAAAATAGATTATTTTTATAGTATTTATTTATATTCTTTCAAAGATATTGAATTTTTATCAATGAGTCGTCATTTTCATTGATTTAGGGTCATTTTATCCATTTGGCGAGTTTTTCGTTAATTTAGCAACATTAAAAAAAGTCGCCAAGTTGGCGACATTTCACAAAATTCGTCGCCAAAATCTCGCCAAGTGTTATGGACGAAGAAATAAGTTATTCTTACAGCAGATAAATGACTATTGGCGTTCAAATACAAAAGTATTACTCAAAGTATCTTTTTTCATGAATGGAACGAGCTAGATCCACGAGAACGATGTCACCAAACTTATCGCATGGTATTACATATGATAAGTGAACATGTTTCTCAATAGGAAATATTTCTTTTTTATTTTATATGACTTTTTGATAGTTTTTTTTAAAATGTGCAATATCCCGAGAACGGTTCATGTTAGCGTTCTAAAATTTATGTCAATCGCTTTCTAATGAAAAATTATATAAAAAAGTCTATTTGCATAACTTTATTAGCGGTTCTGATTTTTTGACCGTTTTTTCAGAATTTCACCCGAAAATTTAGGGTAGTTCTGAACATTCGATTGCGTATAAAAACAATAGGCTTCCAGTGTTTACGGATTGCGAATTTTGTACCAAATTTCATTCGTATCGGTCCATTCGTTCGTCAGTTATCGTCTCCACAGACTCACTGACGCACACACATACTTTCACACACACACACAAACATCACCTCAAAAATGTTTGATTCGTGATCAGAGATGCTTGAAACTTGCTCTCCCGTCGAAAACTCGAATTCGAATTTTCGACCCCGTCACAATACTTTCCTTATACATTATGTATATAAGGAAAGTTATAAAAAATTTCAAAAACAAGCCTAAAACTAAGTGCATAAACAAATCTAAGTGCACAAATGAATTAGTTTGATGACGTTTTGCTTACCTTGCAGCGATGATTCCTCTGGGGCTCCTATTCCACGCTGCCACAATATAGCGGTGTCGTACACAAACGTCAGCCTCAGGAGAGAATTAAGATCATTATGTTGCCAGCCACCAGTAGCCACAGGAGAATGAAATATATATGAAACGTAGAGAGGAACTCGAACTGATACGTATGACTGGACAAGATTCAAGACCTAAAAATACCATGTAGTACTTAAATCCAGTATGTAAGTCTTAGTTTTTTAGTAAGGCTTAAAAGTCTTTTAGCTTGTAAGTCTCTCTTAAGCCTAAAACTCATGTTTCAGTAGTGAATTGAATCTCTTGATATCAAACAGGCCTAACAATCCTCTGTTCATTGATTTACTGAGATGATAAACTTACGTTACATATTATATATTTTTTAACCACACCTATAAAAAACGTTTTATTTAGATTAACTTTTATTGAAAATTTCTATTCTCAGACAACGAGTTTATCTTCTACTTACATAATATTACTCTCTTGCGTCATTTTGTGATTATAGTCTAAATTATATCTGCATTTTTATCTACATCCCCAATAAGAAAAATAGTTTTTACAACCATAATCAAACTGTCTCTGTGAAGTATACTGATATGGTAATGTTCTCATCTTTAGGACACTCTAATTTACTCTACTTCAACCCAGACCGTCAGACCAACCCAAAGATGTAAGATATCTGTTTTGACGGTAGGGAAATGCCACCCAATTTAAACCGGAACCAACCCAGTGCGTAGGCATCTACAGTAACCATTCCCTCCTTCCCCTACCTCCTACCTTATGGACTCTTATATTTAACTTTCCATACTCCGCGTGAACACAGAGACAGTTTAGGCTGAACCGGGAATCGAACACGAGTCATTCGAGAGCAATCCCCGCGCGCTAACCACTGGGTTGTCCCACCCCTATCTCTCTAATAAGTTTCCTCATTCAAATTTCGTTGGTTACCATAAAACAATAATTTCGAGTGGGAGTCATTTATGTACCTTATTATCGTTTGCCAAATGGTAACAAGAATATTCACATGTTTGACGATTCGGGTTTGTTTACGTTATTTGCTTTTAATAAAGAAATACATTTAAAATACTTTACATAGTAATAACACGTTATACATAATATTCTTGTTTTATTTTATAGCTTTCTCCTGATTAATTAAATCTCAAACTAGAGTTTATGTTCCATATGTTCAACCGAAGATTCTCCGTAAGCGTACAATTAGAACTAACCAACAATTAACGTCTCCGCTATTATTTTACGGGCACTAGAGGAAGAAAATATCAAATCCATATAATGAGAGAGTTTTACTAGGGTAAATAATACTATACAAAATTTATGCTGAAAATATTCTTTTATAAGATATATTTGACACAAAATAATTAAACTTGAACATTTACTATTATTAACTTTCAATAAATTAAAATTTTTCTGTGATTTTCCACAGATACACACTTCTTTGTATAATTTTCTAGAAAACTGCCTATAAGAAACATTGCCGCATTTTCGTAAATTCTCCCTGACTAAGCTCCAATAATTTAAAACAATCCCCTTCCTGATCGAAGTGCTGTCGTATATTGTGTTTGTGTTTTTCTATACTTTATTACTAACCGTTGACAACGTTGCATGCATTTGTAATTTGGAACAGAATCTAGCAGAGACACCTTAGCTTTGTGCGGACTACTGCCATATACATTTTTCACAAGCTTTCATAATATACAACTTTTTCTTCAGTTTAATAAAACCTTTATCCATTGATAACTTGATTTTAAGACTTAGTGGATTTTCCTCCCAAATAAAATTTATGTTATATCATAATAAGAAAGAGCAATCGTGCATAAAGCATTTATTAAGAAACATTTTCGAACTTATGTACAAACATCACTGCAATTTTATAAAAACATCTCTAAAATGCGCAAAGCATTTATTAAGAAACATTTTCGAACTTTTATACAAACATCACTGCAATTTTATAAAAACATCTCTAAAATGCGCTACATTCCTCGGTAATATTTTTAAAATTATCACAATACTACATTAATTAATAATATTTGAAAACTTCATCGAAAAAAATGAATTTCATTCAAATGACGGCATTGAAATATAAATTGCCTGGTTTAAACATCTCTAAAATGCGATACATTCCTCGGTAATATTATCATAACACTACAATAATTTATTATATTTGAAAATTTCATCGAAAACAAACGAACTTTATTCAAATGAACGTCATCGAAAGCAGCATTTCATTCATAAACATTTTTCTAATCGTTTCATTCATCACAATACTATAATAATTTATTTTATTTAAAACTTTTAAAAATTGTTATCTTCTATATTTATTTTAAAATGCGAAACCTATCTCATATGTAAAAAATTAAGCTCTTGTAAAGATATATATTATATAATATATCTCTTTTTTCTTTCTGGAAAATATAACGAGAGTCAGAATTTATTTGAATTTGTTTTTCCCCCTATATTAAATAATTTTTATTTAAAAAACTACCTAACATATTTTACTGAAATTTTTTTTTATATATTTTATGCGATACTTTGAATATTTCCTAAAATTTTCGAAGCAATTTGTGATATTTGCTTAAAAAATGTTTGAAAAATTAGGTCGCATAGGGTTCAATGTATTTCATTTTTTCAACCTCGGTTCAATAAAAAACTAATTGGATGATATTATTCATTTATAATCCCATAGGTCCCACAGACCGTCTGAAAAACATACTAAAATTTCATTTTGATAAAGCCATTTTTACGGTAATTATCGTGCTAACGGACATACAGATAGACAGAATGAACGAAGTCATAAACACTTTCAACTATGTTGTAAAGTGTTAACAAAGTCATAAACACTTTCAACTATGTTTTAAAGTGTTAAAAGTTAGTAAAGCGTTGTATCTCAGAATGCTATAATAAATGCTAAACTGGCATTTCCTTAAAGAAATAGATTGTACATTGTCGAAAACAAAGATTGCATTAAAGATTATTTTAAATAAAAATTTTTAAAAAAAATTTTGGTTTACAAGAAATCTCTCGTTTAGGTACTTACTTGGCCATCAGTAGCAATGTCTCCACCGCATTCGTTTACCAACTCCGACATATCGTAGTACGAAGTAAATTCCCATAAGCAGGCTTCTAAATCAAGATTCTTGTAAAACCTGTAAAAAATGCATTTTTTTTTCAATTATAAGTAATGGCTATATCTGTTCATAGACAATTTGAATATGCATGAGATATTCTATATATTCCAAAAAATGTATACCAGCAATAAGCCAGGCTTTGGATAAACTCGCGTATATGAAGTATTCGAGCTCAAACAGATTTCAATTTAAAACGCGATGTAATAAATAATTAGGAAATTAGAAGTATGAAAAATGAATTTCAATATTTGAGAACCCTGATACAAAAGAGAACATAAGTTTGTAGAATTTGAATATTATATTAAACAAATTATAATACAGGAAAACAATGAATTCAAAGTAACACATTTAATTATTTCAAACGTATTTAATATACAGGAGCATGTATACATCACAATGCATACAACTGCCCGCGCTATGATTAGCTATTTAAAAGGTGTTGTTTACTTGTTATTTGTAGAAAGCGTAGTGAGCATGCGCAATTTAAAAATGGACATTTCACTCTGTTACAATTCGCTTTAATTATTAAAATTATGATTTTGCGTATCTGTGTGCAGTTTTACGTATGTGTGCAAATTTTCATCATCCTACCTATTGGGGTTTTTAAGTAAAAGGGATAACAAAATTCAGGCAAACGTTGATTTCGCTTCATTAGGAAGAATGGACTCACAAAGAATCATAAAAGAATCAAATACAAAGAATCATAAATACACTTAAAGATGACAATGGGCTCGTGCTAAAAAAAGGCCCAGCTTATGCCTGATTAGCTTGGTATAAATAGACAATGACAAAAATCAATTCTTAGTTGCATCCTTCTCAGAATGGTGCAATATCCTTGATGCAGTTCTTCTCCAGGGATGCTTTAGCATGTAGCAGTGATGCTGCGTTCAAGTTGTTTGAAAGGTGGGGTATATACAAAAGAGGGTGACGCATACACAAACAATGTCAATGGAAGTAAAAGCACATGATCTAGGGGGCATTTACTTTATCCTTAAAGTGTTATGCGCTGGTACACCTATCCAGCTGATACCACACTTTTTAATACACTGTAGTGTATTAAAAAGTTGAATGTCCTTTACAAAATCTCTCACTGTAGCATTTATTAGATCAAAATATTTGTCGCCCATCCTTATTGTAGTATATAGTACTGATCTTACCAACCTATTTTCCATCAAACATTTGTGGAAAATCAACGTTGGTGGCGAAATTGCTGCATAATACATTCCGTTTTGATACCTCCAATAATGAGTAGTATTCCGGTGATAAATCGTTATTTCTTTAATGCGGCACTCAGGCCCGTAACCAGGATTTCATTTCGGAGGAGGGGGAGGCTGAACCTTATGCTTGAAACCGTAATGGACCTTTACCTTTCTATCGTTAACTTTTTCAATTAGTGCCGAGCTGTGTTTAAAATGTTAGCTTTTGTTTTAAAATCTTTAAAAAATATTAGAAATTGAAATTGAGATTTGAAATTGATATATTTTTACTCGCAATTGACTACTCTTTCCGATCGTGTGATTTTTTTTTTCTACGACGTCTGGGTGATAGAGAAAAAAGGGGGGAAAACGGTCGAAATCGCATAAAACATTGAATAACAAAAAAAATTCAAATTTTAAAAATCGGTTTTCACTTGTCACCTCCCCCCCCCCGGGTCTCCGATTGCCAAATTTCGTAGCTCTGAAACACGCGGTCGCTGAGCCTATAGTGTATAAGACACACACACAGACAGACATTGCTTTTATTATATAGAAGTGAGATCCTAGAAACATTTCAAAATAGCACGAAACACTAGGGGTAATATAAGTCCCGGGTTTTCAAAATTTGCATGGGGACCCGCGGGACCAACTCTCAAGGCCCGTCTATGACAAAACAAAACAAAATGTCATTCATCTGCAATTCGGTTCTGCGTGGACCGTGGGGGCTCGAGCCCCGGAGCGGAGCCCCCCACGAAGTCGGCGCTAGTGAGGGGTAAAAAAAACTTATCAAGTTTCAAGTATACACCTCTCTTAGCGGCGATTGTAAACTAAGGCGAATTTTAGGAGGCGATAGTATTATAATTAAGGCGATTCCACTGCTGCTAAAATGAGAATGCAATAACTACAAACTGCCTACAGGCAGCATGTTAAAAAACAAGTAATAGAATATTTCATTTTTGGAACTAAAAAGGTGCTTTACATTGATGAAAATTGGAAATAGACACAGAGTTGAACGTCAAGTTTCATTCGTGACTAGAGATTTCTTTCTTTTTTTTCAGATTTCGGGTGGGGGGGCTTCAGCCTCTTGAGCCTCTTCCCTGACTACGTGCCTGGCGGCACTCATCTGTTCGAAGATCTAAATGCAGAAAGGACGGTTCAGCATGGGCCTGATTCAAGGCGCAATTGGTCAATTTTTCGCTAAAAGTCAGAGTTCCGTAGTACCTGTTGTCCATGGGCACTGAATGGATGCCAATTTCGATTCCGACGTATCCTCCACATTGTAGACAGAGAAAAACGTTGATTAGAACTCACGGGTCTGACAGTCGTATGTAGATAGCCCGAGAAACGGAATAAAATATATCTTTCATCATTTTCGCAAGTACTCGTGGACTTCCTGAGCCATCTCATAAATAGAGTAAAATAACGTGGTAAGGTTGTGATGTTAAGTACAATAAAAAAGACAGAAGGTTACGTGGTAATATTTCGCGAAATGCGTCCTGTTTGGGGGGGGTGGGCGGGCTAGATAATCATCCGTATGCTTACTGCTAAACTTTCAAGGAAGCTTTTTAAACTGTGAAAGCCTGTGATCAAACTCACAGATGTTTAGACGTGCAATACTGCCAACCTTAGGGAGATCTTGGTGAAAATTAAAGAATAATTCGCGAATGTTTGCCAAAGAAAAGACAGAATCTTAAGAAAGAACACTGGCCCTTACCTTAAAGTTGGCTCACTTCTCATCTTAACACTATGCTGGTAAGGTTCTACTTCTCCCAGAAGAGCTGGGTTCTTAGTGTCATTGGTCAAGAAACCATACTTTGTGTGCACCTCGTTATAGTCCAGGAGATTAGAGCACCGATGTGTGCCAACACGAAGGCTGTCCGGACTCAGGGTCAACTCGAAGTTGGTCAACTTACGAGTCGAAATGACTGGCAACAGGCCGTCCCAGTGTGGGATTGTGATGGTCAGTTTTATGAGGTTGGGATGATCTGCATCGGACGGACCTAAAAAATGGGAATGAGATTAAATTGACATTTATATTTTATACAATTCACCAATAATTAACCACCGCAAGTAAAAATGTGACTTTACTCAATACTAAAAGAAGTGCATAAAACCAAGTAGTTTCCTTTGAAAATAAGATTATATGAGTAAACGCATGAGTTTCCATTATTAGCTATCATAATAATTCGTTCTTATGCCATCAATTAAAGTTACAGGAAATTGGTTAATAATTTTGTCTTTAACAACTTATTTTAACTTACGGTATAGTCATTATTAGTTTGTTTTTCTCATTGGTTCCTTTTTCTGCCGTCCATTTTTTCTCTCGTTCCTTGTTTTTATTTCAATTTACACACCTCTTGCTACACTAGGTGACATATGCTAAAGCGAATGCACTTTTACGCGGTGTTAAATTCTCGCTCAACTTTGGCATATGTGCACTTAAGAAAGAAACCTTCATGTTTTAGAAACAATCTTATGTTGTTTATAATTTTATTTATACAACAATTTAAGTAGTATTATTCATTTCACAATACAGCCATTTCACAGAGCGAAATGGCTAGTATGAGATATTTTTAATTTTTAGACAGTTTCATCTTTCATTTACATAAAAAACGATTATCAGAACGGTTCGTCAGAATTCGAAAAAAAACATCCCATATTTTACGTCTCTTAAATGTACTATAACTATTAGTATTGTACTAAAATTTAATATCTTACCCGTGTACCTCATCCTTGCAGTAAATGGCTCTGCTCCAACAGACCCCTTGTACTTAGGTGCGCAGAGGCCCCACTCCTTGGACACAGTAGCAGGGATACTACTCAACTCCAGTCCAGCATCGCCGTCGATGCTCACAGCCCTCGCAGCACATTGCACCCGACTGCCTAAAAGAAGACGACCGTGAAATATAATCTGCTTGCATTTATATTTGTGAAAAATACATTAAAAGCATCTACCGTGTAGTATCACTTTTACTACACTGGCTTCCAAAAGTTAAACACTGACGGTAAAATCAACAAAAATGGAAAAGCAAAGCTTTGATTAACTCGAAATTGTACATGAAAGTAGCAAATGTGTTTATGCATTAAAGAAAACAAGAATTAAAGAATTGTGTATAAAGATGAATAAAATATTTACTTTTCATAAGTTATATGACGTCACATTTGGGTCACTAACAAAATGATGTTAAAGGGCAAACAAATCAAACAAAACTTGCATTAATATGGTATGTGACCACTCCGGATCTTCACACAAACTTTACAACGATTTTCCATGCTTCCAATGAGGTGATCAACCATCGCAGATGCTAGCAATGACCATTCCTCCAATAGAGCAGTTTCCAACTATCTGAGACTGGCTGGAGAAGGTAAACGTGGGGAGACAACACGACCAAGGGCATCCCAAATATTTTCAATGGGATTAAGGTAGGGAAATACGCAGTCCACGCTATACGAGAAATGCCCTCACTTACCAGGCATTCGTCAACGATGTTAGCTCAATGGGGACGGGCATTACCACCCATAAGAAAGAAGTCAAGACCAATTGCTTAGCATATAGTCTGGCAATGGGGGTCTAGTACTTCATCCCGATACCGCTCAACCGTCACAGAACCGCCTTTAAAGATGTGAAGCTCTGTGCGATATCCAATCTGAGACAATCTGCACCAATCTGAGAAAGTCCAATTGACATGTTGACGACACCACTTTAATCTTGCCCCACTGGCTTGGACGTTTAGTGGAACACAAAAACGTGGTACTCGAGCGTACAGTCCCTTCACGTGGAACCTTCGGCGCACTGGCAGATATTGTCTTACCAAGTACTGCTGCAACCAGGGATGTAAGAGTTGAGGAGGTCGATCGTCGATTCAGCTTGGCTACTATAGCAACCGATCATCAGAGGGGGGTTGTAACCCTTATACGACCGGAAACAGGTCTCCGGACAACTGTTTGATTTGTTTGAAATTGTGTCCATAATCGAGAAATTACCGAATGATCAACGCCAAAGAAAATAGCGACATCTTTGATTGGCTATCCTGCTTCAATGTGTCCGACAGAACACCAGTGCTTACTATCTGTCATTCGTCTTCTGTCAGCCATAGAAACACGAATATCATCAAAAATAATCCTACAAAACTTATAAAGACTTCGTATCAGCATTTAAATGCACCTCCTCCAAGCTTTCAGAATGCTGGCGTCTTCAAAGACTACCTAATTAGCATATATCTGGACGTCAATCATGACTGGCTGTAACATACGATATTTGCATACTGGCCAGACATCAGCAGCGATTTTCAGCCACTCAAATTCAAATACGCTTTCAAAAAATGAAAATTTGCATTACGTGCTTAACTTTTGAAAGTAAGTGTATTACATGTCATTGTTTCGTATCTTGCCCTTGACTCTTAAGTTTTAAAAAAATAATAAATTCTACAAGATTTAAAACAATTGGGCCTGTTCAAGCTTTATTCTTCTATGGGTGTGTTCTGCGTAACCACAGATGAGGCAAAATGAATTCACTCAATTCTTTGCACAGAATAAATTCTCCGTGCTTCGTTTGGAATACTACAATCGAGGAATTTAGTCATTTAAACTTAATCTCAGTAACAGTAAATAAAATTGCTGCTTATGAGAATATAACTTTCTAATACTTCCTTTTACTTCGACCCAGACAGTTCGACCTACCTGAAAGTGTAAGGTATCTGTTTGAACGGCTAATACTTCCTTGAAGAGTACAAATAGAGGTCATTTATTTAACTACAATTGTTTTGAGGGTGTTTCAAGCTCTCATCCCATGAATAAAACAATGTGCGCTCTTAACAGCTGCTAAGAACGAACTGCAACTTAGCAGGTAATGAGCCTTAGTGTACCGTAAGGCTCCTCTATATACGAGCTGACTCATCAAGCATATTGAAGCCCACCATAGCTGGAAGCGCAATCCATTAGCATTAGCTCTATTCGTATTTTCACTTTAGGAAGTATAATTGAAATAATTATGGGTGGTTGTTCTGCACCGAAATGCTCTAATCATATTAGAAAGGGTTTTGGGCTATTTCGCTTTCCTAGAAACGAAGAAAGAAGAAAACAATGGCTAATAAATAATTGGATACCCGTTATTGGAGCATACTTGTGCAAGCTAAATTCTACAATATTATACTTGAAACTTCATTTTTTATATAAAGTATTTATTTTAAACACCTCTTTTATAATTTTTGTAACTGTAGTATGGAACTCTATGGGCTTCAATATGCTTGATAAGTCAGCCTGTAGTAGAGGAGCTCTAGTGAACCTGCCTACGAAGTATCTCCTACGTCAGACACGAAGGCAGTTACCGTATGCAAATGTCCAGGGAGCAGAATCAACATAACTGGCTCCTAGTAGGTTCCGGCGATAGCCAATCAGAGCACACGTTGCCCTTTAAAAACCGGCACAACTTCAACGCTGAAAATTATTCCCGTGATAACATCGTACGACACGTTGCGTGAATGCTATGGCGGAGTACACCTACGAGGAATTGGCCGACTTGCACCTCACACACGCGTGGTCGCCACTTTGCTGTGAGTTTGTCGCTGCACAATGAATCTGTTTGTGCAACGCTTGGTATCGTTCATTCGCTTTCCCAACACTGGTGTACGTGCAGGTTCGTATTCTAATTTTACTCTTTTCTGCCTCTCTGAGTGCAATGCGACCCTATGTTCCATGGTAATTATTGCTCGTCTGGTGGGGTACTATCACCCCTCTGCTTTTGTAAAAGCAATTCCGACTCACCCTGTATAAAATATTTAAAAGTATTTACAAAATGGCGTTCAAATACTCCAAATTTACATTGCGAAGGTATTAAACAACCCTACAGACACAATGGATTGTCACGCGGCATAACAATTTACGGAAAGTGTAAAGGAAGCGTAATGCGCGAATCAGCACTTTTCGTTATAGCCAGGGGGCAGCCGACGGAACATGGCCATGCATAAACGTTTCTTCCAACATGGCTTAACTATACCTCTATCATAATAAGAAAAATCTGATGTGGGCAACACATGACTTTCCTTATATAATTCCTTATACTTTCCTTATACTTTTACAGTAAAAAAATAGGTTTTTCTTATAGTAGATACTAATATTCTTTCCAAGATATTGAATTTTCGACAATGAGTCGTCATTTTCATTGATTTAGCGTCATATTTATCCATTTGGCGAGATTTTCGTTAATTTGGCAACATTTCAAAAAAGTCGCCAAGTTGGCGACACTCCGCCAAATTCGTCGCCAAAACCTCGCCAAGCGTTATGCACTAAGAGATATGTTATTCTTACAGCAGATAAATGGCTATTGGCGTTCAAATACAAAAGTATTATTCAAAGTATCTTTTTTCATGAATGGAACGAGCTAGAACCACGAGAATGATGTCACTCAATTTATCGCATGGTATTACATATGAAACGTGAACATGTTTCTCAATAGGAAATATTTTTTTTTATTTTATATGACTTTTTGATAATTTTTTTGAAAAATGTACAATATCTCGAGAACGGTTCATGTTAGCGTTCTAAAATTTATGTCAATCGTTTTCTAATAAAACATTACATAAGAAATGTCTATTTGCGTAACTTTATTAGTGGTTGTGATTTTTTAACGATTTTTTCAAAATTTCATTCGAAAATTTAGGGGGGTTCTGAACATCCGATTGCGGATAAAAACAATAGGCTTCCAGTGTTTACGGATTGTGATTTTTGTACCAAATTCGGTCCATTCGTTCGTCAGTTATCGTCTCCAAAGACTCACTGACACACACACACACACACATACTTTCACACACACACACATGCTTTCACACACACACAGACATCACTTCAAAAATGTTTGATTCGTGATCAGGGATGCTTGAAACGTGCTCTCCCGTCGAAAACTCGAATTCGAATTTTCGACCCCGTCACAATACTTTCCTTATGCATTATGTATATAAGGAAAGTAAAAATATTGTTAATTAGTGAACATGCCACAGACCCCTATTCCGCAAATGAAAGGCAGAGTCGGTACAAGGTGCTTTATTTGTTTCGGTTTCGTATCCTGTTGATACGAAAAGAACATAAACACAGATCCAGTCCTGTCACGTGGTTTTAAAAAGGCTCTGAGAGAGATGCGTGGCAACCACTGTTTTATAGTTTCTCCTGTTATTACTTTCCTTATATACATAATGTATAAGGAAAGTATTGTGACGGGGTCGAAAATTCGAATTCGAGTTTTCGACGGGAGAGCACGTTTCAAGCATCCCTGATCACGAATCAAACATTTTTGAGGTGATGTCTGTGTGTGTGTGTGTGAAAGTGTGTGTGTGTGTGTGTCAGTGAGTCTGTGGAGACGATAACTGACGAATGAATGGACCGATTCGAACCAAATTTGGTACAAAAATCACAATCCGTAAACACTGGAAGCCTATTGTTTTTATACACAATCGAATGCTCAGAACCCCCCCTAAATTTTCGAATGAAATTTTGAAAAAATCGTCAAAAAATTAAAACCACTAATAAAGTTACGCAAATAGACATTTCTTATGTAATTTTTCATTAGAAAACGATTGACATAAATTTTAGAACGCTAACATGAACCGTTCTCGAAATATTGTACATTTTTCAAAAAAATTATCAAAAAGTCATATAAAATAAAAAAAAAATATTTCCTATTGAGAAACATGTTCACTTTTCAAATGTAATACCATGCGATAAATTGAGTGACATCGTTCTCGTGGATCTAGCTCGTTCCATTCATGAAAAAAGATACTTTGAATAATACTTTTGTATTTGAACGCCAATAGTCATTTATCTGCTGTAAGAATAACTTATTTCTTAGTGCATAACGCTTGGCGAGATTTTGGCGGCGAATTTGGCGGATTGTCGCCAACTTGGCGACTTTTTTGAAATGCTGCCAAATTAACGGAAATCTCGCCAAATGGATAGAAATGACTCTAAATCGATGAAAATGACGATTAATTGTCGAAAATTCAATATCTTGGAAATAATATTAGTATCTACTATAAGATAAACCTGTTTTTTTTACTGTAAAAGTAGTAAATTCATTACATTATATAAGGAAAGTCATGTGTTGGCCACATCAGATTTTTGGTATTATATTTGCCACTGGAAGAAGGACATTTTAAGTCAACTCATAGAAATATATATGTAGATAGCATACGGCAGTGACCTAGCAATGAGATGGAAAGCATTGTAGTCGTTCTCCAATATTGAGCGAGGGATTACTTATAGAAGGAAATCTGGTGTTTTTCTGTTTGTGGGCGAGGATGGGTTTTGTGACTTTCCACGTTTACACGTATCATTTGCTGCCTCTCTCAACGGCGTTCTCGGTAAAATAGAAATGAAATAAAAACCAAGACTGGAAATGCTGAAGAAACAATTTATAAAATATTAGCATATCATTTTCCAATTGTTGATGATATGGAAGCAGGTTATGTCATTAAAAAATCTGAAGTGGGCAACACATGACTTTCCTTATATAATGCAATGATTTTACTACTTTTACAGTTAAAAAAAATGTTATTCTTAGAGTAGATACTTATATTCTTTCCAAGATATTGAATTTTCTTCAATGAGTCGTCATTTTCATTGATTTAGCGTCATTTTTATCAATTTGGCGAGATTTTGGTTAATTTGGCAACATTTCAAAAAAGTCGCCAAGTTGGCGATATTCCGCCAAATTCGTCGCTAAAATCTCGCCAAGCGTTATGCACTAATAAATAAGTTATTCTTACAGCAGATAAATGACTATTGGCGTTCAAATACAAAAGTATTATTCAAAGTATCTTTTTTTATGAATGGAACGAGCTAGATCCACGAGAATGATGTCACTCAATTTATCGCATGGTATTACATATGAAAAGTGAACATGTTTCTCAATAGGAAATATTTTTTTTTATTCTATATGACTTTTTGATAATTTTTTTGAAAAATGTACAATACCTCGAGAACGGTTCATGTTAGCGTTCTAAAATTTATGTCAATCGTTTTCTAATAAAAAATTGCATAAGAAATGTCTATTTGCGTAACTTTATTAGTGGTTTTGATTTTTTACCGATTTTTTCAAAATTTCATTCGAAAATTTAGGGGTTTCTGAACATTCGATTGCGTATAAAAACAATAGGTTTCCAGTGTTTACGGATTGTTATTTTTGTACCAAATTTGATTCGAAACGGTCCATTCGTTCGTCAGTTATCGTCTCCACAGACTCACTGACACACACACACACACACACACATACTTTCACAGACACACAGACATCACTTCAAAAATGTTTGATTCGTGATCAGGGATGCTTGAAACGTGCTCTCCCGTCGAAAACTCGATTTCGAATTTTCGACCCCGTCACAATACTTTCCTCATACATTATGTATATAAGGAAAGTAAAAAGGAACAGATTGACATTTCATTAGAAGAAGTTCAACGGCATTCTCGGTAAAATTAAAACAAAATAAAATAAGACTGGAAATCTTGAAGAAACAATTAATAAAATATTATCATATTATTTTCTTCATTAGAAGAAGTACAGATTGCTGTACAAAACATGAAAGTAGGTATGGCCCCTGGACCAAATTGTCTACCATTAGAATTCTTCCAGGAAATTATGAATTTAGATGGACGATGGCTGTTAAATATTTTAAATGCTTGTTATGACTTGGATGTTTTCCTAATATTTGTAAAACAGTTACTGTTGTTTAGTTTGACACAAATGAGAAAACTGAAGATAAACTAGACGCATATAAATCAATTGTCTTCTACCAGTCTGGGGGGGGGGGGGGGGGATCTACGATAAGATCATTTCTGATCAGTTAGTTTTCGAAATGCAAAAATGTGGATAATTACACGCTCACCAATTTGAGTTCCAAAAAGGTGTAAGAACAAGTGACGTATTAAGTAAATGCCTAGAATCCTAAATATAAATAAAAATTCTATTCTGATATCCATTGATATAAAAGGAACTTTTAATTCAGTGAGTCGGAATAAAGCGAAAAATATCTTGGCGGTATGACGATTAGGGATAAGTTATTTAAGGTTTTTATTGATTTCTTATACGACAGTTCTGTAGCAAACTGTCATTATAATATGATGATCAAAAGAGCATATTGTGAGACCAGAAACAGTGCAGTTAAAAGTGCAGTTAAGTCACTTGAGTGAGAGTTATAAAACAAGTGAAAAAATAGTTGGTAAATTCCGAAAAAAGAGGTCAGAATGCCATGACAAGTCCCGAGTATTTCCATGAGACCGCAGAGTAGAGAGATGCAATGAAAAAGTGTTACGCGTATTGGAGTGTTTTCCTTAGAGATTCCAAAAGAATGGCTAGATCAATTGCAGTCCAATTAGCAATACGAATTGGAGCCAAACATGTACAGTTACAGCCAGTACGATGCTGATGCAAGAATTGCGGTCTATGGCCAAAGCTAAAAGTGAAGGTATGCTCCTATTACATATTATGGAAAGTCTTAAATACATTTTAAGCATTTTTAACTAATGGTCTCACATTGTCTCTCTCCGCCGCGAACAAAAGGAATAATTGTTGTATTTGAGTAATAAAGTGTTCTATGTTGTTAATAAATGATTTATTGTTAAAGTTAAAATGGTACAATTAATGGAGTAATATTATGTTAATTAATATTCCTTTACAGAACTCGCACTGAAGGAAATAATGGTGAGTTTTAATAGCGGCAAACAAAGCAATGTTTAATTTAATGAGTTCCACGAATACGATAATTTACGACCATGCCAATTATGTGGAATTTAATATGCTTTTGCATAATTCTTGTATGATGGTTAAAGCGGTATTATTAAATAATCAACGAAACTAAGAATAAATAAACTTTAAGGCTTTATTCTCAAAGATGCGGTATTAATGGTAATCAACGCTTTAACAATAATCTTACTAAATTATAAGTCTAAAAGCCAACTTTTAGTTTAATTTTTATTGCGCCACACATATAATCATGGAATGCCACCAGGGTCCAATTCGGGACGTATTTTGTGGCTAATTATGGCTAATACATTAATAAGTGGCTTCCATGGGAAACAGCAAAGACAAAAACATTTTGCATTTGCTGATGACTATTTGTTCATCGTTAAAAGTGAAAATAAAACAAACTTGAATAAAGAAATTGTGGAAATTTCAAAATATGTATATGAGTGGACATAGCAGAATGAGTTAAATATAAGTATAGACAAGACTCAATTAATGGTTGCGCCTTTAAAGACATATTTTAAGACAATATTCAGATTAAATATTGCTAGAAAAACATTTAGAAATTCTAACGATACCTAGGTAATTCAAAATACTTAGATATTTTGTTATATCCCTATAGAAAGATTCTCTGCCAAAACTAGCGCCAGACCTAATTATCAAATTATTTGGAATTTGGCATGCTTATTTAAAATATATTGCCATGTGTCCCCTCGAATTTTGGTTATAATCGGATAGAAATTTCTATTTTTTATACAATTTTGAAGTTAAAAAATTTACACTACTTTTGTTTGAAAATTTTATTTTCTTTGTTGAATCTTCGAAATTTAGTCTTTCATTGTTGAAAATGCAGTTTCCATTTTTAAAATAGTAATATTTAAATTGTTGATTTAAACAATTAAAAATGCATTAGTTATTCAGAGCTTCATTTAAATATCACTTCTTTTGAAATGGCAACAGCGTTTTCAACAATGAATTGCAATTATTTATGCCAATAATGCTTGCAAAGCACCCCGTTTGTTTGTAAAGCTGCTATACAGATGTAACGAAAAAGCTTATGACGCAAGCTTCGGCGATAAATGAGCGGCTATAGACAGGGGGGGGGGCCGAGATCCCGAGGCTTGGTACCTGCACGGTACACAAAGGCAGTCGTATGCACCGGCCGGGTTGAAAGAACTCGTGAAGCGATCTGTGGGAGTTGGTGAACTTCAGCGATTAATAAACGGCTCTAACAGGAGCCTACAGAGAGCTCGAGAATCCTCCTGACTCGCTAAGCGAGTTACAGTGGTTGGTGAGAGCAGCCTTAGAGGAGATATTCCTGCTCTAAGGGAAGAGCCTCTAGGCCATTACACATGCATAGCAGCCGTGAAGAAAGAGCCCGTAAAGCGAAATCAGGCGGATATTGAAGAACAGAAGACAGGGGCGGAGCCCTCGAGTTCCAGAAGTTTGCTAGCATAACGCTGCTGCATTTCGAAAGAAATAATATGTAAATAATTAACAAACAAAATGCAATTTTTTGTCTCTGAATAAAGAACCAGCGGAAAAAGATATAGGTCGTGAAGCTAGATCTGGGGTGAGTACTAGCGAATAAAAGAATGTTCCAACGGGCGTATTACGCCTGCGTAGTAGACGAAAAGAACGAGCTCGCGAAGCCAACTCTAGAAGCTCCAGCGAGTAGGAGGTGAAGCCTCCGGACTCACGAAAAGGGTTATGAGGATTGATGAGCAACAACGAGCAGAGGCGGAGTCCCTAATTTGGGTAAAAATTAAAAATGTGAATTAATGTTTGTAAATAGAATTGATTGTTTAAATGGCTGTTAATCTTTCAGTGAAGGCTGGTCCGTTTTGTGTTATTATTTGCAGACCAAGTCTTGGTCTGCGATGTTATGTATAATCTTCAATAAAGGTCGATTTGACCCTTGTAGGGATCAGACAGAGAATGAGTCTCTTTCAAAATTGACGCTAAAATTTGTTGCTCTAACTTAGCTCATTTCGGCTCGTCTGATGCTTGTTGTGGCAACACCAAAATGGTGAGATGTCTCTAAGGATTTGGAATGGCTTATACTTGTTTGTGCGAATGGTATCAGTGGCGTTTGGGTCCACTTTCGTGATAATGAGTTATTTGTTGGGCTTCGTGTGTCCGAATAGGTCGGGCGGAGGATCAAAATGGTTACCTTTCGGTAATAAAAATGTAGAGGAGCCATTATTAGCCAGAGAAGATATTCATGTTTATTTGTTCTACCTATTTAGTTTAACCGCGTACGTATTCGACGCAGCTTTCTAGATGTAATTTATGCAGATTCCGCAAACGAAATAAGACGAAATCGTGCTTTATATAAAATATAATTTTAAAATATTATTGGTATATATAAACCTTATGCAAAAGTATTTCATTTTCATTTTTGGAAATCTCGTACTCTGTGGGGATATAGAATAATGTTATCTGTTTTGAGGTAAACTATGAGCTGTCCAAATGGCTGCCGTTTAAAACGTTACCTGTAACCTATCGGGATATAAATAAAATAAAATTTAATTTAGACTTCAAATGGCAGAATAAATGGTAATATGAAATACACACAGAAAAGTTATTTAAATTTCAGTATTTTTTAGCAGTCATTTCAGTATCTTCGTAAATTATGAGTTGGAATGAAAACAATTTTTAACACTTTACAACATAGTTGAAAAGTGTTTACGACTTTGTTCAATCTGTCTGTCTGTCTGCCTGTCCATTCGCACGATAACTGCCGTAAAAATGACTTTATCAAAATGAAATTTTAATATATTGTTGAGACGGTCTTTAGGTTATATGGAAATGTAAATCAATAATATCACCCCATTAGTTTTGGATTGAACTCGGGTTGAAAAGATGAAATACATTGAACCCTATGGGACTCAATTTTTCAAACATTTTTTAAGCGAATTTGAAATTTACAAATTGTTTCGAAAATTTTAGGAAATATTCAAATAATCCCATAAAATATATAAAAGAACTTTCAGTAAAATATGTTCGGTAGCTTTATAAATAAAAATTAAAATAATAATTGCACCCATATTATATGAAGAGAGCGCGTGACGCACTTCAAAATTAAATATGGCATCCATCTTGCGTCAAAATCGTGATTCTTAAAGTTCTTTTTAATTTATATTTAGTGTTGCATCCGTCCGAAAGCCTTCTTTTTTTTGTGTGTGTGTGCATCTATATACTGCGTCAACGCAATTACAATATTGAGTTTATAGGATCATCAAACTTTGATTATTTCTAACTGACTGACTAAGAGGTGGCTTTGGGATGTTCGCTACGGAATACCCGGCATTATCGCTACTGCACCACAGCAAGTCACGGGAAAACACACAAAAGCTCTCACAAAAAAAGACACTCCAAGTAACAGGAAAAACAGACAAACGCGCAAAATTTAAAATCAAAATGGGACAGAAGCTCAGTCGCTGATCCTATCTCTTAGTTCTCTAAATCCTCCTCCGAGGACTTCGTTCCGTGCCTAGTTCAGGAGTTGTAGCGTCTTTATAGTTTCGGCTTTCCATTTCCTCTCAGCTTCATTCTTTGAGTTTGTTTCTGTGTCAGTGTCACTTTCCTCCGGTTCCGTATCTATGTTGTTTCCCTCTGGTTCCATGTCGCTATTGCTCCCCTCTGGTTCCGATTCTATGATGCTCCCCTTTGGTTCAGTCGCAATTTATCTTTCCTTCTGTTTTGCTCTTTCTCTTTCCCTCTGTTTTAGTCTTTTTCCCTCTTCAAGTTGTCTTAATTTGGATTCTATAATTTGGATTCTCTTTCTAGTCTTGAGTTGGTCTGAGTTAGTTTCTCTACTTTTTCCATATAGCAGTTCTGTATCTTTTCTACAGATTTCTGGAGTTCTACCAGGATTCATCCACTCTTATTCCCTCCTGGGGAATTGAATTTTTGCAAATTGTTGGGTACTCTTCTTATTTCTCTATTTCCTGTTTAGCTACTCTGTTGAGTTCTTTGTCTCTTTTTATTGTTTGGTGAAACTCTTTTTTCCTCTTCACAAAGATACAGTGTATACTTTTTATTTCAACGCTTAAAGCAGGTTTTTATTTCCGCATCACAAGCTGTCAGTTCATGTTTTCCACCGCATGCACTACACTTAGGTTTATCAGTACAGTTCCATTTGGTATGATTAAAGTTTAGGCAGTTTTGACAAATTATAGGTCTTTCTATGTAGGGAACCGCTCTATATCTATCATAGCCAATTTTAATATGTTCTCTTCCGGTTTTCCCTATTTTCCGTAATAGGATCACTGGAATTTGTTCATCGCTTTTAGGCTTAGTGAATCTTACGATTTCACTCCATGCTATGCCTTGGATATATTAATTCTTCTGCTATATCCTCTAACGATAGAGTGGTTTCTAAGTTCCAGATGATTACCTTGTTGCTTATTGAATCATCTACTATACGCTCTATCACCAAGCGTCCTCATATTTGTTACCGCACTATCACAGGAGTTGACAGCAATTCCCAAATTTCAATTTCTCGTAGCCTCGACACCGACTACTTTCCTCGTTCACAGATATTCGTCCAGTTCCTTTTTTTAGAGCCACTGGGTTCCCTTTTGAATTGTTTTCATTTTCGCTTGTGATGATAATCTTTAACGAGTCGATTCCGTTTTTAAAAGCTATTTAGGCTTTTTCTATGTCATTTCATTTGTTTACCTTTCACAGCTCCGTATTCCGGATTCTCCGGGTTTTTTCTGCCACATTGTCAAAGTCTGTATTTTTTCTTTTACCGTGTAACACACTAGTTCCTCCTGACTCGTCTTCCATGCAAACTTGTCCTCAACTTGATTCCCGAATTGGGTAACCAAAAAAGCCACCGTTCTACCCGAAGGTATCCGGGAAACAAAACGATTCGCCATCGCGACAGTCGTCAAACGCTCGACACAGCACCCGGCCCGGCGAGAAGCGGGCAACGCCACCACCCCGCAAGGACCGGACCCACACCTCCAGCCAGAAATCCCACCCCCAACCGGGGCAACAAACCAACCGGGCGTCAAAGAACGCAACAAAAAAGCAGCCAACCCTGCCATCTGCAGAGAGTCATCCTCTATTAAAACCAACAAAACCAACAAGGCCAACAATGTTGACTACAAAAATAAACACGACAGCACTTGGTCAAAAATAAAAAAAGTACACAATACTTAGTATAACAAATCAAGGATTAACAAACTATAATAACAACAGAACCTCCCATCTCTATATGTAAAATGGGTGAGTGTGAAAAGACAAGACAAAATGAAAACTTTAATCGTTACAAGCATGTAAATGTAAAAGAAGTAACATTTTTTCGTCAAATGTTTCGTCATTGTTTATTAAAATCCATCACATTTTAATAAACAATCACATCTACCCTTCTTCTACTTCATTTTCTTTTTATATCACATATTAAATACAACATTTGCCAATGCAAACTCCAACATATTATAAACATTTTCTAGATTTTCAAAATACAGTTTTCCAACTTACAATTAAAACCATCACACTATGTCAGACAATAGAGTACCATTTTTTATGTACTAAGTATTTACAATATATTATTTCCACTTTAACAATTTACAATTTCAACTGGAACTCTAGACAATGAGTTCCTCTACTTATTTTATCCTTAACTTTTATATCACCAAATCTATATACAAAGTGAACAATTTACTCACAAGTAAACCAGTTTTATCACAATCCTGCCACGGTGTCATTTGTATTATCCTCCAATTTATTTGGGTAAAAACAAGACAGCTCAATAAAACACACTAAATACAATGGCTATTCTTATAATTCCTCCAATTCCTTATTGCGCAGGCACTTAGCAATCTTTTCGATTCCTTTGTTATTCTTTTGGACTCTGCAAAGATTATTTAGAGGCACCTGAAGTCACTGGGAAAGCATTTAGTTCTAATATCTTTCCACATTTCGCATCTATATATACTGTGCTCCACCATACCCTTTTCTGTATACAAAGGTTGCTGTTATTGTGGAATGTGTTGATAAGTTCTAAATGCTCCATGTGTTGTTAGTACCCGGTTCAAATAGAAATTTCCATTTATTGCTTTCGGTGAAACTTTGGAAATATGACCAAAAAGTTGTCTTCCCTTTGTTGACTTATCCCATCTATCTTAACAATCTTTGACACAGTTGTCTTTGATTTTATTTTCAATCTGGGTTTTGGTTTTCCCAAATACTCTCTTTTCTTCTAACCTCAAGGCTTTTTGGCGAGTTTGCCTGCTATCTCGTTTCGGTGAGGACCTATGTAGACTTTAACCCAATGGATAATAAGATTGCCTTCATAATTCAATATATTTTCCTTTAAATTGTAAATCCACTTATTTTTGACACTATATGAACTTAGAGCCATAAGAACAGATCTTAAGTCCGTAAATATATGTGCTTCTTGGATTTTATCTGTTGTAAGGTATTCCACTGCCTTCCATATTGCGTACAGTTCTTCATTGAAAACTGTACCATTGTCGTCTATTCTCTCTTGCCATTCTTTAACCATTTCTCCGTGGTTATATATGGTGAATGCACTTACGACTCTTCTATTCATTTTTGAGCCATCCGTGTATACTTCCCATTTATATTCATTTCCTCTTCCTATTTTCCACTGTAAGGATTGTTCCTCCCAAGGCTTTTTGTTATAAAATAAGGTTTTTCAATTCCATTTAGTTTAATTTGCGCATTATCAATTTTTATCTCTTGAATCCAATGGAAGAGATTATACATCTTAACTTCATTTCTTATTTTTATACCCAGTGGCACGCATCCTGCCAGGATCTGTATGGCTTCATTTGATACAGCCCTGCAACATTTTGTAATTGATATCAATACCATCTTTTATATCTGTATAATTTTATCATTAATTCTCCTATGGTCTTTATACTATATTTCTGAACCATACATTATCATTTTTTCTGTTGCCTTTATATATATTTCTTTCATCCCTTTGGGTTAAGTCCCCAAGTTGCAATTGATATCATTAGTAAGTTTATGGCGAAATTTATAAACTTTGTTTCTCATTTATCTTAAATGTGCGATCCAAGTCAGTTTTTCATCAATTAAGATATCCAGATATTTTAGTTCGTTTTTATAACTAATTCTTTGCCTTTCAGCTTAATTCCTGGCATATGGATTATCGTCTTCTTGGAGCTGATCATAATATATTGGGTCTTATCTACATTTAGAGTAAACCCATAATCGTCTGCCCATTCTATTATTTTATTTATAGCTTGTGTTCCAAGACTAGCAAAGAGGTACGAAGCTGTCTTTTACCAGTACTACTATATCATCCGCAAAAGTCTATATATAAGTTTCCTTATTATCAAATTTTATATTCAGGGCTTTATCTGCTATTATCAGCCACAAAATTGGGGCAATGCCGGTTTTCTGGGGGATACCAATATTGTACTTCATATATAAGTATTTTTCTTCTACTCTTATATATCTGTCTTGCAAGAAACTTTTGATTAAGTTCAAAATCCTGTGGGGTACTCTAAAAATTGACACGCTGTTAAATCACATCAACACAATGCACTGAATTAAATGCATTGGTAATGTCCATCGATATTATGCAAATACTAAGTTGTTCTGCTTTATTGACTTCTATTTGATTTACAGTCACTTTAATGGCGTTAATCGTACTACGATTTTTTCTAAAACCGTATTAATTTTCATTCAATTTTTCATCGAGATAGCTTGTCAACCTCTTTGTCAATAATTTATCAAGTATTTTTCCCCAAATGGGTAGAAGACATATAGGACGATATGCGTCTACTGTAGTTAGATCTTTGCAGTCTTTAGGTATAAGTACTACCCTGGTAATTTTCCAACGTTTTGGGAATATCCCAATGATATCCCAATGAATATCCTAATGATCCCAAAAATTCATAATTTTCAGAAACCACTTTTTATCTACATGGAATATTTCTCTAATAATCTCCATGGTTAAGCCATTGATTTCAGGTTATTTACCTTAATCGAACTCGTGGATCACTTTTTCAATTTCATATAAAGTGAATAATATAGTATTTCCGTCTCTATAATTTTCATTGGGGAATTCTTCCACATTTATTACAGGGAAGTTGTACTTTAAGATTTTTTGAACAGAATATGCAATATTCTTGGTCTGTGTACGGTCTCTCTTGACTACACAGTGGTTAACCAAATTTTTTTTATTTACATTTTTACTTTCCTTATATACATAATGTATAAGGAAAGTATTATGACGGGGTCGAAAATTCGAATTCGAGTTTTCGACGGGAGAGCACGTTTCAAGCAACCCTGATCACGAATCAAACATTTTTGAGGTGATATCTGTGTATGTGTGTGTGTGTGTGTGTGTCAGTGAGTCTGTGGAGACGACATCTCATGAACGAATGGAGCGATTCGAATGAAATTTGGTACAAAAATCACAATCCATGAATACTGGAAGCCTATTGTTTTAAAACACAATTGAATGTTCAGAACCCCCCTACATTTTCGAGTGAAATTTTGAAAAAAATCATCAAAAAATCAAAATCTTTAATAAAGTCACGCAAATAGACATTTCTTGCGTATTTTTTCCTTAGAAAACGATTGACATAACTCTAGAACGCTAGCATGAACCGTTCTCGAAATATTGCACATTTTACATATAAATTTATCGAAAATATAAATTAAAAAAAATATTAACTGTTGAGAAACATGTTTACTTTTCATATGTAATATCATGCGATAAATTTGGTGACATCATTCTCGTAGATCTAACTCGTTCTATTCACGAGAAAAGATACTTTGAGTAACACTTCTGTTTTTGAACCCCAATAGTCATTAATATGCTGTAAGAATAACTTATTTCTCCATCCATAACGCTTGGCGAGATTTTGGCGTCGAATTTGCCGGGATGTCGCCAACTTGGCGACTTTTTAAATGTTGCCATATTAACGAAAATCTCCCCAAATGGATAAAAATGACACTAAATCAATGAAAATGACGACTAATTGACTAAAATTCAATATCTTGGAAAGAATATAAGTGTCTACTATAAGAATAACATTTGTTTTAACTGTAAAAGTAGTAAATTCATTGCATTATAAAAGGAAAGTCATGTGTTGCCCATATCAGATTTTTAATCAACTTATAATGGACTCCAAACGAATTATTTACTATCACATTGGTTAGGTATGCTTTAAAACCTTCGGTTTTTATTTGCGTGATCCTTTTCTTGTAGATCGTATATTCTAGTTTATACTGGATCTTTTTCCTTATCCTGCATTGTTCATCCATCTATTTCTGGAATTTTCTCCTCAGTGCTTTTACCCTACTTCTCATTATTATCAATTAGTTGGTCCACCAAGTTGCATTAGCCCTTTTCTTTTTCTTCTTCGTAGTATTGTTTCTACATATCTTTACCAACTCGCCTTCTATATCTTCGATATACTTATTTATAATGTTGGTATTTAACTCCAACTTTTGAGCTTTATCTACCAGTTTGTAGATTAGAGTAGTAGTAGTTTGTAGACCAGTTTGTAGACGGAGTTAGTGCACTTGGAAGAATATGGACAATAGTATGTCTTTTTGTTGATTCTTACACATAAAAAGATGGTTTTGCAACTATCATTGTCTTGAACAATTACTATTAAAATGTAATTATTATTGCACAACAATTGTACGTCTTATTGTTGTAAATATGTAACTTACATATTTACAATAAGCTCACTTAGCGATATCAGGAATTATTGAATGACAGTAAACAGAGGGCGGAGTCCTCGAACTCCGAGAGTTGGCGGGCGTCAGCGAGTTGGGGGTATGGTGGTCGGGCGTGTGCTGACTGCCGCTACTACGGCGGGGATGAAAGACCTCAGAAAGCAAGTTCGCAGATCGATGAGTGCCAGGGAATAAAAGCCGAAGCCCCAACGGATATATCACGTTTGTGTATCAAGCGTTACCATAGAATTCGCGAAGTGAACCCCGGAGATTAATGAGCGTCAGCTCGCAGGGGGCTTCAGGGGATCGTCACCGCCGACCGAGTTGACACAGCTCTCGAAGCGAGCTTCGGGTTTGGTGAGTACCAGTGAACAAAGAGTCGACTCCCAAAGATCGTATTCTGCGTAGCAAGCGCGTAGCAGGCGTATCTGCGTAGCAGACGCAACTTCCGATTGGTTCACAAAAGCGATTAGGGGGTCCCGTCTCAAAAAAATCCCTAGTTTTCTAAATAATGCCTAATTTTTGTTGTTGAATATGATTATCAGGATTTTCAATTTCTTTTATTTCTTGCAGAAAGTGTAGTTGCCGAAACTCTTAGCTGGGCTTCTGTGGAAAATTTAAAATATAACGGAGCCCCTTATTATTATTAGAGGGGATATATACATTGTCCTTCAAAAGTTAAGCATGGAATAGTATGCCGTACAAAATTTATGAAGTTCCGCATCGATCGACTCACAATTTCACAGAAAAGAATTAAGTTATTTAGTCTTACAAACTTTAATGAGATAAGGCATTTACATTTAAGGTTTTATTTTCCCCTAAATTGATTGCTATGACAGAATCTATCCAGCATGATGTTGAACTATTTTACTAGATAGGTTACCTATACATAGTTCTCTTCAGACAAGCACATGTTTACAGTTTAATTGCAGGGCAAATCTCTACTTGGCTGTGAAATAAATACGAGGCCATTGTTTTGGGTCGAAATCAAATAGCTTTGGGAGGGCAATATATGTACAAATTGTTTATGCATTTATCAATAATATTATAGAAAGTGATAAGAAACCCTATAAAAGGGTTTACAGTCTTATTGTGCTTTGCTTTTATCTACGTATAGATAATTTTAAAAACCTCATTACTTTCCTTATATACATAATGTATAAGGAAAGTATTGTAACGGGATCGAAAATTCGAATTCGAGTTCTCAACGGGAGTGCACGTTTCAAGCATCCCTGATCACGAATCAAACATTTTTGAAGTGATGTCTGTGTGTGTGTGTGTGAAAGTATGTGTGTGTGTGTGTGTGTCAGTGAGACTGTGGAGACGATAACTGATGAACAAATGGACCGATTCGAATGAAATTTAGTACAAAAATCACAATCCGTAAACACTGGAAGCCTATTGTTTTTATACGCAATCGAATGTTCAGAACCCCCTAAATTTTCGAGTGAAATATTGAGAAAATCGTCAAAAAATCAAAACCACTAATAAAGTTACGCAAATAGACATTTCTTACGTAATTTTTTATTAGAGAACGATTGACGTAAATTTTAGAACGCTAACATGAACCGTTCTCGAGATATTGCACATTTCAAAAAAATTATCAAAAAGTCATATAAAATAAAATAAAATAAATATTTCCTATTAAGAAACATGTTCACTTTTCATATGTAATACCATGCGATAAATTTGGGTGACATCATTCTCATGGATCTAGCTCGTTCCAATCATGAAAAAAGATACTTTGAGTAATACTTTTGTATTTGAACACCAATAGTCATTTATCTGCTGTAAGAATAACATATTTCTTCGTCCATAACGCTTGGCGAGATTTTGTCGACAAATTTGGTGGAATGTCGCCAACTTGACAACTTTTTTAAATGTTGCTAAATTAACGAAAATCTCGCTAAATGGATAAAAATGACGCTAAATTAATGATGACTCATTGATGATGACGACATGGAAAATGACGACTCATTGACGAAAATTCAATATCTTGAAAAGAATATAAATAACTATAAAAATAATATATTTTTTTTTACTCTAAAAGTAGTAAATTCATTGCATTATATAAGGAAAGTCATGTGCTGCCCACATCAGATTTTTTGTTATTTCTTTTATTATAAAATGTTATATACATACAACCAACAATTAAATATTATCATCATTTTTGTTAAAACGAATGTCAGAATAATTTTTAGATATTCTGTATGTGAATGGGGCAGGATCTTCTGTATGAGGGGGAGGGAGGATTTTCGTATGTGAAGGAGGGGGATCCTTTATCGGTCTGTATTAATTCTGTTAATGGTTGAGTTTCGTTTTCAATGACTGATATGTGATACCACCCTCTAGCGTACTATTTTCGCTTTGAGTGCACGTGCTCTGGTCGAATTTCTCTTTCTTTGCCAAGTCGCAGTTCGTTTACAGCACTTGTTAAGAGCGCATGTTTGTTTCTTTGACCTGTGTAAAAGGGCTCAAAACACGCTGGAAATAATTGCATTCAACAAGTTGGCCTATGCCTGCTCTTTCAACGAAGTATCAGAAATTCATATTAATTTCAGTAAGTTAATTGAGTAAAAAAAATTTCAAAATTGATGAACACGTGATAATATTCGTAATCAAAGCAACCTTCTGTGACGTCATGTGAACAAACCTCATTATTATGGTTGTAAAATAAGGTTTTAATAATGGTCTACAGGGTATGGTCACACATACTTTTGGTGACACATATCGCCAATATAAATAGTCACTTTTGGGAACTTTAAGAAAATTCGAGAATTAAAACTCGTAGTGACGTTTGTAGCAAGTGTTTGTAATTATTCGTAGGAACTATTTATGAGAAGCCAAAAAGGTTAAAAGGCAGTTTAGCTGCTTGAAATATTCTTGACAGAAAGTTTCATGTGAGTACTATTCCCCGATTTACGAGCAAAATAATAATCAACAAACTGGTTCACAACCTAAAATACAAGGCAAATTCAGGTAAATGAGCATAAGCATGTTTCGAACATTATTTGGATTCCCTTCTTGAGTGCAACAAATCTTAAACTAAAAGGCCATAAAAGCGCAAGGAAGCTCTGTCTTTTAGCCAAGTCAGCGAAACTGAAAATGGCTAAAAGACAGAGTCTGCTGAAGTAGCTCCACCTACTACCAAACAGAAGTGCAGACCCGACCTATTTCTCGGTTTACGGGTTTAAAAAGTAGTGCCACCTAGTGTGATGAAAGAGGAAACGAGAAAAATAGAAAAAAGAAACAAGGAGATATGAACACACGACGCAAATAAGACAAAATTTAATGCAGATAATAGAAACTCAAAGAAACAAAAAATTAGAGGGGGCCATACTAAACCTCGGAAATATAGAGTCATTGACATACCATTAACCTTATTACAGATATTTTAATATTATTGAACAAGGAAATCCAACGATTTGTCAAACTTTCATGTGCTCATTTATATATATATATATATATATATATATATGTGTGTGTGTGTGTGTGTGTGTGTGTGTGTGTGTGTGTGTGTGTGTGTATACGTATATATATATATATATATATATATATATATCATTTCGAAGGGATATATGGACTTGAAAAGAATTTTTTCGAAATGAACTTATCTTAAGCCTAAAGCTCTTCCATGTGCAAGCTTTTTTGCTTGATTTTTTAGTTTTCCTATTTTCATTCCTCATTTTTGAAATTTGTTGATTGTCTTTGTCTTTATGACCTGCATTACGCTTTATTATTTCCTCTTTATGTCTTAATTTCTTTTATTTCTTTGTATTTTGTAGAAAATTTTGGAATAGTGTTTTATGAGTTACTACTTACATTCTAACATTGGATTTACTAATTTATATTTATATATATATATATATATATATATATATATAAAGAATTTGAAACGAAAATAATGGGAAGACCAAATGCATTGCATGAAATGGTAGAAGGGGATTGCGACCCCTCTTTCCAGTTTAAAGCAGCTTTTCAGCCCGGGCAACGCTCACGGAACCAATGCAATTCAATGGTCAATCCCTCGTAAATGCGTAAAATAAATAGCACGCGAAAAGGACAAACAAGAACATCAAAGTATGAGAAGACGGAACAGACAGACTGAAGATTACTGAGATTAACTGCATTATATAAAAATCACTCACGCATGCGCTAGGAAATACAAGTTGCACAGAGGAACTAAAATAAAACAATATCCTTTTTAAAGGAATTGTCTTCTTCATTATTATTGAAAATGGAATTATAATATCTTCTCAGAAATTTAATAGGGTAGTGTTTTTCAATGACCTCATTCACAATCCTTCTGTTACTTGCAATGCAATCTTTTTTGAAGTTATTGATGTTTTGGTTGCGCTTGAGGTGTTCAATAATTATATTCCTGATAATATTTTTAGTTAAATTTGACTTCCAGTCTATGATGTGATTGATCTTCATTTTGTAACAATCACGCTTATCATGTAATGAGGTATAAACACCATATAGTTTGTGGTATTTTATGGTGATGTCCAAAAAGTTAACAGCCTTATCCTCTGTATTGTGGTTTTCGATTAATTCCAATTCTTTGGGATAGAAGATGACATCAAACCCCGGTGAATATTCATAATGCCCCAAAAGAACACCGTCCACGTAACGGAGGTAGGGCATTTCATACAGCATGTGTGTACCTTTTTCAAATTTTGACAAATATATGGCCTTAGCATGGATGAGCAGACTGCTCCCATAGGAATGCCCTTAATGTGTTGGTAGTATCCATTTCCGTCATGCATGATGTTTTCATATAATACCAAACGTATAAGATCCTTATATCTTCGATAAGTTATAAATTCTTTTAAACTGTACTCTTCGTGTATTTCCAATAGTATATCATATAAACGTGTTAAGTCTATATTATTAAACAGATCTCGAAAATCAAAGCTTGCAAAACGGATATCCTTATTACAATATGTAAGTCGATTAATGACTTTATAACTGTTCTTAATCGTAATAGAACCTTGTTTTTGAACTGTAATCATAACGGCATGTGAAGTGTAATCATAACGGCATGACAGCAATGGATACTACCAACAGATTAAGGACATTCCTATGGGAGAAGCCTGCTCATCCATACTAGCGGACATATATTTGTCAAAATTTGATAAAGGCACACACACGTTGTATGAAATGCCCTACTTCCGTTACGTGGACGATGTTCTTTTTGGGCATTATGAACATTCACCGGGTTTTGATTTCACCTTCTACCCCCAAAGAATTGGAATTAATCGAAAACAACAATACGGAGGATAACGCTGTTAACTTTTTGGACATCACGATAAAATACCACAAACTATATGGTATTTATACCCTATTACATGATAAGCGTGATTGTTACAAAATGAAGATCAATCACATCATAGACTGGAAGTCAACTTTAACTAAAAATATTTTCAGGAATATACTTATTGGACACCTCAAGCTCAAACAAAACATCAATACCTTAAAAAAAGATTGCGTAGCAAGTAACAGAAGGATTGTGAATGAGGCCATTGAAAAACACTACCCTATTAAATTCCTGAGAAGATATTATAATTCCATTTTCAATAATAATGAAGAAGACAATTCCTTTAAAAAGGATATCGCTTTATATTAGTTCCTCTGCACAACTTGTATTATTCAGCGCATGCGTGAGTGATGTTTATATAATACAGTTAATCTCAGTAATCTTCAGTCTGTCGGTTCCGTCTTCTCATACTTTGATGTTCTTGTTTGTCCTTTTCGCATGCTATTGACTTTACGCATTTACGGAGGATTGACCATTGAATTGCATTGGTTCCGTGAGCGTTGCCCGGGCTGAAAAGCTGCTTTAAACCGGAAAGAGGGGTCGCAATCCCCCTCTACCATTTCATGCAATGCATTTGGTCTTCCCATTATTTTCGTTTCAAATTATCTTTATATTTTCTGCTTCGGAAATGTGAGCTGCTTTGCGCCCGTTTCTTGGTAGTAGTGGATGTCGAGATTTGTTGGATGTTGCTATAATGATTTTGAATACGACGATTATGTTCTTTTATAATTTATATATATATATATATATATTGCTCTGCATTTTACGTTCTAAACCCGTTTGTTATTAATTACATGTGAAGTCACGTACTTTACTTAACATAACAATTAACTCACCTGCAGCAAAGTAAATGCTGTCGAGAGTAATTCCATGCGTTCCAGCAAAAAATGCGGCCGATTCCACGTCCCTCAAGTCTTCAGTCACTCCATCTTGACCACTGGGTGCGGCCACTCTCCACCGGAAGAGCGTCAAAGTGTCGTTGATGCCTTCTTTGGAACAGATGCTGCCCGTTTTTGAGTAATCCGGATGCTTTGGGTTGCAGGGCTGAAACAGTTGATAAAACATTTAAACACATGAACACTCACTTGGAACAAACATTTTATTGCAAAGTATAATATTGCGACTGTAATGAATTCAAGATATTATTGAAATTACAGAACACTTCTTTACCAATCTCCATACTATCTATACAAAAAAAAACGACATGTACAGTAACATGTTACCATTACGGCAAGGTTCGGTACGCATGCGTTTGACATAGCGAAACATCGCCAACTTGGTGGGATTTAGGAAAGTTTGAGAATTTAAAAGATTGTCCAAGAACTTCCCGCGTTATGTAGGCTCATTTTCTGAATTTTTATATTTAAATAAAATGGCTCGACCTACAAATTTGAGGAATGTGTTTTTTAAATTGAGAGCGCTCTCAAATTTGCATTAGGATAAATTATTCGCTGTCGATAAATATTTTTAGTAGGATAAATATTCGTCCATTGTGTTGGGTTCATGTCATATAACTTCTGGAGAGCAATATACATACAATTTATTTACACATTTATCAATAATATTACAAAAAGTGAAAATCTAATGCAGATTTTCACTTTTGCAGATTGTTCTCAGATGCAGATTTTTCTCACGGTTTTCGACCGGGTATAAAAGACCAAGAATATTCTCGCAGTTTTCGACTGGGTGTAAAAAGCCAATATATATTTTTTCTTAGCATATTCCTCTGATGAAGATCGTTTATTTCCGAAAGCACTTGGGCTTTTAACGTCTTTTAGTGTGATCAATTAAATACTTTTATTCCAAAGTGTTTCATATTTTAAATCCCACTTGTTTCGTTTCCGACGGATGATATCCCTAGTAGCATTTATTAATAATCTTAGCATTAAATTGTAAGTATTTCCAACGTAATCCCAATATTGGCAAATATTGGGATTACATTGGCCCCCAATACTGGCTAATATTTTCATTACAATATAAGGCCAATATTGATGTTACTGTAATGCCAGAAATGTAAAGTAATAAATATTTGGAAGGATTAAAAAATAATGGAACCAGGAATGCGGGCGGATTATCCCCACGCTAAGCAGATGGGCGATAATATACAGGTGGCCCCATATCTTACATACCACGCCCATGTTTACATACCACGTTAAGCCGTTTGGCGGCAACCGAGACGGCGACGCCATGTCTACGGATTAGCACTCAGCTCTAGATTTCAGCACGTGGACCGCCGACCAAAAAAGGGATATAAGTGAGAGTTGCTCGAAGTGGGAGTCAGAATTGGTCAAGGCAGGCTGTTGGAGTTAGACTAGTCAAGAAGAAGCGACGGTAGCAGAGTTAAGAGTTGTGTGTGCGTCTCTGATATAGGAATTCGAAGGAGAGCTCATGTTCATCTGGTATTGCAAGTGTAAAGTGGGACAAAGCATCGGTGTTACCCAAGTTATATGAAAAGACGATCAGGTACCGTACAATTAAACTATATGAGGATAACCTCTTTGTCTAAAATTTGTGTTTTTAAGGAAAAGCTAATTAATGCATCCCACCACGTGCTCCAACCAAATATCAATTCATCTGGCATTACATCCCCCGAACTACCATTGAGATGTATTCCACTATGTGTGATATTTATTTAATTTGTAAAACTAAAGAGTGTAAATTGAGTATGTGATAAATAAATGTTTGTTCCTTTACTATTAACCTTAATTTTTAGTTTGTTAACTTAGTATCCCGTTAAGCACAGAAATAGGTGGGTTTTGCGGCCACCAACGCAATGTACACAGCAGTAAGTTAGAACAGATTACATGTATAATTAATATACTAATAAATAATTAATTTAATGTAAAATGCATTTTTGACAATATTAATTTTAATCAACAAAAATAATAATCGGCACAGTTACATTGCAAATATTGTTGTAATATTGTCACAATATTTCAACTCAATATTGGACAAATTCCGTCAAAATGTAAACTTTTTCATATTTTCATATTCGTTCAATATTGGAACCAATAATAAGGATTGCTACCAGGGATGGATCTATGGTAAGTGTTTTAATGTTTACATCAAATTACCATTGATTTGTCTCGGTTATTTTACGATATTGAAATTACTATTGAATAAAATCACTGCTGATGTGCTTTCTGAAGGTTACGTCAAAAAATTACATGAGTACAAAATATTATTATATCTGTGAGACCAGAAATCGATCTCATATGTGTTTTGGTGAGACAACTTTATGCCTTTTATTATGTCTAAAACGGCAAACAATTCTTCCAGTCTGGATGGCGCTGAGTTTTACGACACGTGAACCCAAAAGATCACAAAATCATAAATTTAGGGGCGTCAAGACAAGGGGGGCCGAGCGGGCCCTTACGAGGTTGTGAAGTAGTTCCATTGGATAAAGATTAACCAATGGAAAATGGGCTTGTTGCGTCACTCTCAATGTTACAAATGAAAGCAAGGGGGTAAATGACACCCCCGAGAAAAAGCGAACCACAACCTGTGACCTAAGAAGGATATTTTAATACACTTGCTCAGATAACTCCGAGACAATGACTTAAATAACGACTTGTGGAAAAACAGTTCGAGTTCGACATTACAATACGAACGATGACTTAGAAAATAAAGCACGACGACTAGATATGTGGAGAGAACAATCTAAGAGAATGAAATAAGTGAGAGTGTTGGAGTCAGCAGTACAATATGATCGACAAAGTTACGAGTGAATGCATTGCACTACGAGTTAATGCGAGTAATAAAGACGACATCAACCACGTGCTGCTAACAAAGTCGAAGACAGACTTGAAGGTATGTGTTCCTCAAAAATATATCTAGGTCTAAACAAATATATTAGGTCAGTTAGGTGGTCTCACATGTTCCCCCGCCAAAACTAATAATTAATTGTGTAATGAATTAATAAGTGTTTATGTTGTTAATAAATGTTTTATTGTTAAAGTTTAAAAATGGAGTAATCAATTTAGTATTATAATAATTAATAATTCCTTTACAGAACTCGCGCGAAAGTTAAATAATTGGAGGGTTATTGCGAACACAACGTAATGTTAATGTAAATGTTAATTAGAACTTTTAGTTTTTATTACTTCTATGCAGTTCCACAATATCAAGAAAAAAAATTATAAATCAAAATTACATCAGTAGTAATTTCATTCCAAATTTGCTTGGATCAAAATCAAGACTATTTCTACATTGGTTCAAAATTACATGTCTCAGAATTTAGTAGATTTTTTACAAATATCCTTACAAACGTCCAAATACAAACACACATTAAGATTTATAGATATAGATAGATTGAAATTTATTTGATTTTATTCCTGCTTCACTTAAGTGCCAAATGTTTTACATTATACAGTGAAGTAAGATTACCGTAATGCATACAACCGGATACCCAGATAACGGCTCTGGACTAGCTTGTGAGGCATCGTCGTATTCACGGAGTGAAGCCACCATGGGACGAGTTGGGAAGGTGACATCTGCTACTACATCCTTTTCCTGTATGTAGATGATAGCTTTGGGATCCTAAACATATTTTTAAACATGAAAACAATTTTGTGGGCTGAAGAAAAAAAAATTAAAAATAAGACGAATTTAGACCATTTTGCTCCAAAAGCACAGCTATATCGCGCTTACTTTGATATCTGCAACCATTTTTCTATCATTCTTCAGATGTAGAGTAAAGGCTTCTCTGTGTTCTTTCTCACCGTCGTATAAAATTTCTAACTCCACAATTAGCCTGCTAACGTTAGGTTTAAATTCCAGTTCTGCAACGAAATGTACATATCAGCAATTCAAAATTCAAGCAACCCATGACCTTGATATGAGATTTCCTAATTGCTGGTCATAGGCATGGATTTATTTAGACAAGAAATTTCACATTGACAAACATTTGAATACATAATAATGAAGAGTTTCAAAATATGCATCATATAATAAAATTATACAACAATAATAATGGAAATAAATAATTTATTATAATTTATGGTATAAAAATCCTGTATTTAAAGTTCATCAGAACAGTATTGTCATATACTTCAAATAACACTTCACTCAATAAGTCTCCGGTCTGACACATATATGGCAACACTGTTGACAGACCCATATGATTTCTGGATGGTGCCAACCTTCAAACGACAAGTGTCAAAATTTCATGACATTCTGACAATTAGCTTATAGGTTACAGTGGTTTTAGTGACCCCAGTTTTGTAATTTTCAAAACAATGGAGAAAAAAGAATTTCGTGTGTTGATTAAACAATGATTTTTGATGGGGAAAAATACTGTTGAAGCCAACCAGTGGCTTGATAAGCGTTATGGAGACTCTACACCAGGGAAATCAACTATTATTGACTAGTATGCTGAATTTAAACGCGGTCGTACAAACACCGATGATGCTAAACGCTCTGGTCGCCCAAAATCGGCAGTTGTTCCGGAAAACATAAAAAAAGTCCACAAAATAGTTTTGAAAGACCATAAAGTGAAGTTGCGTGAGATAGCTGACACCTTAAAGATATCAGAAGGTAGTGTGTTTACAATTTTACACTAAAATTTGAGCATGCGTAAGTTACTTTCGAAGTGGGTGCCGCGTTTGCTCACACCTGACCAAAAACAACACCGCGTCGACGATTCAGAGCGCTGTTTGGAACTGTTCAAGCAAGATAAGAAGAAATTCTTGCGTCGGTATGTGACAATGGATGAAACATGGATCCATTACTACACACCTGAATCAAAAAGATCATCAGCTGAGTGGACAGCAGGCGGTGGCTCAAATGAAGAAGTGATTGCCGAAACTGAGGCCTATTTTGAGAGCAAAGACAAATCGTTCTACAAAACAGGCATCGAAAAGTTAGAGGAGTGTTGGAATGAATGTATCACTCTTGAAGAAGAGTATGTTGATGAATAAAGTCGAATTTCTAAAAAAAAATTGTTTTTCTTAGTAAGACCGGAGACTTATTGAGAGGGGCTTGTACATAACAATAAAAGAATCGTTATAGAAATTTAAAATAATATTTATTAAAATTACTAATATTATTCTATGATATTTACAAGTTGATAAATAAAATTACTATTAAAACATACACTGTGGAACAAAAATTAATTAAATTTTCTTTAACAAAGTCGTATAAACTTTCCATTTTATTAATATTAAATTTGCTTTTTGATATGATTTTAATACATTTACCCACATCATTAATGGATGACTTATTGAAGTGAAATGTTTTAGTTAATAGACAATTAAATATGTAATGAGTTGAATTACCCAGAATTCCACATTTGCAATAATCTGAGAAGCTTTTGTTAATTTTGAAGAGAAATTCCGAAAAAGGACCGTGGTTTGATAGTGTAGCGAACTCTCATAAGGCAATATTAAATGCCTTGAGCTGGAGATGTCTTTAGCTCAACGATATAATACTGGTCTATCATGCTTTAGCCCCGAGATCAAAGACAGGCACCACCAAGTTGGTGATTTCACTTTCTCCCTACAATAGGAACCAAGAGAAATATTACGAAAGTGTACAGAAAGTTTTGTCTACCTCTTTTAATACTTTAAATGTGTGTCTTCCATTTTTAACACTTTACAACAAAGTTGAATGTGTTTATGACTCTGTTCATTCTATCTGTCTGTCTGTCCGTTAGCACGATAACAAAATGACTTAATCAAAATGACATTTTAGTATGTTGTTCAGACGATCTGTAGGACCTATGGGAATATAAATGAATAATATCACCCAATTAGTTTTGGATTGAACCCGGGTTGAAAAATTGAAATACATTGAGCCCTATGGGATCTAATTTTTCAAACATTTTTTAAGCGGATTTAAAATTCACAAATTGCTTCGAAAATTTTAGGTAATATTCAAATTGTTCCATAAAATATATAAAAAAAATTCAGCGAAATATATTCAGTAGTTTTTTAAATAAAAATTAAAATAATAATTACACCTCTTATATGAAGCGATCACGTGACCATGATATGAAAAGATCACATGACCCACTTCAAAATGATATATGGCATCCATCTTGTGTCAAAATCGTGATTTCTAAAGTTCTTTTTAATTCATATTGAGTGTTGTATTCGTCCTAAAACCACTTTATTTTTGTTTAAATTCTGTGCATCTACATACTAAAACAACGCAATTACAATATATTTGAGTTTAAATGATCATCCAAATTTGATTATTTCTACAACGAAGCCTATTTTTCACTTATGTAAAATGTAAACAGCAAAATATGTAGAATATTGTGTATTAGAATTGCTGTATTTTTTTAACACAAAATATTTAGCCCATGGAGTCTGCATACCTGATATGAATGAAATATTCATTGATTTTACAAAGAGAAGGACGATTTTTTTCGTTGAAGTTTTAAGCATAGAGTTTAATTTCTTGTTGCTCCATGGTCTTAATTTTTAAATAAAATAAATTATTATAGTATTGTGATGAATGAAATGAATGGGAAAATGTTATGAATGAAATGCTGTTTTTATAGAGAAAGCCAGGCGTGTTATTTTTTTTCTGTGACGTCATTTGAATGAATTTCAGTTGTTTTCGATGAAGTTTTCAAATATAATAAATTATCGTAGTATTATGATAGTTTTAAAAATATTACCGAGGAATGTATCGTATTTTAGAGATGTTTAAACCAGGCAATTTATATTTCAATGCCGTCATTTGAATGAAGTTCATTTTTTTCGATGAAGGTTTATGTTTTCAAATATAATAAATTAATGTAGTATTGTAATAAGTTTTAAAATATTACCGAGGAATGTATTGCATTTTAGACTTGTTTAAATAAAATTGCATTGAAGTTGGAAAGTGTTTCATAATCAATACTTTAAGCATGATTGTTTGTATTATTCCAGTTACATTGCCATTTTTCTTAAATACGTTTCTCAGTGTATCTTTTTGTATATGATTTTGGTAATTCAATATTTATTGTAGTATCTATTGTGGCATCTATGATTGCTAATTTTGCTAGTTTATCTGCATTTTCATTTCCCATATGTCCCACATGTGCTTCAATCCATTTTACTTAAATATTATTGTATGATATTGATTGTAGCATGTATTTTGTTTTAAATTTTAAATTGCTTATAACTCTACTGTTTTGGAGTGAAAATACGTTTCATAATTTGCCTGTAGATATAATTATTGAGGTGAAATTAGATGTAATAAACCATTGAATACATTGATAGAGAGCAAATAATTCTGCTTGAAAGATTGTATTATGTTTTTTAAGACACCTTGCCCATTCCGTAATGCAAATTTTACTCTTATATACTATATACAATAGACTGTAGATGTGCCAATATTATTTTTGTAGCCCTCAGTATATCCTTCTATTTTATTAGATATTAATTTTGTGAAATAGTTGGAGAAATTAAGACTTGAATGGAAAATGTAAATATTTGGTTTAGATTCCAAGATTTTTTGATTTAATGTTTTATTTTCTGAATTGCATTCTTTTTTTAGTCTAATGTTGAGTCTACATATCAACAGAAGTTTTTAGATTTTTAAGAATATTTAACGCTCACATTTCTAATCTCGCTATATTAAACAATAAAGATCAATCATGCATAAAGCATTGATTATGAAACATTTTCTAACAGAAATGCAATTTTATTTAAACATCTCTAAAATGCGATACATTCAGAGCTAGTATGTTTTAAATTATCACAGTACTACAATCATTTATTACGTTTGAAAACATAGAACTTCATCGAAAAAAAATTAACTTTATTCAAATGACGTCATCGAAATGTAAATCGTCTGGCTCTCTACGTAAAAACAGTAAATATTTTATTCAAACACTTTTATTCCAGACTCCAGAGCTAAATAATTTTGCGTGAAAAAATTCAACATTTCTGAAACAACTCATCTTACAATCGCTTGTTTACATTCTGCGTCCATTAAAATTAGGCTTCGTTGTAGAAATAATCAAAGTTTGATGATCATTTATACTCAAAAATATTGTAATTGCGTTGGCACAGAATATAGAACACAGAAAATACTCAAAAATAAAACGATTTTAATACGGATGCAACACTAAATATAAATTTAGAACTTTAATAATCACGATTTTTACACTAGTGAAAAAAAATGGATTCCTTATTTTATATTGACATGGATCACGTGCTCTCTTCATATAATATGGGTGTAATTATTATTTTAATTTTTATTTAAAAAATTACCGAACATAAATTGCTAAAAAAATTTTATATGTATTTTATGGGATAATTTGAATATTTTCTAAAACCAACTTGTGAATTTTTATTTCGCTTAAAAAATGTTTAAAAAATTATGTCCCATGGGGTTGAATGTATTTCATTTTTTCAATTCGGGTTCAATCCAAAACTAATTGGATGATATTATTCATCTGCATCCCCATATGTCCACAGACCGTTCCAACAACATACTAAAATTTTATTTCTTATTATTATTAAAAGTCATTTTTACGGCAGTTATCGTACGAACGGGCAGACAAAATGAACAAAGTCATAAACGTTTTTCAACATGTTGTGAAGTGCTAAAAAGAAGCTTCCGCTTCCGCCGGTATTCAGCTTTCTGAGAATTTTTATATGCAAAAATGCACCCTTCATACTCTTCCTCAGATGGTGTCAGAATGCAGTTGAGAGAAGGTTTGAAAGAAATCCTGTATTTTTTATCGACCGCTTGATTGCCAACATGGTCCCCACAAGGTTGTGGCTAGCACGGCTACACCCAGGGGGTCCGGGACAAATTTATGTGATAGGGGGCCCGACGGAACCGATCGCCTTTCAGGGGTTTTTTTCTAATTGACTAATTGGCAGCTGCTAAAATAAAAAGAAAGAAAAAGGATGTGACTTTGAGAAATTTGAAAAATAACAACTGTAACATGATTTTTTTTTATCAAAGAGGGCTCAATTCGTGGCTATGTCCTTAACGGTCACTGTCATTAAAAATATGGCGTGACAAAAAAGATCAATCACGATCGCCGTACCATCGCATCGTTTCCATTTTTCCAGGAAGAAACACTACTTGAACTCAAGGGCACTGACAAAATTTCTGGGCCCCTATGCAAAATCTAGCGACTCTGTGCAACTCACGGTAGCGGATCCTTACGCCCCCTCTTCCCCCATATATTATTAATGCTCAATTGTCCATGAATTTTCGGATGTTCGTTATTTTTTCAAGGTCCGCCATAAAGGGAGTGGGATAAGTGGATCTAATGTCAAAGAGCCTGCAGCCCATAGGGGACCCTTAAAAATTTCGTTCTTTGGATATGGCTGTTAAAGGAAGTTTTATTGTATTATATTTGGGGCCAGGGGGCCCGTCCTAGGATGTGGGGGCCATGAGTGTCAATGCAAATCACACCAAGCACGTCACATTACCGCATTGTGACGTCTCTTCCCCTTCAACTTATAGCTAACTCTCCTCATCTGTAATCCAACAGCTTCTTCAAGTTCAATAGGGCGAGGACTACTGCAACGAATGCTTATAAAGCAGTATTATCCTATGAACGCTATGATTCTCGCAACTGAACACTATGATACTCGCCTACTAACTTTAACCCTCATATTAAACCCCAGCACTAAAAGTTAGTAGTTTTGTATCCATGCTACATAAACATGCATAAAATGGGACCAAACTCCCATTGTAAATACTAGCATATGTGTACTGGTTCCAACATTTTTACTTCTTAGCTCAACTCTCTTCATCACGGTCGTTACCCGTTAACAGCTTTATACAGCCGATACCCTTAGACGGATTTTAACAGCCTATACCCGTTGATTGATTTTTACATCCAATACCCGTTGACTGATGGATAAGTTAGATTTACAAATTGCAAAGACATTTTAAACTTATAAGTAAACATGATTTACATCATACATTGATTTTTTAGACTATATGAGAAGGAGGAAAGTATACCTTTAGAATACGGAGTATAATCTACTCCGGACTTCGCGGATCCATCCTTTGTGTGGACTCTTACAAGAGACAGTTTTGAAAGGTCTCCCGTTCTAATAACGGGAATCTGGAGGATCGCAGACTCCTTTGCAGTCTGTGGCTCTTTGATTGTGTAGCGGTTCTTTTCCAGCCTAATCATTGATTCTAAAAGACACAAGTGAATAATGCACATAGGTTAAAGTTCGTGATATCACATCCACAAGTTTTGCAATCAACATTCATAAAACAGGCAATAAAACGTTTCATTTGCTTTTAAACACATAGTACATATGTAATATCTAACAGAAACGTCACTTCATAATAAAAAACTCCCCACTGCGTATAAAAAACAAGTGTCTCGTCCCAAAAGTTTATGCAATCGCAAAATAATTTGCGCCAAGTCCCTGCAGGATCGGAGATGCACTTTCATGTCAAAGGGCTGGTCAACCTGTTGAAGAATCTTAACATCAAATCACACGTTGTCCTTATTTATTGTAATATATATATATATATATATATATATATATATATATATATATATATATATATATATATATATATATATATATATATATATATATATATATATTTATATATATATATATATATACATGTATATATATATATATATAGTGTGTATGTGTGTGTGTGTTGTTATTGTTGAAACCCAGACCGTCCGACCTACCAGAAAGGTGTAAGGAAACTATTTGGACGGTTGGGAAGTGCCACCCAATTTAGACCGGAACCCAGTGGGGGAGGCATCCACAGGGACCGTACCCTCCTTCCCCTACCACCAACCTCTCGGAAGGACTTTCGGACCCATATGTTTAACGTGATCGTACTTCGCATGAACACGGCGGCAGTTTTGGCAGTGGCTGGAATGTGTGTGTGTGTGTGTTGTTGTTGAGACCCAGACCGTCCGACCTACCAGAAAGGTGTAAGGTAACAGTTTGGACGGCCGGGAAGTGCCACCCAATTTAGACCGGAACCCAGTGGGGGAGGCATCCACAGGGACCGTACCCTCCTTCCCCCACCACCAACCTCTCGGAAGGACTTACGGACCCACATGTTTAACGTGATCGTACTCCGCGTGAACACGGCGGCAGTTTTGGCAGTGGCTGGAATCGAACCCGGGCCTACCGAGTGCAACTCCAGCGCGCTAACCAATGGGCTACCGCGCCCCTGTGTGTGTGTGTGTAATAGTAATAATGTGTGTGTGTGTGTGTAATAGTTGTAGAAATCATGCAGAGATAATCCAGGGAAGAGACATTTTAGTTACAAAAATCTATTTCATTAGATTGATATCTTATAGCTTTATACATTGTCGACATCCTCGTCGGCAACCAGGTCGCAAGAAATCTCAATGCAGTCTGAGTGGTTTTTCACAAGTACAAATTACATTTACATTTATGGCGCAGGGGAATCTGATGATGACAAGCAAAAGGCTTGGGCACAGACACGCATCATGTCCAAGGATACGTGTCTGTGCCCCAGGGGGGGGAGATAAATTTTAAGCGTCCCCCAATAACTCACCCCCAATAACTCACACTGTCCGTACTCCTATTTTCCTCTACCATACCATATATGGCCACTAGCCTTGACCTCTACGTAAACTATGAAACTGCATCCCCATCACATTTTTGAAATAAGAATTATGATATATATGTATATATATATATATATATATATATATATATATATATATATATATATATTACACAGGATGTCCGCGATTCCTTATAACAAAAAAGAGGGGTGATAGAACACAGCATGACGAACAATATGTGTAATAGAACCTAGAGCCCACAGTGGCAGAAATACAACATGCAAACGAGATCAGCTGCTGAAACGCCGTTGACGTTTATTCTTCCGAAACGAAACTGAGAGTTGCTAGGTGATCCGCTCACTACACAACGTGACATGTGGTTTATGCCACATTTTTTCACTACCATCCGACACTTTCTAAACACGACGTATCCCCAGAGATGGATTGGGTGCTAGAGGTCCAGACCACTCGGCTGGCCCTAAAGCTTACAGCAAGAATTTGATTGGCCGGTAAGGATGTGGATGTGGTGGATTGGGTGTTGTTGTTGTTGAGACCCAGACCGTCCGACCTACCAAGGTGGTGGATGGGGTGTTGTTGTTTTTGAGGCCCAGACCATCCGACCTACCAGAAAGTGGTGCATTGAGTGTGGTGGAACTGTGGCTTGGCCTCTATGCTCTCCGGACCTGAATCCACTGGAGTACTTCCTCTGGGAAATATGAAAATGTTGGTGTAGGAGACACCTGTGGACTCCGACGAAGATCTCGTAGCGCGAGCCTCTGTTGCTGCGGACAAGATCAAGACCACACCAGAAGATTTTGAAAGGGTGCGAAAATCCTTCCTTCGTGAGTGTCAGCTGAGTAACAAAGTCCACGGACGTCACTTTGAAGTCTCCTCCTTTAAGTAACTCACTGGTGCGAATGGCATTGTGCCATTGTGTGTGTGTGTATCTGTTACTTGGGTCTCTTTTTTTTTCCTCTAATAAAGGATCAACTTGGACGAATCACGTTTGTTTTTCTACCACTATAAGTGGATTACGACCCTAGGCCCTATGGCAAATATTGTTCGCCTCGTTGAGTACTATCAAAACCTCTTTCTTTGTTGCAAAAGTTAACGAATACTCTGTATATTCATTACTAATAAAGGCATACAGATACAACTTACTATCGTTTATATCTTTAATTGTAACTATTGTAGAATTTCTGTGTCCCAATACAGATCCACCAGCAGAATCGCTGATTGGCGATCCAAGAACAAGTCTAAATTCCTCATCTCCTTCGAAGATAGTGTCGTCTTTGATAACCACTGTGCATAATTTTTCAATTTCACCTAAAAAGTGCCAAAATATTGAAACATAAATGATAGAAAAGAATAACATTAGAATTGAAACATAGTTGAGCATAATTATTAAATTTGCTATAGTTTTAGAAAAAGCCAGTTCGTGAGACTGAGAATAATGTACCTACAAATCTCACCAAAGAAATTTTTTTATGAGCCTACAGCAAATTTGTTGAACTATTCCTTGTAAGATGATAAATCATAAATTTGCAAAACTCAAGTATTTTGTTAAAATGATGTTTGCAAGATATAAATTCTCTAGTCTACAAAGACTTTATTTCAATTGTCAGCTAGAATTCGCGCTTTACATATACGAGGCATGTTTTTTAAGTAAGTACCGTTTTGGAATTAAAAAAAGACGTGCAAAGATATCGCAATAATTTTATTTCTACATGAAAGCCTGTACCTTAATCTACTTTTCTACATAATTTCCGTGAATATTGAGGCACTTGTCATAACGTGGCACCAGTTTTTGAATACCCTCCTCATAAAATTCTGCCGCCTGACTTGCTAACCACTGTATCCCAACTGTTTTGACTTCGTTATCGTCTTGAAGACGCTGACCACCCAGGTGTTTCTTCAAGTGCAGGAACAAATGGTAGTCGCTGGGCGCCAGATCAGGGCTGTATGGAGGATGATCTAGAGTTTCCCATTTAAAAGATTTGATGAGATCTTTGGTCCGATTAGCCACATGTGGACGGGCATTGTCATGCAGCAAAACGATACCCTTACTCAACTTGCCACGTCTTTTGTTCTGGATTGCACGACGCAGATTGTTCAATGTCTCACAATAAGACGCTGCATTGATTGTCTCATTACGAGGCAGAAACTCCACTAGCAATACTCCTTTTTTGTCCCAAAAAACTGTGCACATGATTTTCCGGGCAGAAATTGTTTGCTTAACATTCACTCTTTTGGGTGATGATGAATGTCGCCATTCCATGGATTGTTGTTTTGATTCTGGTGTGACGTAGGCCACCCATGTTTCGTCACCAGTAACAATTTGGTCTAAAAAATCTTCACCTTCATTGTGGTACCGCTCAAGGAAAGTCAATGCACTGCCTAAACGTTGGGTTTTGTGCAAATCCAACATTTTTGGAACCCAACGTGAACACAATTTCCGGTAATTCAAGTTCTCGGTCACAATGCGATACAAAACACTACGAGAATATTGAGGAAACCAGTCGCACATTGATGAAATTGTAAACCGTCTGTTTTCTCTCACCTTTTCTTCCACTTTCTGCACCAAATCTTCATTAAAGACCGAAGGACGCCCACTCCGTTCTTCATCATGCACATTTGTGCGGCCATCTTTAAATGCTCTCACCCATTTCCTTACCATTCCATCACTCATAATGTTTTGTCCGTAAACTTCACAGATCTCACGATGAATATCGATCGGTTTTACGCCTTTAGCACTAAGAAATCGTATAACAGCCCGTACTTCACAATCGGCGGGACTCACGATTGTCGGAGGCATCTTAAACACTCAGTAAACAACGTATACAATGAAGAATCAGACTGTAATGGCGTCAGTGCGTAGACAAGAGATGTAGGTAACCAGCGCGCATGCGCGGAACGCCGACCGTAGCGCTGCGGCGGCGGAATCGCAAAACGGTACTTACATAAAAAACATGCCTCGTACATCAAATGTATTAATAGAATTTGAAAAATGTTAATTCTTGAATCGTCATGTTCCATATAATAAAAAGTAAATGTATGTGTATATATTTATGTGCTTTCGCCATTTAGATATGCAGTCAGAAACTGTTATAAAAACTTTCGTTGTTGAAAACAATTAAATTTTCCCATATTCGGCCTTATAGTGCATGCTCAATAAATTTTGACTGAGATTAAACCAAGTAAATGATGCAATCAAATTTGCCATCAATGCTTTTACCAAAAATTTTTGAAGCGCCTATTTTTTAAGATCTACTAGAGCTTAGATGATGACTCATATGGCTTTTTCAAAAAAAAGTTCATTGAAACATCTATTTTTAAAGATTGGCTATACGAGTAAATAGAGCTTTGACAATATCTGATATGCATTTAGCATCAAATTCTAGAAGAGGTAAGATAGTGCACTAAAATATTTCACTTTTACTTCAAAAAATTTCTTTGAAATATCTATTTCTGAAGATTAACTATAGATAGAGCTTAATTAGAGATTGGTATGTATTCAACATTACATTCTGGAAAGGGATAGGATGACTCACTAAAGAATTCCTATTCCGGTTCAGGAGCTAGTAGTTACATTTGAAAAATTTACATTTTCCTTAAAACATAAATTTATCAGGATCGGTTATAAAAAGAGCTTAAATGATAACTGATATGGATACAGAAGCAAATTCCAGAGGAGGTAATGGGTTTATTGAGAATTTCCTCTTCTGTTTTTTTTTCCCAATTTAGGTTAAAACATTTATTTTCCTTGAAACATTTATTTGTTTAAATCAGCTGTATATTGTGCCTAGATATTGACTGATTTGGATTTATCCTTAAGTTTCTTCTGAGGGGGTTGGAAAATTCACTAGGAATTTCAACTTCCACTTCATCCTACGTCCGGTTTAAAAATGTCCCTTAAAACCCCAATTTTTTTCTGAATAGGTGATAGATAGAGATTAGATGATGACTGATATAGATCCAGCACTAAATTTTATCGAGAGTAGGGATTTTACTAAGGATTTCTGCTTCCGATTTTAGAGATGACCCTTCCGATTAAAAAAATGTACATTTTTCTGGCAACACACATTTCTCAAGATTGGCTATAAATAGATCTTAGATGATGACTGATATGTATTCAGAATTGAATTTCGGAGGGTAATGGGAGTCCACTAAAGATTATCACTTCCGGTTCTTCAGATGGTGTTTTCGGTTTTACCTGAAATTCGCATGATTGCACGAAATAAGTTGCATAATATTGAAATTTCTTTACAGTTCAGTTAAAAATGAAGCGTGTACATCTCTTGCCACCATATGACGGATCTTTCATAAACTATCCTTGTTGTCTTTATGCTGATTTAGTTTGTTAAATAGTGTTACGAACTCGTACAATACTATGAAGTATCTTTTCCCCAGCTCACTTTCATTTCTTTCGAAGACCAGACGAAGAAAACTCCCGTACAAGCAACCTTCTCTATGACGCGAATCTAGGGTTGTCAGATGCCGAAGTTCGGAGGAGGGCTACCAGATTTGGCAATTTATTAACAATTTGGCGTCATTTGGCGACTTTTCGAAAGTTCGAGAAACACTTCGAAATAACTGATATTCTACGATAAATTTATAGAAGTTAATATAGAGAGTCTATAAAAAGAGTCGTCACTCAGTTGGAGAGCAGTTGCACGTGATACGAGCTACATCGAACTGCTATATTCGTCAATGGTTTTGAAAATAGTAGCTGTTGTTTTGTGAAATTAGTGGAGCATTTAAGTTTTACTGTATATTGCTCCTGTTTAAGCTGTGCTTGTGAATAAGCATGTTAGTTATCCAGAAAATTGAACTCATTGTATTCTAAGAGCATACCCACGATTCCAGAGTATACGTAGAACAATATGAAAATGAATGTTGAAATGCCAGGTCACCTCTAGGTTTTGAATTATCTGTAAACCAAGTTCGACACATTTGCATATACATACATGCCCTATTACCCACACTATTTAAATGCCTCTAGTTTCTGAAGCAATTTTCACAGGGATCCAACCATAGCCTGCTAACACTACTGCATTCCATGTCCTTTCGTGTTTTTTCGAGGAATGTAAGCCCTGATGAAAACGCTTCCCCATTCTCGTCTCGGAGAACACCGCAATTAGACACGAAGATATCCAGACGAGATCACAAGTGGTTAACTTTTAAGCTGTCACTTTTTAAACTAAATTTTTAGTATATACTTATTTATCAACAACAACTAACGATAGAGACGGTAACCCCAGCTAATGATAGATTTTTGCACGGACGCAAGAAATTCGTGAACGATAAATGCACAATAAATTCACAAAAAGGAAGATCGTATTCTCAATAGGATCGTTTTTGCTATAGACAAAGTTAACAAATGTTGGAGACCCACAATAATTATAAGTCCAATTTCCTTTACCTCATCCGCATATTTTCAATCATCCCTGTGTGTGTTGTGTGTGTGAGTGTGTGGATGCAGTATAACACAATTGAAAGCAATTTGGTACGATTTTTAGAATTTTTAGAATCAGTAATTACTTTAACCATATTGATGAACGTAATAGAGTATTCCGAAGACCCCCAATTTTCGAATGAAATTTTGAAAATATCAGGTCCGTCAATAATGTTATATAAATAATCATTTCTTAAATTGTGTTTTAAAAAAATTAACCTGATCTTTAGAACCGTAACATGAACCGTTCTCCAGATATTGCACGTTTTTCAAATAAATTTAGCAAAAAAATTATATAAAATTTTATAAATATTAACTATCGTAAAATACGTTCACTTTTCGTGTGCAATATTATGCGACAAAATTTGTTAACATCATTTTCGTGACTCTAATGCGTTCCATTCATGAGAGAAGACATTTTGTGTAATAGTTTTTTACCTTGACGCAGAACAATTTGTCAATAATCATGTATGTATAGTATATGAGAAAACTCTTCTTCCAGTCTGTCTGTAACATTTAATAATAATTTTGGCAACCGTGTCGGCTAACTTGGCGAACTATTGCCAACTTGGCGACTCGCCAAATAGGCGAAAATATGACCGAAATTGCAATGATTACGCTAAATAAATGAAAAAAGCGCATTTTGTGAATTCATTATTAAAACATTTTAATATATGGACTATATTGTTTCATGCGAATGCTATTAATATTAATAATTGTCAAGTAAGATGTGCACGAAATATAAGTTAATCGGATACTCCGAAATAGTGTTACATGTTGCCGTCTATAGATGGATATAAAAACGCCAAATGTACAACAATCCAAAGTTAAAACATTATGACGTGGACCTTGTACATCTGTTTTAGGCTATGAATGGGGTAACTTGATCGCATTATGTAGAGACAGTCATGTGCTACTCACATCAAATCGTTACATTTCCTACAGAACATAATATGCCATGCGTAGGAAAAGTACCGTAACAGAGTCACGCAAGCGATGCCGAGTTACTCATTTTGAGGATGTTAGAACGCCATATAACTACACTCATATCTGAAATTTTGAAGCATAAATTCAAAACGTAGCATAATCTGCGAAAGAAACAATGTGTAGTAACAAAATGCGCATACATGACAGGCACAAGCACGCGGAAACTAGCTCGCAGAAAACATTTTGCATACCGACATTTTTAACAGGGAGACGTATTAGTTATATACTGCTGGCCATCCAAAATGCAATACCATGAAGGAAGCATCCAGTAAGCATGAAATTTGCACCATACGTAGACCTCGATAGGAAATACAAATGATTAGAATTTATGCAAATCATGTGCGCCAGTAGCGCCATAACTCTTGCATTATGCATCGCCATACCGGTCCTTTATCTGGCGTTATGGTTTGGGGTGGCATTGGATTTTACTCCCGCACCCCCCTAATACGCATTGCCGGTACACTCAACAGCCACCGCTACATTTATGAAGTTTTGAAGCATGTTATCTTACCTTACCTTCAAGTTTCAACAGGACAATGCGAGACCACACGTGACACATATCGTTCAGCATTTCTTCAGAGCCCACCAAGTTTCACTGCTCCCTTGGCCCGCCAGTTCTCCAGATATGTCGTCCATTGAACACGTCTGGTCGATGATTGGCAAACGACTGGCCCAGCAAACACCACCAGCTGCTACAACAGATGAAGTTTGGCAACGTGTGGAAGCAGTATGGACTGACATACTCCACGAACACATCCAAAGTCTCTTTCTTTCAATGCCGAGGCGTATAGCAGCAGTTATTGTCAGCCATGGCGGCTGCACAAAATACTGATTTCTTCGTGTTCCGCGAGTCGAACGGGGCTGTATTTCAATCAATTCATCCTTGTACTTTATGTTCTTTGTCCAATAAATTTGGCTTTGATATCTCTTGTCATTCATGGTGTTGCATTTTGGATGGCCATCAGTGTGAAAAGGATCTATTTTCGCAGAGCCTGTATCTCCGCGCTACGAATTCCAGAAGGAAAATCGCAATAGCCAAATTTTGATAAATGATTAGACGATATCATCTGAGTGACACCAGGTAATAGGAGGTAATAAGCCGTATCGAAGGAGTCCAGCTGCAGTAAGAAATAGCCCGAGTTCCAAATGTCAATCGTTTCGTCATTTGCCGCCTGTGGAACAGGTATCAAAGTGAAGGAACAGTGCCGCAAAGACCAGTGAGTGGTCGTTCAAGGGTCAGAACTTCTTAGGATGACCGTATTTTGTGTCTATAATCGCAGCGCCACAGATCATCACTGCACCTCACCTTGTTTCCGACCTTGCGACGTCAGCAGGAAGAGAGGTATATCGGCAAACTGTTTACAGACGACTGCATACAGGTCAACTATATACAAGACGACAAGTGGTTTGCGTCCCACTGACGCCCTCGCATAAAGGGGCCAGATTAAACTGGGTCGATATCAACTCAAACTGACTCCCCAACAATGAAGTACTCTGCTCTTCACGAATGAGTCACTGTTTGATGTACAGATTGATTCCCGATGGTTAGAGATGTGGAAAACGCCTAGGACTGGCTATTACGATAGTAACATCCACGAAATGCAACCATACAGAGACGTGATCTGTTCGGCATGTGTTTCTAGCAGAGGCCATCACATTCTGTATTGACAGACCTCTATCAAGGAGCTGTTTCTGCAGCCCAAAATCCCATGTTTGTATTTATCTCTATTATTTAGTTATTTATTAATAATTTATTTTGCATTTACTCACGCTAGTGTCTTTTGCTATACATCATGATCTGTGAAAGTTTCAATGAATTCGAATACATACTTTTCTTTTTATCCAATTTTTCACTTTGTTGCTTAAGGACATGAATGTATGTATTTTAAGATGTTCACGACAGTTTTTGTGTATATTCGTGAGTGATGTGCCTTTCCGCGCAGTTTAAATGCAATGCACGTAAATGTCAACTATTACTCTAACATCAAATTTTCATTAACTTTCCAATTGGTGACCTAATGAGTTTCCAGAAATATTAAAAAATAAAAGTAGAAGTAGTCCTTTTTCACATAATGGGCCGAAAAAAATTAAATTAAAATGTAATAAATGCGCTTCCATATTTAGCATTTGATTGTTTCTGTGAAATTATTTAATGGAAATCTCATTCACTCAATTCCGATATGCTGATATAGCCAGTTTTGATGAAATTTCGTATTTATGTGAATTTAAGTAATTCCAGGTTAATAGAAACAATAAATTACCAAGCAAAAATTAGATAATTGGAAATCTCGATACCTGGTGTAATTTTAATTAAACTTCCATGTTATATGAAAAAGGAATATATATACTAATTCAATTAGTATAAATAGCAAATGATAATGAGATAAAATTAAAGTGTATATGGAAATACACTCTGTTGTATACGCACCCATAAGAAATTCAGCTGCAATCGCAAAACTCGACACGTATGCATCATTTGAGAGATATGAAAATGATTTGAATTTAAGAGTAAAAAATCATTCTATTAAGAAATGGTGGCAACAAGAAGATGACATTTCAGTAAGTGGTAAATCCTCAACTGACAGTTATACAAGCAGATATTCGGTGAGGTATAGAGTCAATTAAGTTACTTATGTCCCTCTGCGAAAGATTCTGCCACAAGTGTTGGAACTGTTCAGCTAATTTATTATTCTGAGAAGGCCACGTTTGCTGTCCCAGCATGTCCCGGACGTGTTCAATTGGTAATAGGTCTGGGGATCTGGATAGCCATGGCAGGGTATCATATCCTCAGAGACATTGTTGAGAAAACCGTTGCTGTATGTGGTCGAACGTGGCAACGTTACTTGGTGAATAAAACTTGGGCGGCTTGACAGCATATATAGAACAATCGACTGCTGAATATAGTCGACGTGCAAGCGAGCCGTCAGATTGGCTTGCAACATATATAGAGGAGATCGGCAGTGCCACAAGATGGCTTCCCAGGCTATCACACCACGTCTGATGGTCGTGTGCCGCTCGACAATAACTGCGGTATCCGAATGCTAGTCACCCATCTTCCACACACGGATGCGGCAGTTATCAGCACTGAGAGAGAAGCAAGATTCGTCGCTAAAGAAAACATACCTCCAATTGGGCACTGTCCAGGCTGACGGAATATGGTCCCAATCTATATGTTCTGCCTATATTGGGGGCTCAATGGTAGGTGTCGTAATGGAAGTCGAAGCCTAATCCCGCCTTCTGCTACTCATTTCCGATTAGTATCACCTAATACAGGATGCAAGGAGGATGACAAATGCCTTCGAATGGCTGATTGATAGCTACGCCATTGGTGTGGTTGTTATTGTTGAGACCCAGACCGTCTGACCTACCAGAAAAGTGAAAGGTAACTGTTTGGGCAGCCGAGAAGAGTCACTCAATTTAGACCGGAACCCAGTAGGGGAGGCATCCACAGGGACAGTACCCTCCTTCCCCTATCACCAACCTATCGGATGGACTTACGGACCTACATGTTTAACGTGATCTTACTCAGCGTGAACACGGCGGCAGTTTTGGCAGTGGAGGGAATCGAACCCGGGGCTACCGAGTGCAATTCCCACGCTCTAACCACTGGGCTTCCGCGCCCCTGCCATTGGTGTGGTTGTTGTTGTTAAGACCCAGACCGTCCGACCAGGACCGGCGGGATTAGTTCTGCTCCTTATCGGGCCTATGCCTGCGGCGCTGCTGTAGCTCGTGACGTCATAAAGTATATCCCACAATTTGCAACTTACATCATGTGTTTGAAAGTATGATCGTGTAAATATTGACGAAGATACAGATATCACCGATAGGGGTTTTCTTTTAAGTGTATTTTTAAAATCTAGAACATGATTAGAAGTGATTTAGAACTAGATTCATGGATGTCAAGATTTTAGGTAGCGTATTTTTTTTCAAATCCAATGTCAAATTTGTCCGTTGAACGAGTATTTTTGCTACGTAAGAAGCTGCTGGAAATCGGGTATAAATAAACATACCTTAATAGAATAAGTAGAATGCAAATACATGTTTTTTTATTTATGCATTAGCATAATGAAATTTTTCTTAGTAAGGTTTGTTGTTGTCAATATAAACAATTGTTCGATTTATATATGTAAAGTGTAGAGTTAGAAATTTTTGCGGATTGTTGTTGCACCCCCCTAAAATTTTTGGTATCCCCCCCCCCAAAAAAAAAAAATTCATGGATTATACACCCTCAAATTTTTTGGTGTAAGTAATTAAAAAAGTAAATGTGCAGAAAATTTCATGTAAATAAAATTTTTACGTTATCTTGTTCTTTTTGTGTACGTGTTTTGATTTTTTATTAGTGAGTCAAAAAGGAATCATTGATCTGCAATTTGTAAATGGTCTATGGGCAATTGTCATATTGTCGTAGCAAAAGGCAAGATTAAAATTGAGAATTTGCTACAATACTATCAATTAATGAATAATGTAACTTTATTCTTTCAATCATCTGACCTCCAAAGAGACTGGAAACCGATGGTTTTATTTATTTTATGCACATGTGTATAAAATATAAAAATGTGAAATACACAAATCATTGGTGGTTTTTTTTGTTTTTTTTACATGCATTTTTGTAATTACAAAAAAAAAATTTGAATTTCATAATTTTTTTTTGGAAAAACTGAAATTCATATTGGCTACGAAAACTTTTCGTGGATTATTTAGCTTATTATTGTTTCATTAAAATGCAGATGACAACACTCAGCAACCTTAAAGTGTTAAAAGTAGAATTTTCAAAACTTCACATCACAGGTGAAAATTGTCTGTCAATAAGTAACGTCTAAAATTATTTTCGTTGAAAAAAAAACAGGTAAGATTTAAGCTATTAAAATAAGTTTGGTAAAATAGTTTGTCATTGTAATACAGTATTATATTTGATATTTAACCGATTTATTCAATTTATTAAATTATTTCTGTTATAAAAAAGCGTATCACCCGAAAGCGACTTTTTAGTTTTTTAAAAATTAATACTATTTGAGACTACTGCCTTTTCCTGTCATTCACGCTAATCTCTACATTTCATTTTACCAAACCAGGGATTTCCATTTAAACTGAAAGTGCACAATAACAAAAAATAAATATGTTTATATCACAACCCTGCTATCAATTACAAATGTAACTTCCGAAATAGTCGCTCATAATGTGCGTGATCACTTATTGACGCTTAAAATATAAATCTAATGTCTGTATTATTATGTATGTATATTATTATTAAGTATGTATGCATATTATTAAGTATATATATATTATTAAGTATGTATTATTATTAAGTATATATATATATTATTAAATATGTATGTATATTACTATTAAATAAGTATTCATATTATATTTATTAATAGTATTCAATAATTATTAATAGTATATTAATTATTAAATATTATTATTAAGTATGTATGTATATTAGGATATATGTTATGTAAATCTGACAGTTAAAACTTTTGAAAGACCTTATTACAAAAATGTTTTAGGAGAACTATGTAATTAAAAATTTAATTAACTCTGCCCAAAAGCATTATTATATATATATATATATATATATATATATATATATATATATATATATAAGAGGTCATAATGTGTTTCTGTGAAATTAGGTTATTTAAGAACAAAAGCCAGATTTCTCAAGTAAATGAATTTTATGAAAAAATAAAATTCAAAAGGTTGAAACCTGGCATTGAATCTTTTAGAAGAAAAGAAAAAAAAAAACCTCGTAACTACGGAAATATTCAGTATTTTTTTACTTTACAATCTTATTTATATTCCTTCTTTATATATATAATTTGTTTTCGCTATATTTATTCAATTAAAACATTTTTACTTCAACCAACTTCTATCACTCTAAAATATCGACTCCATAATCGACGCTGATTAAGAACTAGAGCAAAGTGTAAACGCCGTGGATGGGATGTAAGTTGTGACGTCACGAAACCTGCATCTAGGCCCGATAAGAAGAAGAAATCCCGCCGGCCCCGGTCCGACCTACCAGAAAGGTGTAAGGTAACAGTTTGAACCGCCGGGAAGTAGCACCCAATTTAGACCGAAACCCAGTGGGGGAGACATCCACAGGGACCGTACGCTTCTTCCCCTACCACCAACCTCTCGGAACGACTTACGGACACACATGTTTAACGTGATCGTACTCCGCATGAACACGGCGGCAATTTTGGCAGCGGCAGGAATCGAACCCGGACCTACAGATTGTATTCCCGCGCGCTAACCAGAGGGCTACCGCGCCCCTGCCATTGGTGTCGTTGTAGCTCCTCTTATGACTGCATTATCTTCCCAAGCAGTTGTCTATCTGGGGGCATTCCAAGTCTCCGAAATGGTTACATTTGCCTTTTCTAGTCCACTGTTGCCAACACCGAGCAACTACTATATCGCTCCAACCAAGATAGCGACGGACCTACAATTGTTCGTAGCACCATTGAATACGTCTCAAAGGTAGTTTTGTACACAACTTGATGAATCAAAGCAGAAAAAATCTAGTTCCAATTGCCTTTGAGTGAGAATATACAATGCGTCGTTCTCATACGCGTTGCATGAGCCTTATAACATCATTGGCGTTGATAGTTTGATTATTTGCATGACTCTAAAAACGACATTCAGTTTGATTATTTGCATAACTCTAAAAACGACATTTGCATGCCGAAATTCGTGACTATATCTCAATTTTTTATATACAGAAGTATCAAATTGTGAAAAATCAATATTATCAAATTGAGAAAAATTAAAAGCAAAATATCGAGTACCGTTCATATATACCGATAATAATATAAAAGTATTTTATATATTATAAATGATTTCGTTTGATCTAAAAATAAATGAATCATGCACCGAATATTTCAGAAAGCTGCGCCGAACAAGGCTGTAGTTAAAACATATAACCGCGGACTACGCAAGTCCACGATATAGGCTTATTTCGCTACTAGTTATTTAGAATAAGAGACCGCTACTTTGCAAAGACTTTTAAACATTATATATACTGCATATATTATATGCCTATACTTCTGAAGGGGTGATCAGTAGCGCCACGAGCCGCATCCGGACTATGAAATAATTTTGTAACCTGTGAGCTAACTCAACACGCTTTTAAATAAAACAATTTAAACAAATTTAATCATTTGAATTTTCTAAGATTTCTGATTGAAATTTTAATAAATTAACAATATTTAAGTGTGACATTTAATAAGGACGTGTTGCTATGTATTTAATTGTAATTCATATTTTTAAAATATTCGTAAAATATAAACAAACTTTACATTTATATTTAACTGTCCTTCTAAGCTATATCTAAAATATATTTTGATATTTACCAGCTGAGGTATCCGCCGCAAGTAAAAAATAAAGCGTAGACGATTAAAACTTCCGAAAAATTAAAAACATGATTGAGTTCTAAGAATGTTCAGCAATTGAAGACTTAGAAACTTCTCGTTTATAAACAGTTCATATGCTCCTTAAAACGAAATTCAGAACTTTTTTGTTTGACCAATATAACCAAGACCGCATTAACATAGAATGTAATAAACACCCCAACAATCCAAGACAGGAAAATTCGAGACGCTTTTAAAGACCTTATTCCTATCTTGAATTGTTAGATGTGTTTATCGCGTTCCATGCGAATGCGGTCTTGGTTATATTGGTCAAACAAAAAGAGTTCTTAAATTTCGTATTAAGGAACACAGGAGCCATGTTTCTAAACGAAGGTTTCAAAGTTTGCAATTACTGAACATTCTTGGGACTCGAATTATGTTTTTAATTTTTCAGAAGATAACTTTTATTCTTATTCCACCTTTAAATTGAAGAATTTTGTGGAAAGTTCGTCGATTGTTCGTTAGTCAAACTCCCAAATTAATGATAATTATCATGTCCTCTGTTCTGCTTGGAAATCTCTGGTTTAATTTTTCTAATTTCGTTTTCTTTCTCCTTCTTATTTAGATAATTTTCATAATTTTACAGATTTTTTTTCTTTTTTCCGTAGTGTCGTTCTTTTAGCTTACAAAACCATTCTTTTTTTCTAAGTATTTTTGTATTTCTTTGGAATCCGTTATTATTACAATTGGTATGTTGGGCTCATGTAGCATTCAAAACCAGATAATCGCCATGTTTTAAGTGAATAGGGCATTTATGTTCGTAGTTTTACTGACTAAACAAATGCTATGAATTATTTGTTAGAAGTCCACTTAGACGTTCACTTTGTTTCGCGGCCCAAGCCGTGCCCCTTGCCAACGAGGTCTTAAAGGGTGGAGTTGCACGGCTGAGAAAAAGAGAGATCTCTAGCACAAGCTCGGATAACGGGCCACCCCGCCCAACCGAACAGAGAAAGCCGTTCACTTTGTTAGACGTTCACTTTGTTAGGCGTTCACGATGAATTCTTTGTTAGACCTTTCTAATTGTATCCCACCTCTTGCTCCTCCTTGACCAGCCGACTCATCCGATGGTTTAGAGAAGTTATTTAGATGACCAGCGTTGTTTCTTCTGTGTTTTTAACCTCCTTATTATTCTGTCGCCGTTGGCAATACTCTTCCCCTGCTTCAGTCACGTTTTCTGTTCTCACATCAGTCGCCGAGTTTGTTCTCACGACTGAAGTTTGCGCTTCTTGTTTGTCTTGACGACGAAAGCAATTTTTGCCTTCAAAACCGGTCGATACTATTATTTTTTGTGTTGTATGCTGCTGTTAACAAAGTTATTTTAGTTCCATTACGTCAGCAGCAGTTTGACCTGTCCGCGGATATTCTAAGTTTCTATTCAATTATTCAAAGTTTTCTTACAAGAACCATTTCCCTTCTTCATCCAAGGAAATGGTCTTTGTAAGAAAAAAATTACTATGTCTTCAAATATTCCATCAAAACAATCAACAAAACATCATTTTCAGGATTGCTTACCGGGTTTAAATACGATGAGACTGTCGTCTGTGTCAGGCCTCTCCACAAAATCATCCTCCACTTTGGCTGAACCTTGGCGAGTATAGCATCGTACTGCGGCAGAATGTTTCATGTCACCAGACCTTGTAACCACTGTGTTCAACCGACTGTCGTTTTCGAACACAATGTATGCAGTGTCTTTGAATTGAAATTTGGGAACTGTAAGATAAAACAGAGAAATATCAATAATAGTTCTATACGCAGTTCTACACTGGCCATCACAATCTATTGCAGTGAAATTCGTAAAACTCAATGTCAATATTTTATCATTACTTTCCCTGTATACATAGTATAATGTATAGGGAAAATATTGTGACGGGAGTCAAAAATTCGAAGTCGAGTTTTCGACGGTAAAACATCCCGAAACTCGGATTGACCGTTTTTGATGTGATGTCTGTGTGTGTGTGTGTCGAAAGTCCAGGCCGTCCGACTCGTCCGAGGACATGGAGCAGCAAAATGGGCGGCCAGTGTGTATGTGTGTGTGTGTGTGTGTAATATACGATATCTCACGAACGATCGCAGCGTTTCAAACGAAATTTGGTACAAATATTACAACCAGTGCATACTGAAACCCTATTGATTATAAACGCAATCGAATATTCGGAAGACCCCCAAATTATCGAATGAAATTTTTAAAAAAATCATTAAAAAATTAAAACTTGCAATAACGTTACGCAAATGATAATTTCTTATGTAAATTTTTATTAGATAAAAAATGTCATAAACTTTAAACCGCTAGCCTGAACCATTATCGAGATATTGCATATTTTTCAAATAAATTTATCAAAAAAATCTCAAATTAAAAATATATCAATTGTTGTGAAAAAACTTTTCATAAGTAATATTTTGCGAATAATTTGTTAATATCATTCTCGTGAATCTAGTTCGTTCGATTCGTGAGAGTGACTATAACTACTAGCAATCAGCCAATAGTCATTTATGTATAAATAAAGCTTTTCTCTCTGTTTTTCTGTAAAGCTTGGCGATAAATTTGGCGAACCTGAATGCTAATTTAGCGAAATATCGCCAACTTGACAGATTAACGAAAATATGATCAAAACTGCGAAAATAACGAAATGACGTCAAATCATTGAGTTAATTATTAAAATATTTTAATATATGGACTATATTGCTTATTGCGGATGCTATCAAGATTGATAATTGGCAATTTAGAATAGCATAAAATGGAAGTTAATTGGCTACTATAGTAGTTTTGCATGTTGTTATCAGTGTTTCTGTCAGGCATATCTCCGGGGGGAGAAGCTCCCCCGGAGACATTTTATGTTAATCTAGGTTTTATTTATGTGACACACCATTTAGATATATTTATATCGGGCAAATAAAAAAATTGTCCATCCTAAAATTTTATTCACCCCCCACCCCTCCCCACCCGGACAAAAAATCCTGAAAAAAACACTGGTTGTCATTCGAAGGAACGACAAATGTGCCTGCAATGCAAGGTTAGTAACATTGTGCCGTGTATAGCTTTTACATCATTTTGTCAATGTGAAAGAATCAAATTCAGTAAAGTCACGTACTGGCCCCATCAGATATTTTTTTAGACTTATTGCTGTAACTTACCTACAAAAGGCACACTAATTGTAAAACGTGCCAATGTAAAGTAAAAAATATATTGTTTTTATTGTTTCTATAATAAGAAAAAGGTTACACGTAATTAGAAATCTTATATATGAAGAGCCGAATTCTGGAGCTTTACGTAGCGCATGACATCAGATACTGAAAGTGTGGGCAGCTTATTCCCTATGTAATGCAATGACTATACTACTTCTCTTACAGTGAAATTATGATGCAATCAAGGAGCTTGACGTTTATTACTTTCCTTATGTACAATATTGAATAAGGAAAGTATTGAGACGGGGTCGAAAATTAGAATTAGAGTTTTCGACGGGAGAACATGTTTCAAGAATCCCTGATCACGAATTGAACATTTTTGAAGGGATGTCTGTGTGTGTATGTGTGTGTGTGTATGTCTGTATGTGTGTGTGTGTGTGTGTGTGTGTGTGGAAACGATAACTGACGAACGAGTGGACCGATTCGAGCGAAATTTGGTACAAATATTACAATCCATAAACACTGGAAGCCTACTGTTTTTATACGCAATCGAATGTTCAGAACCCCCCTAAATCTTCGAGTGAAATTTTGAAAAAATCGCCAAAAAATCTAAACCTCTAATAAAGTTACACAAATAGACATTTCTTATGTAATCCATCATTAGAAAACGATTGACATAAATTTTAGAACGCTAACATGAACCGTTCTCGAGATATTGCCCAGTTTAAAAAAAAATTACCAAAAAATCATATAAAATAAAAAATAAAAAATATTTCCAATTAAGAAACATGTTCACTTTTCATAAGTAATACCATGCGATATATTTAGTGACATCATTCTCGTGGATCTAGCTCCTTCCATTCATGACAAAAGATACTTTGAGTAATACTTTTGATTTGAACGCCAATAGTCATTTATCTGCAGTAAGAGTAACTAATTTCTCCGTCCATAACGCTTGGCGAGATTTTGAAGACGAATTTTGTGGAATTTCGCCAACTTGACGACTTTTTTTTTAATGTTGCTAAATTAACGAAAAACTCGCCAAATAGATAAAAATAACGCTAAATCAATGAAAATGACGACTCATTGACGAAAATTCAATATCTCGGAAAGAATATAAATACAAGTATCTACTACAAAAACAATCTATTTTTTTTTTACTGTAAAAGTAGTAAATTCATTGCATTATATAAGGAAAGTCATGTACTGCCCACATCAGATTTTTTAGAATGAATCGTGATTTAAAATTTCTTTACCTTCGTGAATATGTAGTGTAGGAGTTAAGAATATGTAACTTTACTAAACTTATTTTTAAAAGATGTTACTGCGGCACCAAATTTTTTTTTCTTCATTTTTGTAGCTAACTACATGCCTACAACAATATTATGCGGGACATAATAAAGATAATTACTTACGATCGGAAATTGTATCATTGATGACAACCACTGATCTGTCGGGTGTTCCAAGAAGAGCATTTGTCGGCATTCGGAGAACTAATTCGAACGTTTCCAGACCTTCCAGCAGGGGGTGCCCCAAATCATCCAGAATCGTGACGCGGAATGTCTGCATTGTCACTCCAGGTGCAAATACCAGATTTCTCCCTATTCCTATATAGTCCAATCCAGCTAAAAAAAATACATAAATTATTATTTGTAATGTTGAAATCTGTGGGGGTTTTCTTTTGTTGTGGTTGTTGTTGTTGTTTTAACTTTACCTACAACACAAAATTTTGGTCTTCCTTTCTGAATACATTAGTTAAGTCAGTACATTAGTTTCAGAAAATTGTACGTACATTGATTTGTTATTTCCGACACTCAAGAAATTTGTGAATGACTTGTATACACTTCATTTGGGTATATACTATCGATCCCTATCGCCTCTGAAATTCGATCATGAATCCATATCAGTCATTATTCAAGCTCTACCTATAGCTCATCCTAAGAAATGCATGGTCTAAGGAAGTTTTTGAACCAGAAGTGAAAAGAAATCGGAAGTGGAATTTCTAATTGAACTCACCAAACTCCTCCGGGTTGTAATGCTGAATTCATATCAATCATAATCTAAGCCAGTGATGTCCATCCGATAGTTTGCGAGCTCATGGTAGGCCACAGGTCTATTGCAAAGGGCCCGCTGGCAGTTTTTCAAAGTGGCAGTCAAAATATTAGATTAAACAAGAAAGACCAATCATGCATAAAGCATTGATTATGAAACACTTTCCAACTTCAATGCAACTTTATTTAAATATCTCTAAAATGCGACACATTCCTCGGTAATATTTTTTAAATTATCATAACACTACAATAGTTTATTATATTTGAAAACTTCATCGAAAACAAATGAACTTTATTCAAATGACGTCATCGAAATATAAATCGCCCGGCTCTCTCTATAAAAGCAGCATTTCATTCACAAACTTTTTTCCATTCATTTCCTTCATCACAATACTATAATAATTTATTTTATTTAAAAACTTAAGACCATGGAGGTACAAGTAATTTAACTCTATGCTTCATCGAAAAAATCTTTTGCTTCTCTTTGTAAAATCAATGAATATTTCATTCATATCAGCTATATTGCAGACTCCATGAGCTGCATAATTTTGCGTTAAAGAAATGCAGCAATTCTTATACAACTCATTCTACATCTTTTGGTATTTACATTCTCCATAAGTAAAAAGTAGGCTTCTTTGTAGAAATAATCAAAGTTGGATGATCATTTAAACTCAAATATATTGTAATTGCGTTGTTTCAGTATGTAGATGCACAGAATTTAAGCAAAAATAAAACGATTCTAGGACGGATACAACACTAAATATGAATTAAAAAGAACTTTAAAAATCATGATTTTGACACATATTTCATTGCCATATTTCATTTTGAAGTGGGTCACGTGATCTCTTCAAATAATGGTCATGTGATCTCTTCATATAAAAGGAGTAATTATTAATTTAATTTTTATTTAAAAAACTACTAAATATAATTTGCTGAAATTTTTTTTATATATTTTATGGGATAATTTGAATATTTCTGAATACTTTCGAAGCAATTTGTAAATTTTAAATTCGCTTAAAAAATGTTTGAAAAATTAGGTCCCATAGGATTCAATGTATTTCCTTTTTTCAACCCGGGTTCAATCCAAAACTAATTGGGTGATATTATTCATTTATATTCCCATAGATCCCACAGACCGTCTGAACAACATACTAAAATTTCCTTTTGATAAAGTCATTTTTACGGCAGTTATCGTGCTAACGAACAGACAGACAGACAGACAGAATGATCAAAGTCATAAACACTTTTCAACTATGTTGTAAAGTGTTAAAAGAACAAGTGAATGCAGTCACAAATTAATGAACCAAAATAAACATGGAAATACAGCAGTGTTCCTTGTTTTGTTCTCACTTCCTAATTTACGCATTCACATAAATTGGCTGACAGTTGGTAACTTTGATTCCAACCAAGACTTCACTGCATTCTCATCGCGATATTCATTAAGCATTAAGAAAACGTATTACAGTAAAGAAAATATTCTTATAAATAACACTAATAATAATAATCACAACAAATCGTGCCCACAACACCAATCACAACAGGTGGTGCCATCTATGGCCAGGAAAAATGCCAATTTAATTGAACTACGTGAAAATGATGATAATTTTCCGAAGTTTAACGGGTCATAGGACCGTTAAACTTTCAATAAATCAATTTTTTTCCCAAAAATATATGTAAACATATAAACTTTTTTGAACATTTTAAAATAATTCGCATTAAAACGTTTCTAATAGTTATAGCCCAAAATGTCTTTGATCATATATGGGAAAATGCATTGAGAAATAACTTTAAAGTCGTATTTCACATAACGTTGTTTATTGACATTGCACGCAAGATAACTCTGAAACTTATCAATATTATATCATAAAATTTTCAGAATATATAATGCATGTTAGTCTCTTTGACGCGAACCTAACTTTTTCCATGTTTTCTAGTTACAAAAATATTTTTTTAGCAAATTATATTGCTGAAATGCCGACGTGGTTGTCGAGTGGTCAAGGCAAACGTTTCCGTAGCAATCGCTCGACCGCCACGTTGTGGGTTCGAGCCCCACGTAAGGCATGGATGTTTGTGTTGTGGGCGCAATGTGATCCGCCCCCTCTGGTGCGCCTGGGGCAACGTCAATGGACGGCTAAATGGTTCACACTCTGGCCGCTGTAATAAAGGCGAATGACGAAGGTCAAAGTGCCTGGTCATTTGAAAAAAAAAATATTGTTGAAATTTCGCAAATTTGGTAAAAGTTAAGTGCAATATTGCATAAAATGGAAATGTGCTTTAAATACAGATTAATTTAATTTCAAAATAAGCAAATGCTCTTCAAGTATAGTTAAATAATAAAAATCTGGTTTTTGATGTAAAATTTTCTTCGCAATGTTAAGCGCAAGCTGTCATACCAATTTATTGTTCAATAATAAATATAGTTCATACCTTCCAACCCTCTATAAAAATATATATTTAAAAAAAATATCGTGTTTTACACGAAAACATAGGTGTATTGTTATAAATTAAAAGTGTGTTTCTAAAATATATACTTAATGAATTATAAAATATTCAATATTATGTATTTTCTTTTTCACTTTTCAACATTTTTAGAGTTCTATGACACCTTTAAAGGTATCATTGCGTGATTCGTCTTTGTGAAAAAAAGTATTGACATATTCTTATCAAAAATGCTGTCATACAATATGATAACTGAATTCGTGGAAGACCACTGCAGCACCGACTATTCAAAAGGTTGCTTTTAAAAAAAATAGAAACCTCGGAGTAAGAAGATCTTCTATTTCAAACAGAAATCAGATGCCTAAGTCAAGGCGCGGTGCTCAGCCATTTTTTAGATTTAATATCCCAAATCAAATATTCTTACTCTCAAGAAATGAAACTCATAATGAATTAGATCACATAATATGGATGACATCACTTTATGAATTGGAAGTGACATCTCCAAAATCAGAAGTGGAAATTATGACTGTCATTTTACCCCCTCTGGAATTTGAATTGGAATACATATAAGTCATTATCTAAGTTTCATCTACAGCCAATACTGAGTAATAGATGTTTCAAAATAAAGTTTTGAACTAGAGATGAAAAAAACCGGAAGTGAATATTCTTAGTGAATAACCCTAACCCCTTCAGAATTTGATGCTGAATCCATATCAGTTATTATCTAAGTTCTGTATATAGTTGGGGAAAATATTTGCAACCAATAATTAAAACTGTCTGTTTGGGGTCCAAGAGCATTAAATGTCCTGCACCAGAGTCTTAGGAGCCTTTTAAGAAACAGATCCTTGTCTTCAACAATGGCAATGAAAACTCCTTGCATTTTAATTTATCAATGCTTTTTTTTTTAAAAGTTTATAATAGGAAAGAGACAAATTTAAGTTTATCCCAAATTGCATCTTGTCTCTTAGCCTTGTTCAAGAATAAGAAAAAGGTTCTATAAATATTCTATACAATATATAATTTTTTAAATTATGAAAATTGATTATGATTAAAAAATATTTATTTTTAAAACACATAATCTTTTTTTTAACCATAAAAGCAAAACGTTTATAAAGACGGGAACAAAATATTTATTTTACCGAAAATATGTACATTTTTACACAACTCAAGTTCTTTTTTCTTCTCATGGTCAAAGTCCACTAATTTTAAGTCAGACCAAAAAAAAATCGTCTGCTGAAAGTTCTTTGGAAAGACAATTCTTTACAAACGCTATTTTCCCTTTCATACATCATATTTTTCTCTCTCGGGATTTCCATAGAGCTTTCTGGCGCACTTCTCCCACCGTATTGCAATATTTCTTAATGTGGTGACTTTCCGTCCATGATTTCATCAATATGATTTCAATTTGTGACATTCTAATAACAAGGTTTATTATTAGCTCCGAACATTTTCACAATTTTAAAACCAAATCTTACAAATTCTTTTTTAAATGCCTGATAGTGTTGAGAATATCCCAACCCTCACCTGTTTATTATTTTCTGCAAATTTTTAAATATTCTCCCTCTTCGCGATGTAATTTTAAACATGTATTCATTTTATGCGTTATTTCGGGTAATAAAGCAGAAATTAATGTATATAGAAAAATAAAAAGGTCTATAGGGAAAGTTATGTGCTGCCCACCTCGGATTTCTTTCTATGAAAGCTAAAAAATTGGCTGTAAGAATTAAAAATGATCAACATTTTTTACATTCAGCAGATACTGGATCAGACGGCCTTGACTGGACAGTCACTGTTGAGGGTTTGCTGAGATCTGTCCCAGTTCTCCACACCAGCACTTCAACGTACCCATCACTTTCATCAACATAAACCTCTGGTTCTCCAAAGTAGACAGAAGGCACTGAAAAATTAATTTCTATTTAAACTGCACAGATACACGCCATACATTTTCAATGACATTGTATTGCAAACGCGGGTGTTAAAATAAGTACATCCTAATACAGCAGAAGATATGCTGCAGATTATGCACCAATTACAGTATTTTCAATTTAGCCATTTTATAGCTAGTTTTAACCATTTTTTTTAAATGTTTAGTACCCGAAAATAACTACATCTACCTATAAAATATCTAAATTAGCACTGCTGCTTATGACGGCTATCCATAAAATCTAGAAATCTATCAACATTTTGCTATTATTCTAGCCATAATGTTCACCCATGTGTTGATAAATGAATTATACTGCAGCCTGCAATTTACAGGCCGTATGAATTACAATTCCAAATTTTGGTTAATGAATGTTAATGAATGGAAGTAATGAAAAAGTGCAATGGGTGCTCTTGTACGACTGCCCTGAATGATCAACAAATATTTTATCAGATACAACAGTACATGTAAATCTTCATAAATAATATAGATATAAATTTTCAAGCACATTGTTAGAAACCATATAAACATTGATGTTTCAGATTGAGGGATGAGTGAATGAGTGATTGAGTGATGAGTGATAAGTGATTGAGTGATGAGTGATTTTAAAAACTTGACTGATATTGACTGACTCTCTGTATATTCAAAAATTCAAAATTAATTTAGAATCTATTATAAACGTTTTAACGCATCACATAATACCCTATATCTGATATTTTTCTGGAAGATCTAATACAAGCAATCTTTAGTAGAAAAGATCATTTTGAACATCAAACATATACAAATCTTGACAGTTGATTAAAGCAAAAGATATTAAGAGTAGAACTCTTATTTCAGCAACAGCACAAAAATTTGCAATATATGTAAATTATATTATTTGTTTTCTTAATTGCACTAAAGCTTCCAAGATAAGTTTTCCAAGATAAGAAAGACAACTGAATGAATAGATATATGTTGCAGTTAAAACCTGATACCCGTTTAAATTAGTTATTTCCTACTGGAAAAAAAAAAGCTGCTACTAATTTCAGTCAAAACTAGTTTTCCTCAATTAGAACTACAAATATCGTATTTTCTTAGTAAACAAGGAACTAAATTTTAAATTATCATTTTTTACTAATATTTAGTTTCTATCTCTGGGTAAGATTTAAGTTTAATTTGAATTTTCTGGTTAAAACTATTTCTTGCCTTACCATTTAATAAAATGTATTTCCAAAACGTAACTACACCTCGGATATATTTGACAATAATATAGGGTCTCAGGTTACTTGAAGCATCGAATTACGGTTTATCAGTTCTGGCCATTTCAAACCAATTCGAATTGGATTTATTATCCAACATTCCGATGCTGATTAAGGGCAAGGATGCTGATAAGTTAATCTTAAACTGTTATAACGAAGACAAAATAAAATCTGTAGGAAATCTTGCACGATAGAGCAAGATATATGAGAATAGCTGAATTTAGACAAAATTTAACTAAATTCCAGACATTGCTGGGGCAATTGTTCATTTAATTGTTTCATAGACGTAGTTTTAAACAAGAGTGAAAGCGACTTATATATACGGGAAATTAAAAGTAGTGTTCTACTTTAACTTACACAATCAGAATCTGCTGAAAACACCGGTTCTCATTAGATCGCCGAAGTCAAGCAGCATCGGGCGCGGTTAGTACTTGGGTGGGTGATCACCTGGGAACACTGCGTGCTGTTAGCACATTTCGGGCGCGGTAGCCCGGTGGTTTGCGCGCTGGATTTGCACTCTGCCACAACTGCCGCCGTGTTCATGCGGAGTACGATCAAGTTAAACATGTGGGTCCGTAAGTCCTTCCGAGAGGTTGGTAGTAGGGGAAGGAGGGTACGGTCCCTGTGGATGCCTCCCCCACTGGGTTCAGGTCTAAATTGGGTGGCACTTCCCGGCCGTCCAAACAGTTACCTTACACCTTTCTGGTAGGTCGGACAGTCTGGGTCTCAACAACAATCAGAATCTGATTTTTGCAAACTATCTTGCCTCAACATTACTGATGTTGATTCAGAAAATGAAATATCTTTTAGGTCTAAAAACAACTCTGTCCGTCATTGGCTCAGTAGAGCGACTCATCAATCTTCAATGCAACATCTAAAATCAGTATAGTTCGGCCCCACAACTTGATGAATACCATTCTGATTTCAGTTGTTACACTCGTTTCCTAGATTACCGAACAACATTATGAATAGCACTTATAAATATGGTATTGTTCAAGTACGACTTCCTCTATTATATCACTGTCGAAAGCCCTGACCACCCGACTCGTCCGAGGACTTAAAGCAGCAAAATGGATGGCCGGGTCTGTTATATCACTGTGTAACAAATTATGAAGTTGCCCGAGCAATGTCTGGAATTGATATAGTTAAGTCTTGCCTCAACATTACTGATGTTGATTCAGAAAATGAAATATCTTTTAGGTCTAAAAACAACTCTGTCCGTCATTGGCTCAGGAGAGCGACTCATCAATCTTCAATGCAACATCTAAAATCAGTTTAGTTCGGTCCCACAACTTGATGAATACTATTCTGATTTTAGTTGTTACACTCGTCTTCTAGATTACCGAACAACATTATGAATAGTACTTATAAGTATGGTATTGTTCAAGTACGACTTCCTCTATTATATCAACATGTAACAAATTATGAGGCTCTTGGTTTATTTATTGCTAAAGCTGATGGAGCTGAATATGTGTTTGTGAAACAAAAAAAAACAGTGATTTTAAAACTGAGAATCACTCTCTTGAATTGAACCTACCATCACACCATTCTGACAATATAAATATGTTCGATACAATATTAAAAAAAAATGTCAAATTAAGCAAAACACAAGAAATGCCATTGATAAAAATGCATTCTTATTTTAAGATAATCTCACCATCTTTTAAATCCGGAACAATCTTCACAGTCGTCCTGTTGTGTTCGCCTAATTTTCCACCCATCGATGTGGTTAACTTCACGAAGAATTCTTCATCGTCTTCGTATAGGGAGTCATCTATGATGGTGACCTTGCAGTAATGGAGATCTTCTCCTCGTAGAAAGTGAACAATACTAGTATGATCTTCTGGACGGCTGATGAAGTCTGAGAATGACAAAACCGCTCGAGATGTTGTACCTTGTGCACTACCTATGTAAAAAAAACGATGCGAATTAGAAATAAGTTACGTGACAAAGTGTTATCTAAGTTCTTTATAAAAGTATAAAAGTACAATATTATTACAACTATAATATTTTTAAAACTGCAATTTTTTTAAGCATTTTTATCAGTTATAACATATACCGAATACAACAGACTTTCAGCAAGAGTGAAAGCGCTCGATAATTTAAATATCGGGTGGTCAGAATTAAAACACCCCTAATCTGAGCTCTCTATACATCGAACTACTCAGTGTAAAGGCTCCAAAATTGTTGAACCTACTATTCAAGACATGGGGAAAGGGATTACGCGAAAAAAAAAATTAGTTCCAGAAGCACCGATAGGTGGCGCTGTACAACAGAAAATATACTGAAAAGGCACAAAATAATAAAAAAAAACATGTGATATAGAATTTTTCCTTTTTAATTTCTTTTGCTGATATGAAAAAAAAAGAAGATTAAAAAGTGAAGAAACTTAAACTGTCATTGTAACTGCAATTTCGCACTGTAAGCCCAAACATTTGCATAAACCCTTGGTTTGCAGCTACTATGTTCTGGGCATTCACATCAACAAAAAAATAAAACTGGGAAATTTTCATTCTTAACAGCGATGGCTGTCACACTGCCAGAACGGGCTATGCTTGTGAAGTTGTTTTATGAAAACAAAGGACATGCTGCAGCTGCATTTCGAGAGTTTCGTTGATTTAAGAATTTGCGCAAAGGACCATTACTTCCACAAGCTCTCAGGAGAATGATCGCTCGATTCGAGAAAACTGGACATCTTGGAGTTCAGCCGCGTCAAGGACACAAATCGACTCGTTCAGAAGTCGTTGACGATGTTGCCACCGCTATTGTTGAACAATCAATGGATAACGTTATACGCAGCATTCCCTGCATCGATAAGGTCCTTGTGATGTGAATGTTTGGTACGTTCGAATAAAATGTGTTACAAATGTGTATTTTGTGTCTTTTCAGCATATTTTCTGTAGTACAGCGCCACCTGTCGGTGTTTCTGGAACTATTTTTTTTCACGTAATCCCTTTCCCCATGTCTTGAATAGTATGTTCAACAATTTTGGAGCCTTTACACTGAGTAGTTCGATATATAGAGAGCTCAGAGTAGGGGTGTTTTAATTCTGACCATCCACTACATTATACCCCTCACTTATTCAATTCAATGCATATTACATAGGTACTAGAAATAATTATACGGAGTTTCTAGGCCCTAAATGAGCGCTCTCTTCTTAAATAATACAGATACAGATAACCACCATATTTGACATCTACGCAAGTGCCATCAAATTTGATATGTATGCATGTGCCACCAAATTTGCATGTACCCAAATGCCTCTAAGTCCTCTGTATCAGCTGTATTGCAACAGCAGTCTGCGCGTCGTTTGCCTCACTCGACATAAAAAAATTACCCATTGTTTAAACCAAGATTGGAATTAACCAACTTTGGTATCAACCCAAAAAATTCCAAGCTGTTTTTCTTTGTTTTAACGTTTTAACTGAAAAATAATACAAAATTTGCAAGGAGAGTTGTAATTATCGTAAAGACATGCGGTTTGTTTTTTAAAATTAACCTGAAAAGTTATACTTAACAAGGCTCTAAACTCAATTTTTAACTTTGCAACAACTGGATTATTTTTTTAAAAACCATGGTGTATACATTCTCTTAGCAGAACTTATTTATTTTGAAAAGTACAATTGAAAGGTGCGCTTCATATAAATAAGAAAATATTAAATAAAAGCTATATATCATGTTGGCGCCAATACCTGATTCCGTTGAACATATAACCATCATTTCTTTCGAGATGTCCCCGTTTCTTCTTATAGGAATTTCCAATCGGCTCATGTCTTCTTCAACTTCGTAAACATCTTCAGGGATATACACGGTTGATTCTGAAATATAAATTAAATGAATTGAATAAATGAATCAGGATATAAGATTACTCTCCCATTGCAAATGACATCTACTGATCGGTTTCGTGCTTATTGTTATGTGCACGTCGACATTGAATAGCCGATGTCCACAATGACAGCATAAAATATCCTTATATGTGCAACAATTTAGCGAACCACTATGGGAATCAATAAATTCAGCCCTACCATGTAGTCCGCTTTAAATTTTTTTTAATTGATTTCGGGGTACACAAAGCTGCAAACGGTCAAATTCATAGTCACAGCATCCGTCTTTAAAGGAAAAGGGAAGGGGGACAATGTTAGAATTATTACATCTATTACAATTGCCATAAAATATTCCTTCAGCTCAATATTTATATACAGTTTATAAAGATACAGTGCATAAGACTTTGTAAATGTCATGTCCACAACACCTGTGGAATCACCCAACATGTGATAAATACGTATGTAGACACGTTACAAATACATATGGTGACTCGTTAATAATACGTATGTGAATACGTAATGAACAAGTATGTATACGGTAATAATAATAATATATACGGATATATAATAAACGCATAACAAACACGTATGCAGATGCATAATAATAATGTATGTAGATACGTAATAATAACGTATATTGATACGTAATAATAACGTCTGTGGATATATAATAAACACGTATGTGTATGTACGTAATAATAGAGTATGTGGATACGTAAAAATAACGGATGTGGATACTTATGTGAATACCTTTCTGATACGGTTGATATAACGTACCATTTACCAACGTACCATTACCGTACTAACGTACCATATTTTGTAATAGTTACGTATGCCCTGATACTTAAAAATTACGTATACTTGACACATAAGAATTACGTATGGGTGCTACTTGAGTCCCGATGTCTATCAGTGTCGTTTGTGCAAACTATCTTCCAAATGGTGGCAAATTTGTGTCTTTTTTATTTCATTGGTAAATGTTTCTTTTAATTAGCACGAAGTTAATTGAGAACATATAGTTGACATCATGTTCTCAGTGTAACAATCATTTTTGATGGATTGTCTTACCTTTCGTAATATACAGTTATCACATAATTTTGTCCGTCACTGGGGTCTATCATTCAAAATCAACTCACGGCGCTCAAAGAACTTCAAACAAACTGATATTTCAATAAAGATGCATTCATGTTTTCATAAACACATATATAATTTTAAATACATATATATATACCATACCATCTTCATCATCGAGTATTGTCACTTCAGCTAGTATCGGTTGTTCTAGAACGGCCAGTACAGGATCTTCTAGTTCTATTTCAAAGACCTCTTTCTTCTCGAACAAACCATCGTCAAATATTCGTAGCTTCCAGTACGCTTCAGACTGACCGGGGTTGAACTGCACTTGCTGAGCATAGAAACCGCCAAAATCAAGCCCTTCTTTAGCAGTTACGTTCTTCAATCTAAGACCTAAAATATTTTTTTTTAAATACGAGAAATTGCTTATAAATTATTTAACATAAGAACAAAAAATTCTTATAATATTTTAAATACATAAAATCTCGATTTAAAATATAGCATATGATTGTTATTTTTTCCCATATACTACACACTATCATCATTATTCTTATCATTACATATACATATACGTATATACATATTTTATCTTACATACATATCTTATTATTGTTTTCCATTGAAAAGTTTTAAAATTTTAAAATGAAATGATGAAAGTTTTAAAATTCAAATCAAACGAGTTCTATAATCATGAGAATTACTAATATTTATATATACATTATACGAAAATCTTTAGCTAGATATATGTGTCATAAGCAGGCATTTGATAAAATTCGTCTGTTAGCTGAAATCCTAGTAATTTACTTAACTGCTGTCAGTTGGCAAAATAATACAAAATCTGATGTGGGCAGCATATGACTTTCCTTATAATAATGCAATGAATTTACTACTTTTACAGTAAAAAAAATGGATTATTTTTATAGTAGTTATTTATGTTCTTTCCAAGATATTGAATTTTCGTCAATGAGTCGTCATTTTCCATGTCGTCATCATCAATGAGTTGTCATTGTTTTAGAGTCATTTTTATCCATTTGGCGAGTTTTTCGTTAATTTAGCAACATTTCAAAAAGATTCGTCGCCAAAATCTCGCCAAGCGTTATGGACAAAGAAATAAGTTATTCTTACAGCAGATAAATGACTATTAGCATTCGAATACAAAAGTATTACTCAAAGTATCTTTTTTCATGAACGGAACGAGCTAGATCCACGAGAATGATGTCATCAAATATATCGCATGGTATTACATATGAAAAGTGAACATGTTCCTCAAAAGGAATTTTTTTTTTTATTTTATATGACTTTCTGATAATTTTTTTGAAAAATGTGCAAAATATCGGAAACGCTCCATGTTAGCGTTCTAAAATTTATGTCAATTGTTTTCTAATGAAAAATTATATAAGAAATGTCTATTTGTGTAACTTTATTAATGGTTTTGATTTTTTGACGATTTTTTCAAAATTTCACTCGAAAATTTAGGGGGGGTTCTGAACATTCGATTGCGTATAAAAACATTAGGCTTCCAGTGTTTACGGATTGTGATTTTTGTACCAAATTTCGTTTAAATCGGTTCATTCGTTCGTCAGTTATCGTCTCCACAGACTCACTGACACACACATACTTTCACACACAGACATCACTTTAAAAATGTTTGATTCGTGATCAGGAATGCTTGAAACGAGCTCTCCCGTCGAAAACTGGAATTCGAATTTTCAACCCCGTCACAATACTTTTCTTATACGTTATGTATATAAGGAAAGTAATAATTTAATTGGCTGACTTCAGCTGCTCAGCTAAATGACAGCAACCCATAGGCGAATATTGAAACTATATATTTTCCCTTATCTACTGGTGTAATTTTAGTCGATTTAGTCTGATCTTCATAAAAAAAAATAGTAATTTATTCTGCAATTTCACCAATTCTTGTAGGACTATAAGATCTTCTTAGTAATTTACCGAACAAGATATGTTACACAGATACATTACAAGCATATCACATAAATTCCTTGTAAAGAAAATAAAAATCATAAGAAAGTAATAAAATGCATGTAAAATGCATTTAGTATATTTTAGAATCAAATAACAGATTTAAGGTATCATTAACGATAGAAGGTCGCCATTGTACGTTTAAAACGCCTTCCGCTTCATCCCGCAGAGCCATTTTATACATCACTGTCATGCGGTACCCACTGATAATCGGAAGTCAACAAAACGGTACCCGATATTGAATCAATACGGCGATTTTTAAGAGTAAAATTAGAAAGCGAGGATAAATCGCAACAACTGTTTTCACTTTCCTTATATACATAATGTATAAGGAAAGTATTGTGGCGAGGTCGAAAATTCGAATTCGAGTTTTCGGCGGGAGAGCACGTTTCAAGCATCCCTGATCACGAATCAAACATTTTTGAAGTGATGTCTGTGTGAGTGAGTGAAAGTGTGTATGTGTGTGTGTGTGTGAAAGTGTATATGTGTGTGTGTGTGTCAGTGAGTCTGTGGAGACGATATCTCACGAACAAATGGAGTTATTCAAATGAAATTTGATACAAAAATGACAATCCGTGAATACTGGAAGCCTATTGTTTTTAGACAGACCCGAATATTCAGAACCCCCTAAATTTTCGAGTGAAATTTTGAAAAATTCATCAAAAAATCACAACCTTTAATAAAGTTACGCAAATAGACATTTTTTATGTAATTTTTCCTTAGAAAACGATTGACATAAACTTTAGAACGCTAGCATGAACCGTTCTCGAGATATTGTACATTTTTCAAATAAATTTATAAAAGAATCCCATAAATTAAAAAAATTATTAACTGTTGAGAAACATGTTCACTTTTCATATGTAATATCATGCGATAATTTGGGTGACATCATTTGGTGGATCTAGCTCGTTCTATTCACGAGAAAAGATACTTTGAGTAATACTTTTGTATTTGAAAGGCAATCTGAGAATAACTTATTTCTCAGTTCATAATGCTTGGCGAGATTTTGGCAATGAGTTTGGCGGAATGTCGCCAACTTGGCGAATTTTTTAAATGTTGCCAAATTAACGAAAATCTCGCAAATGGATAAAAGTGACACTAAATTAATGAAAATGACTACTAATTGACGAAATATCAATAACTTGGATAGAATATAAGAATCCACTATAAGAATAACCTATTTTCTTTTAATGTAAAAGTAGTAAATTCATTGCATTATATAAGGAAAGTCACGTGCTGCCCACATCAGATTTTTTTAATGTTGATTTAAAGGGTTCTGCATGTTCTCTTTCCATCAATGTTTTACATTAGTCAATTCGAAACTAGAAGTTGAATTTTTATTTTTTTTTCTTTATTTTATCACCCTCACAGATTAGAACATTTAAATGATCTTTCCCGTTGTTTTTCTCAGAATGTGTTTCTTACTTCTGTGTTGTTTTTTCTCAACAAGTAATATATGTTAGTCCACTCTATGAAATTTCTACAGAAAATTCAGATTATGTATACACCTTTTGACATGAGGTTTTTAATGTATAACTTGTCTTGTTTACTGTAATGTGAACAAAAATAAATGTTATAATATTTTGTTTAGAAATTGTGACATTGGGGGAAATCATAATTAGAATTTTTTTTAAATAAATAAACAAAAGAGATCAATCAGGCATAAAGCATTGATTGTGAAACACTTTCCAACTGAAAGGCAATTTTATTTAAAAATCTCCAAAATGGAATACATTCAGCGCTGATATTTTTTAAATTATGACAGTACTACAGCAATTTATTATACTTAAAATCTGAAATTTTGTCGAAAAAGACAATGCTAGTTACACAACATGAACTCTATTCAAATGACGTTATCGAAATATAAATCGTCTGCCTCTCTGTGTAAAATCAATGAATATTTCATTCATATCAGCTATATTCCAGATTTCAGAGCTAAATAATTTTACGTAAAAAAAATCAGCAATTCTTATACAACTCACCTCACAATTGATTGATTTGTTTACATTCTACATGCTATAGAAATTAACCATTGTTGCAGAAATAATTAAAGTTTCGTGATCAAAAATATTATAATTGCGATTTCACAGAATTTAGGTACATAGATAATTCGCACAAATAATGCGTTTTTATGACGGATGCAACATTAAATATAAATTTAAACGATGTTGAAACATCTACGGTAGGAAAGCGACAGCCCAGTGGTAAGAGCTCGGGGATTGCACTTGAACGACTTAAGTTCGATTCCCGCCTCTTCCCAAACTGTCGCCGTTTTCACGCGGAGTACGATCACGTTAAACATATAGGTCCGTAAGTGGAACTTCCTGGCCGTCCAAACAGATACCTTACACCTTCGGGTAGGTCGGACGATCTGAATCAAACAAACATCTACGGTAACAGCTGAAATAGCAGCTATATTTTGTTTTGCAATGAATCACGTGATCACTTCGTATATCATAGGTGTCATTACTATTTCAATTTTTATTTAAAAACTACCCTACACATTTTGCTGAACTTTTTTTCAAACATTTTACTCGATCATTTGAATATTTCCTAAAATTTTCGAAGCAATTTGGAAAATTTCACTTCGTTTAAAAAATGTTTGAAAAAATAAGTCCAATGGGATTCAATGTCATTTTCTTCAACCCCGGGTTCAATTCGAAACTAATTGGGTGATATTATTCATTTTCATTCCCAGACATTCCACAGACCGTCTCAATAACATACTAAAATTTCTTTTCGATAAAGTCAATTTTACGGCAGTTATCGTGCTAACGGACAGAATGACAGACAGACAGACAGAATGGCTAAAGTCATAAGCACTTTTCGACTACGTTGGAAAGGTTATTTCGTAGAAAATCTTAGCATAATTATTTTTATAACGTTCTTATAACTTAGCATAATGCATCCTGTAATGTGACCAACTTAGCATCTGGTTAAAATAGAATGTTCTATTTTTTTCTCACAAACACATTTACCTCACTCTTCCCTATATCAAGCTATGGACAAAAAACTTCCAGCACATCCAATCAGACCACCAACATAGAATTACGTGAGGTCTCTTGATAGACGATAAGCTAAAATAAACACAGTAGCATTTCTCTTAATTTTAAATATATACATAGTTAAAACAAATCTATGATTTCACATTCGTCTAAGAGCATTTAGCACTTAGTTATCGTAATCGAATCTTAAAAGACATTTAAAGTTCTTTTATAACCGTCTTGAATTCAAAAGTTCCGCAGTGTATTTAAACGCGTCATCGGTTCTGCTACAGAAGGAAATCAACTATGTGCATGTTTTTAGATAGGAAACACGATTTTTTATCTAAACACATGCATGCATCTAGTTGATTTGCTTCAGCCTGTGCTTTTATCGGATTCTTTCTTAGAAATGGCGCAATTTGTATCAGGGTTTCTAAAAACACCTTAAAACGTGGATTTACACCGAGGAGCAGGTTTATTTGATGTATCTGCCCATGTAGCGGTCTGTTGGACATCGTGACTAGGCCTGAAGCGGTACTTAAAGAATGTTCTTATTGGCGGCACAATTTTAGGCAAGCCGCTAGATGAAGATAAAATTTGCGTCTTGTGATAGATTGTATGTGTAATTTTGATGTAAGTAACATCTGTGGTCGGAATTTCCGGCTGAAAATGGAGCCTTACGGAAATTGTGAACATTTATATTTTATAACCTAATAAACAAGAAAGATCAATCATGCATAAAGCATTGATTATGAAACACTTTCCAACTTCAATGCAATTTTATTTAAACATCTCTAAAATGCGATACATTTCTCGGTAATATTTTTAAAATTATCACAATACTACTGTGAGGCCAGAATATGTCCTCACATGAGACATTTTTATTGCAATATTTTATGGTACCCAGAACGGCTAACAAAGCTCGAGTCTGGCCGGCGCCGGAGTTTACAACAACGTGAACTTTTAGGTCAAATGCAATAAATTTGGGTGTCCCATGCCAAAGGGGCTGAGAGGGGCCTTGATAAATGTCAAGCGATTCCATTGGGTTCAGAAGAACCAATGAGCACCAAGGGGAAGAAGGGCGGAGCTACCTCCCCCCCCCCCCCCCCCCGCCGAAGGAACCACAAGCCACTCTTATACAAAATGTTGTAGAAGTAGCTCGGATACGAAATGTTGTAGCAGTTGGACGGATGCGAAAGGAGTTGGGAGCAGATACTCATACGAAAGAGGTTGCAGTTGACTATAAGTACGAGATGCAAGCCACACATGAAAGAGTTGTGGCCGTACGGTCAGCAATAAGACGGATGCAAGCCTCAGCGTGATGAGCCGAAGATTAAACTGTAAGGTATGTGCTCATTTCCCCAGGTCATAGACATTATAGAAATCTAATTTTGCTGGTCACATATCTCCCATTACTAGAGTAATTAAATGATAGTCGATAATTATGATAAATTGTTGTTAGTGATAAATTGATGTTGTAAATAAATTATATTGTTAAAGTTAAATAGGCTAATCTTTTTATAATGATTAATGAATTCTTTTCAGGACTTACACAAAAGGTAAAAATAATTGGAGGGTATTGCGGCACAACAACGAGCGATGTACGGTTTAAATGTTAATTCCACGTTATGAGATCAACGGCCATGTTTTTAATGATTAATAAACAATTAATAATAATATAATCCTTAAACGTAACTCATTTTTCTTCCACGTCCCACAACTAACTTATTGTATTTGAAAACTTAAAACTTCATCGAAAAAAATGAACTTCATTCAAATGACGGCATTGAAATATAAATTGCCTGGTTTAAACATGTCTAAACTGCGACATATTCCTCGGTAATATTTTTGAAATTATCATAATACTGCAATAATTTATTATATTTGAAAACTTCATCGAAAACAAATGAACTATTTCAAATGACGTCATCGAAATATAAATCGGCTGGCTCTTTAAATAAAAGCAGCATTTCATTAATAAACATTTTTCCATTCATTTCATTCAGCACAATACTATAATAATTAATTTTATTTAAAACTTAAAATCATGGAGGTACAAGTAATTTAACTCTATGCTCAAAACTTCATCAAAAAATCGTTTGCTTCTCTGTAAAATCAATGATTGTTTCATTCATATCAGCTATGTTGCAGACTCCATGGGCTAAATAATTTTGTGTCAAAGAAATGCAGAAATTCTTATACAACTCATTCTACATCTTTTGGTATTTACATCATCTATAAGTGAAAAGTAGGCTTTGTTGTAGAAATAATCAAAGTTGGATGATCATTTAAACTCAACTATATTGTAATTGCGTTATTTCAGGATGTAGATGCACAGAATTTAAGCAAAAGTAAAGCGGTTTTAGGACGGATACAACAGTAAATATGAATTAAAAAGAACTTTAAAAATCACGATTTTGACACAAGATAGATGCCATATATTATTTTGAAGTGGGTCACGTGATCTCTTCATATAATGATAATGTGATCTCTTCATATAAAGGAAGTAATTATTATTTTAATTTTTATTTAAAAAACTACTGAATATATTTTGCTGAATTTTTTTTATACATTTTATAGGATAGTTTGAATATTTCCTTAAACTTTCGAAGCAATTTGTGAATTTTAAATCCGCTTAAAAAATGTTTGAAAAATTTGGTCCCATAGGGTTCAATGTATTTCATTTTTTCAACCCGGGTTCAATCCAAAACTGATTGGGTGATGTCATTCATTTATATTCCCATAAGTAACACAGACCGTCTGAACAACATACTAAAATTTCATTTTGATAAAGTCATTTTTACGGCAATTATCGTGCAAACGAACAAACAGACAGACAGACAGAGAGAATGAACAAAGTCATAAAAACTTTTCAACTATGTTGTAAAGTGTTAATAAAAATGGAAACAATTTATACCTCATGTAAATCGTTTCCATTGTTACATTTAGACACAATAGGACACAACATGGAATAATTAATTTTACGTTGGACAATTTTAATCTTTTTGCAAATCACGTGTACTCCTATGGATAGCCATTTATCTGGTATTTTGGTTGAAGCTGTGTTGCAGGAGCTCAAGAATGAGATTTTGCTTTTTAACCCCTTAAACCGATTCTTTGATGCCTTCTGTAGATGATGGCTTTATTGTTTGTAACCACAATAAATAGCCTTTTGGAGAAAGTTAATAACTGCTATCCTTCTATTAATTTTACGGTTATATACGAATCTAATTGTTCTTTACCTTTGCTGGACGTTATTGTCTGCCACAATGCTAATGACTTTCATACCTCCATTTTTGGTAAATCTGCGTTTTCTAATTCCTGATTCATCCCACTCCATTTTGTCTGAAAAAGCCTCTGTCATTGCTTATTTTAATCGTGCTTTTAATGTTTGTTCTTCGATTTCTGCTTTACATACTGAAATAAATTTCCTCTTTAATCTCGGTTATGCGGCCACTTACTCATTTGATTTAATTTATAAAATATTTTCTCCGTTCTAACTTAATTTATCCTGAAACTAATTTTGCCCCTTCCTCTGATATTTTGCCGTATAAATCGTGTCTTCTGTTTCATCCCCTTATTCATTTTTTTCTGTGAAATTAAGTTTAAATCCGCCCATTCTACTGTTACTTCTTTATTTAGTCATATTCGTATGGATAAATTAAGCATAAACTTAATTTCCTGAGTCAAGCTGGGCTGCATGCAGTCCCTCTTTTATATCCCGAAAATAATTATAAGATTTATATTGGTAGTAAAAAGCGTACAGTTGGTATTCGTTTCTCTTAACATGCTCCTGATATTAAAAATATTAAACTGTCCACTGCTCTTACACAATTTATAATTAATGATAGCTTTTCCCTTTTTATTATTAACACTTTACAGCAAAGTTAAAAAGTGTTTATGACTTTGTTCATTCTGTCTGTCTGTTTAACACTTTACAACTAGTTGAAAAGTGTTTATGACTTTGTTAATTCTGTCTGTCTGTCTGTCTGTCCGTTAGCACGATAACTGCCGTAAAAATGACTTAATCAAAATGAAATTTTAGTATGTTGTTCAGACGGTCTGTAGGACCTATGGGAATATAAATGAATAATATCACCCAATTAGTTTTGGATTGAACCCGGGTTGAAAAAATGAAATACATTGAGCCCTATGCGACCTAATTTTTCAAACATTCTTTAAGCGGATTTAAAATTCACAAATTGCTTCGAAAATTTTAGGTAATAGTCAAATTGTTCCATAAAATATATAAAAAAAAATTCAGCGAAATATATTCAGTAGTTTTTTAAATAAAAATTAAAATAATAATTACACATCTTATATGAAACGATCACGTGACCATGGTATGAAACGATCACATGATCCACTTCAAAATGATATATGGCATCCATCTTGTTTCAAAATCGTGATTTTTGAAAGTTCTTTTTAATTCATATTGAGTGTTGTATCCGTCCTAAAACTACTTTATTTTTGCTTAAATTATGTGCATTTACATACTAAAACAACACAATGACAATATATTTGAGTTTAAATTCTCATTCAAATTTGATTATTTCTACAACTAAGCCTATTTTTCACCTATGTAAAATGTAAACAGCAAAATATATAGAATGAGTTGTATTAGAATTACTGTATTTCTTTAACACAAAATAATTCAGTCCATGGAGTCTGTATGGCTGATATGAATGAAATATTAATTGATTTTATAAACAGAAGGACGATTTCTTTCGATGAAGTTTTAAGCATAAAGTTTATGAATTGTAGCTCCATGGTCTTAATTTTTAAATAAAATAAATTATTATAGTATTGTGATGAATGAAATGGAGAAAGTTATGAATGAAATCCTGCTTTTATAGAGAGATCCAGGCGTGTTATTTTTTCTATGACGTCATTTGAATTTATTTCAGTTGTTTTCGATGAAGTTTTCAAACATAATAAATTATCGTAGTATTATGATAGTTTTAAAAATATTACCGTGGAATGTATTGCATTTTAGAGATATTTAAACCAGGCAATTTATATTTCAATGCCGTCATTTGAATGAAGTTCATTTTTTTCAATGAAGGTTTAAGTTTTCAAATAAAATAAATCAATGTAGTACTGTGATAAGTTTTAAAATATTACCGAGGAACGTATTGCATTTTCGACTTTTTTAAATAAAATTGCATTAAAGTTGGAAAGTGTTTCATAATCAATGCTTTAAGCAGGATTGATCTTTCTTGTTTATATTTATCGTGTCTCTATTTGTAACTTCAATCCTATCCAAACCCTCCGTTTCGCCTGACGTCTCATTCTCCACTCTACGCGTGTTAAACTCTGATATAATTTCTGGAAACCTAGTTCGTTGCTTCTAATGAAACGTTTAATTGGTTGACCTGATTTATTTATGTAAGCATTTTGTAATTTTAAATTATTGTTGGCTTCAATTATTTATGTACGTATTTGTAATTTTCGATATTTTTAGTATCGGTTTGTCGGACTATGCATAAGCAAATTTTGCACTTACGTTTACGGGCTGAGTATAAGAACTCATATCTGTCATCTTCATTAACACTGCGACTGATAGTGGACGTTATGGCGTCTGAAAACACTCGGGCACTCTTAACAATTTTCGTGTACGTCATTAATGGTGTATTAAAATAAAATAAAAAAATCCATATTTATAATATATCCATACTATCAAAAATTATAATGCTTATATCACAAAGACTAAAAGAATATATTCGGGGGCAAAACTTTTGACTATCTTTATGTTCTAATATTTGTCCATTTCTCATTTTAAGATAAATATAATTCAATTTATCTCAACGATTTTATTTAAGGCGTAATAGGTTCATAAGCCATAAAACGTTCTTTTAAGGGCATCCAACTGAACAGTTGCGTGGATTAAGCTTCCAATTTTTGACAGTCTCCGATTCAGCGCATGAGTTCGAATAAAATGATTAGAAAAATATATCTACCGTGAATGTTACTTAAATTTATTGTTCTTAAATTATAATTTTAATTCCTCAAGAAATAATAAATTAAATACATTCAATCCAGGAGGATGCACAGCATAATAGAGCGGCAAATTAAAATAATTATAGCAAAAATTGTGACCGATTGAGCAAAGATGATAATGTATGCAATTGATAGCTTATATGTTTACAGTCACTGTTTGCAGTTAATAGTCATTAAAATCTATCGATTAGCTGCACAGCATAATAGAGCCGCAAATTAAAATAATTACAGCAAAAATAGTGATTCATTGAACAAATATGATAATGCATGCAGTTGATAGCTTATATGTTTACAGTCACTGCTTGCAGTTAATAGTCATTAAAATCTTTCGATTAGCACAGCATAATAGAGCGGCAAACTAAAATAATTAAAGCTAAAATAGTGATCCATTGAACAAATATGACAATGTATGCAGTTGATAGCTTATATGTTTACAATCACTGTTTGCAGTTAATAGTCATTAAAATCTATCGATTAGCTGCACGGCATAATAGAGCGGCAAATTAAAATAATTACAGCAAAAATTGTGATCGATTGAGCAAATATGATAATGTATGCAGTTGAAAGCTTATATGTTTACAGTCACTGTTTGCAGTTAATAGTCATTAAAATCAATCAATTAGCACGGCATAATAGAGCGGCAAATGAAAATTATTAAAGCAAAAATAGTGATCCATTGTACAAATATGATAATGTATGCAGTTGATAGCTTATATGTTTAAAGTCACTGTTTGCAGTTAATAGTCATTAAAATCTATTGATTAGCTGCACGGCTAAATAGAGCGGAAATTAATATAATTGCAGCAAAAATTGTGATCAATTGAGCAAATATGATAATGTATGCAGTTGATAGCTTATATGTTTACAGTCACTGTTTGCAGTTAATATTCATTAAAATCTATCGATTAGCACGGCATAATAGAGCGGCAAATTAAAATAATTAAAGCAAAAATAGTGATCCATTGAACAAATATGATAATGTATGCAATTGATAGCTTATATGTTTACAATCACTGTTTGCAGTTAATAGTCATTAAAATCTATCGATTAGCTGCACGGCATAATAGAGCGGCAAATTAAAATAATTACAGCAAAAATTGTGATCGATTGAGCAAATATGATAATGTATGCAGTTGAAAGCTTATATGTTTACAGTCACTGTTTGCAGTTAATAGTCATTAAAATCAATCAATTAGCACGGCATAATAGAGCGGCAAATTAAAATTATTAAAGCAAAAATAGTGATCCATTGTACAAATATGATAATGTATGCAGTTGATAGCTTATATGTTTAAAGTCACTGTTTGCAGTTAATATTCATTAAAATCTATCGATTAGCACGGCATAATAGAGCGGCAAATTAAAATAATTAAAGCAAAAATAGTGATCCATTGAACAAATATGATAATGTATGCAGTTGATAGCTTATATATTTACAGTCACTGTTTGCAGTTGACAGTCATTAAAATCTATCGATGCACAATCGATAGATTTTAATGACTATCAATGTTTTTAAATTTTTGATTTGAATGATAAAATTTATTTTTAAAGATTTATTTATTAACTTATTTTTAAATATATATATATATATATATATATATATATATATATATATATATATGTATATATTCTTATATTTATATTTCTTAAATTATTTATTAATATAAGTTAATATATATATTTTTTAAATATATATATATATATATATATTAACTTGTATTTAAAAATATATTAATATATAGAAATACTATTTTCTTCCTAATATAGAATCATCTATCGAATCATTAACAATTTAAATTGTTGTCTTCAGAACTCCAGTAATCGTACTGACAGAACCCGCCTATAAGAAGCGTTCTCAAGGTTAAGACCGAACTACCACTGCAGATAACAACATCCATAGACGGATATTGCGTTTATTATGCGCTCATAAACATGAAATATCTTATACCTACAGTAACATCAAGCAAACTTGCTATATACAATGATTTAAAGAACGTCTATATCAGTGGTGTTCAACAACATCAACTGATTTTGTGAACTTTTAGATCCAATGAACTTTTCCAAATTTTAATAAATTAGACATTTCTTATGTAATTTTTCATTAGAAAACGATTGACATAAATTTTAGAACGCTAACATGAACCGTTCTCGAGATATTGCACATTTTTCAAAAAAATTATCAAAAAGTCATATAAAATAAAAAAAAAATATTTCCTATTGAGAAACATGTTTACTTTTCATATGTAATACCATACGATAAATTGGGTGACATCATTCTCGTGAATCTAACTCGTTCCATTCATGGAAAAAGATATTTTGAGTAATACTTTTGTATTTGCACGCCAATATTCATTTATCTGCTGTAAGAATAACTTATTTCTCTGTCCATAATGCTTGGCGGGATTTTGGCGACAAATTTGGTGGAATGTCGCCAACTTATCTACTTTTTCAAATGTTGCTAAATTAACGAAAAACTCGCCAAATGGATAAAAATGACGTCTAATTGACGAAAATTCAATATCTTGGCAAGAATATAAATATCTACTATAAAAATAATCTATTTTTTCTTACTGTAAAAGTAGTAAGTCCATTGCATTATATAAGGAAAGTTATGTACTGCCCACATCAGATTTTTTTATATTACGATACCTCGGTTACATCCAAGCAGGAAATTTCATAACGCTTCAAATAAAAAACAAGTCCAAGAAATTAAAGGCACAATATTAGACAGCTTGTCCAGCTATCTTTCGGCAGATTCAGAGTCTATGCTCCTGGTCCCCTTACCGACTCGTTTTAAAAAAAAAATACTTTAGGATTACTGACAAGATCGGACCGGCACTTTATGTGTCTGCCGGCATATTAAGAAGATTTCTTGAAAGATCCAGCGGCAGTTCGTGATTTGGTAGTAGTCGTACTGTCATTCCTTTCAAAGGGAACCACAAACTTAGAAAGAACAAAGAATATGTGTATCTTTAAAATATGTAGAAAATGTTCTTTGATATAGCTTTTTAGTTTTCCTGCAATACATAATAAAAGCTTGTAAATCTTCACAAATTCATATTTCTTACCCATTATTATACTCAAATAGTAGATGCTTCGGCTGTACCCTTCGGCTTGTACGGCTAATTTTAACTGCTATTCAAACTAAACAAGCAGAAGTACTCGACGTTGCCCATGGTAAAACTGAAGATATTGAATTAATTCGGAGTAAAATGGTAAATATTTTAGCCATAAACCTTAAAAATACCATCAAGATTAAAATATCAATAAAATCCACCAATCCGTTAGTTCTGAGGTTGAAAGCAGTCTTGACAAGCAAACAAACATTATGTAGCATAATAATCGAATTAACATCACGTTTGTTTCAACTAAATACATTAAGGACACAACATCGTTAGACAGAAGGCCATTTAATAAAAACATCCGAAAGACTACAAAGTTTATAAATACCAGGCCAGAGCGCAAATTTTCAAATTTGCTACATATGTATTTATGCAAATTCAAATTTGCTATGTATATGATCTATATATGAGTGATCCATGTTTGCTTTTCATGTAGTCACTGATGAAGGGTGTACTAACGCCTGAAGCGCTCTGGCCTTGTTTTTATGAAACTTTGCACGTCTTTGGGATGTTTCTATTAAAGGACCCTCTGTCTAACGATGTTGTGTCCTTAATTTATTTATTATGTAGCATTCTATAAATTATCATCATTTATCAATTTACTACAGTAGGACAAAACTTACATCAGAATATTTTCAACCCAGCCCCCTTCGATTACTTTTTAATCTCGTTGTACCTATAAAATATAGTTTTTAGTAATATTATGGACTAATGCCTTTTGCAATTAAAGCTCAAGTGGAATAATTTTAGCATAGACATATCCATTTGTAAAATTATGTAATATATTACAAGGAAAGGCATATATACATTAAATTACAAAAAAAAAAAATCTTTATAATATAATCTAGAAAGTAGATCGAGAGGTTAAAGGCTGTTATACATGAATACTATAATGAAGGAATCAAAGTTTTGCAATTTTCTAACGGTTGAAAATAAGAAAATTTATAGTGCAAATTTATAGTGGCGAAGTGCATACAATTTAAAAGATTTCAGATTCTCGCTCATTTGCCCATCTTTTGCACTACCGCTTGTAATATCTCCGGACATATGCAACCACACGCGCCATATAATAATACTAATTGTTATGTGACCCCTATCATATAATAAATAATATTAATTCTTATACATACCCCTAGTGAAACATAACAATGCATCCAACAACAACATAGCTGTATCATCTCCTACCAAAATGTATTTTATTTACAACCTCCCAAAACGTACCTTTCTCACGAGCAGTGAAACTCTCTATATCTTGAATAAGGAACATAAAATTAATAATTTCAACAAAGCTGCAGGGATTATCAAAGAAGGGATTCTATTCTCAAGTGTCACTACTTCAAATATTCATATGTTAAGCAAATAACGAATAGATATGGCAAAACTGGGAGCAAAATTATCTCCCAGTGTTTTGTTTGGAATATTGCCACCAAAATATTTAAATATTCAAACTTTAATTTAAAAAAATTAACTGTTTTCTGGATCCCTTCGCAATGTTACTCCTAATTAGAATTTTCAAAAGTTTGGATTTTCCCTTTCCTCGCGAAGCTGAGATGGATAGAATAACATTAAAACCAAGATTCTAGCTATAGTGGGAATACTCGATAATATAACGAAATGTTTTTGACTTTTTTGATTATCTCTTCTAAATGTCACTCCTAATTAGAATTTTCAAAAGTTTAGATTTTCCCCTTCCTCTCGAAGCTGAGATGGATAGAATAACATTAAAACCAAGATTCTAGCTATAGTAGGAATACTCGGTAATATAACGAAGTGTTTTTGACTATTTTGATTATCTCTTTGCAATGTCACTCCTAATTAGAATTTTCAAAAGTTTAGATTTTCCCCTTCCTCTCGAAGCTGAGATGGATAGAATAACATTAAAACCAAGATTCTAGCTATAGTGGGAAAACTCGATAATATAACGAAGTGTTTTTGACTATTTTGATTATCTCTTTGCAATGTCACTCCTAATTAGAATTTTCAAAAGTTTAGATTTTCCCCTTCCTCTAGAAGCTGAGATGGATATAATAACATTAAAATCAAGATTCGAGCTATAGTGGGAATACTCGATAATATAACGAAGTGTTTTTGACTTTTTTGATTATCTCTTCGGAATGTCACTCCTAATTAGAATTTTCAAAAGTTTAGATTTTCCCCTTCCTCTCGAAGCTGAGATGGATAGAATAACATTAAAACCAAGATTCTAGCTATAGTGGGAATACTCGATAATATAACGAAGTGTTTTTGACTTTTTTGATTATCTCTTCGCAATGTCACTCCTAATTAGAATTTTCAAAATCGTTAACAATTTATATATATATACTTCTAATAAAATCGAATATAAACACTTTGCTCATCATGGTTTTGAAAATATAACTATACATATTTTGGACATTAAAACAAATACTGCTGATAGATTATTCTTTGAAAACTTCTACATTAAATCACAATGTACTCTGTTTCCATATGGATTAAATCAATTATATCTCAATGGTAATATTGCTAAGAATAATTTTGTTGATAATAAATATTCTATTTTTAATCACCTTTTTTTTAATCCTCTTCTACATAATAGTAAATTGGCTAAACTCAAAAGATTTAAACGCGGTAAAGGAAGCTCCTCCCAACATGATTTTAAAGCGGAGATTAAAAGTATGCATCAACAATTCAATAACACATTTCAATGGAAATTTATTAAATCATGGGTATTTGCAGTTAAGAAAAAACAATTAAACACAGTTTATGCTATTTTCTTAAAGTTAAATCTTACTAATGAACATTTTAATCATATTTTCTATGATTTGCTCATTACTAGATCAAAATATTTAAAAATAAAACTTAATCAATTTCATAATAATAACTGTTCTAATTCTTATTGTGTAATATCATTTAAGCATCCTATTTATAATTCCATAAACTTTAAGAATTTATTTAATCATTCCCATCATCTATTGCCTGTAAAGGATTTGAATGTTACTAAAACTTTTAAATATAACAAGCCTATTGGAAGAACCATTTTTAATTACAATGCAATTTCAAAATCTCTCTCAGTCGACATAGATTCCTCAACAAATGTAGATGGTGAATGTATTTGTAGTGTTGATAATTATGCTGAATTTATTAATCCACACTTGGGTCATATGGTTACTGGAGACTTAGCCATTGTAAAAGATAAATCTTTAAGAACTATAATGTCATTTGTTACTAAATTCAGGTTACCTTCATGTAATAATTCTAAACAAGTCTTAAAGTCAATCAATCTGGACCTTGATAAATTTATTTATGGATTAGCTTCTAAATATGCTCAGCCTTTAGAGGCATTTAATATGTGGAAATTTACTATTTTGAGATCTATTAAAAATGCCATTTGTAGTATTAATTTATCTAGATCTATATATAATATGGATAATATAAAGCAATCTGTTAATAATTTACATAGATCTTTTGTTGTTACTTATGTTGATAAAGCCTCCAATAATTATGCTATTATTTGTAAAATATTCTATATTCAATATCTGCTAGATTATTTAAAAAATAATAGTCTATTTAAAATTGATTCACACTCTCTTAATAGTATCAAATTGAAAATTATCAATATGTATAGTGATTTAGATATTAATAATAAATTTTTGACATTTCCATATATTGTGCTTATACCTAAATTTCATAAAAATCCTATTAAATTTAGAACTGTAACCAGTGGTCATAATTCATACTCTACTACTGCTAGTAAATTATTACTAAATTATTTAAATGCACTAAATAGTAATTTACGAGATTCTAGTGATAACTACATTATTCTAAATAACAGTAAAGAATTAAAAAATAAATTAATAAATAAATTAATAAATAAATTAAAAACACTTGGTAAAATCATAGGACTTCAAACTTTTGATTTTAAAGATCTATTTAATAATATTAAGATCACTGATCTATATGATGTCATCTTAGCTTTATATAATGCTTATATTTCTTATCATTCTCATCTTACTAAATTTACCAATTTTCCTAAGCTTCTCCACTTTGTTCTTTTCAATAATTATATCTTTCAAGGTAATAAATTATACTTACAAGTCTCAGGTGTTCCTCAAGGTGGCTGTAGTAGCAATATGTTAGCTAATTTATACCTATATCAATATGAAAAATTCTTTACTTCAACAGATTATAAAATTTACAGATATGTAGATGATCTGATTTGTCTTGTATTTACTGATAACTATGTCATAGATATAGATTTCTATCCGGATAATTTGGAATTAATACCTAATGAAACTTCTATTAGTAATAATATTTAATATTTGGATTTAAATCTAATTATAGAACCTGCTCATGGGATAGTTACTAATTTATATGATAAAAAAGATTTTTTTTAAATTTAATATTAATAAATTATTACCTTTTAATTCCTGCAACTCGATTCAATTGTTTAGAAATATTATACTTAATCAACTTTTTAGAATTTATAGATTATCAGATAAAAAATTTCATGCTTTGCACATTAATAACCTCAAAATTACCAGTAAAATGAATAAATATCCTGCATATTTAGTAAATGGTATAGTTAATAAGTTTCGATTAGCCTAAAATTCACATATTCTCCCCTTATTATCTTATTTTAGCCGTACTTAATCAATCTCTTGAATTTATATTTTCATCTTTTTATCTTGAAGCTTTAACTGTTGAATATCTCTTTTTATTGCTTTTACGCAGTACAGTTTTTATTGCTCTCTTTGGCAACAGCAAATCACATCTTTTCATTTCTGCATATGGCAACATTGGTCTAGCCATATTTTGCTGGTCATGGTTGCTCTAATGAAATGTATTTCAAGGTATTTATGTTTCCTTTATTGTTCCACTCTATATGCTTGTCGTCCATATAACACAAGTTTATAGATAAAATCTATCTTGTGTTTCAGAAACAAGCATTTTTGTGTTCATTTCGAAGGGATATATGGACCCGAAGAGAATTTTTTCGAAATGAACTTATCGTAAGCCTAAATCTCTTCCATGTGCAAGCTTATTTACTTGATTTTTTTGTTTTCTTATTTGCATTCCTCATTTTTGAAATTTGTTGATTGTCTTTGTATTTATGACCTGCATTACGTTTATTATTTCCTCTTTATGTCTTAATTTCTTTTATTTCTTTGTATTTTGTAGAAAATTTTGGAATAGTGTATTATGAGTTACTACATACATTCTAACTTTGGATTTACTAATTTATATTTATATATATATATATATATATATATATATATATATATATATATATATATATATATATATATATATATATATATATATATATATATATATATATATATATATATATATATATATATATATATATATATATATATATATATATATATATATATATTTAAAATAGTTATACTAATTTAAAACATGATCAGTGTCATACCCTGGTTCAAAAACAATACGGAGGAAAATTAATTAAATATGATATGATAGGAAATATCAGACAAAAGGAAAACAATGCTACCATAAAAGACAAAATGATCTTAATTTTAAATATGAATAATACACATGAATTTATCAACATTCAAGAGCGAAGCATACTAATCAAGTTCAAACAACAAAGGATTATCTAAATCTGGAGGCTCAAAATATTAAAATGACAAAATAAGAGAAAAGATACAATCCGAAAATATGAAATAGGATAGAAGCTCTGTGAATCCAGCTTATCAAGGATCTTTGCATCCACAGAGGTTCCAAATGTGTTTCGCTCAACGATACAGCCACATGGCCGAAATAACGTCAAAAGATCCGACACATTTCCAGACTATAACATAAACGAAAATAACAAAAAATAAGCAAAAGGAAATTGGATGGAATATAATGAAAGTGCATTAAGCAAACATATAAGCAATCTAACCAACAATCCACAATGATTCGGATAGAATTAAAGTCATACCTTTCTTCACCATTATACAAGACACATTTTCGTTGCACTAAACAATGTATTAGGAAAGAGTACAAGAGAGCGCCATCTGATGTGAATTATAGGAAATACTTCTGCATGTTTAACCAAAGAACTATACAAATTTATAAGTTTCAAACCCAATAATTAGAGATATAAAGATAAAATAAAAAAAAAAATTTAAAATAATAAAATAAAAAAATAAATAAATAAAAAAAATAAAATAAAATAAAAAAATAAAAAAATACGCAATAAACTCAGTAATAATTAATAATTAACGATTATATAATATGTATCCAAAACTTATTACTAAGACAATAAAATCTCAAAGAATATTTTAATGTTCAAAGTATACAATAGCAATTTCAAATTAGACTAAAACAATAAATAATATATTATAAATAGTATTCAAAATTTCTAAAGTGATATTTAACAAAATTAACTGGATATGATTCAGTCTTACAGTGTCGAAATAAATCTGCAAGATGGTTACTGTATTGTGTATTTTCACATAACCTAAAAATCCTATGAAATTGATTTATTAAAATATTTTTATATACCTGTTTACTCATACATGAGTTAAAATTGATTATCTTGTGAATTTTAAAAGGAAAACTTTTTCTTTTATCATAAATGTTTGACAAAAATGAATATTCATTATCAAGAGATAGAGTTAAATCTAAGAAATTAACGCTAGTCGAGAAGTTGCTTTCGTTTGGTAAAAGGGATAAATTTGGAGGATAAAAATCAAAATCTATATCATAAGAAGAGGGAGCTATTTTAATGAGAATAACATCGTCAATATATCTGTAGAATGTATATGCAGAGTTTATAAAATTTGACTCGTAGAAGTGTAGACAAAGATTTGCGAGAGCTGAACTGGCAGAGCCACCCTGTGGAACACCCTTAATTTGCATATAAATTTTATTGCCTTGCATCAAGTAATTATTAAAAATTACACACTTGAGAAGGTGGTGCACGAAAGAATGATCTATATCTAAATTTTGTCTATTATAGAAAGATTTAATAATATCCCAAGTTACTTTATATAGATCTTTTATGTCAATATTGTTGAAAAGATCCTTAAAGTCATATGTTTTAAAACCCAAAATATTAATCGTATCCAACTTTTGAATTAATTGATAACTGTTATTAATAATATGAGAAGTTGAATTATCATTTATATTAGAGATGATTTTATTAAGAATAACCAAAAGAGATTTACTAGCGACAGTTGCATATGATTTATGTCCTATAGTTACAGATCTAAAAGAGATAGGATTTTTATGAAATTTTGGGATCATGACAATATAAGGGAATCTTAGATTGTTGCAAGGTAATTTTAATAATTTATGAAAAGCAATAATTTTCTTAGATATGAATGTTGCTGAAGAATCAATTTTTTTAAAAATATCATTGTGATTTAAGAAATCGTTTAAGATTTGTACATAATATTTTTTACATATGATGGCGTAATTGTTGGCAGCTTTATCCACATATGTGATGACAAATTGTGATTTTAATTCATTAATTTCCTGCTTCAAGTTTGTATAGTTAAATGTAGGTTTAGTTATAGGCAAGTTACTTAAAAGATGTTTGATGTTTGTCAGAATGCTAACCTTCCACATATCGAAAGCTTCAATAGGATAGTTTTTACTTAAAGCAATTTTGTATATGAATTTTTCTAGATCAATATTTAGTTGTTTAATTAAAAGAGAGTGATTTAATGTATTTTGGATTCGGAATTTGGTACCATAAAGCATAAGATTTTTAAGTGCTACATTTTGAACAATATTGAGATCACCAGTAATTATGTGTTTATGATTGCTGTCTATATATTTAGAATAGTTTGGCTGGTTACAGACACATAGTAAATTGGGAGAGGAATTTTGATTTATAATAGATTTAGATATATCATTGTAATTGAAAATTTGCCTACCTAAAGGGGTATTATATTTAAATGTTTTGAAAATTTGAGTATTAGGAACAGGAAAGCAGTGTTTATACTGCTGAAATAAATAATTAAAATTTATATTATTGTAAAGTGAATTTTTGTAATTAATTACACAATAAGTATTATATGTTTTATTTGGATGATAATTAGAGGTAGAAAAGGGTATATATATATATATATATATATATATATATATATATATATATATATATATATATATATATATATATATATATACTTTTAGCAAGCAAATTTTTTTCTCTATAAAATAAATTTGTATTTGTGATAAAATCATACGAGTTGCACGGCATTTATAGGTTTTAATGTAGAAAATTAAGCATTGCTTTGTAGACTGATAATCTTACATAATATTTCTATATGTTCTCTCAGCCGAATATTAATAATTATAACCATTCAACAATATTTACTTCTCTACATATTTTGCATTATTACTTGTATACTAACTTTTAAAATCGCATAATCAAGTCATCTCAAAATGAGTGTTCTATGACATAATTAAATATTTTTGGGATTCATATATAAAATATAATCGACTTCTTTTGACATATTTTATGAATTTCAATTATGAAAAATTTATAAAATTCAAATTTTTAGACGTAATTAAAGTCGCTGTTTTTGAAATATAAAAATTATGGGGAAAGTCTAAATATACATTTCACTCAATATGAAAAGCTGTGTTAGAAATTTATAAAAAGTGTGCGCTAAAACTCCCTGGAAACTCACTAAAATTCCCTACTGTATTGGTACTGATTGGAGGAGTTTAACACTATGGTGGCGCTTCCTGGGAGAATTTAACATAATGCTAGTGCTCCCTAAAAAAATACAATGCTGATGCTCCCAGAAAGAATCTAATATGGGACTTGTGCTCCCTGTTGGTGAAGTATTGAGGAGCCCTTGTGAAATTCAAAATTTCACAATTCTTTATATTTCAGTGGATTTCAAACAGTCAAATTTGAAAATGTATTCAAAGAGAGTTTCAAATTTTGACTGCGTTGAACTGACGTCAAATGGTCCTATGGAAACAACTAGCTTACCAATGAAAGAAGTTTCACCCAGGTATCCCCTTCTTTTCAAAGTGATGTGAAGATACGACTCCGTTTCTTCAATCGTGTAGCTATCGTTCTCGAAGCTTATCCATGCCCAGTTGAAGCGGAAACTTTGGTCTGGCAATACATTGTTTCCTAGAATAAAACAGAAAATGACCATTTACCTTCATGAGACAAGGGTTTAAATAGAAAAATTTGCCATAGTAAGGCATGTCTAATATGATAAAACATGTATAACAAGATGTGTAACACATGTATAACATATATGTTATAAAACATGTATAACATGATGTGTAACACATGTATAACATATGGGCCAACGTCCGTACCGTACTGAAAACACCGGTTCTCGTTAGATCACCGAAGTCAAGCAGCATCGGGCGCGGTTAGTATTTGGATGGGTGACCACCTGGGAACTCCGCTTGCTGTTGGCACATTTCGGGCGCGGTAGCCCGGTGGTTTGCGGGCTAGATTTGCACGCTGCCACAACTGCCGCCGTGTTCATGCGGAGTACGATCACGTTAAACATGTGGGTCCGAAAGTCCTTCCGAGAGGTTGGTGGTAGGGGGAGAAGGGTACGGTCCCTGTGGATGCCTCCCCCACTGGGTTCCGGTCTGAATTGGGTGGCACTTCCCGGCCGTTCAAACAGTTAGTTACCTTACACCTTTCTGGTAGGTCGGACGGTCTGGATCTCAGCAACAACAACATGTATAACATAAGGTAACACATGACTTTCCTATTTGACTGGAATTAATTTTTCCTTATGCAATATTCCATAATGCATTAATTTAAGTTTTGTGTGCACAAGATAGCACAAACACTGGCTACTTAAATTGTCTATTAAATTACATTAAATTTCCTTTATATTGTATATTCCGTACAAAGAATGGGTATGCTGTTAAAATAAATGTCTGTGTGATTATTATGTGAAAATAAATGTTTGCTTGAATCTTTAAAACTTGACTTTTGCCAGCTTGAATTTCTTAAAGAAACATGTGCTTTCTCATAGCGGGTCCTGTACAGGCTAGACAGTCTAATTCAAAATCCAAAAGAATTAAAATATACCACGAAAGACAACGTTATTCTTACTTTCAGCTTTCTAAATTCTCTGCTTCTGAAGTTACTCCCCAAAGCCATGTAGCTTCCTATTGCGGAAAAAGGACGGGCTGCACTGGCGAGGTTGAAAATCTAAAGCATCGAAATGTACCACAAAAAACAACGACATACAAAATATCTCGTTACAATAAATGGTGAAACCTGGTTAGTTAGGACCACAGAAATTTGAAACGTGACAAATATGTGTAATGAAAGAGCTGCAGATAGATACGACTGTCCGATAATTGTTGTAGCCCGGGTAGAAGTGCTGCACGGATACTCTTTCAACTCTCATTGGAGGAGCATTGACTTGGAGAAACGTGTCTCTCCTAAATGTAATATGGCTCTCCAGAAATGTGTCTCTCAGAAATATGATAAATCGACGATCATATTTCTGAGAGACATGTCTCACCTGAACAATTCAAGCAGGAAAAGAAAACAGCGCCAAGTGGAGCAAAATATTGATTAACATATCCTTTCATTTATTTACACAGAAAACATTTTGTACATTTATTTTGAATAACATAAAAAAATCGTCAAAAATTGCTTGAAAAGACACTGCTACCTTATTTACCCTGACGCTCCTCCACTGCGCAAATATACTATCTAGCCCTACAGATAAAATGAATTTTGCACGTAAAAGCTGCAATATATCTCCATTCCAACGACAGGTTACATTCGAAAGCGATTGACAGTGCCTGTCCTCCAAATTTGCCCAACCTATGTTCATGTCAGAACATCTCGTCTGTATCGCTCTTTATAAATATCCCACGCGCTCATCGTGAGAAAATACACCAGAAGCAGGTGCAACAGGTAAAGCACATTTCTTCAAAAGGAACTCCACCCCCGAGAAGATATCTTTAGGCACATGTACACCCCGCGCGCAATCTACAAGCATGTCCCCACCCTCGATCCAGATATGACGAGAACAAAACGAAAGGAGGGATTAAAAAAATAGTCCGTGATCTTATTTGTACGTGAGGTCAGGACATAGTCGAAAAGCGAGGGCCCCCTTAGGTACTCCGCATTTTCTGCCTTGGTGGGCCCAGGGGTATTTAACACAGTGGTTATGAAGTAAATTTGTAATTGTCCGCTGCAAAAAAATTGCTCATTACAGTTGAACGAGTGGTAATTGATGTCGTGTATGATGGAACGTAATTGGACTAAAGTAGTTCCGGTTTTTTGTTCGAATTTTCAGGAGAAAATTGGAGGGGAAATTGATTTAGCTGTAGTTGGAGAGAAAATTAGTGCGACAAAGAAACGCTAAGTGTTTATTATTGTGTATATAGCAGGCCTTTGGTTTTTAAAAGAATAATGTCTCCTCAGTCGCGTGGTTCAGCTTTCCCAAGTAAACCTATGAAAAAATCCTAGAACTCAGTATTTTTTCCTCTCTTTTAACTGCTAAGCATAAATGCTGAGAAAAGGAAGGTTTACTCTTTTATAAAAATTTGATAAAATACTTAGTATTTCGAATATTTATCTGAAAGCAAGACATTCACTTTACAAAAACATTAAAAATACACTTAATTATTTAATTGATTTTTCTGTAAAGCACAAACTTTACTTTTTTCAGTATCAGTACTTGACAAAAAAATATGGGAAAAGTGCTAAAAACAAAATTAACAAGAAGTTTAGGACAACTTCCCACAGGATAAGATGGAAAACTGGAACAAGTAGCGGAAGGGGAAATCGGAAATATCTTCTTAAGGTACCTCAATTTCTTAAAAAATTCGACATTTATTACTTTTGCGTAATTTTGATATTTATTACTTTCTTCTACTATTACAAAGCTATTTTTATTATGAGTTAATTAATTTCTCGTACTATTAAAAATAATTACTTTTTCATACTATTTATAATTTATTACTTTCGCGTACTATGTATTGATTGTTTCTCATATTAAATAATTATTACTTTCTCATGTTATGAATTTATTATTTTATCATACCTTTATTACTTTCTCATACTATTAAAAATTTATTATTTTCTTATACTACGGATTTATTGCTTTCTCATATTATTCACAATTTATTACTTTCTTATAATATATTAATTACTTTCTCATAGATAAATTAATTTCACTATTATGCATCTATTGCTTTTTTATATTATGAATTAATTATTTTCTCATACTATTTATTAATTACTTTCTCATATTACTGTAACCTTATTACTTTCCCATACTATGCATTAATTGCTTTCTTATTCTATGGATTAATTGCTTTCTCATGCTATAGTAAATTAATTTATTTCTCATACATCTGGTTTATTATTTTCTCATATTATTCCAAAGTTATAACTTTATTATACTCCGGATTAATTTCTTTCTCCTACTATAGATAAATTACTTTCTCATAATATAGAATTTTTTTCCATACTAAAGATTAATTACTTTCTTATATTATTGTATATTAACTACTTTCTCATACTATAGATTTTTTTTCATACTAAAGATTAATTACTTTCTCCCATTATTGTAAATTTATTACTTTCTCATAATATAGAATTTTTTTCCATACTAAAGATTAATTACTTTCTCATAATTTTGTAAATTTATTACTTTCTCATACTATAGAACTTTTTTTCATACTAAAGATTAATTACTTTCTCATATTATTGTAAATTTATTACTTTCTCATACTATAAAAAAAATTTCCATACTAAAGATTAATTACTTTCTCATATTATTGTAAATTTATTACCTTCTCATACTATAGAATTTTTTTCATACTAAAGATTAATTACTTTCTCATATTATTGTAAATTTATTACTTTCTCATATTATTGTAAATTTATTACTTTCTCATACTATAGAATTCTTTTTCATACTAAAGATTAATTACTTTCTCATATTATTGTAAATTTATTACTTTCTCATACTATATATTAATTGCATTCTCATACTATGGATTTTTACTTAATTAAGATATTTACTTATTTTATGGATTTATTACTTTCCCATTCTACAGATTAATTGCTTACTCAAAATATTTTACTTTCTCGTACTAATGGTAAATTTATTATTTTCTTATACGAAGTCTTAATTACTCTCTCATACAATATGTTAATTACTTTCTCATACTGTAGATACATTAATTTTTCATACAGTTGTAAATGTATTGCTTTTATATATTATGGATTAATTACTTTGTCATAAATTTATTACTTTCTCGTTCTATGGATTAGTTACTTTCTCATACTTTTGTAAATTTATTACTTTTTTCGTACTATGGATTAATAACTTTCTCATATAATTGTAAATTTATTACTTTATACCATAGATTAGAGCTATTTTAATACCATTTACATCTATAACGTAATTCAAACTATCATTTTTCCAACACATGTCCATCATGTTCTTCTGCTAATCAATTTAGTCCATGTATAACGCCATTCATTATTAACCACCAGAATTTCCTGTAAATAATCAATATGTTGAAATAAATCAAATTAATGAGTTTATAGAATTGATGCCTGAAACTGAAATATCAACTTATATCTTTTCACTTCTCATTAAACATTGATATCTTTGTTATTTAAAAGCTTTTATATGAATATGTCTAAAAGATTCTATGTTACTCATACTGACCATTTAGTCGATGTATGTTTACTTAATGGAAGTATGAAGACAAAATTGAGAAAAAAAAGGCGTTTGTAGCTTCAACAGCATACTCAAATTAGCTTTGCGCGGAATATAGGTTATAAAAGCTTTAAATACTCCCGTTGTTCGTAAACCCAAGTCTCAATATCTTGGACAAATTTTACCATCCTAATTCAGATATCAGGCGCGCCTACTTCTTTTTAAATGCGTACCGCTGGCACTTATCCTGCATCCACAGTTCCTGGCACTTATCCCGCAAGAGCCCACTAATGGACAATGATTCCCATCTGTATTAAAATCGTCTGACAACCCCCACCCCCTCCCCCTTGAGGGAGATTTGACCTCATGCTCCGCCCTTGGGCTAAACGTTTTTCGCGACTGCTACTGCAAAAGATCATCACGGATGACGTACAAAATTTACAGGATGAAATTGAGAAAATGCTGAGGTGTGGCTCTTCTAAAACTGTGAAATACTTTATTAGAACAGTCTTTTACTTATGAGGATAAGACAAGACTATAAGTGGGAGGGAAAAGGACGTGAAAGTAACGGGGAATAAATTATTTTGCAAACTCAGGGCGGGATCCAACATGTATGTTGAGTCACAATGAATGCAACTGCTGCTTATGAAAATATGAAATCCTTGTATTTCTTTGATAGAAGCAGACGTGAAAATTAGATGACTGAAATTGTTTCAAGGGCGTGAGCTCTCTTCAAAAGCAAGAAACAGTGTGTACTAATCGAAAAATGAAACACAACTGAGAATTTAATGCTGGCTTCAGAAACTTTCCATTGCATAAACTCGATAAATAATCAAAACTCCGTACCAATTCCGTAGTAAGCAATAGAGCAGATGTGTTTAGAGAATTTTGCAGCAACCATATATGGCTTGTTTTTTTTTTACAACTAACCAATATAAAATTGCATTGAGAAATAGATATAGGTATTGGTAGGCATTTAGAAATAGATATAGGTAGACGTGAAAATTAGATGACTGCAATTGTTTCAAGGGCGTGAGCTCTCTTCAAAAGCAAGAAACAGTGTGTACTAATCGAAAAATTAAACACAACTCAGAATTTAATGCTGGCTTCAGAAACTTTACATTGTATAAACTCGATAATTAATCAAAACTCCGTACCATTTCCGTAGTAAGCAATAGAGCAGATGTGTTTAGAGAATTTTGCAGCAACCATATATGGCTTGTTTTTATTTTTACAACTAACCAATATAAAATTGCATTGAGAAATAGATATAGGTATTGGTAGGCATTTAGAAATAGATATAGGTAGACGTGAAAATTAGATGACTGCAATTGTTTCAAGGGCGTGAGCTCTCTTCAAAAGCAAGAAACAGTGTGTATTAATCGAAAAATTAAACACAACTGAGAATTTAATGCTGGCTTCAGAAACTTTCCATTGTATAAACTCGATAAAAAATCAAAACTCCGTACCATTTCCGTAGTAAGCAATAGAGCAGATGTGTTTAGAGAATTTTGCAGCAACCATATATGGCTTGTTTTTTTTTTACAACTATTCAATATAAAGTTGCATTTAGAAATGGATATAGATATTGAAATTTTGCGATGTCTTTTTATACTTAAACACCCAAGACCGTCGACAGAGGAGGAGAGAAAGATGAATTGCACAGAGACCCGGGAGTTTGGGGGTAACGGCTGCATAACAGTGTATAAAAGAAGGTCAATAACTTGTAAAATGATGGTAGCGGCGGTCCGTGCATTTGGTACATAAGGCCCCGAAAATTCTATTGGTGGCACTGTAAACACTATAGCTTTTAATTCACTTCGCAAATACATATATCATAAAGAAATTCAATAGATTCGCAAGCACGATGTTGAAGGAATGTTGAAGACCCAGACCGTCAGACTCGTCCTAAGACTTGAGCAGCTGTTTGGACGGCCAGGAGAGTTAATATGTAGCATTAAATATTAGACAACAGACAAACGAAATTTTATATGGGCTCAATCCAAAGTATTAATGTCCTTACAGACGGTATGGTGTATATTAGCATTAAATATTAGACAACAGATAAACACAATTTTATTTTAGCTCAATCCAAAATATTATTTTCCTTACAGACAACATTTTATAATATGACCTCAGTTCAAAATATTACTTTTCTTTCAGGCAGCATGTTCTATATGGAGAAAAGTATGGTTGTTGTTGTTGTTGATGATACCCAGACCGTCCGACCTACCAGAATGGTGTAAGGTAACTGTTTGGACGGCCGGGAAGTGCCACCCAATTTAGCCCGGAACCCAGTGGGGGAGGCATCCACAGGGACCTTACCCTCCTTCCCCTACCACCAACCTCTCGGAAGGACTTACGGACCCACATGTTTAACGTGATCGTACTCCGCGGGAACACAGCGGCAGTTTTGGCAGTGGCTGGAATCGAACTCGGGCCTACCGAGTGCAACTCCAGCGCGCTGACCACTGAGCTACCGCGCCCGAGAAAAGTATGGTGACTAAGTTGAATATTTGAAGTCTAGTTTAGACTAATTTGCACGGTTTGGGCGTCCTCAACTCAAATCGAACATTTTTGAATTTATATTTATGTGCGGGTTTGAGTACATAATTAATATCACTAAAAAAGGGGAAGCGAATTAAATGCAAATTAGTGGAATTATACAATGTTAGTTTACAGAGAGATAGAAAATTGAAAGTATCCCTCCACCGTCAATTTGAGAACGTTCTTTTAAAAAGTAATACTATAAGAAAGAATTATGATTTCCAATAATACAGCAGTACGTTTCATGGAAATAATTTTCACGAGAAAGATACAAACGTTTTTCTAGATACTTCAAAATTTTCGTATTAAATTGTGGAGTCTCATAAAATGTAATACAATTAACTACGATTAAGAGAATTGGCTTCGCTGAAATTTGCTTCGCCTAGTACTTTGCCTTCATAATTACGAGGAACGCTTGTAACAAGCTCACGGAACACCGATTAAGGACCAATGATATAGCTTAATCAATTATTCAAATCAAATACAGTCGAACCTGTTTGAAACGGAACCTGTAGGAAACGGAATACTGTAATACGAGGAGAATATTTTCAGCCCCTTCCAAAAACATAGGAAATTCATGTTATTTTACCCTGTGAGAAACGGAACCTGCACAACGCGGAAACGGACTGCCAATTTAAAATATTTTGTTAATAAAAGCACCTGTTGTAACGAACAGAGAAAGGAAAAACCGTCCAACTATTTTAGTCATTTATTTCCATGAGAACCATTTTTCACAGAACTTTCTATTAAATTATATCACGATTTCCTGAAAGTCATTTCAGAATTTCAAGAATTTTCCGTTAATTAGGAAGACTCTGAAATGCTAGAAATATAACCAATGCACGATTTTTAACTGAAAGTCACATCATTAGTAAGACACATGTCCAAAAAATCATGTTGGATAATTTTGAAAGTTCATCTCACATATTTTTTTTTCTTTATAGTAAGCAGTAATATTTTGCTTGTAAGTCAATTTATCTAAGCTTTAAGGTATGATAATAAGCTACACAGTAAAAGACATGGGGTACATTTTATTTACATATACTCCTGTGATCGCAATATGCAAAAATGTATGTATATACATATTTAAAATAATTAAATTAGCTTTTGTGGTATAATATAGTATTAATCGGATTTATCCATATACACTTTTCAGAATTTCTAAAGTCTGATGCATTGATGAGCAATTACATATGGACTATCGGCATTTCCAGCTAAACTTTTGAACTTAGCTTTTTCTGAAATGATCTGCATGAAACAGAAACCTTTACAAGATGGAAAATTCTTCCCGTCTCCTGAATACGACTGTCCACCCACTTTGCTGCTCCATGTCTTTGGATGAGGCGGACGGTCTGGGCTTTCGACGGACGCGTCGTTTTAGTAGAAAAGAGGGAGAGGGATTAAAAATGGAAAAATAAATATATTAAAACAGAGTAAAAAATCATTTTTTTTTCATTTATTAGAGAGAATCCAAACGTCCAGTTACTTTTCGTTTCAGTTTCGCAAAAACTATGCTCAGTTATGCAAAATATATGAATATGTTTTAGAAATACAGCAAGGCAGGTAGCAAGAATTACCCTGTTGCCGCCATCTGATTAAAATTAGAGCGCTGGAAAAATATGAAGATTAGAATTTCAAGTAGTTACGTCCAGCTGAAGGCACAGTAGGACAAAAAAATATGCCAATTTCATAATTACATTTAGTATATTCATTGAGTACTTTGACTTACCGAGCCCTTGATGTACAGAACGGATTTACGGACTTTCAACTTTTCTTTATAATTCATGATTTCAATTTCAGTATTGTCTCATTTCTAAGTGCTGTTTGCAAAATTTGAGCATGTGGGACAATAGTTATAATCGAATCATAAATTTGATATAGAAATTATAAATGAATTTCGTGGAAAAATATAAATAAATTTTATGTGTTTCGCTTTTCGTAATTCAATAGCTTTGAATACTTGGAGATCTGTTGAAAAGAACATCTGACAGGTAAACACAGTCGCAATGCGCTCTTCCCACGTACGCACCATGGTTTTTGCATATCCCTTTTAAGAATGCAGGGAAAACATTTGCAAAAGCAATTGTTATGGAAATCTCAACGAACGGACTAAACCTGCATTCTTCAATTAAAACCGCCTGTCTTTTCTGACAGCATCTCCAACCCTTCTTGTTATCAAAATGCAACTTCTGAGATACAAACAATAGTCTCAATGACCTTGAAAGGTCATTGCGTGTATTCAGGCTGCAAAAATATATTCCTCGTTTGGATCAAACGCAAAATAAAGTGGCGAGTTTGATTTTGTTTCATTTTTTCTATCTGGATAGGTGTTTTGATAATAAAACGACTAAGGCAATGTAAGATTCATCCGGGTCAAAAGAAGAGTGTTACGGTTTGGAGTCTTTTCAGCTTTAAGTCAGACTAAAACAGTAAAATGTCATTTCGCTATAACTACAAAAAGAAATAATAACAATAAGGATCGTTTTGATAAAGTTTATTTATTTATTTTATAATGCTAAATATAAAATATTACTAAATATTCTACAAGTAAAATATTTTTATATGCGTACTTTCTCTACGATGCTCAGAATTAGAACCATTTAAAATATACTAGCTGCTGTTTTTGAGCAATCACATTTTAGCAATGAACATTTCAGCAAGCACATTTTTTAGCATCCACAACTAACAAAAAATATGCGGGCCTGCCCTTGGAAAACGAAAAATTTAATAGATTCCTCTGAACTCACTAATATTCCAGAGAAACTGAAGCCCAATATTTTAAAAATGTGGAAGTCCATTGAAGTTGATCGTCCAATGAAAGCTGATAAGCAGTACTTTTTGCGGCAAACTGTTTTACAGAGGAATTGCAGGTGATGTCTAGGGCTAATGATAAACTAGCTTCAAAGAGTTTAATTATCAACCCACGTGATGTAACGTCCATGTTATTTGACTTAGTTATTCAGTATTATCAAATTGAGAGAAGCTAGCTGCGTTGGAACAACCCCAATCAATTTATTGCATAAACTAGCTATAAAACCCATTGAGATAACAATAATAGGACTCTAGAATTAGACTTTGCGGCGTTTAGCTTCAATCTTTTTATCTAATGAAAGATGTAACTTTATTTTTCAAGTTAAACATTTTGAATGTATCCAGATTGTTTTTTGTGCTCGTTATGTTGATGACAGTTTCGCTCTTCTAAATCACTCTTCTAATTATGTTGGTGGTATTTTGGATATTTTGAATTACATTGATCCTTGCAATCAGTTTATCAATGGAATGGAAAGCAGCAGTCGTCTTGCATATTCAGATGTCTTGGGCATCCGCAACGATGATGAATTTCGCACTACGGTCTTTCTTAAACCGTTTTCGGGCTCTCTACCTCCACATAAAAGTTCCTGCCATCCCTCTAACAGTAAAATTGTTGCTTTCAATACGTTTGTCCAACGTACTTTAAACGTTTGTTCTACTATGGACTTTCAAATTGTAAAATCAATTATTTAAAAGTTGTTGCTGCCGATTGTGGTTTCTCTCCCAGCATTGTTGATCGTGTTATTCAAAAATTTTCTAAACCTTCCGCTAAAGTTGCCTCTGAAAAGAATTTCAACAACACTATCATTTTACCATCTTTTCTAAAAATCAGTTAGTATATTGCTAAAATTGTTCAAACATTTAAATTTAATATTGTCTTTAAACCTTCTAATAAACTCGGATTTTCTAATCTTAAATATCATTTAGTCTAAAGTATATAAAGAATTTTTAGAATTATTTAGAAATGTCTTGGATACAGGGGCGTATTTAAGGGGGGTAGGGGTTCACTCCCCCCCCCCGCTTCCAAAATTAAAAGTTTCAAAATGCTTCCTAAACACACAGGTGATAAAAAAAAATCTACTGAATTCCCATTTAGTGCCTCTTTCTGAAGTCCTTGAACTAGAAAAGCAATTCGTTTTAACCTCCAATAAATAAAAAGAAAAAATAATAATTAAATAAAAGAATAATTAAAAAAAAAGAGCAATAGCTTAACATGTCTACATTCTGTATGCTGTAGTTTAGAGTTAAAATTAGATTTTGTTGTAAAGAAATTTTAGTGATCATTTAAAATCAAAAATATTGTAATTGCGTTGGCACAGAATTCAGGTACACAGACAATACGCAAAAATAAAGCTGGTTTATGACGGATACCACAGTAAATATAAATGTAAACGATCTTTAAATATCTACGGTATAAACAGCGGAAAAAAGTGGAAGCCATACTTTATTTTGCATCAAGTAACGTGGTCTCGTAATGTTTCCGTTCACATATAATATGTATGCAATTATTATTCCAATTTTTGTTTAAAAAACTACCTAAACAAACTTTTGTTTAAAAAAACGTGAAACCTCTCTTACATGTGAATAATTTAACTCTTGGAAAGATATTTATTATATAATATATCTATTTTTTCTTACTGGAGGATATAGTAAGAGTCAGAATTTAATTGAATTTGTTTTTCTCCCTATATTAAATAATTTTTATTTAAAACACTACTTCACATATTTTGCAGAATTTTTTTTACACATTTTACGTGATAATTTGAATACTTCAGAAAATTCGCGGAGCAATTGGTGAACTTTAAATCCGCTTAAAAATGTTTGAAAAATTAATTCCCATAGGGTTCAATGTATTTCATATTTCCAATCCGGATTAAATCGGAAACTAATTGAGTGATATCATTCATTTTCATTCCTAAACAACCCACATACCGTTTCAACAATTGATACAAAAAATAAATTTTATAACTGAATGGTATTGTATTTTTGACTGAATTAGGTCGATTACGGCCTGGGGGTTTAAAGATTACGGGAATGCTGCATATTTTCAATTTCTAGCTGTATCTGTTTCATTTTGGCAAATATTTTTCAAACTTATATACACTCTGTTGCAAAAAATATATGCACCCATAAGAAATAGAGCTACGGCCGCAAAACTCAGCATGTGTGAATCGTGATCTGGCAAAAATCGACATGTATGTACCGTTTAAGGAGACATGTAAATAATTTGAATTTGGGTGAAAAAAACCGTTTTATTAAGAAATGGTGACAACAAGAAGATAGCACTTTAGTAAGTGGTAAATCTTTACCTAGATACAAGCTTATATTGGGTGCGGCATAGAATTAAGTTACTTATGTCTCAACGCGGAAGATTCGGACATAAAGTTGCAACTGCCTAGTTTATTCGGTGATATTCTGAGAAAACTACAATTGCCGTCCAGCATATCCCAGACGTGCTCTATTGGTGATAGGTGGGGGACCTAGATGACCACGAAAGAGTATATTCCTCTAAGACATTGTTGAGAATGTCGTGCACTATGTGCTCGAGCGTTCTCTTGTTGGTAAATTGAAACTGGGAACGGGTATACGTCTAGTGCAAATATATAAAATATCTTGGACATATTTGTTCATTTTTTTTATAATAACTAAGAAAAGAAACCAACACTATCTGTTTTCTTGCCTACACCTCCTCAGGGACTAAAATTTTAAATTGAAGAAAATTAGTATTTTTGAGTTAGTCTCAAGACGTTCGAGTGTTTCAGATCGTATTCGAAAATTTTTCCATATTCTTTAATTTTATTCCTCCTTCCCATTTCATAACCCTTTCCGCTCTGTATCTAATCAACATGTCAAGCGTACGGGTAAATATTTTTCCGGGAGAAAAATATGTGTGAAATGACATATCTCTGAATACTTTTTAGATTTTTTTCGCTCAGTATTTTTTTAAATTAAGAAAAAAAATGAAAATTGAATTTTTTTTTTAACAAAGCCTCCTTTTCTCCAGTTACTTCTAAAATTAAAAAGAACCACCGGTGAAGAACACCCACCTGTAACTATTTTAAGGCTTCCTTAAGTGAAGTTTCTGATCGACATAATGAATGCTTTATATAAAATATACTTTTAACCTATTACTGGTAGATATGGACAATTAACAAATAATAGTTCACTTTCAATTTTTTACAATCTCGTAGTCTAAGAAGAGAAAATGATGTTATCCGCTTTGCGCTAAACTAAAGGCTGTCCAAATAACTACTGTCGAAAAAGATCTACCCTTGATCTGTCGGGATATATAAATAAAATACAACGTAATTTGGTATTGAAAAATTTGTGCCAATTTGAAATCCACATCGAAGAATTATTTCTTTATCTGTATTTTTCCTTGATGATTTTAACACCTGCGGAAATAGTAATTTGGAGTGAAACCATTTTTTAAAAAATTTACCTTCCCCTACCATTCACATATATTGCAAATAGGCATTATTTCAATTCGAAGAAAACTCCGATTTCTAAGAATGGTTTAAATTTTGGACTTATTTTCAGTTTTATAAATAGAATGTTAGTCTGGAAATTAAATAAAAGCTTCTAACTTTCGCAAAAACCATTGTGAACATAAATCTGCTACACGGCGATTTTTCGCCAAGATCCATTCAACTAATTCTGCCATGGAAAGGCATTATTACAAATATTCCACTTTGAACTATATGTAAAAAAATATTTAATTGTACTGTAAATCTAATTTATTTACTCTTTCTATTCGTTTTTGGGTTGAAATCTTAAAAGAAATTCTAATTTAGAAAAAGACATTTTATCAACTTTTATGCCACATTATTTCTTTAGGCCGAAGATTAAATCTTATACATTCTATTCCACTACAAGTTGGGTGTTCTTCAAGTATATTCAAGGAGGTTGTTTAAATATAATCAAATCTCCTTCTTGGGTATAGACCATGGAGCGGTGATGAATCACGACCTATCTTCCGCGCATGCGTAAAACAAGTGTTGCAAGCAGGGCCGATCTTAGGGTGTCGGCCGCCCGCGTGCAAAGACCTAATGTGCCCGCCCCTCTAGAGAATTTATTATATTTTGACTAATACTTAACGTTGATGTTATAAATTCATCTACCTGTATAAGAGTAAAAAGTAAAACATTAATAAAAATGCAAATAAAATTTGAAGTGCAAAATTTTATTTTTTGGCCAGCTAACAGGTTATAATAGCGACAAAATACTTTAACAAAATAATAAACAAACAAAAATATTACCTTTGAAATGAAAATAGACATTTTATAATTAGAAATGCAAAACAACACTATTTACTCAGAAAATATAATCTAATAAAAAAAGTACTAAAGCATAAATCTCGTGAAACGAAAAGTATATAAATCAGTCCTTCTACAAAGACTACCTAATAATTAACTATAAAATAATTTTTCGGGCTTTCTGAAAAGCAAATTTGTCAATAATTTCGGTGAAATCAATTTTTTCAGAGATTTCGGATTCAATAGAGATGATTCCCAAATCTGAAACCCTTTCTTGTGTCATATTATTTCTCAAGTAATTTTTAATAATTTTTAATTTACTAAAACTTCATTCACCTGAAGCCACAGAAACAGGTAAGGTTAAAAACATTCTTATTGCTAGAGCAAAATTTGAAAAACAGGGAATAAGATCATTTTTTACAATAATTTCTAATATCTCAATTGGCTGTTTTTTACCTGGAAAAATATCTTTGAATGAAGTTATTTCATTAAAGAGTTGTATACCGTCTATATCTTTCACAATACTTCCTTCCTCCTGTACCTGTAACTTAATATCTAAGTCCATGCAGGCTTTCATGAGATCATCATTAGAAATGTTGTGAAACTCATACAGAAAGCAGAATATTGAATGGAATTCAGATAATAAGGTAAATCTTTCATTTACCGAAGAGATCGCGTGATCAAGAATTGCAAAATAGAAAGCAGTCTTGAATTGTTGGAAGGGATTTGAAACTGGTTCATCACTGCCCTCGCAATCAAATAAACGGACCTTTTTCCTGAGCTTCGACATGGGAAATTCGGGATCAATACCTAAATCTCTAGCAAGTGTTGTTGCTGAATCGACAAATATTTTTAAATTATCGTCAGATCTTTGGGAAACTAAATATTTTTTAAGATTATCTAAGCCTTCAATGCATTCCGCGATGTTTAATTTAAGATTTTGAAGCATTTTACTCAATACATCAACTCTTGATAATAAATCATGCCAAATTAAAATTGAACACAAAAATTTAAATGTTTCAAGACTTTTAATTATTGATTCAGCACCCATTTTTGTTTTCGTGTCTCTGGTGGTATCTTCAATTAAGGCATTTAATGCGGTAATAATGTTTTTTAGGTCTTGTTTTAGAGGTCTAATATCATTGATACGACTTTCCCACCTTGTTTCACTTAATGGTTTTAAAGTTAGACTTTTCACGTGTTTTTTTAGTAAATCGATATGGGGACGCAGAAAAGTAATTATATACCTCTTGTACCATATCAAAAAAACCAGAAGTTAAAAAAAAAAAACCAGAAAAAACCACTGGAGCTGGCAGCGTCATTAACGACGAGATTTAATGTATGAGCCGCACACTGCACGTATAATGCTCTAGGATTGATATCGAGAATCCGTTTCTGAAGCCCTATATTTTTCCCCTTCATGTTCGATCCATTGTCGTAGCCCTGACCCCGTATATCTTTAACTTCGAGCTGCAGACTAGGTAACAGCTTCTCTAATAGAAAATTGCACAGACCTTCTTCAGTGGTATTAGTTACTGGAAAAAATCCTAGAAAAAATTCTAAAATATCTATCTTACCATCAGTACTGTTCACACATCTAATTACAAACATTATTTGTTCTGTGTGGCTAATATCTGGTGTAGAGTCGAGAATTATAGTGTAATATTTGGCTTTTTTGACAATGCGTGTTATCTCATTACAAATAGATTCGGCTAAAATATTATTTCATTTTGAAAATACTGCCGTAAGTAGTGTGGAATACGTCTTTTGTTATCTTTGTATTTACTGACATTATTAAGGTGTTCTGAAATAACTGGATCAAATTTGACCGACATCTCCACTGCCTTTAAAAAATTACCATTATCTCTATGATACAACTTCGTACTAGTTCCTCTGAATGCCAAATTTTGACTAGCTAATAATTGTACTACAGCAATCATTCTTTCAATGATGGCGGGTCATCGCTTTTTCTCTCGATTGTAAACATTTTGTTGTTCCGCGTCAATAGTACAATTTTTTTCCAGCCTCGTCTTTATTTCGCACCACGATCTTATAGCGTTTGTTTTAGAATATTTCCATGCTTATTAAGGTAATCCAAACAATGACGACAATCAAAAAAGTCAGTACTTACAAGTTGTGTTGAACTATCTTTACCAAACAATTTACATGCAAAACAAAAAATACGATTTAGTTTTATAGAATATCAGAGCCACGCGCGATTTATTTTCTCCCCGTTCACTAAAGTTTTGTTATAATATGAACAGCTAAATTTTCTGCCACTCTCATTGACCGGAAATTTAAAATTTGCTACTTGTTTGGGACCATGTTCTACCAATAAATCAATATTTTTTTCGTTAAAATGTTAGGCCAAGAATATTACGTTACCTTCATTTTACTCTTGATAGTAATGCCCAAAAACTAGATAAATTAGAACCCGTTTTAGATGCATTAGTTTCAAAATTTAAATCGGTATACACTCCTGATAACTGATTTAAACCTATATACACTCCTGATTAACTGATAACTATTTTATTCAAGGTAAGTTATCATTTTTAATACGCTAAAATTTTTAATATTTTGACAAAAGAAATTTTTAAAGAAAAATATACATGAAATAGAAAATAAGAATTTCCTTTATTCCTGAAAATAGTAGAATGATGTGTTGAACGTGTGATTTTTAGTGAATTTTTTTCGAGAGTTAGGCTTAGCGCAATAAAATTACAGTCTCCTGGGAACAGTTCTAAAAAGAAGCGCTCCGTTCTTTGGGCAGCCGCAGTTCCGGAATGCCGCCGTCGCGAAAGGGTTAACTTTGCCGAAATAATTCAGTTCTAATCTACAAAGAAGACCGCTAAAATAAAGTTTTTTTTTACCATTGATCTGCGAGCCGCGTACCGACCGTGATATACATAAATAAGCTGCCGCACAGTGGAACGAAACATCCTTAGCCGTCTCAAAAATATGCCCCTTGGTTATTTGTTTAGATAGAAATTTAAAATTTGGTATCCTTTTCCATGACGTATTGCCGGCTCTGCCACGAATTTTGCTATCAAATGAAGGACCAACAATGGACCAACACACTGTGCACTAACATTCTATTTTTCTTAAACTATGGGGCTTATTTTGATTTTTCAATAACTATTTAAAATTCAGCATATTTATTCGACTTATAAGTTTTAAAAAATTTTGCTTGATTGATAGAACTATATGCGGCCTGCGGCCGCCCCTTGTTTTGGCCGCCCGCGTGCGGTGCACGCGCTGCACACCTGCTAGGACCGGCCCTGGTTGCAAGCTACCATACAACAAGACATAATTCCGGATATTTTCACTGTTTTGTAGAAAACAGTCTCTGACCGCTTTCGATGTGTATCGTGGCCGGTGTGCGGCTAACCCATTAGAAACAACACTAACTTCATCGTTGAGACGATCTTCGACGAAAATGACTTGTCAAAAACCATTTTGTCGTCTCCGGTGTGCAGCCACCCTTAGTAAATCCAAGTTGGGCATAATAATCTATAGTTGCTATATGTCTATAACAGGAATTACTATTGCGATTCTTAATTAATGTATAAGTATGGTTATAACAAGCTATTTAACTAGCGATATTAAGCCTAGTATTTAGCAAATTTCCCCCCGAGAACTATAAATTAATTTCTGAATAATTTGCACACATCCTTTCTGTTTTTGTTTGGACAATCTGGTCCTGATTTCTTCCCTTGTTATCCGCCCCCTATCCCGTGATTTTAATTTAATAATATTCTTCTTCTAACCCTAGGTAATAGTTAACATTGCAGTACAGATTGAAGTCCTAGATACAACAGTGCCTTTTTAGGTTGTATGCTGCTCAGTATAACTAACTACCTGACGGTAGAAAGTCAAAATCCTTAAATCCAAAATGCAAACTTAAATTCCATGCAATAACTCGTGCTGGGCAATCCTATTCAATTGGGTATAACAGCAACATTCTATCTACTGGGCCTAGATTTTCATTTCGTTCATTATTTTTTTAAACTGGGGAAAAAATTAAAATTCAGTTGATTTTTTTTAACAAAGCCGTCTTTTCTCCAGTTACTTCAAAAATTAAAAAGAACACTTCCTAAAGTATAAATACCAACATAATAAATGCTTACGAGCTGCGCTCCCGGCTTCTTTGCGAGTCGAATTGTATGCGGGGAAGGCTTAGCTCTGACTATTTCGATTTGCTGCGGCCGGGTCTAGAGCAGCTTTCTGGATTGCAAACAAAGTGGGTGCACTCCCACATTAAATAAAATCATTTTTTATACAAGATATACCTTCAATATATTATTGGTAGATATGGACAATTAACAGATAATAGTTCACTTTTAATTTTTTACAATCTAGGAAGAGAAAATAATGTTATCCGCTTTGCGCTAAACTAAAGGCTGTCCAAATAACTACTGTCAAAAAAAATCTACCCTTGACGTGTCGGGATATATAAATAAAATAAAACGGAATTTGGTATTGAAAAATTTGTGCCAATTTGAAATCCACATCGAAGAATTATTTCTATTTCTGTATTTTTCCTTGATGATTGTAACACCTGCAGAAACAGTAATTTGGAGTGAAACCATCTTTTAAAAAATTTACCTCCCCCCTCCCATTCATATATATTGCAAATAGGCATTATTTCAATGCGAAGAAAACTCCGATTTCTAAGAATGGTTTAAATTTTGCACTTATTTTCAGTTTTACAAATAGAATGTTAGTCTGAAAATTAAATAAAAGCTTCTAACTTTCGCAAAAACCATTGTGAACATAAATCTGCTACACGGCGATATCTCGCTAAGATCCATTCAAATAATTCTGCCATGGAAAGGCATTATTACAAATATTCCACTTTGAACTATATGTAAAAAAATATTTAGTTTTACTATAAATCTATTTTATTTACTCTTTCTACTCGTCTTTGGGTTGAAATCTTAAAAGAAATTCTAATTTATAAAAAGAGATTTTATCAACTTTTATGCCACATTATTTCTTTATGTCGGAGATTAAATCTTATACATTCTATTCCACTACAAGTTGGGTGTTCACCAAGTATATGCAAGGAGGTTGTTTAAATATAATCAAATCTCCTTCTTGTGTATAGACTGGGGAGCGGTGATGAATCACGAACTATCTTACGCGCATGCGTAAAACATGTGTTGCAAGTTACCATACAACAAGACATATTCCGGATATCTTCACTGTTTCGTAGAAAACAGTCTCTGGCCGCTTTCGATGTGTATCGTGGCCGCTGTCCGGCTGACCCATTAGAAAGGACACTAACTTCATCGTTGAGACGATCTTCGACGAAAATGACTTGTCAAAAACCGTTTTACCGTCTCCGGTTTGCAGCCACCCTTAGTAAATCCAAGTTGGGCATAATAATCTATAGTTGCTATATGTCTATAACAGGAATTACTATTGCGATTCTTAATTAATGTATAAGTATGGTTATAATAAACTACTTAACTAACGATATCAAGCCTAGTATTTAGCAAATTTCCCCCTAGAATTATAAATTAATTTCAGGATAATTTGCAAACATCCTATCTGTTTTTGTTTGGACAATCTGGTCCTGATTCCTTCCCCTGTGATCCGCCCCTATCCCGTGATTTTAATTTAATAATATTCATCTTATAACCCTAGGTAATAGTTAACATTGCAGTACAGATTGAAGTCCTAGATACAATAGTCCCTCTTTAGGTTGTATGCTGCTCAGTATAACTAACTACCTGACGGTAGAAAGTCAAAATCCTGAAATCCAAATAACTCATCCTGGGCAATCCTATTCAATTGGGTATCACAGCAACATTCTATCGACTGGGCCTTGACTTTCATTTCGTTCATTATTTTTTTAAACTGAGGAAAAAAATTAAAATTGAGTTGAATTTTTTAACAAACCCGTCTTTTCTCCAGTTACTTCAAAAATTAAAAAGAACCACCGCTGGAAAGCAAGCATAAATATTTTAACACTTTCTAAAGTGTAAATACCAACATAGTGAATGCATACGAGCTGCGCTCCCGGCTCCGGTATTCTTAGCGTGTCAGATTGTATATTTGGCGGGGAAGGCGTGGTTCTGTGTATTTCGATTTGCTGCGGCCGGGTTTAGAGCAGCTTTTTAGATTGTAGACAGACAGCCACATTCTCCAAATTCCATAAAATCATTTTTTATACAAGATATACCTGAGATATATTATCGGTAGATATGGACAATTAACAAATAATGGTTCACTTTCAATTTTTCACAATCTTGTACTCTAGGAAGAGAAAATAATGTTATCCGCTTTGCACTAAACTAAAGGCTGTCTAAATAACTACTATCGAAAAAATCTACCCTTAACCTGTCGGGATATATAAATAAAATAAAACGGAATTTGGTATTGAAAAATTTGTGCCAATCCACATCGAAGAATTATTTCTATTTCTGAATTTTTCCTTGATGAATTTAACACCTGTAGAAATAGTAATTTGGAGTGAAACCATTTGTTAAAAAATTTACCTCCCCCCCTCTCATTCATATATATTGCAAATAAGCACTATTTCAATCGCCAAGAAAACTCCTATTTCTAAGAATGGGAGTGGACAAATGTGGGCGTGGTCATATACTCAAATAATCTATATACCAGATAGTCACATTAAATGCCGAAGATATTTTCTAAATAATGCTTATTTTCTATAATTGAAAATGGTTGTCAGAATTTTCAATTTGTTTAATTTCATATAGGCGGCAGGGCCGCTGCGGCCCTCTCCCGGGTTCTTATCCGACAGTAAAACACAAAGCCCCTATACACTATTAAAGGGGATATATACACTGCCATCCAAAAATTAAGCACGGAACAGTAAATTGGACATAATTCATAAAGTTCTGCACCGATTGACTCCAAAGTTAGCAGAAAAATAGTATGATGAGCTATTTAGTCATACAAACTTTAAGGAGATAAAACATGTGCGTGTAGAAAATTTTAGTTTGACAAATTATGCAACAGAATAATGCATAAATAATATAAACATTCTAAATGATACACAGAGGGCCAAGTTATGCTTAGAAAACAAGTTCTCCTCGGCCCCTGGTACCGGGTACAGGTTTGGCATCGACAATACATCTCCTCAATCAATTAATGGTAACAGAGTGAAATGTTTGCTAATCTTGTAAAAGAGCTCCTGGTTAAAGCTCCTGGAGGGTGAATGTGGACGGGCAGACAGCCCTAAAGTGCGCATCCCAAACATTTTCTATATAATTATATCCCGGAGAGTGTGCTTGCCGCTCCATACGTTTGATGCCTTCACTCAGAAGGTAGTCCTCTACTAGGTTCGCTTCATGTAGTCGAGCGTGTCATCCATTAAACAGAAATCCAGACCGACAGCAGCTGCACAAAGTTCGAGATATGAATCGAGGGCTTCGTCCAGATACCTATACATCGTCACATTTCCGCCTGAGAAAACACGAAGTTCGGTGTGGTCTCCCAATGCCAAGAGAACACATTATCCTGCTACCACGACAAAAACCATAGTGTCAACTGATATTTCTGGACTAATTGCGTGTTCATTGTTCTTTTCCGACTAGCATACGTCTACTTTCCTATAGCCAATCAAATTGCTATTAATCAATGGAACGTTCACTACTGAAACCGTGGACCACGAACTATTTGCTGTGCATTCGTAAAACGAAGTGTCACAAGCTACCATACAACAAGACGTAATTCCAGGTACCTTCACTGTCATACTGAAGTTTCTCTTGAAGACGCAAGAGCCTTTCTGGGTGGGAATCTGTAATTAGCTACTCCTACTGAATTGATTCCCTTAATAGTAAAATCGTTTTAATTTTGTGCTATTCATTTCTTTACAGACCGGTTCCTCATTCATGTGTCGTGGGCGTGCACTGTAACCCACCATATAAATCACTATAACAGGTACTATCATTATGAATTTTAATCATGTTATTCGCATTCTCAATAAGTTATAACCAGACGGTTATATTAATAAACCAAGTTTCTAGCAATATTATTAGCTATATTATTTTTTTCTGACAAGTATTATTATTAAGATTAGCATAATAGCTAATAAATTTCCCTTTTCCTTAGAGTAGTCGCATGCCAGAGACGACAAAACTGGCAGTGACAAACTTACTCGCAGCAAAAACGTCAGCGACGAAATACTTTGCTTTCGGAAGTCTGCGACGTATCTAGTTTTCAAATGTAATTATGCAATTTCCAAACTCATCAGAGGCTTTCTTGTCCTATGCAAACTGAAAATGATAAGATGTTTGTCCCAAAATCCCAGAGCACAATTATCCATGTCGTGAAAATAAATATAAGATATCACAGATCAAATGACATGGTGCTAAGCTGGACAATAGAACAAACAAATTTTGGCTGCTAAAAAAGCTTCGCCAATAAAACTTATATACGTCAAATCAGCCAATGTCGAGAAAATAAATTTTATTATTAATATATTTTAATTCCAAATAAGTTGTTCCATCTCAGGTTACGTATTTGAGGTGACATGTTCCAAAAAGTTTAAATCCCTTTAAATTTTGACTTATTTTTAGTTTTATAAATAGAATGTTAGACGGGAAATTAAATAAAAGCTTCAAACTTTCACAAAAACCGATGCGGTCCCCGACATAGATCTGCTACACGACGATTTCTCGCCAAGACCCATCCAACTAATTCTGCCATTGAAAGACATGATTACAAATATTCAACTCTGAACTATATGTAAAAAAATATTTACTTTTACTTTAAATCTATTTTATTTACTCTTTCTATTCGTTTTTGAGTTGAAATCTTAAAAGAAATTCTAAATTAAAAGGGAGTTTTTATCAACTTTTTGGCCACATTATTTCTTTAGGCCGAAGATTAAATCTTATACATTCTACTCCACTACAAGTTGAGTGTTCGTCAAGTATATACATGGAGGTTTAAATATAATTAAATCTCTTTTTTGGGTATAGATTTGGGAGCGGTGATGAATCTCAAACTATCTTCCGCGCATGCGTAAAACAAGTGTTGCCAGCTATCATACAACAAGACATAATTTCAGGTATCTTCACTTTTTTTGTAAGAAACAGTCCCTGACCGCTTTCGATATGTATCGTAGCCGGTGTGCAGCTAACTTAACTTATTAGAAACGACACTAACTTCATCGTTAGTACTTATGTGCGTGACCACCTGGGAACACCGCGTGCTGTTGGCACATTTCGGGCGGGGTATCCCGGTGGTTTGCGAGCTGGATTTGCACGCTGCCACAACTGCCGCCGTGTTCATGCGGAGTACGATCGCGTTAAACATGTGGGTCCGTAAGTCCTTCCGAGAGGTTGGTGGTAGGGAAGGAGGGTACGGTCCCTGTGGAGGCCTCCCCCACTTGGTTCCGGTCTAAATTGGGTTGCACTTCCCGGTCGTCCAAACAGTTACCTTACACCTTTCTGGTAGGTCGGACTGTCTGGGTCTCAACAACAACAACTAACTTCATCGTTGAGACGATGTTCGACGAAAATGACTTGTCAAAAACTGTTTTGTCGTTTTCGGTGTACAGACACCCTTAGTAAATCCAAGTTGTGCATAATAATCTATACCTTTAGCAAAAAGTTGTTATATGTCTATAACAGGAATTACTATTGATATTCTTAATGTATAAATATGGTTATAACAAGTTAATTAATTAGTTATATTAAGCCTAGTATCTAGCAAATTTCTTCCTTGGAATTATAAGTTAATTCCTGGATAATATGTCCTCCTCCCGTTCTGTTTTTGTTTGGACAATCTGGTCCTTATTTCTTCCTTTGGGGTCCGGCGCCTATCCCGTGATTTTAATTTAATAATATTCACCTTCTACCCCTAGGTAATAGTAAACATTGCAGTACAAGTTAAAGTTCTAGTTACGACAGTGCTTCTTTAAATTGTATGCTGCTCAGTGTAACTAACTACCTAACGGTAGAGAGTCAAAATCCTGAGATCAAGAAATCAAACTTAAATTCCGTGGAATAACTCATTCTGGGCAATCCGATTCAATTATGTATTACAGCAATATTCGACGATCTACTGGGCTGTCATCGTGATGTCTCTCTTTTGCCCAGGCTGCTGGTTTCCAGAGGCCGAGGTAATGCGGGCTGGGGCGACAGGCTGGTGCAATGTCACAATTCAAGCAACTGGAGACTAGGCAAAGCTACAGAGGTTCCTACATTCTTTGCTCCTAGTGTCGCGATACTTTCTACACGTTGTCCTACGGATAACACTCGGCAGTGGGTATTATACCTGAAATCCGCAAGGTAGTCTACGTCCGCGCTGTCGCTTCACAGTAACCATTGTGTTTGGATCCAAAGCACATGCTCACGACCAAGGCCGCCGACAGGTGAGGGGACAGAAATATGCAGTGCAAAGGATACCGAGAGGCTTGGGAATCCAAACCGTAAAAATAGTTTATGAAAAAAGATTAATAAATTTTCAAAATCGGGGATAGTAGGGATCGCGTATTTGTTGCATAGAGGCCAGAAAATTTTGTCTGCGGCATTGCTCACGATACCACTGTAAGCATTTTCTTCTAGTCCTAGAGCTGAATGGAATAGAAACTTGTGTTATCCATGTATAGAAACTCACGTATGCATCCTTCATAGCACTGGTTAGTATCGACTTTTTTCATAAGAAAATATGCTACGCATTATTTTTCTAATGAACGCGTTTTGAGCATTTCTGAACTCGAATCGACCGTTTTTGAAGTTATGTATGTGTGTGTATGTATATTAGAGAGAGAGTGTGTGTATATGTGTTTGTGTGCGGATCTCACGAATGAATGGAGCGTCTTGAATGAAATTTGATACAATTATTACAATCAGTGAATACTGGATTCCTGTTGATTTCAAACTCGTTTGAACTTTTATTCTTCTTATTCTTCAACCCAGACCGTCCGATCTACCAGAAAGGCATAAGGTATCTGTTTGGTCGGCCGGGAAGTGCCACCCAATTTACACCGGAACCCAGTGGGGGAGGCATCCATAGGGACAGTACTCTCCTTCCTTTACGACCAATCTCTCAGAAGGACTTACGGACCCACATGCTTAACATGATCGTACTCCGCGTGAACACGGCGGCAGTTTTGGCAGTGGCGGGAATCGAACCCGTGCCATACGAGTGCAATTCCCCCGCGCTAACCAGTGGGCTATCGCGCCCCCGTTTTCGAACGTTTGTAAAACTCCTAAATTTTCGAATGAATTTTTGGAAAATCATAAAAAATCAAGACACAGGACATTAAGTAACGTTTAATAAATAATCATTGTATGCGTAATATTTTATTGTAAAACGAATGATATAAACTTGAGAACGCTAGCTTGAATCGTTCACGAGATATTGAATTTTTTTGGAGAGGGGAGGGGGGATTATTCTGATACGAATTGTGATAGTGCTTGACGAAATAAAAGATATGAATATGTGATACAAGTAAAAACTCAGATTTGGTTTTTACGCATGAACAACAAAATTTAATTTCAAAATGCCAAATGTTTATTGAACTTTTAAATCTTTATAAAAAAAGATTTATGATTGTCTGGCTATTTGTTCATCTGCTGGTGTCGAAGCGATCATAAAGCGGGTAAATAAAAATGGTCGCCTTTCATTTATTTACCAACAGCGCCGTCTAGTACCAAATGAAAACATCTACGAACATTCATTCTATAACGAAAAAGATTCTTTTTAGTGTTCTCCATTTCTCACCAAAGTTTGTACAGAGACTTTCAAATCACCCTATATAACAAATTACATTATAGAGTAAATTTAATTAATAAAATTATATTAAAAAGTAACTCGAGTAAAGCTACAATAGATATTTTTATGCAATAGTATGAGAAAGCAATAAAACAAACTACAAGCGTTACTTGCATATCATTTTCAAAATAGAGCTATAAAATATAGTCTCTTACAGTGCACGCCTCAAAATTTGTCATCACACATGTAATGATACCTTCTTACAACTCTGATGAAAAACACCTTTCACGAGTTGTGCATTGCCAAGGCTTGACTGATAAATTCTCAGTAGTAAGTAGAAGAAATTCTTGCTAACAAGCAATTTATTATCGTTCTAGTCTGTAACCCTTTCAACGGAGACATCGGTGTATGAAAATCACAGATCGCATTTCTACTTTCTTAAAATAGAAATAGAAGATTTTATCTTCTTCTATCGACGGAACATATTTTTAAAGAATATTTTCCTCATAATTACAGAACTCGCCTATAGGAGGCCTAATCAAAATTAGGTTTACGCTTCAACTGCAGATGGGACAGTATCCATGGACCGGCATCAATGGGACAGTACCTATGGATGGGGCATTATCCGGGTTGACTATCCCACCAGATGGGACAATATCCATGGGCGGGCATGGAGAGTGTCCATGGAACGACATAAACAGCATCCATGGGCCGACATGAACAGCATTCATGGACAGGCATGAACAGTACCCATGGACGTGCTCTTCCTCGCGAAATAGCTGAAATCTGCTATGGTTATGCCTTACAATAATCGATGCGACACTCGTCCATGAATGCTGTTAGGTAATTCTAACTTAAAGAACTTATTTTCTTACTTGTTTTCCTTAATTTTTGTATATGCATATTAAAAAAATCTGATGTGAACAGCACATGACTTTCCTTATATAATGCAATGTATTTACTACTTTTACAGTAAAAAAAAAAGATTATTTTTATAGTAATTATTTTTATTCTTTCCAAGATATTGAATTTCCGTCAATGAGTCGTCATTTCCATGTCGTCATCATCAATGAGTCGGCATTGATTTAGCGTCATTTTTATCCATTTAGCGAGATTTTCGTTATTTGGCAATATTTAAAAAAGTCTCCAAGTTGGCGACATTCCACCAATTTCGTCGCCAAAATCTCGCCAAGCGTTATGGACAAAGAAATAAGTTATTCTTACAGAAGATAAATGACTATTGGCGCACAAATACAAAAGTATTACTCAAAGTATATTTTTTCATGAATGGAACGAGTTAGATCCACGAGAATGATGTCACCAAATTTATCGCATGGTGTTACATATGAAAAGTGAACATGTTTCTCAATAGGAAATTTTTTTTTTATTTTATATAACTTTCTGATAATTTTTTTGAAAAATGTGCAATATCTCGAGAACGGTTCATGTTAGTGTTCCAAAATTTATGTCATTCGTTTTTTAATGAAAAATTACATAAGAAATATCTATTTGCTTAACTTTATTAGTGGTTTTGATTTTTTGACGATTTTTTCAAAATTTCACTCAAAAATTTAGGGGGTTCTGAACATCCGATTGCGTATAAAACAATAGGCTTCCAGTGCTGACGGATTACGATTTTTGTACCAAATTTTGTTTGAATCGGTCCATTCGTTCGCCAGTTATCGTCTCCACAGACTCACTGACACACACTCACACACACATACTTTCACACACACACATACTTTCACACACACACACACACTCATACTTTCACACACACACACACACAGACAGACATCACTTCAAAAATGTGTGATTCGTGATCAGGGATGCTTGAAACGTGCACTCCCGTCGAAAACTCGAATTCGAATTTTCGGCTCCGTTACAATACTTTCCTTATACATTATGTATATAAGGAAAGTAATAGAGTTTCGCCTGTATTAGGTTTTACCGCAAATACGTTTTCAAATCGGTTCCACAGAGGAATTCAAACAGTAGTTACTGCACTGCAATAAATTTCAAAATGTCATTATTTTGTTTTCATTAAATATCAGTAATTATATTTTATTTTATGTCTAACATTGTTAAAATGTACATCATGACACTTATTTATTTATTTATTTATTTTTTTGCAAATTTTGTTCCATAACTTATTATATGTCTCCGCAAATTATTATATCAATCTTCGCCACTGGCAATACATATAAAATTTATAAAAATAACTATCATCTAATACCGTTATTCGAAGAATCAATCAGATTATCGGATGATGAATGAATATTTAGTGGTTTATAAGGTGTGGTACGTTCAAACAAATTAAATCAAAACACCCTTCAGCAAAAAAACTATCTTGTGATCTGTTTCACTCGTTCTTGTCAAGTAAATGCACAAAAACTCCTGCAGCTCATGTCAAATAAGAGAGCTTGTAACGAATCATGATGTATGGGGAGGAAGAAAAACCGATATGATGAAAGATACATAGGGCAAGATTGATCAGCTTCTACTGACAACAGTTTAAAAGAAAGTGTGATAAAACGGAGAGAAGTTGCATTACATATGTTTGGTTTGATGTGACCAGTTTTTAACAGACCGCTGGTAATTTGTCACACCAGGTGTCCATTAAGTACATATTTTTTTTTTTATAGGAAGTTTCAGGGAAGTCCTTAAGCACCCCCAATAACTTTTAAGGAAATGTCCATGAGTGCACTGCGTTGGGTCTTTTTATTGTAAAAGTAACCAAGCCACAAAAAAGGATTGCAGCGCCCCCTAGCAGTTAATTTAAAATGTTAGGGTAACAAATTCAACGACAATACAAGATAGAAGATAAAATGAACAAAGTTGTGAAATACTATTTAATTAACTGCAAAAAAATGTTTGAACGACATCGAGAACGCACGGTTGTAACACGGCGATACCTGCAATGCTTGTTAAAGTAAAAGGTAAACATACATACAAATACGTACATGCATATATATATATATATATATAATTTTTTAAGATAGTGTATTATGAGTTACTTCTTCCATTCTACCATTGGATGTACTATTTTAATATTATATATATATATACATATATATATATATATATATACTATTATAAAAAGTGAAAGACAAGGAATTTCCAAGAAAAGCAAGATAACATCATCTCGATCCACTACTTAGGAGAAGGCAAATATGCTGCTCTTGTTCCCGAGTAGAATACATTTTATACGGCATTATTACAATTCATTTATCAAAGAAAAGTAGTAATATATTTAACGTTAAGTGAAGCATTATATTCGTAACTGCGAAACTGTTATCAAGATGTATCTCTGCGCATGTGCGACTTTACCCTTATAAGGAGATGCTCCACTGTGTTAGGTTGAAGGTTATTTCTTTCTTTTTCTTCATTGTTTTCATCTCTGACTCTGAGTCCGCTCGGGTGCTTTTGTTTTCGCACATTTGGGCGACTGACCATGGAATTATGTTGGTGCCGTGAGCGTTACCCGGGTTGTAAAAGCTGCTTTAAACGGGAAAGGGGTGTCGCAATCCACCCCTACCATTTTATGTAATTCATATGGTTCCTCCCGTTTCTTATCTGCTTTCATTTTTAATCCATATATATATATATATATATATTAAAAACATAATAAGAATAACAGATTAATAATTTAGGTCACATTTTAACCTGTCTTTTATCATTTCAGACACATTTTAATCTGTTATTACTTTCCTTATATACATAATGTATAAGGAAAGTATTGTGACGGGGTCGAAAATTCGAAATCGAGTTTTCGACGAGAGAGCACGTTTCAAGCATCCCTGATCACGAATCAAACATTTTTGAAGTGATGTCTGTGTGTGTGTGAAAGTATGTGTGTGTCAGTGAGACTGTGGAGACGATAACTGACGAACGAATGGACCGATTTGAATCAAATTTGGTACAAAAATCACAATCCGTAAACACTGGAAGCCTATTGTTTTTATACGCAATCGAATGTTCAGAATCCCCCTAAATTTTCCAATGAAATTTTGAAAAAATCGTTAAAAAATTAAAACCACTAATAAAGATACGCAATTAGACATTTCTTATGTAATTTTTTATTAGAAAACGATTGACATAAATTTTAGAACGCTAACATGAACCGTTCTCGAGATATTGTACATTTTTCAAAAAAATTATTAAAAAGTCATATAAAATAAAAAAAAATATTTCCTATTGAGAAACATGTTCACTTTTCATATGTAATACCATGCGATAAATTGAGTGACATCATTCTCGTGGATCTAGCTCGTTCCATTCATGAAAAAAGATACTTTGAATAATACTTTTGTATTTGAACGCCAATAGTCATTTATCTGCTGTAAGAATAACTTATTTCTTAGTGCACAACGCTTGGCGAGATTTTGGCGACGAATTTGGCGGAATGTCGCCAACTTAGCGACTTTTTTTAAATGTTGCCAAATTAACGAAAATTTCGCCAAATGGATAAATATGACGCTAAATCAATGAAAATGACGACTAATTGTCGAAAATTCAATATCTTGGAAAAAATATTAGTATCTACTATAAGAAAAACCTATTTTTTTACTGTAAAAGTATAAAATTCATTACATTATATAAGGAAAGTCATGTGTTGCCCTCATCAGATTTTTTTTATTATAATTTTAATATTTTGCTTTTTGTAACATTTTCACACCATGTGAAAATGTTTGGTGTAATAAAAGTGTGCAGAGCCCACTTCGATGATAACAGCTTACAATTTCGTCTCACTAGGTCAACTGTAGCGTATTGGATGGCCACTTCCGAGATTCAGGGTTCGATTTCCGGTTGGGACCTAAAGGCTCTTCACCTTGGTGCCCGAACAAATCAACCCTGTTGGTTAGTGCAAAGATGTCGGAGGTTTGAAAGTGATCTCTTCCGACAAGTACGGATTCAGTGGACTCTGGAAGATGGAGCGCCAATTTCAAATTGAAAGGATAACGACCACGTGAGATACTAACCTGGGTAAAAATAGTAGTAGCAGGATACTAATCTGAGGTAAAAATAACAGGAGGTGGCCAGTCAGATTGTCAGTTGCCCGCCAATCTGACATTAGAGGGTGGAGAATGCAATGTCCACTTCGACGATAAGAGCTTGCCAGTTCGTCCCAGTAGCTCAACGGTAAAGCGTTGGCTGACCAGTTCGGATATCCAGGGTTCGATTCCCGGTTGGGTCAGCAAGGCTCTTTACAAGTGTAGATCCGAAAGTGGCGGACAGGTGAAAATATAACTCTGGGATACCTTGCAGATGCTGAATATAAAACATGATACTCCCTATAAACAACAACATACGAAGTGGTGGCATGTGAATTTATGAATACACTCCATACACACACAAATTCTTGATCACATAGAGATATGGCGAACAACACCAACGAAACAACCGCTCCTGACATAAGAGCAAACAAAGGCTTGTAGATCTGTCTCAAAGTGGTCTCACAGGGGGTGTTCAATATGTCTACCGTGCTGGAGGCACATCAACTGATACCGTACCATAGCACGATCGACAGCAGCACGTAACTGATCAGTACAGATGTTGAGTGCATGCACAGTGATCTGGTTCTTCAAATCTGCCAAGTTTTCAAGGTTTCTTTGATAAACTTTGTGTTTCAGGGAGCCCCAAACTGATAACGCGATCTTCGGGGGGGGGAGGAATGTCACATCAACTGTATAACTTCACGCCCAATGTGTGGGAGAGCCCCATCTTGTTGGAACATTGATGTCTGGAGGCATCCTTGTAGCTGGAGTTCTGAAATAACGAAACCCTGAAACACATCCCGATACCGTTCTGCAGGTACGGAACCGGTCTTTGGGGTTATCCATAACCTATATATAAAACCTATCCATGCAGTCAGATACGGTGAATACAAGGGCATCTGTTGGACTCGATGAAGATTCTCTGTTGCTCAGATGCGGCAGTGTTCTGTATTCACTGTTCCGCACATGTAAAAATGAGCCTCATCACTTCATACGATGTTCCACGGCCAATGCGGGGATATCTGCGTGCTTGCTAGAACGGCAAAGCGAGAAATTCATGCGCATCGTTATCGTCAGGTTTTAACTCTTGTAAGGAGTGGGTCTTATACGAATAGGGTTCCAGTGCTTTCCGCAAATACTGCCATACCGTTGTGTACGGCAAATCCAACTTCCTCGCGAGCACTACACGTCCCTGTTGTATTCTCATTGGACCGCTCGACGACAACAGTTGCAACATCTTCAGTCACATGTGGTATCCGTTGTTTTCGTCCTCGCCCTACTCGAACTGTAAAGCTTCCTGTCTCCTCGGACCGATGAACCATTCGTCCCAAAGCACAAGGTGTTAGTGGACCCGTACACAGTGCTTTCTGCCCCCTATATAAGTGCAGCGATTTAGCAGCATTTTCGCCGTTTTGCAAAAACAACTTTAACAGCAACGCACAAGTTCACGAACAAGTTCCGGCAGCAAGCTAACAATCCCGTTCATGGAATAATACTCAGAGAAGATTCGCACGTCTTTTCTTGCCCTCAAACGAGGCCTTTTCATTTATGTGTGAATTATGGCTTTAATTTTATTCATTTATGTGTGAATGTGTTTTCATTATGGCTTTTTCGTGTTATGCAAATTTTGTTCCACTCGCTGCGCCATTGATGCGTAGCGAGCTACTGTATTATGTATATCTTGTGTAATTAAGGTTTTTTGTGTGTATGGAGTGTATTAATAAATCCACGTGCTACCACTTCGTATGCTCTTGTTTATTGGTAGTGTCATGTTTTATATTCATTATCTGCAAATGATCACAGCGCCACGTTTTCACCTGTCGGCCACCTTTGGATCTACACTTTATTACACCGATCATTTTCTAATGGTGTGAAATGTATGAACTGCAAATTTGGAGACGTTACGTCCACGGGTTACCTAACCAGAGCATTCCAAACAGGGATACTTTAATTTGAATCACCCTATATATATATATATATATATATATATATATATATATATATATATATATATATATATATATATATATATATAAATATTTATATATATATATATATATATATATATATATATATATATAATATATAAATATTAAGGATACAAAAGAATTAAGAGAAAGAAGGCAGTGTAAGGTGCTTACATAATGGCGGTAAGGGGTAGTGACCATACATCCCAGTTAACAACGTGCACGTCCTTGATGCCGCGGCATTGCATTCCTGGACGCCAGCACCGACTGTTGCCGACCTTCGGAGTGACAATCAAAATTATCACAAGACCATTATAAATGAAGTATTAAAATAAACTGAAGTATCAAGATGGAATGAAATCACTGAGTTGTCACCAGTTTAAATACTTCCTCATGATCTAAATACATCGCTCAAAGCAATATTGCCACTATTTCCAAAATTCCCAAAGCAAGACCCATCAAAAGATTTCAAAATGAATTTAAAAGGATTTTAAAAAGTTTTCAAAAAGGAACACAATAATGATCCATAATGATCATTTTTTCCGTAGAAATTAATTATATAACTTCTCATGTTCCTTTCTGTGTTCCTTTTTGAAAACTTTTTAGAATCCTTTTAAATTCATTTTGAAATCTTTTTGTGGGTCTTGCTTTGGGAATTTTGGAAATAGTGGGAACATTGCTTTGAGCGATGTATTTAGATCATGAGGAAGTATTTAAACTGGTGACAACTCACTGATTTCATTCCATCTTGATACTTCAGTTTATTTTAATACTCCATTTATAATGGTCTTGTAATAATTTTGATTATCACTCCGAAGGTCGGCAACAGTCGGTGCTGGCGTCAAGGAGTGCAATGCCGCGGCATCAAGGACGTGCACGTTGTTAACTGGGATGTAAGGTCCCCTTACCGCCATTTTATTCTGATTAATCATCGAATTTGGGAAGGTTCTGTTCTTTTCTCTTATCGGCATTATGGCCGTGAATTTGCTTCTATGGTGATGTTAATATTTCTTGAATTGTATTTTTTTTTTTTTTTTTTTTTTTTTTTTTTTACATAATTCTTATTATTACATTTCAAATATATATATATATATATATATATATATATATATACAAGTCTTAACCTAAATTTCTGGATATCTAACACTTTTATTTAAAAGCACTATTAGGGGTAAACAGGAACATTAGACCAAAGTTAGCTCGATAACTTTGGTACATGATCACTAAACAACAGTCAGATACAATAAAACAGCAAATAAATACTCAGCTAATTCACAAAATAGTACATACTAAACTCAAACCAATGACATGTATGTAATATATATGATGCTAATACATATGATGTAATACAATTTTTACGTTTGTGGCGTCCTTAGAACCCCTTCGGGATGGGGGAGGGAGTTACCCCCGAGAAGTTACATTGTCAAACTTGGTATCAATCAAAAGGTTTTTCAAGCCTTTTAAAATGAACATAGATTCAACAACATAGATTTTACAAAATTTTTCTTACAAGATTTGCAAGAAAACATAAAATAAATCACAAAATACTTAAAATGTTATTTTGGTATGAGAAATCCAGGTTGAGTTACTCTTCAGTTAATTGAATTGAGTTTTTTAATTGAGAATTTTTTTTATAATAATAAAATTTTCAAGGGAACTTGAGAACAGCTAATACGACAGAAGGGCACGTCTGAAAAAAGGTTCAAAACCACAGCTATAATAAATAAAAATATAATTTTGAATTCATTTCAAATTTTCTGTGTGTGTTTCAAGACTTGAAAAGCTTTAAGAAAAGCATCCACTCACCTTTATCAACAACTTTAAAGTGAAATACATCGCTAGAAGCATTGGCCGCGGGATCCAGAATGTAATATATTCTCATCTTATTTATATCATCTGAAATAAGAAAGAAGTCATATAGTCTTTTGTGGGAGTCACTTAAAATATAAAAAGAAAGATTATTGTATTATTGTCATGGCAGTTCAGTGGTTCAAGCGTCATCTGATCAAATGGAAATCGCTGATACGAATCCCCACTGAGTATGACTTCATATATTTATTCAATGGTGACCGAACAATTTAACACTGTTAGCTGTAATCAGTGTTATAGGTGAAGGTTCATTACCCCTCCCATTGGAAGAAAAATTGTGTAAGTTTTCCGTACCTGAGTTCGATTCCCGGCTCTGCCCAAACTGTCTTTGTGTTCAGGCAGAGTACGGGCGCTTTAAATATGTGGGTCTGAAAGTCCTTCCGAGAGGTTGGTAGTAGGGGAATAAGGGTACAGTTCTTGTGAAGGACTGGGTTCCGGTCTAAATTGGATGGCACTGTTCCAGTCGTCCAAACACATGCCTTACGCATTCGGGTTGATCGAATTGTCTGTGTTGAAAGAAAGAAAATGAAGTTTTCCATAGGACCAAATTAGATACCAAATCCTACAATCACCCCTTTCGGTTATAACTTCTTCACCTTCTTAACGGGATCCTGGCTACACAAACTCTCTACAGGGTTTATATTGGTAAACAAATATTTCTACTCGGTCATAACTTTTACCTCTCCTAAAGAGGTTCTGGCAACACAAGTTCTTCATAGAGTTCATATTGAAGGGCAAATCTTATAACCTTCCCTTTCTTGGTCATAATTCCTCCCCTTCTTAACTAGATCCTGGCTACATGCGTTCTCAGCGGGATCTAACAAATCCTGTAATCTCCCCCAGTCGGTCATAACTCCTCCCCCTCTTAAAGAGATCCTGGCTACCCTAATGGTTGAAGTGGACCACTGAGTTCTGAAAAGTACCGAATTTCTGCATTTCTCCTGCGATTTACAGTAGCATTAATCGATTTACAAGAGTGATGATAAACAGGATGTTATTCTGTAATTGAAAAATAGAAGAATGAGGAGAGGAAGTTTTACAGATCTGAAGTTGAATTTAAATCTGAAGGAGAATATAGAACACTTTCAAATATAAAAAGAAAGACCATCGTCACGGAAAGGCTATCAAAAATAGATTGAAAAAAAAAACGCCTAAGTCGCTCAATGGATAGAACCATAGAGGTAAAGGTAAGGAGTTAAAACTCCATATTGAGTAAATGCCAATATCATTTGAGATAACAATTCAGGTGACGCTGCGATAAGATAAGCGCCCCTGAATTGTATGTATTGATGTGGTGAAAGTCATAAAATATCTATTTAAACTGTCAATTTTGTATAATTAAATTATTAGCGCAATGCAAATTAGAACTGAAACGATAAATAATGTTACAACGTATTTAAAATTATTTTTCACTTCAATTTATTTTTATCTCCCTATATTCTGAATTCTGTCCTATAAGTGTGAAAAAATACTGATTAATTATACTCGTAATTAGGGAATCTTGATTTAAAAATAAATAGAAATACATATACTCAATACAATTCCTCTCTGTGTCAAAGAGAAACAAACAGCGCTTTACTAACACTAGCAACACCTAGATATAACTCTTAAAGTGTTATGGCATTTTCAAGCGTTTTATCCATAAGAGTTTTATCTCCTTCTCTCTAACTCCATGGATAGAACATCTGGATAACGGAAATCTATATGGTTCAATTTTCCGCTGAGGCAATAGTTCTTTATTGTGTCCACTCTATTTTCTTATTCGGGTGGTTATAGCTAATTAAACTTTTATTTATTTATTTATTTTTACTTTTATTTATTTATTTATTCATTATTTTTATTTATTTATTCATTATTTTTATTTATTTATATATTTAATTTCCGCTATTATCTTTCTGCTGCAGTCAATTGAGTAATATATCGAATTTCACAATAAGAAACATATAAGTTATATTTCTGAATAAAAAGCTGACATAGGCAGCACATGATTTTCCCTACAGACATACTTTCCTTTTGTATTCCTTTATTCTTTTAAACCAAAGTCTTTAGGTACCCAATAATCTTGTAATTAAAAGTCCATGATTACATACATTAGATGTATATATAGTAAAGTGGCTATGCTCGATCGAATAAAAGTAATTGCAGCGCCCTAAAAGAAGTATTTAAAATCTTAAAATGATGAACTCAGTAGCAAAACGAGATGGACGAAAAAAGACAATTCGAAAAATTTAAAGCATTATCTAATAATAAGAAATTATTGCCAAAAACATTATCATATTAATAATATTGTGAGTATTGTTCTATAAAAGGACGATTCGCTGAGATAACATTTAATTTTTTAACACTTTACAACAAAGTTGAAAAGTGTTTATGACTTTGTTTTAACACTTTATTAACACTTTACAACAAAGTTGAAAAGTGTTTATGACTTTGTTTTAACACTTTACAACAAAGTTGAAAAGTGTTTATGACTTTGTTCATTCTGTCTGTCTGTCTGTCTGTCTGTCTGTCTGTCTGTCTGACCGTTAGCACGATAACTGCCGTAAAAATGAGTTTATCAAAATGAAATTTTAGTATGTTGTTCAGACGGTCTGTAGGACCTATGGGAATATAAATAAATAATATCACCCAATTAGTTTTTTATTGAACCCGGGTTGAAAAAATGAAATACATTGAACCCTATGGGACCTAATTTTTCAAACATTTTTTAAGTAAATTTAAAATTCACGAATTGCTTCGAAATTTTTAGGAAATATTCACATTATCCCATGGAATATATAAAAAAAATTCAGTAAAATATGTTAAGTAGTTTTTTAATTAAAAAAATTATTTAATATAGGGAAAAAAACAAGAAAGAAAAGAGAGAGATATTATATAATAAATATCTCTCCATTTGTTTAAACGTTTTGCATATGGGAGTGGCTTCATATTTTAAAACAAATTTGGTAGATAACAATTTTTCATTTTTTTTAAATTTTATATAACTCTTCATGATAAATTTAATTGATGGCATTTTAAATGCACTTTCCTACGTCCTAGAGAGTTAAAATTTGGTACACAGCTTAAATTTGTTGAACATTTTATTCGACAAAAATTTGATGGATCTTTAAATATAGATCATACATTTTTTTTCGAAATGGCCTGAAAATAATCCCCGTTCACTTCTATAAATCATTGGTGTAATATTGTTAAAAATTCTGATGTGGACAGCACATGTCTTTCTCTGCAGACTCATATTCGTTCTCTTTATTTATTCAATGATAATTTGAGTTTATCTGCACAACATAAGTATTTTAAATGACATTGAATTTACACGTTAAACTTAAATTTGGTTCTCATTTGATAGCTAGACTTATTGTCAAAGGTGGCGTAGCGAAAACGCGAAAAAACTAGAATATCTCAAGAACGGCTAGTCCTAGAGTAATGGGGTTAGTCTTATTCTTTTTGTTGTCAAAAATCACATATAATATAGGAATTTAATTGATATAATTGAGCACACGTAGTCTTTTATTTTTATATATAACGATTTTTGCTGGCCATTTCGCAAAAATAGCCCGTTCCTTTTTCCCGAATCGTAGTAGAATAACCTACAAATGATTTATATACAAAATTTTGTTAAATTTGGTATATAAATCACTTGTAGGTTATTGAAATATTATACTCCAAATTTTGTTAAATTTGGTTCATTAGTTTTTAGCTAGAGTGGATAAAGGCAATTTCTGCGGCCATTTCGCAAAGAAGGCAGATTCTTTTATTACGAATCGTACTATAATCTAATGAACATCAGGATTTCCCACAAAAAACATACCTACCAAATTGTATGAAATTCGGTCCATTAGTTTTTCAATTAGAGTGGATGTAATATCCACACAGACACACAGAAACATACACAGATACACCCTTACACACACAGACGTCTTCCTAAAAGTAGTTTTTTCGTGTTCTAGAAGTCCCAAAACGTGTAGATACTTTAAAAATTCGAGTTCCGATCTTCGGCACGATTCCAATACTTTGAGTACATACACATACACATATATATTATCTGTGTATCTAAATTCCGTGCCTATGCAATTACAATAGTTGTGATTTTAAATGATCCCTAAACTTTTATTATTTCTTCAAGGAAGCCTAATTTTAACATATGCAGAATGCAAATATCTCAAGCGATTGTAAGATGAATTACATAAGAATTGCTGAATTTTTTTCACACAAAATTATTTAGCTCTGGAGTCTGGAATACAAGTTATATGAATGAAATATTCATTGATTTTGCATAAAGAATCAGATGATTTATATTTCGATACAGTTTTAAATATTTAAGTATAATAAATTACTGTAGTACTGTGATAATGTAAAATATATTACCACTGAATGAATCACATTTTAGAAATTTTTAAATGAAATTACATTTCAGTTGGAAAGTGTTTCATAATCAATGCTTATGCATGATTGATCTTTCTTGTTTAATATTAATGTTTTTCCATGGGCAGTTTGAAGATAAGTTTAGAAAAAAATTATCCAAAGTTTTGGAAGAAAAGTGTAGAAGAGAAAAGTTTAAAAGAAAAGTTTAGAAGCTTAGTAAAAGAAGAAGTTTAGAAAAAAATTATCTGCCCCGCGTTTTATTCTGAGCAGACGATAAAGGGCAGGTAAAATGGCATATATTATTCGAGATGATAGAACAGCTGTTAAATCTAACGAAGGAGATTTTATTTGTCGATTTTTTAATTCCGCGAACTTAAAATATATCGTTAAAATTTATTTTAATATAGTATAATAACATCATTTTGAGAATTGTGCTAGAATACAGTGTTTAGATTATAAATAATATTAGGTTTTTTTTTCCAAAACGGATGGGGTGAGAATATGCCTTTTGCAAAAATGAATCAATGAATTTAATTTTAATTACTCTTTGTTTTAAATCTCGGGCAGCTCCGAATACATTTTATAGTTTAAAATAAAATAAATGCTTTCGAAATTTCTAAAATTATAAAAAGTATATAGAATTAAACTTTTATCTTGTTCTTTGCTTCCGAAAGAAATTAAAGCTTTCAATTTGCCTTTTGGGCTGTTAAACAACAAAGTTCTTGTGTTTACAAACAGCAACTAACAGTTTAAAATTCGGTATGCATGCTACCGGTAATAAAATAATCTGCATTAGCATGAATCAACTGAACGCCTCAAAGTCATCAGCTTCAATAAGCTACTGCCAACTTTTACTGCCAACTAATGTCAAAATAATAATATTCTTGAAAGAAGAAATTGCAAACCAATGTCATTTTGCCACAAAATTAGCACACTAATGCTAATTTTGAAGTGTGATATTGCCTGTGATACAAATTAACTCAACGCTCCATAGGAGTGAATGAGAAAGTCAAATGGAAATATAATACTTTTGTTATTTCAACAAGCAAAGAAAAATATAGACAGACGCGAATCAATTAGGAGTGAATAAAATTTAAAACTTAAAATAACATAATATTAAAATAAATAAGATAAATTTAATTGAAATAACGTAAGAAATATATAAACGTGAAAGAAAACCCGAAAATCGTAAAAAATAGCATAAAAGTGAGAATAAGAAACATAAAATAAGAAAGAACGCAAAAATAAAAGGATAGTTTTAAATAAAAAGCATAATGCAACAGAAATAAAATAATATAAGAATTTAATAGGAAAGATAAATTAAAAATTAATAATATTGAAGAACATAAATATAAGACAGAACATAAAAATCGTAAATTGTAACATAAAAATAATAACAAGAACATAAAATTTAAGGAAAAGCAAAATCAAGAAGTTTATTTATAATAAGATATACAATGCAAAGGAAATTCAGAAAAAAAAGCATAAGAATTTAATAGGAAACATAGATTTAAAATAATAATATAAAAAAATACATAACATAAAAATAAGAAAACACTTTAAATATAAGATACATAATTCAAAAGAATGTAAAATATAAAGAACCTTTGAATGAACAAACTAGAAATAACATAAAATAATTGACAAGTATACGCGCACTGGGATAAAGGCAAAACCCATACTTTTCTTGGTCCTCTATTTTAAAACATCATGAAGTTTGGCTTTAACATCTGCTAAAATACGTTTCATTGTACATATCACGATTGAGAAATAAATGAAGTTATAACCCTATCAAAATATTTTTCAACTTTCTGACACTTTTGATGTCCCTCATACCTGAATTGACACTTTTGTTAGACCATCTAACCTATGACCAGACAGAACACTGGAAGAACATCAAGGATCATACACTAACCTGCGTATATGCCAAATGTAATTTACAATTCCAGCTAAATATACTTTTATAAAAGAAATCTCACATAAACTTTCCGTTCTCGCATAGATCTTTTATCACCATTTTTTTCTTCTTCCCTCCAATACCGCAGTCACGAATCGAAAAAAAAATTGGACAAAAAATGTGATGTGTTCGACACACAACTTCACCAATAGAGATAGCGAAAAAAAAATCGAAGGATATAATGCGTTTTGATCCGACATTGTGACAGAGGAATTCGCAAATGTCTGATATATTTGTGAAAATAAAAACTTAAAACACAAATAGAACATTACTTCATTAAATGGCACAAACAATAACACAGTCACGAATTGGAAAACAATTGGACAAAATATGTGATGTGTTCGAAACACAACTTCATCAATAGAGATAGCGAACAAAATCAAAGGATGTAATGCGTTTTGATCCCACATTGTGACCGAGGAATTTGCAAATGTGTGATATATTTGTGAAAATAAAAACTTAAAACATAATTAGAACATTTCTTCATTAAATGGCACATACAATAACACAGTCACGAATCGAAAAAAAATTGGACAAAATATATGATGTGTTCGACACACAACTTCACCAGTAGAGAAAATGAAAAATATCGAAGCATTTTGATCCGACATTGTGACCGACGAATTCGCAAATGTCTGATATATTTGTGAAAATAAAAACTTAAAACATAAATAGAACATTACTTCATTAAATGGCACAAACAATAACACAGTCACGAATTGGAAAACAATTGGACAAAATATGTGATGTGTTCGAAACACAACTTCATCAATAGATAGCGAAAAAAATCAAAGGATGTAATGCGTTTTGATCCGACATTGTGACCAAGGAATTTGCAAATGTGTGATATATTTGTGAAAATAATAACTTAAACATAATTAGAACATTTCTTCATTAAATGGCACAAACAATAACACAGTCATGAATCGAAAAAAAATTGGACAAAATATATGATGTGTTCGATACACAACTTCATCAATAGAGATAGCGAAAAAATCGAAGGATATAAAGCGTTTTGATCCGACATTGTGACCGACGAATTCGTAAATGTGTGATATATTTGTGAAAATAAAAACTTAAAACATAATTAGAACATTACTTCATTAAATGGCACAAACAATAACACAGCCACGAATCAGAAAAGAATTGGACAAAATATGTGATGTGTTCGACACACAACTTCACCAGTAGAGAAAATGAAAAATATCGAAACATTTTGATCCGACATTGTGGCCGAGGAATTTGCAAATGTGTGATATATTTGTGAAAATAAAAACTTAGAACACAATGAGAACATACTTCATTAAATGGCACAAACAATAACACAGCCACGAATCGAAAAAAAATTGGACAAAATACGTGACGTATTCAAGCTTAAAGAAATTAATATCTAAAATTACGATGTTTAGAATATTTTTATGCTTTCTAATGCTAGTAAAATACAAATAATCTCACATAGTCATAGAATAAAACTTGATCAGTAATGTCAAACTCACATACACATTCTCAAACGCGTGCTCACGCACACACACACAGGCATTTTTCTGAAAAAACTCAAAATGCATTCAGAAGTTTTTCTAAGCGTATTTAACTGCCAAAATCTCTTTTCAAGCAAGCAGTACTCCATAAAATTGTTATGAATTTGTAAAAAAGAAAAAAATCTGATGTGTAGGCAGCACATGACTTTTCTTAATAATACAACGAATTTACTTCTTTAACGGTGGAAAGGGGATGAAGTGATCCACTGCACAATGTTTGTAACGTTGAATTGTACATTTGGCGCGGTAAATTGTACATCCGAATGATAACATTTAAGACTATTTCTAACCCAATTAACTTATATTCTACCCAACTCTAAATTAACAATTATCAAAATTGATAACATCCTCAATAAGCAATATAGTCCATATATTTAAATATTTTAATAATAGATTCATCAATTAGGCGTTATTTTCATTAACTTGCAATTTTGACGATATTTTCATCAATGTGGGGCCAAATATCGCCAAGTTGGCGATATTTAGAAGAGTATTACTTTTATAATAAAAGGTATGCCCATCATATGGCGGAATTAAAATTTTGCAAAATATTGCATCCTATTTGGCTTCATTTTTATTAATTTGGCGACATTTTTATCAATTTGGCAACAGATTCGTCAATTTAGCAATATGTAAAAAAATCACCAAGTTGGCGATATTCCGTCAAATTCGTCGCTAAAATTTCATTAAGCATTATGGTCGGAGAAATAGGTTATTCTTATAGCAAATAAACGATGTCCAAATATAAAACTATTACTCAAAGGATCTTCTCTTATAGTAGATTTTCATCCTTTCCCAAGATATTGGATTTTCATCAACTAGTCTTCATTTTCATTGATTTAGCTTTATCAATTTGGCGACATTTTTATCAATTTGGCTATGTTTTCGTCAATTTGGCAACATTTAAAAAACTCACCAAGTTGGCGAATTTTTCTCCGCCAAATTCGCAGCTAAATGCCGCCAAGCATTGTTTATGTAGAAAGAAATAGGCCAGTCCTATGTTAGATAAACGACTAACGAAGTCAAATTACAAATCTATTACTCAAAGTGTTTTCTCTCGTGAATGGAACGAGCTAGATCTACGAGAATGAAGATAATAAATTTATCTCATAATAATACATATGAAAAGGGCACAGATTTCACAATAGATAATATTTTTTTAATATCATGGAATTTTTTGGTAAATTTATTTGAAAAATGTGCAATATCTCGAGAACGATTCATGCTAACGTTCTAAAATTTATGTCAATCGTTTTCTAATGAAAATTTACATAAAAAATGATAATTTACTTAACTTTATTGGAGGTTTTAATTTTTTGATGATTTTTTTAAATTTTCATTTCAAAATTTAGGAAGGTTCTGAACATTTGATTGTGTGTCCAAACAATAGGCTTCCAGTATTCACTCATTGTGATTTTTGTACCAAATTTGTTCAGATCGCTTGATTCTTTCGTGAGATATCGTCTCCACAGACTCACTGACACACACACACAGATATCATCTCTAAAACGTCTGATTCGTGTTCAGAGATGCTCGAAACGTGCTTTCCAGTCGAAAACTCGAATTTTCGATCCCGTCACAATACTTTCCTTATACATTATACTATGTATATAAGGAAAGTAAAAAGGAAAACATCGTAATTTTAAAATTATAAAAACGACTTTAAAAAATTCGTCTGGAATAGATCTTATGAACATATACAAACACACTAGTCATAATTCCTACGTACATAAAGCTGTCTAAAGCTAGATAACTTAGAACTAAACGTTTTTATGAACGGGCATTATCAGTTCGTGGACCATTTCCAACAATGAGAAAATGACAAAATCCAAAAAGAATCTGGCAATCCCTGAGAAAGAAGTAGAAGTTACAGTACACCAAACGGGCTTTCAGAAACAGTAGACGCGATTTTTATGGCAGAATAAAGATCGTCGTCTCCATTTCCAACGTCCATTAGTGCTAAAGTTACTCAACAGTGCCCTGATAATTTCTCTAAGTAGTCTGAAAGGAAAGCGTGAAAGAGTTTCTCACAATTTGCTATTTATAATTTCCCTGCAATACGTAGTATAGATGGTTTCTAAGAAAGTACTTAAGCAACCAGATAACTCTGCAAGGAAAGGTCCATGAGTGTACACGATAGATATGTCTATAGTAAAATGACCGTGCCTGATGTATTAAATGGGATTGCAGATCCCCAAGCATAGAACTTAAAAACTTGTAACAACGAACTGAGATAGAAGAAAAATAACAATTACATAATTGTTATTGTCTTACAAAATTACAGAGCATTGTCCAATGTTCTGACTTAACTTGTTTTGTCGGCATGTTCCTGTTGTGTTTGGTCTTGTATGTTACTTGCCGTTTCGGATTGGCTGGGCGGTTCTTCATGCTGCTTTCTGATTGGCTCTCTCTTAATCCAGATCTTGGGTATATAATCCCCTCCGTTCCCAGCCTCGAACCTCCAATTAGGGTCACTGAATTAATGTCACAGTTTGACGATAAGAACCACATATTGAAACTGGAGATTAAAGGCGCTTCGCGCCTGGTGCTCTGTCTTGTACGACACTACGTATCCTCTTTTGGACTTCGGATTTTTTGGTTCTCTTGCACTATCGAAGGGGATCCAGCGTATCTTCGAAACAGCTGTATGATGCTTTATTGTATTATTTGTGCTTTTATACGATGCTAAAGTTTTTCTTATCCTTCACACAAAGAGTATTGTACTTATTGATTGCTTAATAGGTAGAAACGTACCATAAAACTGTCACAGAAGGCCTTTATTTCACACAATGTAGTTATTTGAGAATGGCTGTCCTATTCAGGAATGCTAAAATAAACAGCAATTACATGCACTATAATCTAATGTACTGTTCAAAATGCCTCCGTCAGCAACAAAGCACATGTGAGTTCATGAAAGAATATGACCAGTACTTTCACAAGCACTGCGGTTGTCCCTGTGTTACAGTCCAAGATGATACGACTTTTTGACAGGTATTTATTGCCTTACATACAAGAATTTTATGCGTTTATGATGTTGATTTCTACAATTCAGATACTCCTCTACAAGTTTATAATTGACATTTTTCTTCTATCCCACTTTGTTGCCGAATGCGTATTCCTAACTTTAAAAAATCTCTTCTAAACGCGCTGTAAATTATTAGGGAGATAATATATAGTTTCGTACAGGAACCCTTTATGTAAAGCGAAAGTATCGTTTAGAAGTCAAAAATTAGACTCAGAAATGGATGAACAATATGAAGAGCCGTGGTTCGATTCCCGGTTGCAGACGCAAGGTACTTTACAATGACGCCCAAACGCCTGTAGGTTAGTGCAAGGATGTCAGGGTTTGAAAGTGACTCTACACTGTAAAACATTCTGCAACCTTTGCTCATTGTTTTGCAGATTATTTCAACACTTTGTAGATTATTTCAACAAGCTCATTAGCTACTTTGCAGATTATTTCAACAAGCTGATAAGAAAAACTACAATTACAGGCTCTCACACACAGGCCAGAATTACACTCATGTGTTGCGTTCTAAAATTAGCTCTAGATAATTATCTCTAAAAATCTCTCTAAAAATCTCTAGATATTGCGATTAAAAAATAAATTTATAAACAAAATTAGAACAAGGTTCATCACAACATTATTTATTATCATTACTACTGTTATGGAATGCATGCCCTTGTTTATTAATTATTTCCGTCTAAATTTAACATTCGGCGAATTCTAATTTACTTACGATTCTAAAACTTGTTCTTAAATTTTATTCCAAATTGATAACGCGCCAATTCTGTAGTTCGGCTTCTCGGAAGTTTCCCACCAGTTTCGATAAACTTGGCGTAGAGTTACTTTCCCGTGCGTTTGTAGATTTACCGCGGATTTGCATTTCATATAGAAATGCATTGGAACTCCTTTTTCTTTCGTCATGAACATGCGCAATAATATTAAGACGCTTAGTCTGAATTTGGTGAATAAGTCAGTTGGCCATGTAATTCCAAGGCAGTCGGACGTGTTCTCGCCAGCGGGGCGAAGAATAGAAAGTATTCTTAAAAGGATGTATCTAAAATTAAATTAATAATGAAGTAAATTGTTTAAGTCGCGTTTTAATGTAATTTCGAAGAGTCGCGAGAATTGTTCATCATAGATTGATTATTCCGAGATGTCTAACCGGCGGAAACCGCGATCAGATCCGCCGTTGTATTCAATAAATATTGCTCTATAATGTTGGAAATCTATGTGTAACTTCAAGTATCATCGTCAATAATTTCGATGTCTAATACTTTTGATACCTTGATGTATATGATTTGAAACATGATAATTCCTCATTAAATAAAGAAAAAGGTAAATTTAAAGAATTCGAGTCATCATTTCTTATCTTCTACTATCAGCACGCCAGCATAAGCACAATCGGTGTATACAACGTATTGGTACCCTTGCCACGTCAGCGCGGATCTCCCATCTTCTCCGAGAAACCGCCCGCAGCGATCGCGCTCCAGTTGCTTGTCGTGCAACCCTATTACAAATGCCGTTTGCAATTCTAATACAAACCCATGGACAAAGGGAACGTATTACATATGATTCCCTTTCTTTTTATAACACTACTATGGCCATTAAATTTCTTGAGTATTGCACTGAGATTAACAACGCGGGGGAGGAGGGAGTAATACGTATCTCCGGATCACCTACATTCTAGGCCTGGATTCGACACTGCTCACAGGCTTATACACACAGACAGACACAGATATTTCCGAAAATGTTCGAAATATATTCAAATCACCTTAAAACATGCTCATCTGCCAAAATCTCGAATTCGAAAATTTTCATGGAAACAAAGCATTCTCCAAGCAATAGTATGAAGATGTAAGGATATAGAGTTTCTTAGAAAGTCGGCATCCCAGTAATGTTGTGAGCATCCCATTAATATTATGAGCATCTCAATAATATTGTGAGCATCCCAGTAATATTGTAAGCGTCTCAGTAATATTGTGAACATCCCAGTAATATTGTGTGCATCTCAGTAATATTGTGAGCATTCCAGTAATATTGGGAGCATCTCAGTAATATTGTGAGCATTCCGGTAATATTGTGAGCATCTCAGTGATATTGCGAGCATCCCAGTAATATTGTGCGCATCTCAGTAATATTGTGAGCATTCCAGTAATATTGTGAGCATCTCAGTAATATTGAGAGCATCTCAGTAATATTGTAAGCATCCCAGTAATATTGCGAGCATCCCAGTAATATTGCGAGCATCGCAGTAATATTGTGAGCATTCCAGTAATATTGTGAGCATCTCAGTAATATTGCGAGCATCTCAGTAATATTGTACACATCCCAGTAATATTATGAGCATACCAGTAACATTTTGAAGGAAGGTCCATGAGTATACACGTTAGAACTATCTAAAACAAAGTGACCATGAACAATCGATTAAACGTGATTGAAGCGCCCCTAGTGGAGAATTTAAAAAGTTATAATGACGAACTAAAAAACAAAGCGAAATAAAAGGAAAATGTCAATTACTAACGCCTATCTGATTAGTAAATACAGACGTCTTAACTGCATATAGTATAGGAGGCAATAAATGCCTAGCAAAAAGTCGTTACATCAGGGACTGTAATACAGTGATACAGTCATCTATACTTAATCGGGTAACGGATATTCGAATACATTACTTATATGCATAGAATATAGTAAAATAAAAACGAACCCCATAGAGTTAATGTTAAACATACCCATTTTATCGTATAACAATCCCCGGTTAATTGCATAAAATTTCAGACACCAATCCCGTGAATTTCAGTTTCAGTGTTGGGAGACGTGGGAGGAAAAGCGATACGTCGCCAAACTTGGTTACCTCCAATTTTTCCCTTTGTAGGTGAAAAGGTAATAATATATAGCAGTAATGTGTAATGTATATAGTAATAAATTACCACTATTTATTATGTAACTTGTTATAATTATTTTATATTCATTACCTTTATGGTATATAATAAAAAGGTGTAGTCATAATATTAATCTGTGCACCTGATTACTCATATGCAGTTGAATGGAACCAAGTGTATGAAATTAATCGGGGACAAATAATATTCTTTCTTAAATTCAAATGTGCATTGTATTTGATTAGGGTCATTTTGAACATACCGTATACAAGATTCATATGCATATAAGTCTTGTTTATTTTAGCAATCCTGCAATAGCGCGTAGTGAGACGAAGCAGCAGAAACAACACTTCACCCACATTAAATATCAATATATCCATCTTTTAAAGCATTCTTTTTTTATATAATTTTCACATTGTTTAACTCGAAAATGCTCCCTTTAATCGCAATTTACGCATTTGACGCAATTATTCCCTGGTTCTAAACCATTTTTCCTTTAAATAGTTTTTTTCTTACCCTGAGATGACCAGGTGAAGACCTCAAATTCCTGCCTAAGTTAAAGCATACGCAGAGAGACTTTATCTTCCAGCTGGTAATATTGGCACTGTGCCAAGTACTTTGCGGTTAGAGCTTAGCCGAAGCTAGCTTCTCTAGCTTCATCTCACCGTACACCCCTGCAATCCTGAATAAGACAGAAATTCCGATTTAGCCATACTGTATGAAACAAATAAATGCTTCCTGTAAAAGTTTTATTGTCGATTCTTAATAATTAAACAACACGCTGCAACTCTGTAATTAGTTTTTTCCTCTATCTCACTGTATTTTTAAGTTTGTTGTCTTAGCTGTTTAAACTCTCCGCTAGACAGCTGTAATCCCCTTCTATTCAATTCAGCATGGTCACTTTTCTATAAATAGACCTAACAGGAGCTCTACTTATAAAGTCATTGAGGTGCTTAAAAAAGTTCCTAAGATATCCCTGTATAATAACTAGTGATTAATTTTTCTGCCCAAAACCGCTCCAAGGATATATGCAAGAAAAGCATGATCTTAAGTTTGAGAACGTGCGACCTATAATATAAAACATTGGCTTTCAAATTCTTTTAATCATGAAATCATTTGGAAATTGAATTTGATGGCTGAAACCCCAAAATGAGGAAAAGTTCATTGTGGTCCAAAATAAGCATTCAAAACTTTTAACAATTTTCTTTTAATTTTTAAGAAAAATTAATATGAATCTGTCATGCCGCGGTATTCTTGGGATACCGCAGGGTTCCGGGGAACACTTTGGAAAACGCTGGTATAGAATCTATAAATATAAACATGGTCACGTTGACGCTTTCTGTAGCTCAAACTCAATCTTAATTGCACGAAACTAGCTCATCCTGCCTCTGTTTGGTTCAAAATGAAGTTAGAAACTAAATATCAAATCGTGGGTTTGAAAATGCAAGAAAAAAAATCCAATTAGACATAACCACAAATAAATACGCACGTGCTCTGAGGAGATTTTGATACCTGATCGTGTTCTTTCGCAAGTAGAGCTGAACTGGTAAAGAAATCCATGCGTTTGACCAACTGAGACGATCATGACCTAATTTCTTATTTGAATCATGCTTTAATTAGTTTAGTAGAATAAAGTTCCGTACTTCGGTATTTGTTCCATAAAATTCGCAGATGATATTTCCACCTACATCTAAGTCATGGAGTTCTCTCGGAAGGACTTACGGACCCACATGTTTAACGTGATTGTACTCCGCATAAACACGGCGGCAGTTGTGGCAGCGTGCAAATCCAGCGCGCAAACTACCGGGCTACCGCGCCCGAAATGTGCTAACAGCACGCGGTGTTCCCAGGTGGTCACCCACCCAAGTACTAACCGCGGCCGATGCTGCTTGACTTCGGTGATCTAACGAGAACCGGTGTTATCAGCACGGTAGGGCCGTTGGCTTTGAGTGTGTGTGTGTGTGTCAAGTTCGTTTTGTTTCTGGAGACATAGTGTTACTGTATGAGGACTCTGAAGAGCCTTTTTAAATCATAATTATTAAGCAAATTTTATTTAAAGAATTGCTAAATTAAAGGGGTGTTGACATTTATGATACACTTGGAATTATTTTCCTATGTGAATCATAAATTAAATTTTTAACAAGTGAAAAAGTGAAACTTGATGTGTGATATATTTATTATTACATGTGTTTTAATTAATTTTTGTTTCCTGGTTAAAGTGCAATTTTCCGTGTGTTTTGTTTCCCGCATATAACGTTTTACAGTCGTTACCACTGAGAAACGCAAAACTGGAGTTTCACTGCAATAACAAAATTGTATACTGTTGTCCATTCATTTCCATTGTAATTCTGCTAGTATATTTTATTTTATTTGTATGTCAAAAAAATATAATGTAGGCAGCACATTACTTTCCTTATATAATGCAATGAATTTACTACTTTTACAGCAAAAAAATAGGTTATTCTTGTAGTAGATACATATATTTTTTTCCAAGATATTTAATTTTCGTTACTTAGTCGTTATTTTCATCGATTTAGCGTCATTTTTATCCATTTGGTCAGATTTTTGTTAATTTGGCAATATTTAAAAAAGTCGCCAAGTTGACGACATTCCGCCAAATTCGTCGCCAAAATCTCGTCAAAAGTTATGGACGGAGAAATAAGTTATTCTTATAGTAGATAAATGACTATTGGCGTTCAAATACAAATGTATTACTCAAAGTATCTTTTCTTATGAATAGAACGAGCTAGATCCACGAGAATGATGTCTCCAAATTTATCGCATGATATTACATATGAAAAATGAACATGCTTCTCAACAGTTTATATATTTTTTTTAATTTATGGGATTTTTTTATAAATTTATTTGAAAAATGTGCAATATCTCGTGAACGGTTCATGCTAGCGTTCTAAAGTTTATGTCAATCGTTTTCTAAGGAAAAATTACATAAGAAATGTCTATTTGCTTAACTTTATTAAAGCTTTTGATTTTTTGATGATTTTTTGAAAATTTCACTCGAAAATTTAGGGCGGTTCTGAACATTCGATTGCGTTTAAAAACAATAAGCTTCCTGTATTCATGGATTGTGATTTTTGTACGAAATTTCATTCGAATCGCTCCATTCGTTCGTGAGATATCATCTCCACAGACTCACTGACACACACACACACACACACACACAGACATCACCTCCAAAATGTTTGATTCGTGATCAGGTATGCTTGAAACGTGCTCTCCCGTCGAAAACTCGAATTCGAATTTTCGACTCTGTCACAATAATTTCCTTATACATTATGTATATAAGGAAAGTAAAAATGTCGCAGGGAATAACTACTCTCAATTCAGCAGTTCTTCGTGGTTTTGGGTGGCAAGTTTATATTTTAAACGAATAATAATTAAAGGGTATTTTAAGACGACTGCAGGACTAGCGAATTTTCATGAATTTGTTTTTCTGCATAGACTTGGCATTATATGACCTTTGACCTCGGTATATGTCCTTTTATAATACAGGGTGATTAAAAAAAGATCAGCCAAACTTAAAGAGGTGGTAGTACACATTAAACCAAGCATTTTTCATCACTTTTACCGGGTCAGAAATGAAACATAAAGGCATTACAGGACGTTTACTTGTTGCGAAGCTCCTTGAATCTGAAGAGGAAATTGTAACCAGAATTTCTGCTGCTACTGCCGAAGTGCGCGACATGCCTGGTCTGTTCGAGAGAACTCGCCAATCCCTCCATCGCCGCTGTGACAGGTTGGCGGTCGCCCTTTCGAGCCATTACTGTAATTATTGTTTATAAAATGCCATTTTATAACTTCTAGTGTCATTCTTGTGTTTTCCACTCAGCTCAACAGTTTAACCATTAAGAGCCCACTAACACCTTTAAGTTTCATTTCCGACGAAAACTATGACGAAAAATGCTCGGTTTGATGTGTACTTACTACCACCTCATAAAGTTTGGCCCATCCTTTTATGTCATCCCTATATGTCATTTCTATATATATGCACAGATATGTCAGTAAACATACCGGATCAATAAGTATGGAAACGAATCTTAAAATATTTAAAAATGTTTACAGCAGAGTCTATAAATTTAGTATGAGGTCTTTAAAACACCATTAGGACGTACACGAAGTTTCAAAAATGCCAAAAGGATTCGAAATTTTATGTCGGGTTTTCAACGAAAGAGAATCCCTCAACTCAAGTCGATATTTTTTTAGGTAATGTCTCTGTGCATGTGTATGTATCTGTGGGTCTATGGAAGCGATATCCCACGAATGAATAAAGCGTTTCGAATGTAAATTGGTACGATTATTGCAATGAGTGAATATTGCAACCTTTTTGATTTTAAAATTAAACGAATGATGGGAAAACCGCACAATATATATATCAAGAATCAATATCTCACGAATGAATGGAACGTTTCGAACAAAATTTGGTACAAAAATTACAATCAGTAACTCCTAGAAGCCAACTGATTTTAAACCCAATCGAATGTTCGGAAGACCCCCCCCCCCCCATATTTTCAAATGAAAAATCATCAAAAAATCAGAACCTTCAATAATGTTACTTAAATAATTATTTTTATATAATTTTTCACTAGAAAACGAGTGACATAAATTTTAGGACATTATTGCAAGGAAAGTAAAACCGATTTAATGAGATAATTTTGAGGCGATTTGCTATGATAAATAATACTATATGAAGATTTCTAGATTTCTACTAAAAATATTCTTTTTGAAGATATATTTGATATAAAAAAAATACAAACCCAAAGATCTTTTATATTTATTAACTTTCAGTGAATAAAAGTTTCCTCGAGATTTGTCAGGTGTACTCAAACTCACTAGTGATTTTTGGTTAAAGGAATACTATTACGCTTAACATGGTAACTCTTTCTGGATGTTGGTACAATGATGCTATCTGCAATGGAAGCGAATTCCTATAGTAACCTAATCCTACTATTTAAGATTTAGTGGTATTTCAAAGAATGCTTTTCGCTCTGCCATATGCGTGACACCTTATATTCAGTGGCACTTTCTGTAATGAGTCAAATCGTCACTGATGAATGCCCCTATTCCAAAAGGCATCACGTGATTTCCACGCTCATCTCAATTTCATTCATCCGTCTTTACGTAGTACTACCGCAGGGTAATGTGAAAATGAAAATGCTCCATTCATCTACTGAAGTTAATGAGGCAGGAGTTGGTAATTTTTTTTTTACGACCCATAATTGGCGGTCGCCTTTTGAAACATTTATGACACTTCGGAGTCAGATTTGCAGATAGTTATTGCAGATAGTGACTCTTGGATGTGTAGGCGGGCGACACATGTCTCTCTTTGAAAAAACACATTTTTTCCTTTCGTGGTAAGTATGCAAATTAATTTCGAGTTAAATAGAGTGCGACAGGGGTTGACCTTGCATGAGGTATCTTCTTTTGATGGTCACGCGCCTCTTGTATACTGAACTAAAAAAAGATTGCTGAGCTCTTACTCCAATTAGTGTTCTAATTTTCGATTCAGTTTTAAATAGGTCACTATTGGTTTTCTTCCAAAGAAAATTCTGTATTGCACTAGCGGGTGCTATTGGCAAGATATAAATTGAGGGGAGATGAGGGTTTAAAAACTTCAAATTTCAAAATGTTATTATTTTGATTAGTTCGTAAAATATCATCCTAAATTTTGCATCTCAAGGGGGGGCGGGGGCAATACCGTCTTTCTTTAGTTAACTTTGCCATGGCCAATATTGGCCTAATCCAAACTGTTATACAGAATTGTCCAACTGACAAAATTCAAACGAGGATAATGCGTAGATAGTAAATTTACTAAGATTTATTTTAAAATGAAAAAATATTAATACTTAATTAACCTTTTTCTTACGGGTTAGATAGCATCAATCCTAAACAAAGAACCTCTCAAAAAGACAGGTCTTTGACATACCCTATCCCAAACAGTTCGATCCCGCTTTGTAGACATTGGCGTCCATGGACGCCAATGCCAGCATGAATAATGCCTGCAACTTTAAATAGGGATAGAGAAATTTATAATTCTCAATTCTTCAGATATCATCTCGTCGAACTTATGAAGTACTTTTAGGCCCATAAATTTTAATACAACAAAAATTAATACTTTTTTATTATAACACTTTTAAACTTTTTAAAGAACCTTGCTGCCCCAATCAGGAATCGAACCCTGGATCTCCGAACTAGCCAGCAGACTTTCTACAGTTGAGGTACTGGGACGAATTTGTACACTCTTATCGTTGAAGTGGACTCCGCATTCTCCACCCTCTAATGTCAGATTGGCGGGCAACTAGCAATCTGACTGACCACCTCCTGCTATTTTTACCTCATGTTAGCTTCTTTCTACCACTATTTTTGCCCAGGTTAGTACCCTGCGTAAACGTTACCCTCTCAATTTCAAATCGGCGCTCAATCTTCCAGAGTCCACTGAATCCGTACTAGTTGAACTATGGTGACAACTGACTCAGCTTCCTCTAATAATACCCCTGTTAATATATTTTGCGATAGCCTTTCTTCCATTCAAGCTCTTATATCAATAAAAAATAAATCTAATTATCTTAACTCCATTAAATCCAAAGCTCTCCTTGCCAAAAACCTTGTCAATATTTCTTAGGTAAAAGCTCACAATAATATATCTGGAAATGAAATTGCTGATTGCCATGCCAAAATTGCTGCTATGTCTGGTTCCCCTCTTACTATTCCCTTTCCCTACTCTCTCCTCTCAAAATTTTGTAAATCTCATATCCTTTATCTTAGGCAAAATTATCTTAATGATTATATTTTCACCAGGACTGGTGATCCGGCTAGAATCCTGTTTCACCTCCCTATCGTGAATCCTAATTTACAAATTTTTAATAAATACCTCATTTACTTTCTTACTGGCCATGGCCCCCTTTCTTGATTACCTTTCCTTTTTTATAAATTAAATCCACCTCTAACTGTATTTGCAATAAATTCGGTGACGTTGACCATTACATTTTCGATTGTCCTTTTTCTAGAAACTTTCATCTCTGCAAACCCTCCCCCTCTAATAAACCAATTTGGTTCTCTAAAGTTCGTTCAAATCCCTCTTCAGTAGATAAAATTAAAAACTGTATTCTTGTTGGCATGGAAATTTCTAATAAAGTGACTTAAGCTTATAAGTAGATTCTGCTCTCAATTAATTTTGATCAATGAATCCCTTTATTTCATTCTTATTAGCTTATTAACTTATATGTACTTATTGTGTTCCCTCCATATTTTCTTTAAAAAAAAATAAAAAAATAAAAAAGCTATATTAACTGTTCTTATTTTCTCGGTTCTTTCGTTTTCTTTTGATCCTTTTTATTTATATTTTTCTAATTTTTCTTTTCTAAATTTTATTCTAAATTTGTGTTTTTATTTTTCATGTGCCTAATTTTTTTTTTCCTTTTCATATATATTTTTTATATATATTTTCTAAATTTTGCTTTAAAATTTCATTATTTTTTTTAATTTTAATCTATTTTTATTATGTTATTATACCTCACTTTAAATTTTATTTTTCAATGATCTTTTTATCTATATTCGCAATAACCCTTTTCCCATTTTTGAAAAATGGACGTGCTTGTCAAGTTCAAATATAATGTAAAACTGTCTGTTTAATCGCAATATTTTTCATCAATTGTTATCTTTTTAGATCAAAATAAATGTTCGATTGGCGGGATGGTAGACCTTGGGTGCCTCCTGAGTGCAGGAGGTATGCTTTCCCGGCCGTGCAGCTAGCTACTCTAAACCCACTATGTGAGTCGTACGGTCTTCTTCTTCTTCGACCCAGACCGTCCGACCTACCAGAAAGGTGTAAGGTATCTGTTTGGACGGCCGGGAACTGCCACCCAATTTAGACCGGAACCCAGTGGGGAAGGCATCCACAGGGACCGTACCCTCCTTCCCCTACCACCAACCTCTCGGAAGGACTTACGGACCCACATGTTTAACGTGATCGTACTCCGCGTGAACACGGCGGCAGTACGGGCAGCGGCGGGAATCGAACCCGGGCCAACCGAGTGCAACTTCCGCGCGCTAACCACAGGGCTACCGCGCCCGCTGAGTCGTACGGTCTGGGGTCTTCAGACCTCCGACATCTTTGCACTAACCTACAGGGTTGATTTGTTCGTACGCCATTGTAAAGAGCTGCTCCAACCGGGAATCAAACCCTGGATCTCCGAACTGGCTAGCCGACGCTCTACCATCGAACTCTGAGAGGAAATTGCAAGCTCTTATTGTCAAAATAGACTCTGTAACTTATAATTACATATAAAATCCAAGATTAATTTTGGGATATTTAAAAATGTTACAGAAAACTATCAACGTATTTCTACATGTAAAAAAATATTATTTGTGAGTTTTATTAGACAAAAATGCGTTCATTAAACTTTAATGACTGCTATAAGTTTTAGACTTATTTTAAACCTTTACATATTAGTATAACTCGATCATTTACAATAAATAAAAACACTCCCATAACCGTTCTAAAATGTTTAGTAAATATTTCAATTTTTTTTTTTGTTTCATTAGCAATAGAATTGTGTCTGAAGTGCATTTTTAAATACATTGTTAAAGAGCATTTATGAATTATGTGTGCATGTTTTAGCAAAATGTGTTCGTTCTTAACGATCAAAACAATTGTTCATTAGCACCACCCAACAATTATTCACAACCCAACAATTGTTCATTATTCGAAGACCTGCTATTTATAGAAAAATACAAAAAACTGGATATACTTTAGGAACTGGAAATTTTGAAAAATGTTCGTTAAATGGGAGTGTCCGCTATTCGGAAGTGTCAGTTAACGTGGTCTTTCTGAAAACGTTTTAAAATGAACTACGTAAATAATTTATTACTTACAATTGTAATACTGGAACCGATTGGGTGGGTCTCTAGGGAGGAAAATCAGTGTCTAAGAGTAGGGGAGGGGCACTGATTTTTATAACACCCCCATCCCTCAGAAATCCATTGAAGTTTAAAGAAATAATTTTTGGAGAATAGGGAACAAAATATTTGGTTACCAACTTCCTCTCAAATTTTTTGTTCTGGCAGTGCTACTGGGGGTTATAACCCCTAAAAGCATTTCCTTGGCGAAGCCACAGCGCATAATACAAGATTGGAATCAATTCTTACCGAACTTTTGTATAAAATTACTTTCATTTGTAATAAATTAGACAGAAATGAAAATCTCAAACTTTCCCTTGGAACCGTACACGACTTAAGAAACAAGCAATTTCCGTTATTCACACACATCTGCGACTTCAGCCTATTTAAACATAATTTATTCGATGCAGAGTCAGACCAAATGCAGTTATGTCACCATAAACGTCTCCGTAAACTCATCTCTGCTACCTAATTCAATTTCCTGGTCCCAGAATTTCACTTCCCCAAGGTGATTAAAATCGTCTGCGGATCCCCAACTTATCACCGCACCTGCCCGCACGAGAATTCTTTCCATATTCTTGAGCTCAATTTAACAGATCTAAGTGAGACACCGACGACTGCTTTATGAGCGGTGCAATGGGGGTGGTAAAAGAATTAAAGTGAGCTCAAGAAATTTGTTCGAAGTTGGTGTACTGTTTTTACTGTTTAGTCCTTTAATATTATAAGTCAATTGAAATGCATTTTTGAGGAACTAATGATGACTGTATAGTAAAAGGTCCTAAAAGTAGAATTTGTGTAAAAGTTTTCTGAATTTATGAACGACCAGTAAAGAGTACCCTCTTCTATGGACTCGGTAAAACAGGGATTAAATTTCTTTAAATTGTAGAGTCCATTTTGACAATAAGAGCTTGCAATTTCGTTCTAGGAGCTCAACAGTAGAGCATCGGACAGTTCGAAGATCCAGAGTTCAATTCTCGGTTGGGACAGCAACGTTCTTTACAATGGCACCCGAACAAATTAACTCTGTAGGTTAGTGTAAATATGTCTGAGGTCTGAAAGTGATCCTAGTACGACTAGCATGGATTCAGTGGACTCTGGGATATCAAGCGCCGATTTCAAAGCGAGAGGAAAACAACCACACAGAAGGCTAATCTAGGGGATAAAATAGTATCAGGAGGCTAACCTGAGGTAAAAATAGCAGGAGATGGTTAATCAGATTGTCAATTACACGCCAATCTGAAATTAGAGAGTGTCGAATACAGAGTCCATCTCGACAATAAGATCTTGCAATTCCGTCAAAGTAGCACAACGGTAAAGTGTCGGCTGGCCAGTTCGAAGATCCAAGATTCGATTCCCGGTTTGCCCAGAAACGTTCTTTACAAAATTTGTAATTGTGATGAACAATACAACTTCGGCACTTGCGCGTAAAAATTCTCTCAAACTTTTGAAAATGAAATCACACTAAAGAAGTTTGTTTCCTCTTAGAAAACTTGCTCTCAACGAGATATCGAAGTTTTACAAATTCGGGATGAAAGCTTGTGTACATTTGATTGAATGGAAAGTTTCTTGTTACGGAGGTACACCACGGTAATACATGGGAAACATTAACTGTATCTCTTCGATGGGGTCGAATTTTGTGAAAAGTTATTAGCCTCTGAGGGAAATGACTTAATCTAGGGGGGATCATTTAAAAAACTGTTTTTGCAATAGATTCGTCATTATCCTTTTGCTTACGGGTGGAACAACGTCAATCCGAAACGAAGTACTTCTCAAAAAGACAGGTATTTGACATACCCTATCCCAAATAGTTCGATCCTCTTTTGCAGGCTTTGGCGTCCATGGACGCCAATGCCTATATTATATATATATAAATATATATAGATATATATGTATATATATATATATATATATATATATATATATATATATATATATATATATATATATATATATATATATATATATATATATATATATATATATAATATAGCGCAAATATCCAAGAAGTTATTGACAGAAAAGGCCACCTTACGATTTATTAAACGTAGTGTTTCATGTATATAATAGCCATTATAGTAAGTTCTATCAATTAAATAGTATTGAGCTCCTCTGTATATTTTAATAAGTGTTTTGTATTCCAATTAATAAGTTAAAACAAATTATGCCATAAACGATACTATAATGAAAAAATCTGATGTGGACAACACATGACTTTCCCTGCAGACTTAAATTCATATTTTCTTTATTTCTTTAATAATTCATTGGATTGAGTTTTTAATTGCGCCAAATAACACTGAATTTGCATTCTTAATTCGATTTTTGTTTTTATTTGGTAATTGGACATTTTTCCAATAGCGGCGTAACAAAAATGCAAGATATCTGAAATATCTTGAGAACGGTTAGTCCTAAAGTATAATGGAGTGTGTTATATTCTTTTCCTCGTCAAAAATTGCGTATAAAACAAGAATTTAATTGATACATTTTAGCATAGTATTTTTTTTTTTTTAATTTTGGCGAATTTTGCGGGCCATTTCGTAACAAAGGCAGGTTGTTATTTTCCGAATTGTACCAAAATCTAATCAGCACCAGAGTGTCCCACAAGTAACTTATCTACCAAATGCTTTGAAATTTGGTAAATTAGTATTTTAGCAGTGGATAGATGTAATTTTTACGGACCATTTCGCAAAAAAAGGCGGGTTCTGTTGTTACGTATCGTACCAAAAATTAATCAGCACCAAGGTCACACCCAAGTGACTTACCTACCAAATTTTATGAAATTTGGTTCATTAGTTTTTGAGTTAGAGTGGATACATACGTTGCACAGACAGACACACAGACAGACAGACACACAAACAGACAGACACACACACAGACGTCACGCTAAAAATAGTTTTTTCGTATTCTAGAGGTTTCGAAACGTGAAGATACGTCGATAACTCGAGTTGCGATTTTCGGCATGATTCCAATACTTTCCCTATACATTACCATGTATTGCTGGGAAAGTAAAAAATCTGATGTGTGCAGCACATGACTTTCCCTGCAGACTCAAATTCATATTTTCTTTATTTCTTTAATAATTCATTAGATTGAGTTTAATTGAACCAAATGACACTAAATTTGCATTTATAATTCAATTTTTGTTTTTATTTGGTAAATGGATATTTTTCCGAAATCGGTGTAACAAAAATGCAAGAAATTTCAAATGTCTTGAGAACGGTTAGTCCTAAAGTATAATGAATGGAGTGTTTTATATTATGTTTCTCTTCAAAAATTGCGTATAAAATAAGAATTTAATTGATACATTTGAGCATACACTACTTAGTCTTTGTTTTTAGATTTCGGCAATTTTGGCGGGCCATTGCGTTAAAAAGACAGATTGTTCTTTTCCGAATCGAACCAAAATCTAATCAGCACCAGAGTATCCCACAAGTAACTTATCTACCAAATTTTGTGAAATTTGGTCAATTAGTATTTTAGCTAGAGTGGATACATGAAATTTTTGCAGGTCATTTCGTAAAAAAGGGCGGGTTCTTCTTTTCATTATCGTACCAAATTCTAATCAGCACCATAATATCCAACAAGTAACTTAGCTATCAAATTTTGTGAAATTTGGTCAATTAGTATTTTAGCTAGAGCGGATGCATAAAATTTTTACGGGCCATTTCGCAAAAAAAGGCGGTTCTGGTTTTACGAATCGTACCAAAATCTAATCAGCACCAGGGTCACTTCCAAGTGACTTACCTACCAAATTTTATGAAATTCGGTCCATTAGTTTGTGAGTTAGAGTGGATACATACATTACACGGAAGGACACACAGACAGACACACAGACACACACACAAACGTCTACGCTAAAAATTGTTTTTTCGTATTCTAGAGGTCTCGAAACGTGTAGATCCGTCGAAAACTCGAGTTGCTATTTTCGACATGATTCCAATACTTTCCCTATACATTACCATGTATTGCAGGGAAAGTAAAATGTATTCATGTCGTTTGATGTTTTAATGCGATACGCATTTAATTGCCATAAAAGTAAAAGCCAATAGTCAAAGAAATATTATAAAATGTCTAATTAAATCAGTCTTAGTAGCAATTGAAAATGAACTTTTAATGATTCGAATAAAATGCCAATGATTTTCAACCAATTTCGTGGATAAATTTTATTAGCGGCCCCTAGAGCACTAAATTCTGTGACTTCAAAAACCTCATTTAATATTAACATGTTGATGATTAAAAATGTTGATTATGCTTCCTCTAAATCTCACGAGTTTTGGACGCCACAAATCTTTTGATAAGATGTTTTGTAAATAATGTGCCATATCAACGATATAGGAAAGTTATATATAATTACAAAGTATGCGTGACCTTCATTTCGCTACCTTAAATATGGAAATAGACCTCGAATGATTTTTATTTTCATTTTTCTCCCTTATTTATGGTCGAAATCTCACAGACATTTATATTTAGCATATTGCTAAAACAAAAAGTCTTACAATGACAAAAAAATGGATATTGCTGTTTGAATTTCTGGAAATAATGAGAAACCAAATAGGAAGACGGCCAGTTATGAAAATTATACGCACATTTGTTTATAGTATACAGTATTCCGAGTCTAATGATACTTTTACATTGACTGTACAACCCCAGAAGAGCAGTGTTTGGAATTTTTTTGACCGGCTGTACGCAAGTTTTCTGAAATGGTTTATGTTAGTGGGCTTCAAATTTTTTATGAACCAAAGGCTACATGTGCATCAGTTAGAGGATCGTTGGCCGTACATTAAAATACGCACTCATACGAATGTATGTACAGAAGTGCACACACTCATAACAAGCGGGGCGCGGTAGCCCATTGGTTAGCGCGCTGGAGTTGCACTCGCTAGGCCCGGGTTCGATTCCAGCCACTGCCAAAAACTGCCGCCGTGTTCACGCGGAGTACGATCACGTTAAACATGTCGGTCCGTAAGTCCTTCCGAGAGGTTGGTGGTAGGGGAAGGAGGGTACGGTCCCTGTGGATGCCTCCCCCACTGGGTTCCGGTCTAAATTGGGTGGCACTTCCCGGCTGTCCAAACTGTTACCTTACACCTTTCAGGTAGGTCGGACGGTCTGGGTCTCAACAACAACACTCATAACAAGCAAACTTGACCTGTACAAATATGAATCCGGCAATGATCTCCTATGCGCTTTCGTATTTTTAAAATAGTATATTTATCTACCATGAATAATTTTATAGAAAGTTTTACAAAATTTAAAACTTTGTTTTATCATGGTTATCCTGATACAATAAAATTTAATCCAGTTAGCGGGTTGCTCTGAAAGGGCAACTTGCAAGAAATTAGAATGTTAGACAAGTTATCAATTATCCCCAAAAATGCGTTTTGTTGATTATCTTTAGCTTGATGATTAGAAATATGCATTTTATTTTCCTAATTATTGATGATTCTCTATTAAATACTTCTTTTTAATTTCTAGGCATATTTTAAGTTAGGGTTATTTGAGTTACAACTTCTCTCTGTACTATCATTAGATTTTCATATTATATTTTTATTATTATATATATATATATATATATATATATATATATGTATGTATACAGGGTGTCCCAAAACCATTATTCCTTAAATATTGATCTTAGACATACATAATACATTACAAAGTTGCGTAAAAAAAGTACAGAATTTTATGAAATCGATTAAAATTTTTAAGAAATACAAAATTTTAATCTGTATGCGATTAAATTTTAAGAAATACAAAATTTAAATCTGTATACGGCCCCCGTACAAAAACATTTCCAATGAGTAAAATGTGTCCCATACACTAATAAGGTGATGTACAAATTTTCAGCATTTTATCATAAAAAGTCCCAGAGATATGAAAAGACAAAAATACTGACTTAAACCACTTTTTGATACATCGACATGGGTTCGCAGAGGGCAGAAATCATGTCGGCAGATCGCGTTTTAGGAGTCATACACAAATTACGAAAAAAAACAATGATTACATAAATAAATAACAATTTTGCTATTTATTGGTACAAAAGTATCTACACTCTGTAGAAATAATAACTTTACACAAAGATTACAAAACTTGTTCAAAATGTTTTCCATCCATGCCAAAGATCCATTAAAGATAAGAGGCAGATATTATTTGCTTATGATGCATTTCTGCGTTGCGCTATTTGCACTTCTGCAGTAAACATTTACATTTTAATTTGTGATTAATCCCTCACCAACTTTGTTTAAACATATCTCTGGGACTTTTTATGATAAAATGCTGAAATTTTGTACATCAAGTTATTAGTGTATGGGGCACATTTTACTCATTGTAAATGTTTTTGTACGGGGGCCGTATAAAAATTTAAATTTTGTATTTCTTCAAATTTAATCCCCTGAAAATTTTTATGGATTTCATAAAATTCTGTACCTTTTTTTACGCAACTTTGTAATTTATTATATATGTCTAAGATCAATATTTAAGGAATAAAAGCCGAGGTCAATGTTTTTGGGACACCCTGTATATATAAATACAGTGGTGCTCAAAGAATTATTACCACTCCGAAAAATTCAGTATTTTCATGGTAAATGTCGAATATTTCCTAATAAACCCAATATATTGTATCATATTTTTACTGTATTGACCTTTCTAACCAAGAAATGTGAAATACATATTGTTTATAGATTTACTCGAACTAGGATAATAGCTTCGATTTTTTGAACATTTTGTAACAAAAATGAAAAACGCATTATTAAAACCTAATTTCGTTAAATTTGTAGTAAAAAATAACTATTTTACATGTAACTTTCTTATACAGAACTTTCTTATACAACGTTCTTATAACTTACAAAACGATAGCATGCGCCGTACTGTTCACTTTTGTTTTAAAACAGAAAAGTCTTAATATATTTAAATATATTGGCAGAATGTTTTGCATATACATTAAAAATAAATTAACACTATTTTTTAGAAATTATCGTGAGACGTTCTCGAGATATTAGAAATGTAAGGATCTCTCGAAATTACTAAACGAATTACATGAAATACTTATTTTAATCGGCAACTGAAAAAAGCCAATTATGTTTTAGCGAGATCAGTGATAAAAGATAGCTCAAATTATTATATTTGTCGAACAATATTGTAATTTGCTTCCTCTGCAATACATGGTAATGTTTCACTTCCGATATTATCATTTGAACTATTTTTCAGAAAATTTAGGTACAATAATGGAGTTAGGTCGCAGACCCAGGCCGTCCGACTGGTCCTGGGACATGAGCAGCTTTTTAGACGGTCGGAAATGGAGTTAGATGAAAATTTTTACAAAGGCATAAAAGAAAGGGATAGAAAGTATCAAGGACGATAGGACAAACATATGATAGTCGGATTTTTGCTGGTGTTTAAAAGTGAGACTGATGTAGGCAGTCTCGAAAGGAAATCCTTTAAAAAACAGTTATTGCTCCAAGTAAACAGCTGAAATTTGCTTTAGATTGTAAATAGTAAGTGCAAAAAGGTATTTACTATATACAAGATACTTATTTCAAGGTACTTACTTATTTTACTCTAAAAATAGAGTAATATTTTAATACATTATAGATTCATACCATAAAATAATATTTTTAATTTTATATATATATATATATATATATATATATATATGGTGTGCGTGTGCATCATAAATTATTCAACCTTCATTTGTAAAGAAACTGTACGTGGTGAAGAAAAATAATTAATGTTTTTTAATAAGCACATTGATAAAATAAATCAATAAAACATTTGGAAACAAGAAATAAAAAGTTTTCATTTGTAAGCTTATTAAATTAGTTATTTGTTTAAAATTAGAATTAATTTAAAAAACTGGCTTACCCTGGGTGAAATTCGAAACAGACCGATTTCCAAATACTTCATTCATAATTATCCCATGCTTTGGTGGCGTAGTAATCACATATATTAACTCCGTCACAGGACTGTCCCGATCTTCAGCACGTAGGATTTTCTTCGAAAAACGGTAGCCAACCTTTCCATTATCCAGTGGTCCAATCGATGTTGCACCTCGATTAGTAACCAACTGAGGCAGAATGTTATCCACTGGAACAACTGCTATGTTCATCGTCACAGGATGTCTCCTTGGTTTATTCACAGTCGGATGCACAAAAAATTCTTGATGCTTACCATCAGACACAACAAAAGAAAACGAGTCCTCCAATGTCTCAGACCCATCATGATGATATGTGATCAAATTGTCAGCTATGTCAGCCATTGTGAAAGAACTCACGACCGTTGTCTTACCTCTCATGAGTTTACCATTGATCGGAGCTTGTGTGATGGTGAATTTGATTTTGTCTTTTGCGGTATCGCTGTCTTCTGCTTTTAATTCAAACGGAGTAATAAGACGTTGACCTCCTTCAAGTACTCTAAGTAAAGTAATATGCACCACTGGTTTCTTATTGTCAACTTCACTCATAGAAATCCTAAATGTCCTGTAAACAGAATTGTAACCATCACTAACCTCAAACTCGAAGCTATCAATTTTTATCTCATCATCACTGGTATGAACGTAATATATTTTACTACCTGCCAAATCTAATTGAGTGAATGAAGTAATAGGTATTCCTGGGTAATCGGTGTTTTCTAAATACCCTTTACCTGGAGCACGAGTGATGGTAAACAATAGCAGTTCATCATCACTGTTTAAATCACTCGTACTCAAGATATTGGTGTCTAGAATAACCCGTCCACCTTCAGGTAATTCCACACCTTTATTTATGACGTCAGGATAGATTGAGTCAATGCTTTCTATTGTAATCCAAAAGTAGCGATCAACATACGGGTTAAAACCGTCTGTAAGGTCAAATTTTAGAATATCGCGTGCCCCTTCTTGTCCGGAATGAACATACTGAATAAGTTCATTATCAATGTCAGACTGCGTGAAGTTCATTCCCTGTGTTATATTATACAGAGGCTGTCCAGAAAAATCCAAATACGATATCTGTCCATATTTGGGGACTTGACGAATGACGTACGTTATGGACGCATCCTCCGAATCTAAATCTTCAGCTTTAAGTGCACGGTTTGTAATCACTTTGGATTCACCAACTTTGATATCCAATCCATCGTTTATGACTAATCTAGGAGTTTCGTCATCTACCGGTATAATCATAACTAAGAGCATTTTGCTAGAATTGTGTATTCCATCAGTTACAGTCAATTCAAAATTATCGTGAGTGGTTTCACTATCGTCGTGCTGATACACGATGGTAGAGCCTCTAGCTATTCGTTCAAGGGTGAAATTTTTCACGACGTTTGTACCAGTTGGCATGTGTGAGGCAATGGAGCCGTACTTGGGTTCTTTTGTAATAATAAAAACTAATTTGTCCTTTGGAAGATCCAGATCGACTGCATTCAATATTGGTAGGTCAATGATTAAATCTGTTCCCTCCATGACAATGAATTCTCTGATGTAAATTTCGGGAACCTCGTCATTGGTTGGTATAATCTGAATTGGAAAAGATACAATAGGAGAAGAATTAATTCCGTCAGAACATTCGAAGGCAAATTTGTCATCAATAGGTTCCAAGCCTTTGTGGATGCTTTGGACGTAGTGAATGTAATTGTGAGATAGATCAGAGGATGTAAAAGAAGTAATTGGTACGCCGATACGACGTCTTTCTGAACCAGGTGCTGGAGAAAGATTTTCGATATAACCATGAGTTGGCTGATCTGTAATTATACACAAAATATCATCATCAGCGGTGTCTGTATCAGAAATATTTATGTGGAATGGAGTAATCAAACTCTTATTTCCTTCCAACACGCTAAACAAGTTTTGAACTTCAACACTTGGAGCTGAGTTATCAACAGGTTTAATCCTAACAGATACAAATACCTTGTCAATAGCATTACCACCAACAATCCAATCATTTGACAAATCAGAAATCGATAGATTAAAAGAATCTTCCACCATGTCAAGGCCTATTTCTGCACCGTTATGTAGATAGAAAACTCTGCCATCTTGCAAATCTTTCTGTTTAAAGCGATCTACAACAACGCCATTTACCTCAATGGATCCCAGATTTGGCAAGTCATCGATGATAAAAGTTATCATTTGATCATCCGTGTCTGGATCAGATGCTTTGATAATATTGTTAGTAACAGCACTTCTACTTCCTTCATCCACATAAATTTGAAGTCCCAATGTACCAGGAGCTATTTCTAGCTTTGGTGCTTCGTCATCCACATTATTTATTTTTATATCTACTGTTATAGGTATCACGTGAACTCCATCAGTAACCTCTAACTTAAAGTGATCTTTATCCATTTCAGAGCCACTATTCATGTAAGATATTAAGCCATTTTCAATATCTGGTTTAATGAAAGAATCACCCATAGCCATTTCTAAGGTGCCAATCTGTAAAACTCCATATATGGGAGTCTCTATAATAGTAAATGTTAATAAGGTTGAATCTGTATCTTCATCATTAACATCTAAATTATCTACAGACAAAGTAACAAAACTATTTTCAGACACTTCTACGCCTTTATTATGGATGATTGGAGATTTATTATCAACTGGTTGAAGTAGTATAACAAACTCTTGGTCTGGAAGAACATTTCCTGCTTTATCATGAACTTCAAATTTAAATTGAATTAACCGAGGTACCATCCCCAATTCGATAGGGGGAGGTTTATAAGCAATTTTTCTATGATTTATTTGAGCCTGATTAAATTCTATAACTGCAATATCTGTGTTTTCTGAAAGAACTATTTTTCCTGGATCCATAGGATTGTTTTCATCCGTATCAAAAGGTTTTGCTGTAATTTTAATTATTAGTTCCCTATCTCTTGTGTCAGCATCAGTGTATCTCAGGAATTCCCTCGCTATATCAGTCGTTTGAAATTCTTCCACTGTCATCTGGAGAGGTGTTCCAGGGTATAGCTCTGGAGGAGTATTATCCAATGGCATAACACGAATAGAGAATTCTTGCACGGGAGATTCATTTGGTGGTATATTGTCATCACTAAGAGTGAATCTTAAAGTCTCAGTAACTGGAGATGGAATATAATTTCCTGAATGTCTGTAAAATATGTTGCCTTCTATTAAATCTTGTTGCGTCCAAGATGATATTACCTTTTCATATAATCCATTCACGTTAATCCAATTTTCTGGATCTTCCGGTAACTCTGCTTGCTTCATCAAAAGCGTTCCATCCAGTAAAAAAGGCTGGGTCAACTCAAACTTGATGGAAGCATCGTCACTGTCAATGTCAGTGGCACTTAAGACAAAAGGCGTGAGTTCAACTTCTTCACCTCGAGTAATGGTCAGTCCTGTATTCACATTCAATATAGGAGCATCATCATCCTCTGGGTAAATAGTTACTGGGAATAAAAATTCCACTTGGTGCTGACCATCATTTAAACGAAATATTATATTGTCACTATAAGTATCACTACCATCATGCTCATATATGATAAACCCAGAATCTAAATCAGATGGTGTAAAATGTTTTACAGGATTTCCCAGTAATAAGAGCCTCCCGTGCTTCAAACCTCCAACAACACTGATAGTAACATCATCAATATTGTCTTCGTCTGATATCTCTAAGTTTTTGGAACTTTGCAATCTTCTTGACTGCCCTTCAAATAGAACAAGACCTGCGTTTCTTGTTGCGAGGGGAGCTAGTGTATTCATCGGATTCACCACTATTGTGAGACTAAAAGTATCTGATGTCAGGCCTTCTGAGTCAACAACTTCCATCTCTACAAGATAAAATCGTCTCTCATCGGAGTCGGTAGCTGGAGGTTTATATGCAATTTTGAGATCATTTAAATCCTTTTGATAGAATGACGTTATAGGAACGTTCTGGTCGTCAGTGCTAACTATTGTACCTTCGCCATATCCGAGAGGATTGGTAATGTTAAAAATCAGTTTATCTGAGGATGTCTCGAGGTCTTCGGCGATCAGGATGTTCGGAGTGATAGCCGTCATGACGAACTGATTTACGTCCATGAGTAATAAAGCACTAAAGCTGAGTTGAGGTGCAGTGTTTTCTTCTCCTTCCTTTATGCGAGTCATCATCTGAAAATATTCTTGTTTCAGAAAGTTTCCTTCTTTATCGCTAAGTTCAACTACCATTGGAATGTAATCGCGGTTTGGAGTTTCGTTGGGAGACGTATGACGGTATCTGGAATGGAAAAGAATAGAGATCAAAGTAATGATGACAATAATAACGAGAAAGATCAATCATGCATAAAGCATTGATTACGAAACACTCTCCAACTAAAATGCAATTTTATTTAAACATCACTAAAATGCGATAGATTCAGTGCTGATATATTTTAAATTATCACAGTACTACAATAATTTATCATACTTGAAACTTAAAAAGTCATCAAAAATTCCAATGCTATAAAGCGTCTGCTTCTTTGTGTAAAAGCAATGAATATTTCATTTATATCATTTATATTCCAGACTTCAGAGCTAAATAATTTTGCGTGAAAAAAATTCAGCAATTCTTATGCAACTCATCTTACAATCGCTCGATTTGTTTACATTCTGCATGCTTTAAAAATTAGGCTTCGTTGGGAAAATAATCAAAGTTTAGTGATCAATTAAAATAAAAAAATATTGTAATTGCATTAGCACAGAATGTAGATATAGATAATATGCAAATCTGAAGGGATTTCATAACGGATGCAACACTAAATATAAGTTTAAAAGAACTTCATCGCGTTTTTACACAGGGAAAAAAATGGATTCCATATTTTATTTTAGATTGAGTCACGTGATCGTTTCATATAATATGGGTGTCATTATTATTTCAATTTTTATTTAAAAAACTACCAAATATATTTTGCTGAAATTTTTTCGCACATTTTAGGGGTAATTTGAATATTTCATAAATTTTCGAAGCAATTTGTGAATTTTAACTCCGGTTAAAAGATGTTTGAAATGTCCCATAGGGTTTAATGTATTTTATTTTTTCAACCAGAGTTTAATCCTAAACTAATCGGGTGACATTATTCATTTTCATTTCCATATGTCCCACAGACCGTCTCAACAACATACTAAAATTTCATTTTGATAAAGTCATTTTTATGGCAGTTTTCCTGGGAACGGACAGACAGACAGACAGAAAGACAGAGTGAACAAAGTTATAAACACTGTACAACTATGTTGGACAGTGTCAAAAATCGGATGTAGCAATAAGTTATTTTCCTTAACTCCATATTTTTTGCATCTACAAATACTAATTTCCAAGTGTCCGTCTGTCTGTCTGTCTGTAACGCTTTTTTATGCCCTTCTCAAGTAGATAGAGACTTACAATTTGGTACACAGGTCGATCGTTTGATAAAAAACCCTGGAAAAATCGAATTTTTTAAAAATGTTCTGTAGAGGGGGTGCTCCACACTAAAACGTTCAAAAAGTGAAATGATAGGAAAGCATACTTTGCGATGAGATAGAGATTTCAAATTTAGTGTATATGTGAACCGCTCGAAAGGAAAAAAGTGTACAATTTCAGATTTTCAATATTTATATTTTAGGAAGTGCCGCGAACCGAAATGTTCGATTTGCCGAACAAGTGAGAAAAGCCTGCTTTAAAGTTTGATAGAGGCTTGAAATCTGGTACATGGGTTAATAATTTAATGACAACACCCAAGACGAAAATTTTTTTCAAAAATGTTCGTTTAAAGGGGTGTTCCAGAGAAAAACGTTCGAAAGGTGAAATGACGAAAAACCATGCTTCGAGATGCGATAGAGACTTTTAATTTGGGGTATACGAATAGACAGTTTGAAAGGAAGAGCACATACAATTTCAGTTTTTCGATATTTTCTATTTTCTACAAGGGGTGACGCAAACCCAGATGTTTGATTTTCTGAATAAATGAGAAACGTCTCCCTTAAAAATGTAAGAGGTTTGATATTTGGTAAATGGGACAATCATCTGATAAAAAACACAAGAAAACAGTTTTTCAAATCTGTTCTTTAAGGGGGTGGCTACTTCACACGAAAACGTTCGAAAAATAAAATGATAGGAAAAATATGCTTCGTTATGGAACAGAAACTTCAAATTTGGTGTACAGGTAGATAGTTCAAAAGAAAGAAAGCATGCTATATAAAATTTCCAATATTTGTAATTTTGGGGGGTTCCGCACAACAAACCGTTCGAAAAGTGAAATGATAGAAAACATGTTTTACGATGAGATAGAGGCTTCAAATTTGGTATATGAGTATATCGATCGAAAAGAAAAATTTCCGCAATTTCAGATTTCCCATATTTGCTACTTTAGGGGCTGTCACACACAAAAATGTTCTATTTGACTAATGAATGAAAAACACCTACATTTAAATTTGATAGAAGCTTGAAATTTGGTATATAGGCTATTCATTTGATAAACCAAGACTAATGGAGTTTTTCATAAATGTTCATTTACGAGGGTGCTCCACATAAAAACGTCTCAAAGGTGAAATGATAACATTGCATCCTTCAGTATGAGATAGGGACTTCAAATTTGGTGTACGGATTCGAGGGGAAGAAAGTGAGCAATTTCAGTTTTCCAATATTTTCTTCTTTAGGGGATTCCGCATACCAAAATTTTCGTTTTCCGAATAAATGTGAAAGGCGAATTATTCAAAAATTTATGTTATTCGTTGACTGTTTATTGTGGCACATAAAAGTCAGACATATAAAAGTCGAAAATAGTTAATTTGTGTTAGAGAATACCGAAACATGTAAATCCATAAAATAAACGAATTCGAATTTTTAATCCCCTTACAATACTTTATAGAACTTTTAATGATATACCTTATATGCTTTTAATAATATGTACTGAAGAGAAAGAAATAAGAATCAAATTGTCCTTTTTTAGATTAATAAATTCAATTTATCCCTGCTTTAACTCACGGTCAACTCCTGTCACATACTCTATATATATATACCGATTCTCATTTGATTTATGAAATTTGTTTGAGATATATCATGACCCCAAAAACAGACAATGCTCAAAGCAGATGATTCAAAGATTCCCCCTTAAATTCATCAAAATCGAACTTTTAACACTATCACAATCCATAGAAAGCATGGAAATAAAGACAAGGAATTAAAACTCCATACTGAGGAAATGCTAGTATCATTTGAGACAATAATTTAGGTGGCGCTGCGATAAAATAAACGTCCCTGCATTATATGTGTTTCTATCGTGAAAGGCTTAAAATATTTATGTAAACTGTCAATTTTGTAGAAATAAATTAGTAGCGCAATACAAAAATTTTTTTTTTATCTCCCTATATTCTGAACTCTGTCCCACAACTGTGAAAAATACTGATTAATTTACTGATAATTAGTAAATCTTAATTTTAAAAAAATCTAATGTGGGCAACACATGACTTTCCTTATATTATGCAATGAATTTATTACTTTTACAGTAAAAAAAATGGGCTTTTCTTATAGTAGATACTTATATTCTTTCCAAGATATTGAATTTTCAACAGAGTCGTCATTTTTATTGATTTAGCGTTATTTTAATCCATTTGGCGAGATTTTCGTTAGTTTGACAACATTTAAAAAGTCGCCAAGTTGGCGATATGCCGCCAAATTCGTCGCTGAAATCTCGCCAATCGTTATGGACGGAGAAATAAATTATTCTTATAGCAGATAAATGACTATTGGCGTTCAAATACAAAAGTATTACTCAAAATATATTTTCTCTTGAATGGAACGAGCTAGATCCACGAGAATGATGTCACCCAATTTATCGCATGATATTACATATGAAAAGTGAACATGTTTCTCAACAGTTAATATTTTTTTTAATTTATGGGATTTTTTCATAAATTTATTTGAAAAATGTGCAATATCTCAAGAACGGTTTATGCTACCGTTCTAAAGTTTATGTCAATCGTTTTCAAAAGAAAAATTACATAAGAAATTTATGAAATATTTATGTAAACTATTACTATGTAAACTATTACTTTACTACGAAATATTTATGTATGTCTATTTGTGTAACTTTATTAAAGGTTTTGATTTTTGGATGATTTTTTTAAAATTTCACTCGAAAATTTAGGGGAGTTCTGAACATTCGATTACGCTTAAAAACAATAGGCTTCCAGTATTCACGGATTGTGATTTTTGTACCAAATTTCATTTGAATCGCTCCATTCGTTCATGAGATATCGTCTCCACAGTCTCACTGTCACGCACACACACATACTTTCACACAGACATCACTTCAAAAATGTTTGATTCGTGATCAGGGATGCTTGAAACGTGCTCTCCTGACGAAAACTCGAATTCGAATTTTCGACTCCGTCACAATACTTTCCTTATACATTATGTATATAAGAAAAGTAATAATCAAAAATACATATACTCATAATACTATGCAGCTCTATTGCGACAAATGTCGCTTTACTAACACCAGCACTGCCTGGATATAATTCTCAAAGAGTTATGGCATTTTCAAGCGTGTCATCCATAAGAGTTTTATCTCCTATTTAACCCCATGATTGAAAGTCTGACCTTTGATCTCTGTATACGAAGCTTTCCTTTTGCATATACACTACGTATTAACAAGAAAGTGAAATTTTGATAACAGTTGACTCCCCCTGCAATTTAACAACATTTCAGATTCTGGAATAAACAAAATTGAGTTTTCTCTTAACTCCATCTTATTATAAGACAATGGAAATTACCAATTCAAATTACAGTACCAAATTTCGTAGAAATCGCTGACCGCAGCTCATGAAAATAAAATTTCTAATGTTTCTAGTACATCTCGTAATAGCTCCTAAGCAATAATTTTAATTCACTGAGTGTTAAAAGTACCATTGTACTGGGTGCAGGAAGTCCATTTCAGGGAAAATTTCCTTTGTATTATTATATTTCCTTCGTCCTCTAAGGGAATTTCTCCAGAAAAAAGATAGTAATTTTAATGCAGCTGAATAGGAAACCCCTACGACGTTACACGACAAAACAACTTTTAGGGAGTTAACTCCCCTTTTTATGCGGGGGAGGGGGCTATCTTGCTCTTTTTCAGAGATAGAGAAAATAGGTCAAATAAAGTTATAGAGCATTGCCAAGATAGTACAATCTGTTTACCCGACAGTAAAATCTCAAGAAAACACTATAACACCCCCTCCTTTCCAATTAAAACATCACAAAAATTTTCAGATGAATGGGATTCCTTGCATTGCGAAACGCTATGCATATAATCGTTCAGCACTAGCATTCCGATTTCATTCTCCAAAACCAAGGATCATTTCACAATATTCTTCATTAATAACATAGACACAGTTAATAAAATGGAAATAAAACAGAACGAAGTGACAAACACATAATATTATACAATACTGCAGATCTAATGTTTTAGCAACCTCAGATTAGTTAATTTATTTTACTGGCTTCGATTACGATGATGTTTACCGACAAATCGTAGTTCAAATAAAATAGTTAGCATTCAAACTAAATATGTTAAATTGTTTGTTATACAACTGTTGCCAGACGATTTTGCAGATTACAGAATTGCATGCTTTTAAATTATCTTTTTGGACTATTATCTGCAGCTCTTTTTCTGTCGCATTTTCGTACTAATTTGGCAACGTTCTACAACTGTGTAATTGATTTTTTTCTCTATCTCCAAAAGGAATCAAGATAGGCCACAGTCCTCCATAAAGAGGGGGGTTAGCACCCGCTCCCTTCCCTAACATTGTCTCGTCGTGTAGCGCCATATGGGTTTTCTGTACAGATGCATTAAAAAAATAAGGATAATTCTCTGCGTTAGAGAAATTGCCTATGATACAAACTTTCCGTCACCCTGCATATCCACCTGGTTTATAATAGTAAACAGATTTCATTTTATATAATAATTGTCTAACATGTTTTTATCTTTTCATACTCTCCAGAACCCCCCCTCCATTCCGGTGATCTTTAGATGGCGAAATCTTTGCACCCTAATAGTACTGACCTCGAGACAGAATATAACAAGATTTTTAATCCCCTCCGCACACACACTCACACACACACACACACCTCTTAAGAGGAACAAGAAAGATCAACCATGCTTAAAGCATTGATTATGAAACACTTTCCAACTTCAATGCAATTTTATTTTAAAAAGTCGAAAATGCAATACATTCCTCGGTAATATTTTAAAACTTATCACAATACTACATTGATTTATTATATTTGAAAACTTAAACCTTCATTGAAAAAAATGAACTTCATTCAAATGACGGCATTGAAATATAAATTGCCTGGTTTAAATATCTCTAAAATGCAATACATTCCACGGTAATATTTTTAAAACTATCATAATACTACGATAATTTATTATATTTGAAAACTTCATCGAAAACAACTGAAATAAATTCAAATGACGTCATAGAAAAAATAACACGCCTGGATCTCTCTATAAAGCAGGATTTCATTCATTTCATTCATCACAATACTATAATAATTTATTTTATTTAAAAATTAAGACCATAGAGCTACAATTCATAAACATTATGCTTCAAACTTCATCGAAAAAAATCGTCCTTCTGTTTATGAAATCAATTAATATTTCATTCATATCAGCCATGCAGACTCCATGGACTGAAATATTTTGTGTTACAGAGTTGTATTAGAAATACAGTAATTCTAATACAACTCATTTTGTGTTAAATGAGTTGTATTAGAAATACAGTAATTCTAATACAACTCATTCTACATATTTTGCTGTTTACATTTTACATAGGTGAAAAATACGCTTAGTTGTAGAAATAATCAAATTTGAATGAAAATTTAAACTCAAATATATTGTCATTGTGTTGTTTAGTATGTAGATGCACAGAATTTAAGCAAAAATAAAGTAGTTTTAGGACGGATACAACACTCAATATGAATTAAAAAGAACGTTAAAAAATCACGATTTTGAAACAAGATGGATGCCATATATCATTTTGAAGTGGGTCATGTGATCGTTTCATATCATGGTCACGTGATCGTTTCATATAAGATGTGTAATTATTATTTTAATTTTTATTTTAAAAACTACTGAATATATTTCGCTGAATTTTTTTTTATATATTTTATGGAACAATTTGACTATTATCTAAAATTTTCGAAGCAATTTGTGAATTTTAAATTCGCTTAAAAAATGTTTGAAAAATTAGGTCCCATAGGGCTCAATGTATTTCATTTATTCAACCCGGGTTCAATCCAAAACTAATTGGGTGATATTATTCATTTATATTCCCATAGGTCCTACAGACCATCTGAATAACATACTAAAATTTCATTTTGATTAAGTCATTTTTACGGCAGTTATCGTGCTAACGGACAGACAGACAGACAGACAGACAGAATGAACAAAGTCATAAACACTTTTCAACTTTGTTGTAAAGTGTTAATAATAAAATGCAAGAATTTCTATAAATCTATCCCGACTCTTCTGTTTTATTATGCAGCGTATCCACGCATATAATTTCACAGCAATTCAAACATTCGTTTTTGAATTATCCTCATACACACCTTACAAATACACACACAAATAAACATACACGCATAAACATACACACATTAGAACACAGATGGACATATTTGCAAAAGTGTTCTAAATGAGTTCGAGGGGGGGGGGGCTTACAACGTGCTTCTCCGTCAAAATCGTAATTTAGAATATTTTAGAATAACAATAATTTATCTCTATAGAACAAAAGATAAATAAATATAACAAATACCGAAGAAAATAACCTGTTTCGGTAACCAAAAAGGTTGCTTTCTTCCATTTTTTAACACTTTACAACAAAGTTGAAAAGTGTTTATGACTTTGTTCATTCTGTCTGTCTGTCTGTCTGTCTATCTGTCTGTCCGTTAGCACGATAACTGCCATAAAAATGACTTAATCAAAATGAAATTTTAGTATGTTGTTCAGACGGTCTGTAGGACCTATGGGAATATAAATGAATAATATCACCCAATTAGTTTTGGATTGAACCCGGGTCGAAAAAATGAAATACATTGAGCCCTATGGGACCTAATTTTTCAAACATTTTTTAAGCGGATTTAAAATTCACAAATTGCTTCGAAAATTTTAGGGAATATTCAAATTATTCCATAAAATATATAAAAAAAAATTCAGCAAAATATACTCAGTAGTTTTTAAAATAAAAATTAAAATAATAATAACACTTCTTATATGAAGCTATCACGTGTCCATGATATGAAAAGATCACGTGACCCACTTCAAAATGATATATGGCATCCCTCTTGTCTCAAAATCGTGATTTTTAAAGTTCTTTTTAATTCATATTGAGTGTTGTATCCGTCCTAAAACTACCTTATTTTTGCTTAAATTCTGTGCATCTACATACTGAAACAACGTAATTACAATATATTTGAGTTTAAATGCTCATCCAAATTTGATTATTTCTACAACGAAGCTCATTTTTCACCTATGTAAAATGTAAACAGCAAAATATGTAGAATGAGTTGTATTAGAATTGCTGTATTTCTTTAACACAAAATCATTTAGTTCCTGGAGTCTGCATAGCTCATATAAATGAAATATTCATTGATTTTACAAAGAGAAGGACGATTTTTTTCAATGAAGTTTTACGCATAGAGTTTAATGACTTGTAGCTCCATGATCTTAATTTTTAAATAAAATAAATTATTATAGTATTGTGATGAATGACATGAATGGGAAATTATTTATGAATGAAATGCTGCTTTTATAGAGAGAGCCAGGCGTGTTATTTTTTCCATGACGTCATTTGAATGAATTTCAGTTGTTTTCGTTGAAGTTTTCAAATATAATAAATTATCGTAGTATTATGATAATTTTAAAATTATTACCGAGGAAAGTATCACATTTTAGAGATGTTTAAACCAGCCAATTTATATTTCAATGCCGTTATTTGAATGAAGTTCATTTTTTTCGATGAAGGTTTAAGTTTTCAAATATAGTAAATTAATGTAGTATTGTGGTAAGTTTTTAAATATTACTGAGGAATGTATTGCATTTTAGACATGTTTAAATAAAATTCCATTGAAGTTGAAAAGTGTTTCATAATCAATGCTTTAAGCATGATTGATCTTTTTTGTTTTATATTCTTCGTAATCCCTTAGTTTTTTAATCACTTAGTAATTTCAACGAAACTTGATAGAAGGATATTTGAATTTAGCTGATGAAGTCGCTAATATAGCTGCCAAAATAAGTTGCTTTCTTCATTTTCTGTCATATTCTTCTTAATTTCCCCCTTTTCTATTTACTTTCATTTTTAAGATAGTTTGATGCGAATACTATTTTAATGTAGTTGATGAAGTAGCGTAGCTAGCTCATTTTGAGAAGCGGGTTGTTTCTTTCATTTTTGTTATATATCTAATTCCGTACTCTCTCGTTCATTAGTATCTTTAAATTAGCTCAATTGAATAATAATTAAATTTAATAGATGAAGATAAAACGTTAATTACGTTTGAATATAGTTTATGAAGTAACTAAATTAGATTAAAAACAAACAAGAAAGATCAATCATGCATAAGCATTGATTATGAAACACTTTCCAACTGAAATGCAATTTCATTTAAAATTTCTCCAAAATGTAATACATTCTATGGTGATATCTTTTACATTATCACAGTACTACAGTAATTTATTATACTTAAATATTTAAAACTCTATCGCAATATAAATCATCTGATTCTCTATGCAGAATCAATGAATATTTCATTCATATAACTTGTATTCCAGACTCCAGAGCTAAATAATTTTGTGTGAAAAAAATTCAGCAATTCTTATGTAACTCACCTTACAATCGCTTGAGATATTTGCATTCTGCATAAGTTAATATTAAGCTTCGTTGAAGAAATAATAAAAGTTTAGGGAACATTTAAAATCACAACTATTGTAATTGCGTAGGCACGGAATTTAGATACACAGATAATACACAGATACTCAGATAATATATGTGGTGTGTGTGTGTGTGTGTATGTATTCAAAGTATTGGAATCGTGCCGAAGATCGGAACTCGAATTTTCGAAGGATCTGCACGTTTTGGGACTTCTAGAACACGAAAAACCTATTTTTAGGAAGACGTCTGTGTGTGTAAGAGTGTATCTGTGTATGTTTCTATGTGTCTGTGAGGATATTACATCCACACTAATTGAAAAACTAATGGACCGAATTTCATAAAATTTGGTAGGTAAGTTTTTTGTGAGAAACCCTGATGTTCATTAGATTACAGTACGATTCGTAATAAAAGAATCTGCCTTCTTTGCGAAATGGCTGGCAGAAATTGTCTTTATCCACTCTAGCTAAAAACTAGTGGACCAAATTTAACAAAATTTAGTGTATAATATTTCAATAACCTACAAGTGATTTATATACCAAATTTAACAAAATTTGGTATATAAATCACTTGTAGGTTATTCTAGTACGGTTCGGTGAAAAGGAACGGGCTGTTTTTGCGAAATGGCCCGCAAAAATCGTTAAATATAAAAATAAGAGACTACCTGTGCTCAATTATATTAATTAAATTCCTATTTTATACGTTATTTTTGACAACAAAAAGAATAAGACTAACCCCATTACTCTAGGACTAGCCGTTCTTGAGATATTTTACGAGTTTTTTCGTAGTTTTTTCGCGTTTTTGCTACGCCACCTTTGACAATAAGTCCAGCTATCAAATGAAAACCAAATTTAAGTTTTACGTGCAAATTCAATGTCATTTAAAATACTTATGGCTGTTATTTTGTGCAGATAAACTGAAATTATTATTGAAGAAATAAAGAGAACGTGAATATGAGTCTGTAGGGAAAGACATGTGCTCCCCACATCAGAATTCTTAACAACATTGCAACAATGATTTATAGAAGTGAATGGGGATTATTTGCAGGCTATTTCGAAAAAAATGTAGAATCTAAAGATCAACTAAAAAAATGTGTGATCTATATTTAAAGATCCACCAAATTTTTGTAGAATAAAATGTTCTACAAATTTAAGCTGTGTACCAAATTTTAACTCTGTAGGACGTAGGAAAGTGCACTAAAAATGCCATCAAATAAGTATATCATGAAGAGTTATATGAAATTTTTAAAAAAAATTGAAAAATTGTTATCTACCAAATTTATTTTAAAATGTGAATCCTCTCTCATATACAATATGGTTAAATCTTGGAAAGATATTTATTATATAATATATCTTTTTTTTCTTTCTGGAGGATATCCCAAAAGTCAGAATTTAAGTGAATTTGTTTTCCCCCTTTATTAAATCATTTTTAATTAAAAAAACTACCCAACATATTTTACTGAAATTTCTTTTATATATTTTAGGGGACAATGTGAATATTTCCTAAAAATTTCGAAGCAATTTGTGAATTTTAAATTAGCTTAAAAAATGTTTGAAAAATTAGGTTCCTTAGGGTTCAATGTATTTCATTTTTTCAACCCGGGTTCAATAAAAAACTAATTGAGTGATATTATTTATTTATATTCCCATAGGTCCTACAGACCGTATGAAACACATACTAAAATTTCATTTTGATAAAGTCATTTTTACGGCAGTTATCGTGCTAACGGACAGACAGAATGAACAAAGTCATAAACACTTTTCAACTATGTTGTAAAGTATTAAAAATTGTTGATTTCCAAATTTTCATAGTCTGTTTAGTTCTTTTAAATAATTGGTATTTTTACAGTAGGTAATTCGAATTACCCAATTCCTATACCATTTATTGGTATTTTTAAAGTAATTTATTTAAATGTTATTTAAATTTAATTGAATTGTTAGTTGATATAGCTTCCGCAACCGATTACATGCTTCATTTTTTTTTTTTTTTCTTCCATTTAGTAGAATTTTTGTAATAGTTAGATTCAATATTAGTTGAATTAAGTTAATTAAGCTAGCTCATAAAACTTCCGAAACCGGTAAGTCCTTCATGTTTGTTATATTCTTCTTATTTCCAATTCTATTCAGTGATATTTTGTAATAATGTGGCTGAATATTAGTTGAATTAAGTTGATGAAGCTAGCTCATGTAGTTTCGGAAACAGGTTACGTCCTTCATTTCTGTTATATTCTTCTTATTTCCAATTTCATTCAGTGGTTTTTTGCAATAGTTTGATTGAATATTATTTGAATTAAGTTGATAAAGCTAGCTCATATAGCTTCCGAAACCAGTTATTTCCTTAATTTATTATTAACACTTTACAACATAGTTGAAAAGTGTTTATAACTTGTCTGTCTGTCTGTCTGTCTGTCTGTCTGACTGTCTGTTAGCACGATAACTGCCGTAAAAATGACTTAATCAAAATGAAATTTTAGTATGTTGTTCAGACAGTCTGTAGGACCTATGGGAATATAAATGATTAATATCACCCAATTAGTTTTGGATTGAATCTGGGTTGAAAAAATGAAATACATTGAACCCTATGGGACCTAATTTTTCAAACATTTTTTAAGCGGATTTAAAATTCACAAATTGCTTCGAAAATTTTAGGTAATATTCAAATTATTTCATAAAATATATACAAAAATTCAACAAAATATATTCAGTAGTTTTTTAAATAAAAATTAAAATAATAATTACATCTTTATATGAAGAGATCACGTGACCATTATATGACGAGATTACGTGACCCACTTCAAAATAAAATATGGCATCCATCTTCTATCAAAATCGTGATTTTAAAAGTTCTTCGTAATTTTTATTTAGTGTTGCATCCGTCCTAAAACCGCTTGAATTCTGTGCATCTACATCCTGAAACAACGCTATTACAATATAGTTGAGTTTAACTGATCATCCAAATTTGATTATTTCTACAACGAAGCCTACTTTTTACTTATGGAGGATGTAAATACCAAAAAATATAGAATGAGTTGTATAAGAATTGCTGAATTTCTATAACGCAAAATTATGTAGCCCATGGAGTCTGCAATATAGCTGATATGAATGAAACAATCATTGATTTTACAGAGAAGCAAACGATTTTTTGATTAAGTTTTGAGCATAGAGTTAAATTACTTGTACCTCCATGATTTTAAGTTTTAAATAAAATTATTATAGTATTGTGATGAATGAAATGAATGGAAAAATGTTATAAATGAAATGCTACTTTTATTTAGCCGATTTATATTTCGATGACGTCATTTGAAAAAGTTCATTTGTTTTCGAGGAAGTTTTCAAATATAATAAATTTTTGTAGCATTATGATAATTTTAAAAATATTGCCAAGGAATGTATCGCATTTTAGATATGTTTAAACCAGGCAATTTATATTTCAATGCCGTCATTTGAATGAAGTTCATTTTTTTGGATGAAGTTTTAAGTTTTCAAACATAATAAATTAATGTAGTATTGTGATAATTTTAAAAAATATTACCGAGGAATGTATCGCATTTTAGAGATGTTTAAATAAAATTGAATTGAAGTTGGAAAGTGTTTCATAAGCAATGTTTTATGCATGATTGATCTTTCTTGTTTTATTATATTCTTAATATTTACGATATAATCTCTTAGTGTTTTAAAGCAGTTTTACCAAACATTGTTTGAATACAATTGAAGAAGTCGCTAATGTAACTTTCCTAAACCGATTGTTTTCATAATTTTTGTCATTTTTTACTTTCCTTATATACATAGTATAATGTATAAGGAAAGTATTGTGACGAGGTCGAAAATTCGAATTCGAGTTTTCAACGGGAGAGCACGTTTCAATCATCCCTGATCACGAATAGAACATTTTTGAGGTGATGTATGTGCGTGTGTGGTGGGTGTGTGTCAGTGAGTCTGTGGAGATGATATCTCACGAACGAATGGAATGGAACGATTCGAATGAAATTTGGTACAAAAATTACAATACGTGAATACTGGAAGCCTATTGTTTTTAGACACAATCGAATGTTCAGAATCCCTCTAAATTTTCGAGTAAAATTTTGAAAAAATCATCCAAAAAATAAAAACCTTTAAAATTACGCAAATAGACATCTCTTATGTAATTATTCATTAGAAAACGATTGACATAAACTTTAGAACGGTAGCATGAACCGTTCTCGAGATATTGCACATTTTTCAAATACATTTATCTAAAAATCCCATAAGTTAAAAATAAATATTAACTGTTGAGAAACATGTTCACTTTTCATATGTAATATCATGCGATAAATTTGGTGAAATCATTCTCATGGACCTAGCTCATTCCATTCATGAGAAAAGATACTTTGAGTAATACTTTTTGTATTTGAACGCCAATAGTCATTTATCTGCTATAAGAATAATTTATTTCTCCGTCCGTAACGCTTGGCAAGATTTTGGCGACGAATTTTGCGGAACGTTGCCAACTTCGCAACTTTTTAAATGTTGCCAAATTAACGAAAATATCGTCAAATGGATAAACATAACGTTCAATTAATAAAAATGACGACTAATTGACGAAAATTCAATATCTTAGAAAGAATATAAGTATCTACTATAAGAATAACATACTTTTTTACTGCAAAAGTAGTAAATTCGTTGCACTATATAAGGAAAGTCATGTGCTATCCACATCATATATTTTTAAGTTAGAAACAGCTTAATTCTCATAAAAAGACGCATATGATTTATTTGACTTAGTATATACTATTTTGGAAACATAAACAGTGATAACTTGCACAGTGATCGTTGCATTATATAAGGAAAGTCATGTGCTGCCCACATCAGATTTTTTTTATTAACATTATTATTTCAGTTGTCTTTTAACAACAGGCAGTTTGCAAAAATTTAAACAATTGTTTAAGACGAAGTAAACTTATTGAAATCATCAATTTGCTTCCTTCATTTTGTTCCAGATACTACATATTATCGCAGCTTTTTATATGTGGTTACTTCTATTTTCATGCTTTTTACGCTTTCATCCTATTTCATTCTATTAAGGTTTTATCTTCCATATTGCGCTTTCTTTACAAAAGTTTGTCAGTTATAATTTAACTGTTGCAATTTAAGGATTTTATTAATCTTACTCGTTCAGTTTTATTTTAATTCTCAGATGAGTTTCGTTTTATATATTTTACAGCGTGGTATATAGTTTGTAGCGTGGTCACAGTTAGAATGTCTCTTGTCATCTGACGTATATATTTTTACTTTCTTATACTATGTAATATACCATAGAGAAAGTATTGTTTCCACGCAAATTTTCGAATGAGATTTTGATGCCAATATATGTTTTAAGCCCTCCTTTACACGCTTTGACTGTGTTTGGAATGGTGTCCTTCTGTCTGTCTGTATGTCTGTGGTCGATATCTTATGTCCCCGATAGCGGCCACAAATGGTAATGAATTTTCACGAAACTTTATATCCGGTATTACAATAAAAAAATCTAGAACTACATAGATTTTTTTTTTTTAATTCGCCCGAAAACTTCGAAATTTTATATTTCTACTTCCTCATGGTGAGAGTACTTTTTCTCATACCGAGAATACTTTTTCTCATTACTGAGAATACTTTAATGTCTCATATTGAAAAAGTATTGTTTTCGCGAACATTTTCGAATTCGTGGTTTTCATGCCAATATATGTTTTAAGACCTCCTGAACACGTTCTGACTGTTTTTGGAGTGATGTCGGTCTGCCTGTAGTTGATTTCTTGTGTGCACGATAGCGGCCACAAATATTAATGTATTTTCACGAAACTTTGTATCCAACTGTGTTTTAGAAAAATCGAAGAAAATTCGATAGAATTTTTTTTTATATATTTGAGCGAAAAAATTATATATTTTTTTAACATAGCAGCTTAGGACAAAATTTGGCATATGCATAAAATGGTTTATTTATGGTTCAATGATCCCGAGACTTAATAGTTTCAATCATTGTTGTGAGAAATAGCTGCGATATACTTTTTTTTTGTTCGTGACGTCATTAGCCCCCCACGGGGGGGGGGGGGGAGCGAGGAGTACATTTTCAAGTATGGTATCATTCAGAAGATTTTTTCAAGCCCTTTAAAGTGAAGGATAACACTCTATAATTGGAATCATTTGGACCTACAATACCGATTTTTCCAAAAAAATTTGTAAAAATTTGGGAAAAAAACAGCTCTTAAAAATGAATTCTGGTATGGATTCTGGCAAATAACACCTTCCGGGGTGTTCTTGTTTTCATCGATCTTTGCATGAAACATCACTTCGCAGTGGTATCTTGTCTTTTGACAAATACACGCGGTATCTTCTAAACTGATAAAGAAGGTTCATAGCGCCCTGAAAATAATTGTAGTCACCTAGATTTTATAGGGCGCGGTAGCCCAGTGGTTTGCGTGCGGGAATTGCACTCGGTAGGACCGGGTTCGATTCCCTCCGCTGCCAAAACTACCGCCGTGTTCACGCGGAATACGATCACGTTAAACATGTGGGTCCATAAGTCTTTCCGAGAGGTTGGTGGTAGGGGAAGAAGGGTACGGTCCCTGTAGATGCCTCCCCCACTGGGTTCTGGTCTAAATTGGGTGACTCTTCTCGGCCGTCCAAACAATTACCTTACACCTTTCTGGTAGCTCGGACGGTTTGGGTCGCAACAACAACCGTTATCTAGAAAGTATAAAAATTTGTATGATAAGATTTGGAATACTCCCAAAAGAAAAACTTTACTGTAAAATAGTAAAGTCTTTGTTTTTATTGAAAATGGTATATCAGATTTCATACATTTTCTTCACTATTTCAAGAGATGTGGAGTCCCATGTTGTTGTTGTTGAAACCCAGACTGTCCGACCTACCAGAAAGGTGTAAGGTAACTGTTTGGACGGTCGGGAAGTGCCACCCAATTTAGAACGAAACCCAGTGGGGGAGGCATCCACAGGGACCGTACCCTCCTCCTCCTACCACCAACCTCTCTGAAGGACTTACGGACCCACATGCTTAACGTGATCGTACTCCGCGTGAACACGGCAGCAGTTTTGGCAGTGGCTGGAATCGAACCCGGGCCTACCGAGTGCAACTCCAGCGCGCTAACCACAGGGCTACCGCGCCCTGTGGAGCCCCATGTAAAAGAGTAAAATTGTCATTATCTCGCGAATGGCTAGTAAATAACTCCTATAAATTGACGTTTTGTTTCGAAATAGCTAACAAAGATATTTATTTACAGTCATTTGATAATAGTGCATATATTATTTATCATGAATTTTACCATTTTATATAAAAATGCTAGCAATAACTCGAGAACGGCAAATGATTTTGTATTGTCTGCTGCTTTCATTGAAGTTATTTTTTTTAACTTAAAACATTCAAAAATAGCACTAAGTTTTCCGGTTATGTGAAATGATAACAAATGGGACTTTACGAACAATAACGACATCTATATATTATTCTCAAAACATTAGGACATTTTCAAGTTTTTTATCCATAGTAGTTTCTAGATCCTTCTCTCTAACTTCACAGTTTCAATATTTCTGTAAGCGCTCATCAAATGATAATGAGATGCTATCAATATTTTCCTTGCAACATTTTTTTTAACCAATAGTTTTGTGAATACTTTTTTAACTCCAAGAATATTGTAAAAAATCTAATTTCGATTTACTATTTTATAGAATGTAGTATACCCCGCTTACATGCATAGAATACTGTTGATCAAAATCGAACCTCCTCTCATAGAGTTAATGTTAAACATACCAGTTTAATCGCATAATAATCCTCGATTAATTGCATAAAGGCTGAGACACCAATCTTGTGAATTTCAATTTCAGTGTTGGAAGACATGGGAGGGAAAGCGATACATCACCAAACTTGTCAACCTCCAGCTTTTTCCCCTTTCTAGTTCAAAAGGTATATACATAATAAATAGTAATGTATTATGTATATAGTAATAAATTACTACTATTTAGTAAGTAAATTGTTATAATTTTATATTCATTATCTTAAAGTATATAATCAAGAGAAATTATTAATAATATTAATATGTCTACCAGCTTAACCGCATACACCGCTTAATCACATACAAGAGAGTAGTCAGGTGAATGCAATTAAACGATGCCAACTATATTTATTTTAATTGATATTTAAATTTAATTATTTCACAACATTTACATTTTGGAATCAAAATAAATAATTACTTTTATATGCATTGAGCATAAATATTTCAAATTGTATTTATAAAATGTTAGCATTAGATACTAAGTAATGGAATATTTTAAATCGTAATACAATTTCAAATATATTTGAAATTAAAATTATGTAAATACCCACAGACATTTTTATATTAGTTTTAACTTTTCAAAATTAATTACTTCATAAGATAAATTTAAATTTTTCATAGTCAAATAAAGTATTTTTCCTAAATAAGCTATATATAAATAATTTAAATAGTATTTATAAATTGCCAACATTCTTATTTAAACAGTGAAATATTAAAATTAAGCATTTTTCCTAAATGAGCTATATATAAACAATTTCAATAATATTTATAAATTGTCAACATTCATATTTAAACAGTGAAATATTAAATTGAAGTATTTTTCCTAAATAAGTTATATATAAATAATTTAAATAGTATTTATAAATTGTCAACATTCATATTTAAACAGTGAAATATTAAAATTAAATATTTTTCCTAAATGAGCTACATACAAACAATTTCAATACTATTTATAAATTGTCAACATTCATATTTAAACAGTGAAATATTAAAATTAAATATAGAATTTCATTTTTTATTTAAAATTATATTTAAATATTTCAAACGCAAAGGTGAAACTGCTAAATTTTACTACCGGAAATTGGTCTTAAAATATAATTTCAGTTAAATATATAGTTAGAAAAAAATTTGTTTGGAGTTTACATTCCATAAATAAATATAATACTGCTAGATTTTACTAACGGATATCGGTCTGAAAATATAATTTCAGGCGCCAAATTCTCCAAAGATAAAATTAAATCCCCCACAATTAATCGGGATATATATTTCTTTTTAATTTGTACCAAATAATCAAACAAAACGTTACCTGATATCTGCTTTCAGCATGTCATCACAATCCATCATTTCCTCGTTGAGAGGCACATTTTCCAGCTCACCATAAGCAGGCAATCCACTTGCATTGTTAAGAATCATCACTTTACACATCTGTTCATCTCTGTCAAAAGTGAACTGTAGCACTTTGCTATCAATCGGATTACTTATTCCTCCAAGCTTCTCTACACTCAGAGGTATATTCTTCGTCACAATTTCTAGTTGCTCAAACAGCACTTGGACGTTAACAATAACAGGAATGATCAAAGTATCTTCTTTGGAATCATATCGTATCATAAGTTTGACCTTATCCTGAGCTGGACTTCTTGCACCATAGTGGGAATACACAACATCAGTTGATCCAAACTGACATGGAAAGTTAGTTGGACTTAATTGCCCAGGCCTTTGAGACAACGGGTCGTTTTCGATTACTTTTATAGTACACCTATCCCCTGGACGTACTAAAATGTTCAAGTCCAGTTCTGGATCGACAAAGACGGAACGACCAAATGGTACGGATATTCCATTATTGACCAAAACTAAGTTCGATTCACTAGCCACCACGTTACGCCTGTATTGACCATTGACGATATCAAGCACTTGCAGGGTAACTACATACAGAAAGATGGTAATGTATTCATTTTTTAATAATCCCATTGTAGAAAGAAGCATTCAGGAGAAGAGCATGGGTAAAAGAGAAGGGACGACCAGGGGTGGAAAGGGATGCGAGAAATCGTCTGCTCCTGCTCTGGCGAGGTGATGGAAGAAAGTGAAGGAGGGATTCTCCAAGCACGTGGTTTTTCTGCGGACGGATACAAGCCAGGGGTGGAGCGTACAATGCCAGATCTTGTTTGGTTTTCTTTTTTCTTTTATCTGGTATTTATTTCTGGTTGTAACAGTTGTCAAAGAGGGTTTATGACAGTATCAATGATTTACTGAAAGTTTTTATGACTGCTGAAGATTTTATACGCAGAAAGAAGTTTATACCTAATAATATCTAATAGGATTTTTTTTTTATATTGGTTTTAGTATGTTTATGATCTGCAGTTTTAGACATCGTATTTCTAATAAGTTATTTAATAAATAAGTTTCTAATAAGTAAGAAATATATATATGTGCGTGTGTATGTGCAAAATAATACAAAATCGTATAAATTATTTTACAAATTCATTAAAAAATTATTTTTGATTTTGTTGCAAAATCTACATTTAACTCTCTTTACAAGGTCTCCATAAAAACACAAGAAAAATTTCAAGCCATTTCAAACTAATTTGCCAAAGTTTTAATATTTTAAATAGTTCAATAATACTTTTTGGAAAGGATGGGTAAAATTTTATCAACGTATTTTAGCACAAATTAAATAATAATGCAGCGTACAAAAAATTTTATTGCATTATTATTTCATTTATGCTTAAATACGTTGCTTAAGTTTTCTTCATTTTAAATAGAGCTGCAATTAAAAAAATCTGATGTGGGCAGCAAATGACTTTTCCTGCAGACTTAAATTCATATTTTCTTTATTTCTTTAAAAATTCATTAGATTGAGTTTAATTGCACCAAATAACACTAAATTTGCATTTTTAATTCAATTTTTGTTTTTATTTGGTAATTGGACATTTTTCCGATAGCGGCGTAACAAAACTGCAAGAAATCTCCAATATCTTGAGAACTGTTAGCCCTAAAGTATAATGGAGTGTGTTATATTCTTTTCCTCGTCAAAAATTGCGTATAAAACAAGAATTTAATTGATACATTTCAGCATACGTCGTCTTTTTTTTTTTTTAGATTTTGGCCATTTTTGCGGGCCATTTCGTAAAAAAACGCAGGTTGTTATTTTCCGAATCGTACCAAAATCTAATCAGCACCTGAGTGTCCCACAAATAACTTATCTAGCAAATATTGTGAAATTTGGTCAATTAGTATTTCAGCTAGGGTGGATACATGAAATTTTTGGGGGCCATTTCGTAAAGAAAGGCGGGTTCTTCTTTTCCGAATCATACCAAATTCTAATCAGCACCATAGTATCCAGCAAGTAACTTAGCTACCAAATTTTGTGAAATTTGGTCATATAGTATTTTAGCTAGAGCAGAGCAGATAAATGAAATTTTTACAGGCCATTTCTCAAAAAAAGGCGGGTTCTGTTTTTACGAATCGTACCAAAAACTAATCAACACCAAGGTCACATCCAAGTGACTTACCTACCAAATTTTATGAAATTCGGTCCATTAGTTTTTGAATTAGAGTGGATAAATACATTACACAGACACACAGACACACACACAGACGTCAAGCTACAACAGACAAGCACACAGACGTCAAAACTATTAGCTACGTCTAATAGTTTTTTCGTATTCTACAGGTCTCGAAACGTGTAGATCCGTCGAAAACTCGAGTTGCGATTTTCGGTATGATTCCAATACTTTCCCTATACATTACCATGTATTGCAGGGAAAGTAGAAAAAGCCAACCGATATAAATAAATATAATGTTTTTAAACATAAAATATTAATATAATTCAATATTCAATTTACTTTATATTCATTTTGGTAATTAAAATTATACATAACATCAAATTTAAGTCAGTTTTAGAAAAGTTTGAGCACAACCATTTGCAGAGTCGTAGATTTGTAACTCCATCTGAGATATGAAGTCCAGAGCAAAATAACAAAAATATAAATATTATCAAAATAACACGTATTTATGCTATATTTTTATTATCAATACATATGAAAAGAAAAAAAAATTGCATAATATAACATAGCTAAAATATTATACATTTGGAAATATTATGCAAACGATATGCAAATTACTACTTTTGCTTTATTTCCAAAATGTTCTGTTTTGTGTTGCTCAATTGTTTATGGTTTGCAATAATATAGTTTCCATTATCAGAATTGTGAAAGTTCAACATGCTGTTCAATTGTTCATAGTATACAGCTATGTATCAAAATTATATTCATAGTACAGGACTCCAGAATTAAAATTATAAGAGGTCTCAAAACTAGAAAAAAACGAAGTGGCTTATTTTTTGCCTCCGAAACCTGCTGTTACCTTTAAATATTCATCTTACGCTGTTATTAGCAAATAGTATTGGGAAAAACGCATTTATCAAGCATGACTGAAAGCTAATTTAGCAAAATAACTAATATTATGTAATCCGCCCCTCCCCCCCCCCCCCCCCTGCTCACTGCGTTTGCCAGCCCTCGATTTGCTGGAACTCGATGACTTGCTTCACGAGCTATTTCGTGTCGTCTGTCACCGGTGACGTTGATAATACCCTCGTTTAGGGTTCACCTCTTGTTCGCTGGTGCTCAAATTATTTATTGTTACATGTTAGCCCGGCTTCCAAAAGTGACGGTAAGAATTAATAACATTATAACTTATTTTTAAACAAGAAAGATCAATCATGTACAAAGCTTTGATTATGAAACACTTTCCAACTGAAATACAATTTTGTTTAAACATCTCTAGAATGCGGTACATTCAAAGGTGATTTTTTTAATATTTTCATAGTACTACAATAATTTAATTTACTCAAAAACTTAAAACTTCGTTGAAAAAAATGAACTTTATTCAAATGGCTTCATCGAAATATAAATCGTCTGGCTCTCTATGCAAAAGAAGTGAATATTTCATTCATGCACTTTTAATTCAGACTCCAGAGTTAAATTATTTTTCTTGAAAAAAATTCAGCAATTCTTATGTAACTCATCTTACAGACTAATATGTTTACTTTCTGCATCCATTAGAATTAGGCTTCGTTGTAGAAATAATCAAAGTTTGAGGATCATTTAAACTCAAAAATGTTGTAATTGCTTTGGCGCAGAATATAGATGCATAGTAAATACGTAAAAAGAAAGCGATTTTAGAACGGCTGCAACACTAGATATAAATTAAAAAGAACTTTAAAAATCACGATTTTTACTCCTGGAAAAAAAGACGGATGCCATATTTTATTTTGAAGTGAGTCCCATGATCTCTTCATAAATATGGGTGTAATTATTAATTAAACTAATTTTACTTTTTATTTAAAAAACTACCGAACATATTTTGCTGAAATTGTTTTCTTATATATTTTATGGGATAGTTTGAATATTTCCTAAAATTTTCGAAGCAATTTGTGAATTTTAACTTTGCTTAAAAAATGTTTGAAAAATTAAGTCCCATAGGGTATTTTACTTTTTCAACCCGAATTCAATCCAAAACTAATTGAGTGACATTATTCATTTACATTCTCATATGTCCCTGAGACCATCTCAGCAACATAATAAAATTTCATTTCCATAAAGTTATTTTTACGGCACTTAAAGTGCGAATGGTCAGACAGACAGACATAATGAACAAAGTCATAATCACTTTTCAACTATGTTGAAAAATATTAAAAATTATACGAAACGTTGATGAGTTAAAGTACGTAAGGTAAAATACAGCCCTGGCTATTATAACATGTCAAATACCAGAGAAAAATAGAAATAACGTTCGAAAAATAAACATAGCAAATAAAATTGGCATTTCTGCCTCAATTGCATGATTTGAAACTAATTATTACATTTACTACTAAATTTAAAATGTGGTATTTCTACTTGCAAAATGCCCCATTTTCAGATTGATTTTTTATTTGATTTTCTGGATGATATTACAAAAACCTTGTTCGAGCTTAAAATAAATTTTAAAGCACAACTTTTTCCCATCGCACCATAGGATTTAACCTCGGTACACCGTAAAAAAATATTTTCAAAAGATTTTATAATAATTTATTTTATCTATTATGTGCATTTTTATCTGTTTTGCCAAAAGCAAAATGATACATCAACACGAGTATGTAACAAAAATATAGCAGGGATTGTAAATTGTGCTTTAACACCGAACATCATTTACTTATGCTGTTTCAATTTTAAAACTTCTAAATAAAATTTATCTTTCAGTTTTTAAAAATAAAATATGTTCGGTAGTTTTTTAAATAAAAATTAAAATAATAATTACACCCGTATTATATGAAGAGATAACGTGACCCACCTCATAATAAAATATGGCATCCATCTTTTTTCCAAGAGTAAAAATCGTGATTTTTAAAGTTCTTTTAAATTTATATCTAGTGTTGTATCCGTCGTAAAACCGCTTTATTTTTGCGTATTTTCTCTGCATCTATATTCTGCGCCAACGAAATTACAATATTTTTTAGTTCAAATGATCATCAAACTTTGATTATTTCTACAACAAAGCCTAATTTCAATGGATGCAGAATACAAACTGATTGTAAGATGAGTTGTATAAGAATTACTTAATTTCTTCCACGCAAAATGATTTAATTATTGTGATAATTAAAAAAATATCACCGCTGAATGTATACTAATTTAGGGATGTTTAAATAAAATTGCATTTCAGTTGGAATGTGTTTCATAATCAATGCTTTATATATATTTGATCTTTTTTGTTTAAAAATAACGCCGAGGCGTATCGTCCTGAAATACCTGTGTACAAAATTTCATATTTTATTATTATAGATAACATACATTTGTCAGCTATGGATTCGAACACGACTTCGGCGGAACGTTGCTGTGTTCTTGAAAAAATATTTGAAGTTAAAAAGATGATAAATGTGCAATATTGATACAATTAGATGTTGCATAAGATGTAGAGAATTTCAACCGTTTGAAACCTAATCACAGCCTTCATCTCAAGTATTATTGCTCATCTTGAATGAGCAGAAATTTATCAAATGGAGAACAAAGACTCAGGAGTCAGAAAATCTGAAATTTTATGGAGACTTTGAAAAATCTTAGGTCCTAGCTGATTTGAAAGCACATGTTTTTTCTTATAATTATGAGGTAATGAAATGTAAAAAAGTGAAATCAGGGCCGTTACACCATCACTCTTCGGCAGTCTTTGTAATCATTGCTATTTATCCCAAATGGTAATGCTGAAAGTTTTTCTATACAAACATTTTGTCACTCAATGTAAATTAGCACGTATTTTATAACTACCTTAATAATACCTATCCAAAAACTTCTTACTCGAGTGAGTAATTTCTGCCTTCACAATATACCCACCAATATTTTTTATTAAAGAGAAATTATATAAATTTTACTTCTACCGTTTATAATTGTGTTTAACAATTATATTCATAATAAAAATCTTCCATGTTTAGATTTTTAGTTCAGATCCATTACATATCGTTTTTGTAATCTCCATTTCTTAAAAGATAGAGTTTTTGTTTAAAAAATATCAAATTTCGAAATGCAATTTGGCTTTAGTAAGTTTTTTCTCTATCCTTTGATTATCTTAATAATACCTATCCAAAAAATTCTTACTCGAGGTCGTAATTTCTACCTTCATATTATAATCACCAATATTTCTTATTAAAGAGAAAGCATATAATGTTTACTGCTACTGTTTATAATTGTGCTTTACCATTAAACTCATAACAAGATCTTTCATGCTTAGTTCTTTAGTTCAGATTTATTACATATCGGTTTTGTAATCTCCATTTCTTAAAAGACGGACTTTTTGTTTAAAAAATATCAATCTTCGAATTACATTTCGAAATGCAACTAGGTTTTTCCCACATGTAAGTAAGTTTTTCTTTATAACATTTGATGCAGGGAGGTTATCAGGGAAGGAGTAACAGTACACCCTCTCCTAGCGAAGTGTTTTGTTCTGCTATACATTTCCGAGGCTTATCAATGAAACTCGATGCAAGGATTCTAAAACGGGAAAAAATGAAGAATTACTGAAGAATACATTTTAGTGTAAATATTTTAGTGGTGATGAAATCTTAAATTTTACACCCCCTTGTCATCTCACTGTAGTATAAAAAATCTGATGTGGGCAGCACATGACTTTCCTTATATAATGCAATAAATTTACTACTTTCACAGTAAAAAAAAATAGATTATTTTTATAGTAGTTATTTGTATTCTTTCCAAGATATTGAATTTTCGTCAATAGGTCGTCATTCTCCATGTCGTCATCATCAATGAGTCGTCATTAATTTAGCGTAATTTTTTTCCATTTGGCGTGTTTCCGTTAATTTAGCAACATTTTAAAAAGTCGCCAAGTTGGCGACATTACGCCAAATTCGTCGCCAAAATCTCGCCAAGCGTTATGGACGAAGAAATAAGTTATTCTTACAGCAGATAAATAACTATTGGCGTTCAAATACAAAATTATTACTTAAAGAATCTTTTTTCATGAATGGAACGAGCTAGATCCACGAGAATGATGTCACCCATATTATCGCATGGTATTACATATGAAAAGTGAACATGTTTCTCAATAGCAAATATTTTTTTTTAATTTATATAACTTTTTGATAATTTTTTTGAAAAATGTACAGATCTCGCAAAAAATGCAAAAATCTCGAGAACGGTTCATGTTAGCGTTCTAAAATTTATGTCAATCGCTTTCTAATAAAAAATTACATAAGAAATGTCTATTTGCGTAACTTTATTAGCGGTTTTGATTTTTTGACATTTTTTTCAAAATTTCATTCGAAAATTTAGGGGAGTTCTGAACAGTCGATTGGCTTCCAGTGTTTACGGATTGTGATTTTTGTACCAAATTTTGTTCGAATTGGTCCATTCGTTCGTCAGTTATCGTCTCCACAGCCTCACTGACACACACACACACACACACACACACATACTTTCACACACACGCACACACACACACACATACTTTCACACACACACACGCATACTTTCACACACACACACACACACACAGACATCACTTCAAAAATGTTTAATTCGTGATCAGGGATGCTTGAAACGTGCTCTCCCGTCGTAAACTTGAATTCGAATTTTCGACCCCGTCACAATACTTTCCTTATACATTATGTATATAAGGAAAGTAATTACAAAACATCAGCCTCCACCCTCCAAAATTAGTCGTACAAATTTGTACTTGCACGAGTTTTTCTCAAAATGTATATTTTTGAGCTTGCATGCAGGACATTTCAAGAATCGTTTAATATATTCTTCTAAACTCTTTTGCTGTTTTATCATAATATCACTGTGAAAAAAAAGGAACTTGAATTACATCTGTAACATAAAATAAAAAGTTATAAAAAGATTTTAAAGTTACACTGTTTCAGTAAAATGCCCTAAAAAGTGAAATATAATTTTCAACTATAAAAGTAAAAAATGATTTTTAGCTATCACAACATTCTTAGTTATATGCGGCTAAAAGTAAAACCTAGGAGTGCCCATAAAATAATTGTATTTGGAAATTAACAAAAGCAATAGAAGTGATAACATGGCAAAAACATATATAAAAATCTGATGTGGGCAGCACATGACTTTCCTTATATAATGCAATGAATTTACTACTTGTATAGTAAAAAAAAAATAGATTATTTTTATAGTAGTTATCCTTTCCAACATATTAAATTTTCGTCAATGAGTCGTCATTTTCCATGTCGTCATCATCAATGAGTCGTCATTGATTTAGCGCCATTTTTATCCATTTGGCGAGTTTTTCGTTAATTTGGCAACATTTAAAAAAGTCGCCAAGTTGGCGACATTCTACTAAATTCGTCGCCAAAGTCTCGCCTAGCGTTATGGACGAAAAAATAAGTTATTCTTACAGCAGATAAATGACTATTGGCATTTAAATACAAAAGTATTACTTAAAGTATCTTTTTCATGAATGGAACGAGCTAGACCCACGAGAATGATATCACCAAATTTATCGCATGGTATTACATAAGAAAAGTGAACATGTTTCTCAATAGGGAATTTTTTTTTTTTATATGACTTTTTGATAATTTTTTTGAAAATGTGCAATATCTCAAGAACGGTTCTTGTTAGCGTTCTAAAATTTATGTCAATCGTTTTCTAATTAAAAATTACATAAGAAATATCTATTTATTAGCGTTTTTAAGAAATATCTATTTATTAGCTACTTTATTAGCGTTTCTGATTTTTTGACGATTTTTTCAAAATTTCACTCGAAAATTTAGGGGAGTTCTGAACCTTCGATTGCGTATAAAAACAACAGGCTTCCAGTGTTTATGGATTGTGATTTTTGTACCAAATTTCATTCGAATCGCTCCATTCGTTCGTGAGATATCGTTTCCACAGACTCACTGTCCCACACACACACACACATACTTTCACACACACACACACACATTCACACACACACACACACAGACATCACCTCAAAAATGTTTGATTCGTGATCAGGGATGCTTGAAACGTGCTCTCCCGTCTAAAACTCGAATTCGAATTTTCGACCCCGTCACAATACTTCCTTATACATTATGTATATAAGGAAAGTAAAAATGATTACATTCAATTCATTTAAATTTTGCTTTGGCAATTTGAATTTAACAACCGGTAATTCTTATATATACTTTCTATGTTATTAATTCTATTGTTCCTTAAAATCCTGTTAATGTCAAAATTCTATTCTTTTATGGGGGCCCCATGGTTTTATTTTAGTCGCAAATAACCAAGTTTACTGCATTTTACTAAACAAGTGCAACTTTAATAGAGTGTAACTTTAATTAATGTTATTAAAAAAGTGTAACTTTGCAAAAGATTTTTAATAATACTTTATTATAAACTTTTTAGATTACTTTTGTGATTTTTAAATCAATTTTTCGTCAGATATCTAATCAAGCCTTTTTTAAATGTTCTATTGAATTCCTCACGACCAATAGTTGTCTGTGTCAAATTCTTTGAATGGCGTTTTTAACTTACTTCAGTTCTAAAAATCTGACCTTTGGACTAAAAATTGAACTTGGATATCTAATCAAATGAACTTAGTTGTCTGTTACAATTCTTCATGACCGATGGTTATCTGTTTCAACTTGTTTGAATGACATTTTCAACATACTTCTGTTCTAAAAATCTGAACTCGGAACTAAAAATTCTACGTTCTAAAAATCTGAAATTTGGTAAACAGCTTAGTCCAGTGGAACATTTTATCTATTAAAATTTGGCAGATCCTCTAAAAGTAGAAACGATATATATATATATATATATTTGTGAAAGGGCTTTTGCTTTAGATATTCCCATTGTTGTAAGATAGTTAAAAGGAGTTCAATATCTGGCTTCCCTTCTCTCTCTCTGTGTTGTTGTTGAAACCCAGACCGTCCGACCTACCAGAAAGGTGTAAGGTAACTGTTTGGACGGTCGGGAAGTGCCACCCAATTTAGACCGGAACCCAGTGGGGGAGGCATCCACAGGGACCGTACCCTCCTTCCCCTACCACCAACCTCACGGAAGGACTTTCGGACCCACATGTTTAACGTGATCGTACTCCGCATGAACACGGCGGCAGTTTTGGCAGTGGCTGGAATCGAACCCGGGCCTACCGAGTGCAACTCCAGCGCGCTAACCAATGGGCTACCGCGCCCCCTCTCTCTCTGTGTGTATATATATATATATATATATATATATATATATATATATATATATATATATATATATATATATATATATATATATATATATATATATATATATATATATATATATATATATATATACATACACTCTTTTGCAAAAAAAAAAGAAGCACCATGAAGAAAGTTACCGTTTTTATTGAAATTAAATATGCGTATAGCTCATACACAGATGATGCATTGATTACAAAATCAAAGCCGCAAGATCCATCAATGGTTAGCAATTGCACATTGAATTTTCAAATCAGTAATTGGTGAATCCCCCCCCCTTGGCGGTAACGCATGCTTGTATATGACTAGGTAAGGAGTGATAAAGTTTCCTAATGTCATCCTGCGATACATTCTGTCAGAAATTCCTAAATTGTTGCTCCAGATCTACATTTCGGGGTGCTCGAATCTGGCGGCCCTGCATGTCGCATGCATGCTAGATTGGTGAACGATCTGGTGAACTTGCTGGCCAAGGAGCAGTATCAACAGCACGGAGACAGTCCACAGATATGAGAGATGTATGTGGTGTGGCATTATCTCGTTGGGAAATGGTCCCAGAATGACGTGCCACGAAGGGTAACGCAAACGGTCGCAGTATTTCATCAACATATCATTAAGCTGTCAAAGTTGTACGCAGAATGACTAGGGGCGACAGCTGCCGTAAGTGATAGCACCTCACACCATCACACCAGGGGTAATGGCTGTGTGCCTGTGTAAAACAACGGCTGGTTGGGACCGCTAAACCTGGCGCCTTCACACACGTACCCAAAGGTCATCTGCTAAAAGACTGAAGCAAGATTGATCGCTGAACACTATGCGATGCCAGTCTACTGGCAGCCATGATGTTTGGCCACGACACCACTCGAAATGTTGTGGGTCGCCGATGTTGTGGGGTTACGAGCAGACGTCTTAAAGGCCGCTGTGAGCGTAACTCCACCTCAGCTAAACGCCGTGAGATGATGGAAGATACTGCTGCGTGATAAATCCCACACGTCCGGTTTGGACGCGATAAATACCTATTACGGCTGTCGTGATCGTATAGACTTAATCTGAAAATTAAGAAATAATTAAAAGGATTGGAAATGAGTACACCAGTTAGATTTTAAAAATAACAAAAAAGAAGGTTTTATTTACATATTTTACAATTAAAAGAAACATGAAAAAGGTTTGAGCCCAAAAGTTGCTCCCTTGAAATACTGACACATCGTAAAACATTGACGCGCTGGATCATTAAACATTAAATATCTCGTGAATCATTAGTACACATAAAAAAAATCACTAATACATCGTAAAGCATTGATACATCAAAATTAAACATTAAATCATTGCTATTCCTCAATTACTATTTCCCACACCTACTCATCTGTGCTTCTCAAAAATTAAAAATATCCTAACAAAACTTTCAGGTTGAGATAAAAAGAACCAGGAGAAGAGAGAGTATCAAAAATGAGTAATGCTTGATGCCAAAAGGCCTACCTTCCATTCAGGATTCAGCAAGGGGTCAAGTACACGGAAGCTGGAGGAGCATCGTCTCGTTTCGATCAAAAGGTTCACTACTACACATCTCCAAATCTCAAGAGGCACTCCCGATCTGCAACTCAAAAATTTTCTCTCTCGAGAATCTTCCAACTCGCTCTCTCCTCCCTCTTAAATTTTTCGTTACAATATTTTTAGCCCCCCTTAATATCATTGGAGGACACCTGGACCCTCACTTTCAGTGGCCAGTCCATGACAGGAAGACTTGGTCAGTAGTTCCTGAGTTATTATTTGCAGGTGGCTGGAGTCCCACGCTCCTGCGTGAACATCTGAGCTTAACTGCGCCCCCAACGACCGCTTACCCACCGTTGGGTCTTCCTCCATCTTGAACGAGACCACCCACAGGCATGAAGTCCAGAATCCACTGACCCTTTCCGTTGCAGGTGGTCAAAGGGTAACTTTATAAAAATTGTGTGGAAACACGGGCACCATCTTTGTAGGTATGTGAATTATTTTAATGTTACATCGCATGAGGGAAAATGATGTAACATATACCACGGGTGGTATGGAAGAGGCTGTAGCAAGTTGAATGGCGGACAATGATGCCGTTGGGCCAATTCGAGCTTTTCGCTCAATCATCCGAACTTGCCCCGCATTCCTGCACCTTGGCCTTCCAGAGCCTTCATTCACCGATCAGTTCCTTACAGCAACCATTGCTGCCAGCACCTTTGCACAGCAGTGTCCCTTCGGTGCAGGTGACATCAAGCTGACAGCTAATTTAATTTGTTTGCATATTTCGAGGATATTCTGAATATTCACAGACATATATTGATTTTAGCATATTATGGCTATTTGATATTAGAAATATAAAAGTGAAGATAGATTTTATGCCATATGAAAGTATCCCGTGTATATCTGTATGTGAAGTTTGAAAAAATATGTAATTTGTTAATTTTATTCAGTTAATAAAAAAATATGATGTGGGCAATACATGACTTTCCTTATATAATGCAATGAATTTACTACGTTTACAGTTTAAAAAAATGTTATTCTTATAGTAGATACTTATATTCTTTCCAAGATATTGAATTTTCGACAATTAGTCGTCATTCTCCATGTCGTCATCATCAATGAGTCGTCATTAATTTAGCGTAATTTTTTTCCATTTGGTGAGATTTTCGTTAATTTGGCAACATTTTAAAAAGTCGCCAAGTTGGCGACATTCCGCCAAATTCGTCGCCAAAATCTCGCCAAGTGTTATGGACGAAGAAATAAGTTATTCTTACAGCAGATAAATGACTATTGGCGTTCAAATACAAAAGTATTACTTAAAGTATATTTTTTCATGAATGGAACGAGCTAGATCCACGAGAATGATGTCACCCAATTTATCGCATGGTATTACATATGAAAAGTGAACATATTTCTCAATAGGAAATATTTTTTTTATTTTATATGACTTTTTGATAATTTTTTTGAAAAATGTACAATATCTCGAGAACGATTCATGTTAGCGTTATAAAATTTATGTCAATCGTTTTCTAATAAAAAAATTACATAAGAAATGTCTATTTGTGTAACTTTATCAGCGGTTTTGATTTTTTGACTATTTTTTCAACATTTCATTCGAAAATTTAGGGGGGTTCTGAACATTCGATTGCGTATAAAAACAATAGGCTTCCAGTGTTTACGGATTGTGATTTTTGTACCAAATTTTGTTCGAATCAGTCCATTCGTTCGTCAGTTATCGTCTCCACAGACTCACTGACACACACACACAGACATCACTTCAAAAATGTTGGATTCGTGATCGGGGATGCTTGAAACGTGCTCTCCCGTCGAAAACTCGATTTCGAATTTTCGACCCCGTCACAATACATTCCTTATACATTATATATATAAGGAAAGTAAAAATGAATGTACAATGCTTAATTCATCCTATAACGTATTTGTTCATGCCACACATATGTATTTAAAATTTTGTTTTATCCCATTTAAAATAAAATCTGTGTACTAAAATGGATATAAATAACTTTGTGCATTACATGCTAATGTACAATTCGAAAAGGCAAAATTCTATTTTGTGTAAACATCCACTTCAAAAGAAGTCCAGAGAAAAATGCTTTTTATTTGTTTCTAGTCTAGTGATCCCTTTTCCTAGTGGATCTTTGTCAAAGGATTATGAAATACTTAAAATCTCTATCAACGTTCCCTTAGTATGTCAACATGTAAAAGGAACATTTAGAAACCTAACAATAAAAGCTATTTTCATATAACCTTTATGCTGAATAATATTTATATAGAAAATTAATATGCAGTTAAGAAAACACCTAAAGCCAGTTTGAAAGTAGCTTGGGTGGAAAATGATTTGGAGCATTGCAATTTGAAGCAGAAGAGATATAATTACACGTATATCTCAAAACTATATGTCGATAAAATAATATACAATCAAATATGAAATCCTAAATGAATATATCCTAAAACTGATTGGCATGGTTAGAGCAGTTCTTATATCATGTAGTATAGTCCTATTGAATAGTTGATTTCCAACTTATTACTTTCCCTACATACACAGAATAATGTATAGAAAAAGTAATGTGATAGAGTAAAAAATTCAATTCAGAATTTTCAACAGATTTCAATGCTTTGAGCAGTTGTATAAAATGTTTAACGGTGATAAAGGTGTGTACGTCTGTGGACATGATATGTCAAGAACTAAGTTGAAGACCCAGACCGTCCGACTCATCCGAAGGCATAGAGCATCCATTTGGACGGTCGGTTCCAGAACTAAGTGTGCAAGCTCATTGCAAATAGATAAGATTATCACAAAATGTGAATAATGGAACTCTATAAAGTATAAATGTGGCTAAAATTGGGGTACACTAAATACTAATGGCGGCTACAAGTCAATTCCTCAAATCGATCAACTTATGTAATAGAATGACATATCAATAGATCACAAAAGTCATTTTATTAAAAACAACTTTCATAAAATAAATATTTTTTATTTTTCTCAAATAAATATTAAATATTTGTTTAAAAGTTAAATCCAGAAGAAAAGGAAAAACTATTATTACCTTCTTTAATATTTTCGTTGGATGAACGTGACTACGATTATTTAGTATATCAATATTCAGATGAAAATATCTGAGCCTATGCAGAGATTTCAGTCTTCCTCATTTCTGAATTGAGGAAAGAACAACAAAAATGGATATGTAATAAATATCCGTATAATGTACTGAAGGGGTTTTTGTTCTGGCCAAGGCAAGCTTTCTTTATAGAGCTAGGCAAGTCCATGTTTTGCTTTCCCACATAAATATTTCTGATATTACACCTGTACGGTATTACGTAACTTCTAATAATGTAGACTTGGTTACACCTGATGAACCTGAAGTACAGTACTACAGAGTGTTAAAAATGATTGCTTCCAAAATGCTAAGTGATTCCACAGATGACAGATATAGAGAACTTTTTATGGAATTCTGGCATGAAAGTCATTATATATATAAAAATCTGATGTGGGCAGCACATGACTTTCCTTATATAATACAATGAATGTACTACTTTCACAGTAGAAAAATAGGTTATTCTTATAGATTCTTTCCGAGATATTGAATTTTTGTTAATTAGTCGTCATTTTCATCGATTTAGCGTCATTTCATTCATTTGCCGAGATTTTCGTTAATTTGGAAACATTTTAAAAAGTCGCCAAATTGGCGACATTACATCAGATTCATCGCCAAAATTTCGCCTAGCGTTCTGGACGGAGAAATAAGTTATTCTTATGGCAGATAAATGACTATTGGCGCTCAAATACAAATATATTACTCAAAGTATCTTTTCTTATAAATGGAACGAGCTAGATCCACGAGAATGGTGTCACTAAATTTATCGCATATTATTGGATATGAAAAGTGAACATGTTTCTCAACAATTAATATATTTTTTTTAATTCATGTGATATACTTTATAAATTTATTTGAAAAATGTACAATATCTTGAGAACGGTTCATACTAGCGTTCTAAAGTTTAGGTCATTCGTTTTCTAAGGAAAAATTACATAAGAAATATCTATTTGCGTAACCTTATTAAAGGTTTTGATTTTTTGATGATTTTTTCAAAATTTCACTCGAAAATTTAGGGGGGTTCTGAACATTCGATTGCGTTTAAAAAAAATCTGATGTGGGCAACACATGACTTTCCTTATATAATGAAATGAATTTACTTCTTTTACAGTAAAATAAATAGGTTTTTCTTCTAGTAGATACTAATATCCTTTCCAAGATATTGACTTTTCGACAATTAGTCGTCATTTTCATTGATTATCGTCATTTTTATCCATTTGGCGAGATTTTCGTTAATTTGGCAACATTTCAAAAAGTCGCCAAGTTGGCGACATTTCGCCGATTTTGTCGCTAAAATCTCGCCAAGCGCTATGGACAAAGAAATAAGTTATATATATATATATAACATATTAGATATTGAATTTTCGACATATATTATATAACTATTATTATATATTTATATATTATATAACTTATTAGATATTGAATTTTCCACAATTAGTCGTCATTTTCATTGATTTAGCGTCATTTTTATCCATTTGGCGAGATTTTCGTTAATTTGGCAACATTTCAAAAAGTCGCCAAGTTGGGGACATTCCGCCAATTTCGTCGCCAAAATCTCGCCAAGCGTTATGAACGAAGAAATAAGTTATTCTTACAGCAGATAAATTGGCGTTCAAATGCAAAAGTATTACTCAAAGTATCTTTTTTAATGAATGGAACGAGCTAGATCCACGAGAATGATGTCACCCAATTTATCGCATGATATTATATATGAAAAGTGAACATGTTTCTCAATAGGAAATATTTTTTTTCTATTTTATTTGACTTTTTGATAATTTTTTTGAAAAATGTGCAATATCTCGAGAACGGTTCATGTTAGCGTTCTAAAATTTATGTCAATCGTTTTCTAATGAAAAATTACATAAGGAATGTCTATTTACGTAACTTTATTATTGGTTTTGATTTTTTGACGATTTTTTCAAAATTTCATTCGAAAATTTAGGGGGGTTCTGAACATTCGATTGCGTATAAAAACAATAGGCTTCCAGTGTTTATAGATTGTGATTTTTGTACCAAATTTGGTTCGAATCGGTCCATTCGTTCGTCAGTTATCGTCTCCACAGACCCACTGACACGCACACACACACACACACACACACACACACACACACACACACACACACACACACATTCTTTCACACACAGACATCACTTCAAAAATGTTTGATTCGTGATCAGGGATGCTTGAAACGTGCTCTCCCGTCGAAAACTCGAATTCGAATTTTCGACCCCGTCACAATACTTTCCTTATACATTATGTATATAAGGAAAGTAACAATAGGCTTCCAGTATTTAAGAATTGTGATGTTTGTACCAAATTTCATTCGAATCGCTCCATTCGTTCGTGAGATATCGTCTCCACAGACTCACTGTCACACACACACACACACACACATACTTTCACACACACACACACACACACACAGACATCACCTCAAAAATGTTTGATTCTTGATCAGGGATGCTTGAAACGTGCTCTCCCGTCGAAAACTCGAATTCGAATTTTCGGAAGTAAAGTAAAGTTCGGAAGGAAAGTAAAAAGTATGTAATAGATAATTATGCTACATTGTCAACTGTAATGAAGATTGAAGATGCAGAAAATTATCAGCTAGTTTTGAAAACTGCAACTATTTCCAATAAAAGAAAAACTTTCTGTGATTAAGAGAAAATATTTGTGAATGGTACTTTGGTTGTTTATAAAAAGTAAGTTTGGGTAACTTATAAAAGGTATTCTTATTGTTAATGGAAATGTTTGTATTTTAACATTGTATGTGCATATTTATTTCTCTATTTAATTGTTTTTGAACGATGATTAAAGTCATCAGTAAGAGTGTTTTCTTTTTCAATTCATTATAAAAATGCTTGCACTAAATAATAAATAATACATCTAATTAATAAAAATGTGGATCTATTCTTAGAATTTGAAATGTCAGCTATATTTAATTTTTCGTGTTGTTGCTAAGATAGCTGTATGTTACAATGGTAGAAGTTTATCTTGGTAGCTTGCAATACCCCTGCTCAAGATCTATAAAAATCACGATTTTTCGTGAAATTCTATAAATTTCAAGAAAATTATTGAATGCTGATATGTTAGCTCTTTTCATGTGATATATTAGCTCTTAATGTCTCCAAATCAAAACATTTTTAAAAGCCACATTTGTTATTATGTTTTCAAATGTTCATATAAAGCAAATTGTTTGGTTCAAACATCTTTTATGAAATATGAGCAAATAAGAAAGGTTTAAGATAAGGAAAACTTAAACGTAATTAAGCAAAGCACACATAAAATGCCAACAATGAATTACTGGAACGAATTACCCGGGTCATAAATAAGTGCCAGATGCATACATAATACCAACATACATAATACCAAATCTGCAAATGGTACGGGGGTTTTCTGGGATTATGATTTCTCCTGTTTTTTAATGAAAATCTTGGTTTGGGACAATTATTTTAAAATTCCTTAGAATTATTGATTTTTCAATAAAAATTCTTTGTAAAAGGGAATTTGGATAGAATTTTTCGCTGCCATTTTGCTTTTTCTGCATGAACCTGGCATCCACAGACTAATATAGTACTGTGCTGGCACCACCACAGAGCAGAATTTAAAAATCACATTTATTATTTAAAGTTTATAAATGAGAATTTCCGCATTTAAAATTTACTGAAATATATTGCATCACATTTTTATTTCCAGTCTTAATTTGTCACATTTTATCCTCAATCACGTCAAAAAAAATAGGGGGGAGGGGGGAATTCGTAAAAAATTTTCGACGTCATTTTCACAAACTATTCACTCATGATTCCAAAAGTATCTACTTTCATCCATGTTTAGCTTCAAATTACTGCAAAAGAAGTACAATATTCATTTTTTCCGTAACATTCCATATAATGAAATCATTATTAACTAACATTTTCTAATTTTACAATTTATATTTTTACATTTTTATATTTTTACATTTTACATAGGAATATAGAATTATTTTTTTCTTTTAAATATACTCCAAATAGTGATTTTCCAATAGATTTTTCATCCCCTTATAACTTTCATACGTACATAGTATAATAGGGAAAGCATTGTGACATTGTGACGGAATTTGAATTCGAATTTTTGACGGAAGGTCAAGTATCCATGAACTGGAGTCAAATATTTTTTAAATGATGTTTGTCTGTGTATAAGTATGCTGGTGTGTGTATATGTGCGTCCGTGAATATATATATATATATATATATATATATATATATATATTATAAAAATGTAATAATAAAAGTTTCAAGTAATATTAACATCACCATAGAAGCAAAACCAAGACCATAATGCCGATAAGAGAAAACAGCAGCTCTGACCCAAATGCCATGATTAATCAGAATTAAATTCATCTTCAGCTCTGAATATTTAATTCTAATTAACCCAAACAAATGCTTGTTTCAGATTGAGCAATAGTACATTACTATAAATGCTAAACTCAGACTACAAGCATCAAAAGATGAAAAAAAGAAGATAAGAAAATTACCATGTGGCATGAACCCTTCTTCTTTCACCACGTGTATACGCGATCAACCTCAACAACTTCAATTATCTAGAATCACCGGAATAAACGAGTCGAAATACAACCAGGGAGGCAGTACGAATGTCCACAGCGACACTCCCAGATCTGTCCAGTGAGTCAGAGCAGGTGACAGGACTATTACCCGCATAAGCAAAAAGGAATATGAACATAAAGCAAAGATGAAAATTCTTACTAAACAAGAGTTTCGTTGAAGAAATGGATAAACGAGGATGGCACTATACACCATTATAAGGGCTCTCAAATCGTAGTTTCAAACTGGCTAAAGTTACAATTTTTTTTAGCGAAAATAAAATTGAAAACATTAATATTAATGTATCCTATTTTCCGATGTTTTAATTTTTTTTTATTTTTTTTAATATATATATATATATATATATATAATATTTTCATCTTCTTATCTTGCAGCTTTAACTGTAGAATATCTCATTTTATTGCTTTTACGCAGTACGGTTTTTATTACTCTCTTTGGCAACAGCAAAACACATCTTTTCATTTCTGCATATGGCAACATTGGTCTAGTCATATTTTGCTCGTCATGGTTGTACTAATGAAGTGTATTTTAAAGTATTTATGTTTCCTTTATTTTTCCAATCTACATGCTTGTCGTCCATATAACACAAGTTTATAAATAAAATCTATCTTGTGTTTCAGAAACAAGCATTTTTGTGTTCATTTCGAAGGGATATATGGACTTGACAAGAATTTTTTCGAAATGAACTTATCTTAAGCCTAAAGCTCTTCATGTGCAAGCTTTTTTGCTTGATTTTTTGTTTTCCTATTTTCATTCCTCACCCTTGGAAATTTGTTGATTGTCTTTGTCTTTATGACCTGCATTACGCTTTATAATTTCCTCTTTATGGTTGAATTTCTTTTATTTCTTTGTATTTTGTAGAAAATTTTGGGATAGTGTATTATGAGTTACTACTTACATTCTAACATTGGATTTACAATTTTATATATATATATATATATATATATACATATATATATATATTAAAAAGATGAAATAATAACCAAAACCAAGTTATTAATGACAAAACATTGGAACAAAAAAAAACACCAAAACAGTTAAAACACAGCTACCATACCGAAAAATAGAAATGAACAGCACTAGGCTTAATTTGGAGTTTAATTTAAGTTAGTCTCCGCATCAGGTCTGAGCATTGGTCAACCCAAATTACCCCAAACAAATGTTTGTTTCAGATATGGCAATAGTTAGTTACTATAAATACCATGGTTTAGACTACAAGCATAAATAGAAGGGGTGGGGGGGGGGGATATTAAGAAATCAAGTATAACCATGAGGCAGTATTCCTGAATAAAAGTGCTGTACAGGTTAGGAGATGACACCGAAAGGACAGAAAGTTGAGATACGTTCAGGAAATGTGAAGAAAAATAAGCCATGGAACAATATATATACCTTCAAATTATAACAATGGCTGTTACGTATTCGTAACAATATGATGTCACTTCCTTTACATACTTCCGTTTCCTCGCCGTCGCATTTCTTTTATGAGTTATTCCTTACCCTGAGCCCTAAGAGGTATCACAAAAGAAATATATCTTTAAAATATTTCATATCCAAGTTAGTTTTATAAAATATTCCATTAAATTCTTTAAAAGTTTCTTTTACAAGTTGGCAACAGTTTAGAGACGCCGATTATGCATTTGGCTTATCTGTTTTATTATAAGCTAATTTCGTACCATTAACAAAAGCATAGTTCAAATTATATATTTCCCCCATATACTGTATGAACCATCATTATTATTTCGAAGAATTAGTATTGTTTTAAAAAGGAAATAATTCTATAAAAAATCTCAAAATTCTAATCATGGGAATTACTAAAAATTCTATCTAATTCTTGTTTCTTCACATAAATGTATTTACACATAAAATGTAATAGCAGTAAGTGCATTTGTTCTTGAGTTACCGTGTGCGCACCCCCTACGCAAACACAGATATACACTCACACGCACATAGACGAACATATTTTTAAAAGTGTTCAAATTCATTCAAGAGATCTTAAAACGTGCTAATCCATCAAAATTGAGAATTTTCAAGAAAATAAAGCTTTTCCTATAGAAAAATATAAGAAATGTAAAAGTATATAAGGATGACAAAAGGAGTGTAATTTTCTCATATTTATTATTTTGGCGATAAAGAACACAAGCATGCACTCTATCCGCAAAGAAACAATAATAATAATAATAATAATAATAATAAAATAAGTCACTCTCTCCGAAAGTCTTTGCTTTACGACCGTTTAAAATCCTAACTATCAATTTTAGAAGTTTTTATCGCAAAAACGTGATTTTGTTTCAGGGAATGATTATACTCTTACAATCTTGTATTTAAAAAATCCAAATCTCTATCTGTAAAACTAGCGATTTTAAATTTTTGAATTTTAAATCCTACTACTGAAGCACTAGTCGTGTAGAATTCTTGGCTTTGCGAACGAGACGCTTTGTATGATTTTACCACCGTGCCTTGAATGAAATTCGAGCCGCAATTAATCTCCATGCGTTTTAAAGTGATTTTAAAGATTGAAAAGGAAATTCGAACCTATAAAATAACTAAAAAGCAATTTAAAAATTTAAAAAAAAAAAAATAACGCTGAGGTGCACCTTCCAGGGTCCTCAAGTACTCGTGTACTAAATTTCATGGCCGTACGAAACTTAGATTTATCACTACAGACTGCACACATGCACATATATCTTCTTTTATTATGTAAGATGCTTTCTACATATCCAAACCTGCTTAAATACTAAGTTTTATTCATATTTGTCAACATACAATTCAATTAATAGTAATAAATACCAGAATATTATTTAGAACTTTTTCTTTTTAATATAATATCCCCTTTTATTTCGTTCAAAGATAAAAAAATGTTAATCTTCGACCATATCCAAATCATAAGCCGTCATACAACCTAATGTTCAACAAGCATTCACTGTGACAAGTTAGATCTAAAGTCTAGATCTTAGAGAACGATACCTTTCACCTTGCTCTTTGAATATCTTACATCCAAAGGATACATGTGCCATCACTCAACGTAACGTAAAACGGGAAAACTCCGTCTCAATTTGTCAGGAGCCGGCTCAAACATCGGTAATGGGTGTTAACATCGAGGTTCTCTTTCTTTGGCGATGAATGATCTGACCGTAATGGAGACTGTCAAATATAAGAAGAGGTTTTGATATATGTAAGTTAAATCATAAAGACATGGAGTTGAGGATGCCAATCGACTTTCCGATACTTTTATATTCCCTATATGTTACATCTATTTGGAAGGATGAATGGAGAAAAAATATATGTATTGCGAGCATCTGAGTAGCTAGAAATTTTAGCCCCTTATACAAAATATATAATAGGAGGTCCCAAAATTTTTGTTTTTCTAAAAAGGAAAATTTTGATAGCTAAAATTTTAGTTTTGACCCCTGAAAATAAAAACATTTAAAAAATACTTTTATTTTGTAGGCTTAAATTTTGTGGTCACAAATTTGCTCCCAGCCCAAGTTTCAATATTCCCAAAATTGAAAGTTTTGCACTAAAAAAATAAAAGCACTTCAGAAAATGATTTTATTTGTGGGACCATTTTCATAAGAGAAAAAAAAACTGAATTTTTTTTGGTATTTTCATTAATTTCTCATCTGATTCCGCTAGTTTTATTTAAAATTTTGTCAGCCATAAGTCAATTACTTATGGCTGACTCAAACTTATTTTCAAATGTGTTAAAACAGCTTGACAAACAATTCACTGCTTCAGCTTATATAATTAAAAGAAAAACGTTAGAACCTTTGACCATGACCTAGCTAGCTGTCATTTAAACACACGCACACTTCGTCCTAGCAACCTCCTCGCACTTGATAGGGCCCCACTTTTTCCAAACTTTCAGAAAAAATGTTAATCTATATTCAACAAAATAAAATTTTTAAGAATAAAATTGTTTTGTTCAGAGCGCCCCCCCCCCCCCCAAATACCACATCCAGTTCTAGGCTAAAAAAATTGTTCCTCTCAGACAAAAAATTTTAAAATGCACATCCGAAGCACCAAATGATACAATCACTAGAATCATGCTCTCATGACAGATAACAGCATCCATGGATCGGTTTCGCGATCGCCAGTAGAGAATAACCGATGCTCTTGCAATGCCAGCAAGAAAACTTTGCCATGCACCACATTTTTTGCCAACCTCTATGAGGACCCACAATTTCAGACCTACAACGAGGAAGACTTTAAATTTGAAGACAACCGGACACAATTTCAATCCGGATCTGGCAGGACTAAATTCGTCAGTTTTCGTTAAATTTCATAAATTGCGACAATTGGCAAATTTTCCTGCTGCAAATGAAGGTATCAGGTATTTCATGTTTACGAGCATAAAGGCGGTTCGTAGTAGTAATTATTTGCAATGTAAAAGCATTTCTATCTTTGAAAACGCTCCCTTATAAGTATAATCTGCGAGTACAATCATTAGAATTCAAGAGAAAATTTTAAATTGTTAACCGTCTGATAGATGTCACTAGAACAGTAAAAGATACCATTTTGATTTTAAAAAAACTATAAAAATACTGTCCATTGATAGATGTCAATAATAACTGATCAATAATATAAAATATCAACTTTCTTGGATCACTAATAGTGTTTGTTCTTTCTTATTCGTAACGCAACGTCATTTTCTGAAGGATTTTTCAGGATAGGCAATGCTGAAAAAAGAAAATCATAAATTATTAAAATATACACTAATATAATATTTACGGTTGATAAGTTTTTCTTTTGATTTGTAATCATCAAGTTCTTTCGAACCTTGAAAGTCTTTAATAAATTTTATCAGCTTTTAATTCAGCCCAAAATATTATCCAACTGGCTGATCGTGAATGAAATTTTTATGAAAATCATAAATTATTAAAATATATACTAATATAATATTTACGGTTGATAAGTTTTTCTTTTGAATTATAATCATCAAGTTCTTTCGAACCCTGAAAGTCTTTAATAAATTTTATCAGCTTTTAATTCAACCCAAAATACTATTCAACTGGCAGACTGCGAATGAAAATGTTAAGAAAATCATAAATTATTAAAATATATACTAATATAATATTTACGGTTGATAAGTTTTTCTTTTGATTTGTAATCATCAAGTTCTTTCGAACCTTGAAAGTCTTTAATAAATTTTATCAGCTTTTAATTCAACCCAAAATACTATTCAACTGGCTGACCGCGAATGAAAATTTTAAGAAAATCATAAATTATTAAAATATATACTAATATAATATTTACGGTTGATAAGTTTTTCTTTTGATTTATAATCATCAAGTTCTCTCAAACCCTGAAAGTCTTTAATAAATTTTATCAGCTTTTAATTCAACCCAAAAAACTATCCAACTGGCTGACCGCGAAAGAAAATTTTGTGACCTATGAACACATAACGCTTCAAAAAGTCGTTAATAAATCGTCAAAAAATCATAAATAAATTAAACTACATTTATAAACAAATATTGAGAAGTAATATTAATAAAATAAATACTTAACTTTTAGCACAATATTATCCATAAAACTGATTAAAAGTAACTCGCGTATAAGCCGATCCACAACACCGAACAGGTGAAGATTTGACCAAATGCATCAACAGCAAATAAGTCGGAGTATAGAAGGGAAATAGAGTGAGGCTGAAATATTTTCTTGAAGTATTATCATGTTATATTAACTCTTGAAATACAGTAAATTGTGAAGCAAACAACAGTATATATACAATCTACACCTACTCACACGCCCTAAATATTCCATCACGTACAAAAATTTACTTTAAACAGTTAGGATTAGCAGTGAACTATTTTCCGTGTCACATACTTCCACAATGACCCTGTTCTGATACGTATGGATTAAACATAAAAGAATTGCTGGCCTTTTAAAAAATTTCAAAATAAGTACTTAAAATATAAGTCACACCCACGTGGAAATCCTTGTAAACTTTTATTTAAAATGCATCTAAAGGTATCCAAAGCGAATGTCTTTAAATGAGCCCCCCCAGGCGGTGAAATGGATAGCGTCTTCGGCTGCTGTCTTGAGGGCTCGAGTTCGAATCCCGAATAAGGCATGGATGTTTCTTGAGGATAAAGTCAGTCTTCCGCCTTCTGGGTCCTCGTCAAAATGTGAAGCTGTACCCCCTCCGGCCTTCGTCAGTGATGCATTCTTGCAATAAACTTTGTCCTCTCGTCTTGTGTCTTTCTTCGTTCTTTCCTGCTTCCTGCGTCACTGGTCCTGAATCGGCTCCGCCGAAACAGGAGCTCATCAGTAACAACAACATGTCTTTAAATGTATTTAATTCTAATGTATTAACGGAAATTTCACCATTCTCTCTAAAAGATATCCAGGGCTATTCCTGGTATGTATAAGGTAAGATTATAAAATGAAACATTGATTTGAAGCCAATTATACAAGGTGAAGTTTGCGAATGTACATTTAAAAATGGTATAACTGATAGCACAACAATTGCTTTAATACAACGCGAATTGCTGCAAACTTGTAATTCAAGTAATTCTTTACAAGTTAAGTCTACTTGCCTATAAGAAGAGCTCCCAAATCTCTCATTACAGATAACTGCATCCATGGACCTGTTTCGCTCTTTTATGTGTTCCTCAGCATGATTGAGCCGATACCTGCGATTTCAGCAGAAAATATGCTGTGTACCACAATTTCACAAACCTCTATGAAGATCGATAAATTCAATACTACGATATTGCCTCCTTAAAATTCGAAGCACACCACTCAGAATTCAAATTCGATTACGTAGTAGGACTCAATTTAGCTGTATGCCACACATAATCACAAATTCCTCTCCGAGATATTGTTAAGTGTAAAATTAAAACTATGTAATCTCAGCCTATATTTTGCAAGTCTTTTTATTACTTAGCTTATGCTTTCAAACATACCCACATCATATACGTGAAAAGAAAACCACAGCGATGCTATATATTTCTCACCCTCCTCATCTGACTGATTGGAATCTCAGCGCCCGAAATAGGCGAGGCCCATACGGAATTCTGGACTAAAAGGGAAATTCTTTCTGAAAGGGGGAGGGGTGTGCTCTTTCTCTAAAGATATGCACTAAGAAACCGTTTGTTTCGTGATGAAAGTTTGATAAGGCATTCTCCCCATTAATCTTGCTCCCCTTGTTTGAAGATAGACGTGTTGACAACTGAGTAGGGTTAGAGAGTATTGGGTGAGAAATATATAGTAGATAATTGGGTTGGCAAAAGGCATGTATACAGTGATCTATTCACAAAGAAAATAATAGTGGAGCTCTGTGTATATAAAACAGTGTGTATATAAAATAGTATAAAAGTCAACTCTGTGGGTCCGAAAGTGGTAATGGGTTAAAAGAAGGCTGGCACGGTTCCTATGGTTGCCATATCTATTTGGTTCCGATATAAATTGGGTTGTCACTGTCCCGGCCTTTCAAACAGTTACCTTACACCTTTGGGTAGGTCAGACGGTCTGGGTAAGAAAAAATCAATACAATACAAGGAGTAGGAAAAAATCTATATAATACAAGTGTTTTCTACATAAATATCTATCAGTATAATTAGAAATTACAATTAAAATATATTCCACAAATATTTTTAACGTCCAACATTAGACTTTTCCTCGCATTTTCAACACCTGCTATCAGCTGCATTTATGTGTATTAATAACTATGTTTTTACATATGGAAATAAATCCTAACTGGAAGTTTTTAGATCCAAAATTTTTGTAATCACTAATGAAGAAAGTCTAGCAATACCTAAATCAAATCGAAATTTAGCTTTAAGAAAATGTACTCTTTTACAGTCTGCTGCGCAAACAGGCAAAAAATCTATAACTGTTTTTAAGGGCAATAGTTCAATAGATAGTTTGATCGAATTATCAACGAAATTAAGAAAGTCATTCTGTGCTTATGAAGAAAAAGAATATAATAATAAATAATAATAAAGCCAATAAATAATTATAAAGCTAAATAATAAAGCTGGAGAACCAAATTCAAAAACCATTATCCACATGTCTTTTATAAATATCTAGATTTATCCCCGCAGGAATGATCCATGCATAAATTTTTACGAGTTTTTTGATTGAAATTGTAATCACTAATACATTTATAATTATTACTTCCCTGCAATACAAGGTAATGTATAAGGAAAATATTGGAATCATGTCGAAAATCGCAACTCAACTTTTCGACGAATCTATATGGTTTGGGACTACTCGAGCAAGGGAAAACTATTTTATCGTGATAGCTGTGTGTGTATGTATGTATGTCTGTCTAAGTGTCTGTCTATGTAATTCATGTATCCACTCTAACTCAAAAACTAATGGACTAAATTTTATAAAATTTTATAGTAAGTTACTTGTGGGTTACCCTGCTGCTAATTAGAGTTAGGTACGAATCGAGATAAAAAGAGCTCGCCTCTTATTGCGAAATGGCCCACAAAAAATGTATGTATCCACTCTAACTAAAAGAATAATTGACCAAATTTCACAAAATTTGGTGGATAAGTCACTTGTAGGTTGATGCTAATTAGATTTTGGTATAATTCGGCAAAAAGAAAACTGCATTCTTTTTTAGAAATGGCCCGCAAAAAACGTATATATCCACTCTAGCTAAAAGAATAATTGACCAAATTTCACAAAATTAGGTAGATGAGCTACTTGTGGGTTACCTTGATGCTAATTAGATTTTGGTGCGATTCGGAAAAAAAAAACTTCATACTTTTTGAGAAATGGCCCGCAAAAATCATCAAAATCTAAAGTAAAAAATTACGTATGCTGATATGTAGCAATAAAATGTTTGTTTTATACGAAATTTTTTACGATGAAAAGAATAAGATCAACCCCATTAGTCTAGAACTAGCCGTTCTAGTTTTCTCACATTTTTGATACGTTGCCTTTGAAAATATGTCCAGTTACCAAAGTAAAAAATCTGATGTGGGCAACACATGACTTTCCTTATATAATGCAATGAATTTACTACTTTTACAGTTAAAAAAATGTTATTCTTATAGTAGATACTTATATTTTTTCTAAGATATTGAATTTTCTTCAATTAGTCGTCATTTTCATTGATTTAGCGTCATTTTTATCCATTTGGCGAGATTTTTGTCAATTTGGCAACAATTAAAAATGTCGCCAAATTGGCGACATTCCACCAAATTCGTCGCCAAAATCTCGCAAAGCGTTATGGAAGGAGAAATAAGTTTTTCTTACAGCAGATAAATGACTATTGGAGTTCAAATAAAAAAGTATTACTCAAAGTATCTTTTTTCATGAATAGAACGAGCTAGATCCACGAGAATGATGTCACCAAATTTATCGCATGGTATTACAAATGAAAAGTGAACATGTTTCTTAATAGGAAATATTTTTTTTATTATTTTATATGACTTTTTTATAATTTTTTTTAAATATGTGCAATATCTCGAGAACGGTTCATGTTAGCGTTCTAAAATTTATGCCAATCGTTTTCTAATGAAAAATTACATAAGAAATGTCTGTTTCCATAACTTTATTAGCGGTTTTGATTTTTTGACGATTTTTTCAAAATTTTACTCGAAAATTTAGGGGGGTTCTAAACATTCGATTGCGTATAAAAACAATAGACTTCCAGTGTTTACGGATTGTGATTTTTGTACCAAATTTCGTTAGAATCGGTCCATTCGTTCGTCAGTTATCGTCTCCACAAACTCACTGACACACACACAGTCACATACTTTCACACACACACACAGAGAGAGACAGACATCACTTCAAAAATGTTCGATTCGTGATCAGGGATGCTTGAAACGTGCTCTCCCGTCGAAAACTCGAATTAGAATTTTCGACCCCGTCACAATACTTTCCTTATAATACATTATGTATATAAGGAAAGTAAAAAGAAAATTGAATTAAAAGTGCAAATGGTGTAATATCAAATAATTATGTTTTATTTTATGCAATTAAACTCAATTTAAGGAATTATTAAAGAAATAAGGAGAGAGTGAATTTGAGTCTGTAGGGAAAGTCATGCACTGCCCACATCAGATTTTATTACAGGAGCAATTATCAACAGAATGCTCACCAGTACATACCGAACAGCACTCGCATCGGTAAGCTGCTAAGAAGTATGATCAAATCGTCCACAAGGCATACCCTGTAAAATGCTAAAAAATCTGATGTGTGGATAGCACATGACTTTCGCTGCAGAGTCAAATTAATTTTCTCTTACTTTCTTTAATAATTCAATAAATTGAGCTTAATTGCACAAAATGACACTGAATTTGCACTTTCTATTCAATTTTTGTTTTTATTTGGTAACTGGACATTTTTTCAAAGGCGGCGTAAGAAAAATGCGAAAAACTCAAATTCTCGAGAAAGGTTAGCTCTAGAGTAATAGAGTTGGTCCCATTCTTTTTCTTGTCAAAAATGAAGTATAAAATAAGCATAAAATTGATACATTTAAGCAAACGTAATCTTTTATTTTAAATCTTGACGATTTCTGCGGGCCATTTCGTAAAAAAGGCAAGTTTTCTTTTCCGAGAACTGTTAGTTCTAGAGTAATGGGGTTGGTCCTATTCTTTTTCTCGTCAAAAATGATGTATAAAATAAGCATTTAATTGATACATTTAAGCAAACGTAATCTTTTATTTTAAATCTTGACGATTTTTGCGGGCCATTTCGTAAAAAAGGCAGGTTTTCTTTTCCGAGAACTGTTAGTTCTAGAGTAATGGGGTTGGTCCTGTTCTTTTTCTCGTCAAAAATGATGTATAAAATAAGCATTTAATTGATACATTTAAGCAAACGTAGTCTTTTATTTTAAATTTTGACGATTTTTGCGGACCATTTCGTAAAAAAAGGCAGGATCTTCTTTTCCAAATCGTACCAAAATCTAATCAGCAGCAGAGTTATACACAAGTGGCTCACCTATAAAATTGTATAAAATGTGGTCCATTAGTTTTTGATTTAGAGTGGATATACATTGCACAGACAGACACACAGAGAGATGCACACACAGAAGTCAAGCTAAAAATAGTTTTTTCGTGTTTTAGAGGTTCCAAAACGTGTAGATCCGTTGAAAACTCCAGTTGCGATTTTCGACACGATTCCAATACTTTCCCTATACATTACCACGTATTGCAGGGAAAGTAAAAATTTGCAACAACCATAATCCAAAGTCCCATTACTTGCAATATATTTTTAAATGTGTGGGTCTACATCCAGAATCTAATCTTCACCATTTTCAGCATTTAGCGCATCAGATATTTGCAACTTATGTTAAAGTCATGCGTTACGCACTTTCCTAGCTCACCTAAAACTCGCTTCACAGCAGGATCTCCTTGGTTTGCAGAGCCGGGACCTTTCAGAGTGACAGGGGGTCAGACAAACCACCCGCTATCACTACCTGAGATCTCAACCACAGGTTTTCCGCTATTCACTCTGCGAGAGAACTAAAGCAAGGAAGTGATGGAAAAAAATGACGAGATTTGATGCTTATATTGTACTATCCCCCTGGTTTGAGGATGCGCGAGGTAGACAAGAGTTGAATTGTTTGTAGATTTGTCACATAATAAATGTATCCTATTACTTTCTAGTATTATTGCACAGTGAAAGTATTGTTTTCCCGGTCTCAATTTTTATTTTGAATATTTTTACTTTCCTTATATACAGTAATGTATAAGGAAAGTATTATGACGGGGTCGAAAATTCGAATTCGACGGGAGAGCACGTTTCAAGCATCCCTGATCACGAATCAAACATTTTTGAAGTGATGTCTGTGTGTGTGTGTGTGTGTGTGTGTGAAAGTATGTGTGTGTGTGTGTGTGTGTGAGTGTGTGAAAGTATGTGTGTGTGTGTGTGTGTGTGTATGTGTGTGTCAGTGAGTCTGTGGTGACGATAACTGACGAACGAATGGACCAATTCGAACGACATTTGGTACAAAAATTACAATCCGTAAACACTGAAAGCCTATTGTTTTAATATGAAATCGAATGCTCAGAACCCCTCTAAATATTCGAGTGAAATTTTGAAAAAAATTTCAAAAAATCAAAACCTCTAATAAAGTTACGCAAATAGACAGTTCTTATATAATTTTTCATTAGAAAACGATTGACATAAATTTTAGAACGCTAACATGAACCGTTCTTGAGATATTGCACATTTAAAAAAAATTATCAAAAAATCATATAATAAAATGTATATTTCCTATTGAGAAACATGTCACTTTTCATATGTAATACCATGCGATAAATTGGGTGATACCATTCTCGTGGATCTAGCCCGTTCCATTCATGAAAAATATACTTTAAGTAATACTTTTGTATTTGAATGCCAATAGTCATTTATCTGCTGTAAGAATAACTTATTTCTCCGTCGATAACTCTTGGCGAGATTTTGACGACGAATTTGGTGGAATGTCGCCAACTTGCCGAGTTTTTAAATGTTGCTAAATTAACGAAAAACTCGCCAAATGGATAAAAATTACGCTAAATCAATGAAAATGACGACTCATTGATGAGAATTCAATATCTTGGAAAGAATATAAATATCTACTATAAAAATAATCTATTTCTTTTTTACTGTTAAAGTAGTAAATTCATTGCATTATATAAGGAAAGTCATGTGCTGCCCACATCAGATTTTTATATTCCTAACTTACATTTTTATTTTGTGTTACAGGTATTTAAACATGATTATAAATGAGAGGGGAAAATAATTTATCTAAATATATTAAAAGTTTCCATCACTGTGGGTAGGGGACATCATCTGCTGCCTACATCAGTTAATTTCTACAGAAACAAAGAGGTCCTGTAGCGAGAAATTAAATTTTATGCACCACCTAACATCCCAACTCGAAACTAGCAATACTCGGGGAAAAAAAAGAATCCGAAGTAGGCTGTGCTGACGCAAATTTAGGTTTCATGTAACAAATTGGTCTTTGTCCGTAGCCCTTTTCTCTTGCAAAAAACGCCATTTTTTCAGGGCATATCAGCAGTGGAAGATAGGCTGAGAGCGAAGTCTTCAACAGCTGCGACTTTCAACGCAGCTGCGTGTTGGGGCCCTTTAATGCATGATGGAACATTTGTTGAATTCTGAACTGAAATAAATTATCTAAGAAATCGAGCTAAAATTAAAATATAATGAGTCTTATGATAACAAACTACCGTCCCCTATAATTCCATGTCAGTTGAACAGCACGAATTTTAACATTTGTTGTGCTATCTTACGTACAGCATGAAAGTGCTGGACATCATTAACAGGAAATTTATGAAGTAGATTTCATATGGTTACGAATAGTGTGTACTTTTTATTTTTAACTGGCCTATTGAACATTTTTCTGCTCTTTTGAACACTTATTTCGTACAGTCAGACAAATTTTCGGAAAAATCGGAAGTGGGAAATACTTAGTGGACCCCCTTATACCATCTTTGAAAGCCTATATCAATTATCATTCAAACACTAGCTATAGTTAATTCTGAAAAATAAATATTGGAAGGAAAATATAAGCAACACCTCTAGAATAGGAAGTTGTTGTTGATGAGACCCAGACCGTCCGTCCAATCAGAAAGGTGTAAGGTAACTGTTTGGACGGCCGGGAAGTCCCACCCAATTTAGACCGGAATCCAGTGGGGGAAACATCCACAGGGACCGTACCCTCTTTCCCCTACCACCAACCTCTCGGAAGGACTTACAGACCCACATGTTTAACGTGATCGTACTCCGCATGAACACGGCGGCAGTTGTGGCAGCGTGCAAATCCAGCGCGGAAACCACGGGACAACCACGCCCGAAATGTGCCAACAGCACGCGGTGTTCCCAGGTGGTCACCCACCCAAGTTCTAACCGCGCCCGATGCTGCCTGACTTCGGTGAACTAACGAGAACCGGTGTTTTCAGCACGGTACGGCCGTTGGCTCTAGAATAGGAAGTGAAAATCCTTGTTGAAACTCCTAACCCCTCCGGAATTTAATACTAAATCGATATGAGTCATCGTCTAAACTCTTTCTATAGCAAATCCTGAGAAACAGATTCTTAAAAAAAATTATTAAAATCAATTATATAGAAAAAAGTTTGACACCAGTAATAACAGCATGTAACATAGGTAAGAGTATCAATTTTATTAACAAAATAATTATTTCTAATTCTTCTGTTACTTACTTCTAATTCTTCTCTGAAGCAAAACCTTTTGGTCGATCGGCCTACCTGCAAAATCCATATTACTGTTTTTAACACTTTACAACAAAGTTGAAAAGTGTTTATGACTTTGTTCATTCTGTCTGTCTGTCTGTCTGTCTGTCTGTCTGTCTGTCCGTTAGCACGATAACTGCCGTAAAAATGACTTAATCAAAATGAAATTTTAGTATGTTGTTCAGACGGTCTATAGGACCTATGGGAATATAAATAAATAATATCACCCAATTAGTTTTTTATTGAACCCGGGTTGAAAAAATGAAATACATTGAACCCTATGGGACCTAATTTTTCAAACATTTTTTAAGTAAATTTCAAATTCACGAATTGCTTCGAAATTTTTAGGAAATATTCACATTATCCCATAGAATATATAAAAAAAAATTCAGTAAAATATGTTAAGTAGTTTTTTAATTAAAAAAATTATTTAATATAGGGAAAAAAACAAATTCAATTAAATTCTGACTTTGGGATATCTTCCAGAAAGAAAAGAGAGAGATATTATATAATAAATATCTCTCCATTTGTTTAAACGTTTTGCATATAAGAGTGGCTTCATATTTTAAAATAAATTTGGTAGATAACAATTTTTCATTTTTTTTAAATTTTATATAACTCTTCTTGATAAATTTAATTGATGGCATTTTAAATGCACTTTCCTACGTCCTAGAGAGTTAAAATTTGGTACACAGCTTAAATTTGTTGAACATTTTATTCGACAAAAATTTGATGGATCTTTAAATATAGATCATACATTTTTTTCGAAATGGCCTGAAAATAATCCCCGTTCACGAAAATAATCCCCGTTCACTTCTATAAATCATTGGTGTAATATTGTTAAAAATTCTGATGTGGACAGCACATGTCTTTCTCTGCAGACTCATATTCGTTCTCTTTATTTATTCAATGATAATTTGAGTTTATCTGCACAACATAAGTATTTTAAATGACATTGAATTTACACGTAAAACTTAAATTTGGTTCTCATTTGATAGCTGGACTTATTGTCAAAGGTGGCGTAGCGAAAACGCGAAAAAACTAGAATATCTCAAGAATGGCTAGTCCTAGAGTAATGGGGTTAGTCTTATTCTTTTTGTTGTCAAAAATCACATATAAAATAGGAATTTAATTGATATAATTGAGCACACGTAGTCTTTTATTTTTATATATAACGATTTTTGCTGGCCATTTCGCAAAAATAGCCCGTTCCTTTTTCCCGAATCGTAGTAGAATAACCTACAAATGACTTATATACAAAATTTTGTTAAATTTGGTATATAAATCACTTGTAGGTTATTGAAATATTATACTCCAAATTTTTTTAAATTTGGTTCATTAGTTTTTAGCTAGAGTGGATAAAGGCAATTTCTGCGGCCATTTCGCAAAGAAGGCAGATTCTTTTATTACGAATCGTACTATAATCTAATGAACATCAGGATTTCCCACAAAAAACATACCTACCAAATTGTATGAAATTCGGTCCATTAGTTTTTCAATTAGAGTGGATGTAATATCCACACAGACACACAGAAACATACACAGATACACCCTTACACACACAGACGTCTTCCTAAAAGTAGTTTTTTCGTGTTCTAGAAGTCCCAAAACGTGTAGATACTTTGAAAATTCGAGTTCCGATCTTCGGCACGATTCCAATACTTTGAGTACATACACATACACATATATATTATCTGTGTATTATCTGTGTATCTAAATTCCGTGCCTATGCAATTACAATAGTTGTGATTTTAAATGATCCCTAAACTTTTATTATTTCTTCAAGGAAGCCTAATTTTAACATATGCAGAATGCAAATATCTCAAGCGATTGTAAGATGAATTACATAAGAATTGCTGAATTTTTTTCACACAAAATTATTTAGCTCTGGAGTCTGGAATACAAGTTATATGAATGAAATATTCATTGATTTTGCATAAAGAATCAGATGATTTATATTTCGATACAGTTTTAAATATTTAAGTATAATAAATTACTGTAGTACTGTGATAATGTAAAAGATATTACCACTGAATGAATCACATTTTAGAAATTTTTAAATGAAATTACATTTCAGTTGGAAAGTGTTTCATAATCAATGCTTATGCATGATTGATCTTTCTTGTTTTTCTATGACGTCATTTGAATGAATGTCAGTTGTTTTCGATGAAGTTTTCAAATATAATAAATTATTGTTATATTATGATGATTTTATAAATATTACCGAGGAATGTATCGCATTTTAGAGGTGTTTAAACCAGGCAATTTATATTTCAATGTCGTTATTTGAATGAAGTTCATTTTTTTCGATGAAGGTTTAAGTTTTCAAATATAATAAATTAATGTAGTATTGTGATAAGTTTCAAAATATTACCGGGGAATGTATTGCATTTTAGACTTGTTTAAATAAAATTGCATTGAAGTTGGAAAGTGTTTCATAATCAATGCTTTAAGCATGATTGATCTTTCTTGTTCAACTGATTTACACGTTTCAAACATTCCCTAACTGGAATCGAACTTTTTTGAGGTCGTGTCTGTGTTCAGGTATATGTGTGTATCAGGTATACATTCATTAATTTTACATAGAGAAGCAGACTATTTTTTCGATGAAGTTTTAGGCATAGAGTAAAATTACTTGTACCTCTATGGTTTTAAATTTTTGAATAAAATAAATTATTGTAGTATTGTGATGAATGAAAGGAATGGAATAAAAGTGTATGAATGAAATATTTGCAGCTTTTATATAGAAAGCCAGGTGATTTATATTTCAATGACATCATTTGAATAAAGTTCATTTTTTTCGATGAAGTTTTAAGTTTTCAAATATTATAAGTTATTGTAGTATTGTGATAATTTTTAAAATATTACTTAGGAATGTATTGCATAGATATGTTTAAATAAAATTGCATTGATGTTGGAAAGTGTTTCATAATCAATGCTTTAAGCATGATTGATCATTCTTGTTTTATTTTTGTTTTTGTTTTTTTTCAAAACAACACAGTCGATTCGTAAATCAATGTAATCAAAGTAATACAGATTGATACAAATACAAATTGTTTGCTAATCCTGAGGAAGGTAGCGCTTTAGCTTCAAAACCGGTTGACAACATAACATGTGTGTTTTGTGATGCTTTTAAAGTGTCATAAATCAGAAATTTTTGTTGCTACCGATAAAAATAACCATACCAAATATCATGGAAACCGCTTCATTCTCTCGAAAAATATTCTGCTTCCCATGAAAAAAAATATCTGATGTGGGCAACACATGACTTTCCTTATATAATGCAATGAATTTACTACTTTTACAGTTAAAAACAAGAAAGATCAATCATGCTTAAAGCATTGATTATGAAACACTTTCCAACTTCAATGCAATTTTATTTAAACAAGTCTAAAATGCAATACATTCCTCGGTAATATTTTGAAACTTATCACAATACTGCATTAATTTATTATATTTGAAAACTTAAACCTTCATCGAAAAAAATGAACTTCATTCAAATGACGGCATTGAAATATAAATTGCCTGGTTTAAACATCTCTAAAATGTTATACATTCCTCGGTAATAGTTTTAGAATTATCATAATACTACGATAATTTATTATATTTGTAAACTTCATCAAAAACAACTGAAATTAATTCAAATGACGTCATAGAAAAAATAACAAGCCTGGATCTCTCTATAAAAACAGGATTTCATTCATAACTTTCTCCCATTCATTTCATTCATCACAATACTATAATAATTTATTTTATTTAAACATTTTGTTTAAGACCATGGAGCTACAAAAAATTAAACTCTATGCTTGAAACTTCATCGAAAAAAATCGGCCTTCTCTTTATGAAATCAATTAATATTTCATTCATATCAGCCATGCAGACTCCATGGACTAAATTATTTTGTGTTAAAAAAATACAGGAATTCTAATACAACTCATTCTATATATTTTGCTGTTTACATTTTACATAGGTGAAAAAAAGGCTTAGTTATAGAAATAATCAAATTTAGATGAGCATTTAAACTCAAATATATTGTCATTGCGTTGTTTCAGTATGTAGATGCACTGAATTTAAGCAAAAATAAAGTAGTTTTAGGACGGATAAAACACTCAATATGAATTAGAAAGAACTTAAAAAAATCACGATTTTGAAACAAGATGGATGCATATATCATTTTGAAGTGGGTCATGTGATCGTTTCATATCATGCTCATGTGATCGTTTCATATAAGAGGTGTAATTATTATTTTAATTTTTATTTAAAAAACTACTGAATATATTTCGCTGAATTTTTTTTATATATTTTATGGAACAATTTGAATATTACCTAAAATTTTCGAAGCAATTTGTGAATTTTAAATCCGCTTAAAAAATGTTTGAAAAATTAGGTCCCATAGGGCTCAATGTATATCATTTTTTCGACCCGGGTTCAATCCAAAACTAATTGGGTAATATTATTCATTTATATTACCATAGGTTCTACAGACCGTCTGAACAACATACTAAAATTTCATTTTGATTAAGTCATTTTTACGGCAGTTATCGTGCTAACGGACAGACAGACAGAATGAACAAAGTCATAAACACTTTTCAACTTTGTTGTAAAGTGTTAAAAATGTAATTCTTATAGTAGATACTTATATTGTTTCCAATATATTGAATTTCCTTCAATTAGTCGAAATTTTCATTGATTTGACGTCATTTTTATCCATTTGGCGAGATTCTTGTTAAATTGGCAGCAATTAAAAATGTCGCCAAGTTGGCGACATTCCGCTAAATTCGTTGCCAAAATATCGCCAAGCGTTATGGACGGACGGAGAAATAAGTCACTCTTACAGCAGATAAATGACTATTGACATTAAAATACAAAAGTATTACTCAAAGTATCTTTTTTTTATGAATGGAACGAGCTAGTTCCACGAGAATAATGTCACCAAATTTATCGCATGGTATTACATATGAAAAGTGAACATGTTTCTCAATAGGAAATATTTTTTTTTATTTTATATGACTTTTTGATAATTTTTTTTGAAAAATGTGCAATATCTCGAGAACGGTTCATGTTAGCGTTTTATGTCAATCGTTTTCTAATGAAAAATTACATAAGAAATATCTATTTGCATAACTTTATTAGTGGTTTTGATTTTTTGACGATTTTTTCAAAATTTCACTCGAAAATTTAGGGGGGTTCTGAACATTCGATTTCGTATAGAAACAATAGGCTTCCAGTGTTTACGGATTGTGATTTCTGTGCCAAATTTCGTTCGAATCAGTCCATTCGTTTGTCAGTTATTGTCTCCACAGGCTCACTGACACACACACACACACATACACACACATATACTTTCACACACACACACACACCACTTCAAAAATGTTTGATTCGTGATCAGGGATGCTTGAAACGTGCTCTCCCGTCGAACACACGAGTTCGAATTTTCGACCCCGTCACAATACTTTCTTTATACATTATGTCTATAAGGAAAGTAATAACATGTGTAATAACTCGAGAGGAAATAACTCTAATAAATACTCTAATAAACAGAGGTGAAGCGTTGGAATAGACAAGGTAGACAGTGTCTGCCCATATAATTTACGACCAAGTTACTTTTATTTTAATTATATAATATCCAAAATATATATCTATAAGATATTTTCTGTGTAATTAAATGAAAATAGATGTCTACAGGTTTTCGCTCCGACTTACAAATCTCTGAAACCCTAACTAACCAGGTTCCACTACTCATGTTACATGAAATTTGCCATATCGATGACTTTTGTGATGTATTTTAATTATTTGGATTTTGAACTCTACCGATTCAGCACGTCCTGAATCTGCAATTGAAAGATGCATGTTTGTGAAATAACTAAAGAACCAGAGCAGCTAGATAGCTCAAATTTGGCACTCGTTGTCTTTTGTGGTATATTTTAATTCTATGGATTTTGAACCTTATCGGTCTAGTCATAGGCCCACCATAAGAAAGAGGATAATCCTTGTATTATAAAGCATAATATAAAGCATAAATGTAAGAGCATAATCCTTGTATTTTGATCGATTGACCCCCCCCCCTACCACACACACACACACACACATTTTTTTGTGGGAAGTTCAATACAAAATACAAGTGTAGGAATTGTAGACGATGGTTCCGAGCCAGGTTCGAACTCGAGTTTCGACATTATAAGGTTAGGCCAAACGCTAGCTTCGGATCCGAACTTATAATTCACATACTGATTCCTAACGTCTTCGATAGATATTTTTGGCAGAAGCAAAGTCGACCGCTGCCACACAAGGATGTTTAACGCAAAATACAAGAATCAAAGATTCACCCAAATATTTATTTTTAAAATGTACTAAAAAGTAGAAAACAAAGAAAACACTTTTCATTTGCTGGTTTTTGTCCTGATTTTATGTAGCCACAAATTATTTTATCTTGCTTTGCACTGATAATATCTCTGTATCGTAGGAAAGATAAAAAGATAAAATTTGCCGTACTAACTTGAAGCCAACTCATCCCTTGGCAAGTTCACTTCAGGGCCGAAGTCAGAGACGAAATTCAAGGGGGGGGGGGGGGGGGGGGGGCACAAAAGTCTTTAAGGATGGGCTCCCCAAAAACACAGTTAATCATTAGCATTTATTAACCAAATAGTTACTATTATATATATCAATCCATATGAATTATCAAATATTTGTATATTTATATTTGTAAGCTAAAAGTTGATTAGGAAAATCCATATAGCTACTATTCATCAATATTAATACATAGTAATTACAATTATTTTAATTTAAGTATTAACTAGTAGCAAAGCTGTTCATTAAGCGAAGAAAATTTCTGAAAGTTAATATAAGTTAACGCTTAATATTAACTTTTAACTACATATCAATTGATTTTATCTGTATACTATATAACAGTGAGCCCCGCAATAATGCAAAAGTATCCAAATATTACTGTCTTAATTTTTAAATATTTTTAATGAAATATGTAAATAAATTAATCATCACCATAGCCACAAATTCATCTAAATTAAATAATCTTTAAAACAAAGTAATTTATGAAAAAAAATATCATAAAGAATTTTTTTATGCAAAATGTGGATAGTATGTCGGATGAAATTTCATATCACTACTAAATTTGTATCAGGGGGGTTGAGTATACCCCTTGGGGGGCTTACCCCCCCTGACCCCTAACAGACTACGGCCCTGAGCCACTTGCAGTAAGACGCATATGTTACGACAAATTTATTGAACCCTGTCCTCTTAGTATGAAATAAAAAATAAACGTTATTTCCGAACTAGTTTCCGTCGCATGTTTGAACTTCCGCTACGACATGGCGGCCTTGTTTAGAAAACTCCGTGAAATATGAAGCAGCATAATAAGATGGCATAAATAGAACTAAAAAAATCTGATGTGGGCAACACATGACTTTCCTTATATAATGCAATGAATTTACTACTTTTACAGTAAAAAAATAGGTTTTTCTTATAGTAGATACTTATATTCTTTCCAAGATATTGAATGTTCGTCAATTAGTCGTCATTTTCATTGATTTAGCGTCTTTTTAATCCATTTAGCGAGATTTTCGTTAATTTGACAACATTTCAAAATGCCGCCAAATTGGCGACATTCGGCCAAATTCGTCGCCAAAATCTCGCCAAGCTTTACTGACGCAGAAATAAGTTATTCTTATAGAAGATAAATGACTATTAGCGTTCAAATACAAAAGTATTACTCGAAGTATCTTTTCTCATGGATGGAACGAGCTATAGATCCACGAGAATGATGTCACCAAATTATCGCATGGTATTACATATGAAAAGTGAACATGTTTCTCAATAGGAAATATATTTTTTTTTATTTTATATAACTTTTTAATAATTTTTTTGAAAAATGTGCAATATCTCCAGAACGGTTCATATTAGCGTTCTAAAACTTATGTTAATCGTTTTCAAATGAAAAATTACATAAGAAATGTCTATTTGCGTAACTTTATTAGCGGTTTCGATTTTTTGGCGATTTTTTCAAAATTTCACTCGAAAATTTACGGGGGTTCTAAACATTCGATACCGTTTAAAAACAATAAGCTAGTATTCACGGATTGTGATTTTTGTACCAAATTTCATTCGAATCGATCCATTCGTTCGTGAGATATCGTCTCCACAGACTTACTGACACACACACACAGACATCACCTCAAAAATGTTTGATTCGTGATCAGGGATGCTTGAAACGTGCTCTCCCGTCAAAAACTCGAATTTGAATTTTCGACCCCGTCACAATACTTTCCTTATACATTATGTATATAAGGAAAGTAAAAAAATGTGATATATGTCCAACAAGAATTTTCCCTATTGGTTGACAGATTTCAATATTGTGAGAACACATGGACACAGATGACAGCTTTCTTATACCTAAATCTACCTTTCTTTCTTTCGACCCAGGCCAGCCGACCTACCCGAAGATGAAAGGTATACGTTTGGACGGACTGGACAGTGCCACTCAATGTGGACTGGAACCCAGTGGGAACGGCATCCACAAGGATCGTACCTTCCTTAAACTACCACCAACCTCTCAGAAAATCTGTCACACCCACATATTTAACGTGATCGAAACTCCGCATAAACACGGGGACAGTTTAGTCAGAGCCGGGAATCGAACTCGGGTCGTCCTAGTGCAATCCCCGTACCTTAACCACTGAACTGTTCCGCCCCTTCCCCCTAAATCGCTCTGAAAAGTTATAAGGTTCACGAGGTTACCGATTAAAATAAGCTTACCTAATTTCTCGTGATTCACTTTATTACTTTCCTTATAAACATAATGTATAAGGAAAGTATTGTAAAGGGGGTCAAAAATTCGAATTCGAGTTTTCGACGGGAAAGCACGTTTCAAGCGTCCCTGATCAAGAATCAAACATTTTTGAGGTGATGTCTGTGTGTGTGTGTGTGTGTGTGTGTGTGTGAAAGTATGCGTGTGTGTGTGTGTCAGTGTGTCTATGGAGACGATATCTCACAAACGAATGGAGCGATTCGAATGAAATTTGGTACAACAATCACAATCCGTGAATACTGGAAGTCTATTGTTTTTAGACGCAATCGAATGTTCAGAACCACCCTAAATTTTCGAGTGAAATTTTGAAAAAATCATCAAGAAATCAAAACCTTTAATAAAGTTACGCAAATAATCATTTCGTATCTAATTTTTCCTTAGAAAACGATTGACATAAACTTTAGAACGCTAGCATGAACCGTTCTCGAGATATTGCACATTTTTCAAATAAATGTATCAAAAAATTCTATAAAAAAAAACTATTAACTATTGAGAAACATGTTTACTTTTCATATGTAATATCATGCGATAAATTTGGTGACGTCATTCTCGTGTATCTAGCTCGTTCCATTCATGAGAAAAGTTACTTTGAGTAACACTTTTGTATTTGAGCGCCAATAGTCATTTATCTGTTATAAAAATAATTTATTTCTCCGTCCATAACGCTTGACGAGATTCTGGCGATGGATTTGGTGGAATATCTCCAACTTAGCGACTTTTTTAAATGTTGCCAAATTAGCGAAAATCTCGCCAAATGGATATAAATGTCACTAAAGCAATGAAAATGACGACTAATTGACGAAAATTCAATATCTTGGGAATAATGTAAGTATCTACTATAAGAATAACCTATTTTTTTTTTTACTGTAAAATTAGTAAATCCATTGCATTATATAAAGAAAGTCATGTGCTGCCGCCCATATCACATTTTCTCTATCGTGGCATGGCGGTCCCGGCGGAAAGGTAAAATTTTCAATATTTAGAGAATGTTTCGTAATAACTTCTAAACAATAATATCTATTTATCATATTCTTGAGAAGTGTTTGTACGCTTAATAATTATGAATATATTTATTTGCATAATTTTTTTTTAATTTTTAGACCCAAAATGTGCAATATCTCGGGAACAAAATTCTGTGAAAAGAAAAATGGATGACAAGTATGGGAGAGGATATCTTCTGGATATGTACCTGATAAACCAAGACGGGAGGCAGTGGCTGTTTTTCGCCTGCTAACTGGGCATGACTGCCTTGCTGCACATTTGTGCTGCATTGGAATTTTTTCTGAGACTGCCTGCCCGCATTGTGATGCTAAAAAACCTATCGATAAGCAATACAGTCTGTGTTGCAGTGGAGTCCCCCATATTGTTACTGAGGCTTTCAGATACTGAGAGGAAAGATGACTATTGGGGAAATAAATCTTCGGTTATCTTTTGAACTCTTTTCGTTGCCTCTCATTGTTTGTTACTGTTGTATTACTTTCCTTATATACAATAATGTGTATAAGGAAAGTATTTTGACGGGGTCGAAAATTCGAATTTGAGTTTTCGACGGGAGAGCATGTTTCAAGCATCCCTGATCACGAAATGAACATTTCTGAAGTGATGTCTGTGTGTGTATGTGTGTGTCAGTGAGACTGTGGAGACGATAACTGACGAACGAATGGACCGATTCGAACGAAATTTAGTACAAAAATTACAATCCGTAAACACTGGAAGCCTATAGTTTTTATACGCAATCGAATATTCAGAACCTCCTAAATTTTCGAGTGAAATTTTGAAAAAATCGTCAAAAAACCAAATCCTCTAATAAAGTTACGCAAATAAACATTTCTTATGTAATTTTTCATTAAAACGATTGGCATAAATTTTAGAACGCTAACATGAACCGTTCGCGAAATATTGCACATTTTTCAAAAAAATTATCAAAAAGTCATATAAAATAAAAAAAAATATTTCATATTGAGAAACAAATTCAATTTTCATATGTAATACCATGCGATAAATTGGGTCATATCATTCTCGTGGGTCTAGCTCGTTCCATTCATGAAAAAAAATACTTTGAGGAATACTTTTGTATTTGTACGCAAATAGTCATTTATCTGCTGTAAGAATAACTTATTTCTCCGTTCATAACGCTTGGCGAGATTTTGGCGACGAAATAGGTGGAATGTCGCCAACTTGGCGACGTTTCTAAATGTTGCTAAATTAATGAAAATCTCGCCAAATGGATAAAAACAACGCTAAATCAATGAAAATGACGATTCATTGACGAAAATTCAGTATCTTGGAAAGAATATAAATATCTACTATAAAAATAATCTATTTTTTTTTACTGTAAAAGAATTAAATTCATTGCATTATATATGGAAAGTCATGTGCTGCCCACATCAGATTTCTTTGTTCATGTGTCCCAGCCATTGGAAAAAATCTGATGTAGGCAGCACATGACTTTCCTTGTACAGAGTTATTCAAAAAAGATGGGACAAACTTTACGAGGTGGTAGTATACACCAAACCCTGCATTTCTCGTCATAGTTTACGGGGTCGGAAATGATAAGTTAAGGCGATAGAGGGGGCTTACTCGTTGGGAATCCGCAAACTTAAAAGCGTCATTCGTGTTGAAGAAGAAAACGACGCATGCAAATTTCATCTGTGAAGGAGATAAACCCTTATGTAAATTTTCGTGACACCGAATGTACGACCTTATCAGTTTGAAGCAGCTATTCGCAGCTCCAACTTTTGAAAAGCAGATCGTCCGATCTGTCATGTCTTGAATTCTTTTTGTGGGGGATATCTCAAGAGTCTCATCTATGATACGCTCCTTGAATTTGAAGAGAAACTCTTCGCCAGAATTTCGGTAGCTGCTGTCGAAGTGCGAGATATACCTAGTCTGTTCGAGAGAGCTCGCCAATCCCACCAACGCCGTTGACGGGATTCAAGACTTGCATTCAGGTTGGCGGTCGCCAAGACTTGCATTCAGGTTGGCGGTCGCTCTTTTGGTCATTACTGTAATTATTGTTTATTAAATCTCATTTTATAACTTTTAGGTCATTCTTGTGTTTTCGCCTCACCTCAGCGGTTTCACCATAAAGCGCCCACCGGCGCCTTTACGTTTTACTCCCGACCCGGTAAACTATGACGAAAATGCTTGGTTTTGTGTATATTACCACCTCGTAATGTTTGACCCATCTTTTTTTAATCACCCTGTATAATGCAATAAAGTTACTCCTTTTGCAGTCAAAAAAAAATCTGATATGGACAGCACATGACTTTCCTTATATAATGCAATGAATTTACTACTTTTACAGTGAAAAAAATCTGATGTGGGCAACACATGACTTTCCTTATATAATGTAATGAATGTACTTTCACAGTAAAAAAAATTAGTCGTCATTTTCATTGATTTAGCGTCATTTTATCCATTTGGCGAGATTTTCGTTAATTTCGCAACATTTAAAAAAGTCGCCAAGTTGGCGACATTCCGCCAATCTCGTCGCTAAAATCTCGCCAAGCGTTATGGAAGAAGAAATAAGTTATTCTTACAGCAGATAAATGACTATTGGCGTTCAAATACAAAAGTATTACTCAAAGTACCTTTTTTCATGAATGAAACGAGCTAGATCCACGAGAATGATGTCACCCAATTTATCGCATGATATTACATATGAAAAGTGAACATGTTTCTCAATAGGAAATATTTTTTTTCTATTTTTATGACTTTCTGATAATTTTTTTTTTAAATGTGCAATATCTCGAGAACGATTCATGTTAGCGTTCTAAAATTTATGTCAATCGTTTTCTAATGAAAAATTACATAAGAAATGTCTATTTGCGTAACATTATTAGCGGTTTTAATTTTTTGACGATTTTTTCAAAATTTCACTCGAGAAATTAGAGGGGTTCGGAACATTCGATTGCGTAAAAAAACAATAGGCTTCCAGTGTTTATGGTTTGTGATTTTTGTACCAAATTTCGTTCGAATCGGTCCATTCGTTCGTCAGTTATCGTCTCCACAGACACACTGACACACACACGCACACACATACACACACACACACACACATACACACACACACACACACACACACATACACACACACACACAGACATCACTTCAAAAATGTTTAATTCGTGATCAGGGATGCTTGAAACGTGCTCTCCCGTCGAAAACTCGAATTCGAAAGTTTATAAGGAAAGTAAACATAGATTATTACTTTCCTTATATACATAATGTATAAGAATATAGTGACGGGGTCGAAAATTCGAATTCGAGTTTTCGACGGGAGAGCACGTTTCAAGCATCCCTGTCACGAATCAAACATTTTTGAAGTCATGTCCGTGTGTGTGTGTGTGTGTGTGTGTGTGAGTGAGTGAAAGCATGTGTGTGTGTGTGTGTGTGTGTGTGTGAGTGAAAGTATGTGTGTGTGTGTGTGTGTGTGTGTGTGTGTGTGTGTCAGGTCTGTGGAGACGATAACTGACGAACGAATAGACCGATTCGAACCAAATTTGGTACAAAATTCACAATCCATAAACACTGGAAGCCTATTGTTTTTATACGCAATCGAATGCTCAGAACTCCCCTAAATTTTCGAATAAACTTTTGAAAAGATCGTCAAAAAATCAAAACCACTAATAAAGTTACGCAAATAGACATTTCTTATGTAATTTTTCATTAGAAAGCGATTGGCATAAATTTTAGAAATATCAAAAAGTCATATAAAATAAAAAAAAAATATTTTCTATTGAGAAACATGTTCACTTTTCATATGTAATACCATACGATAAATTAGGTGACATCATTCTCGTGGATCTAGCTCGTTCCCTTCATGGAAAAAGATACTTTGAGTAATACATTTTTATTTGAACGCCAATAGTCATATGTCTGCTGTAAGAGTAACTTATTTCTTCATCCATAACGCTTGGCGAGATTTTGGCGACGAATTTGGCGGAATGTCGCCAACTTGGCAACTCTTTGAAACGTTGCCAAATTAACTAAAATCTCGCTAAATGGATAAAAATGACGCTAAATCGATGAAAATGTCGACTAATTGTCGAAAATTCAATATCTTGGAAAGAATATTAGTATCTACTATAAGAAAAACCTATTTTTTAACACTTTACAACAAAGTTGAAAAGTGTTTATGACTTTGTTCATTCTGTCTGTCTGTCTGTCTGTCTGTCTGTCTGTCTGTCTGTCCGTTAGCACGATAACTGCCGTAAAAATGACTTAATCAAAATGTGAAATTTTAGTATGTTGTTCAGACGGTCTATAGGACCTATGGGAATATAAATGAATAATATCACCCAATTAGTTTTGGATTGAACCCGGGTTGAAAAAATGGAATACATTGAGCCCTATGGGACCTAATTTTTCAAGCATTTTTTAAGCGGATTTAAAATTCACAAATTGCTTCGAAAATTTTAGGCAATATTCAAATTGTTCCATAAAATATATAAAAAAAAATTCAGCGAAATATATTCAGTAGTTTTTAAATAAAAATTAAAATAATAATAACACCTCTTATATGAAGCGATCACGTGTCCATGATATGAAACGATCACATGACCCACTTCAAAATGATATATGGCATCCATCTTGTCTCAAAATCGTGATTTTTAAAGTTCTTTCTAATTCATATTGAGTGTTGTATCCATCCTAAAACTACTTTATTTTGGCCTAAATTCTGTGCATCTACATACTTTAACAACGCAATGACAATATATTTCAGTTTAAATGCTCATACAAATTTGATTATTTCTACTATTAAGCCTATTTTTCACCTATGTAAAATGTAAACAGCAAAATATGTAGAATGAGTTGTATTAGAATCGCTGTAATTCTTTAACACAAAATCATTTAGTCCATGGAGTCTGCATGGCTGATATGAATGAAATATTCATTGATTTTAGAAAGAGAAGGACGATAATTTTCGATGAAGTTTTACGCATAGAGTTTTACTTACTTGTAGCTCCATGGTCTTAATTTTTAAATAATATAAATTATTATAGTATTGTGATGAATGACATGAATGGGGGAATTATTTATGAATGAAATGTTGCTTTTATAGAGAGAGCCAGGAGTGTTATTTTTTCTATGACGTCATTTGAATGGATTTCAGTTGTTTTTTTGATGAAGTTTTCAAATATAATAAATTATCGTAGTATTATGATAATTCTAAAATTATTACCGAGGAATGTATCACATTTTAGCGATGTTTAAACCAGGCAATTTATATTTTAATGCTGTCATTTGAATGAAGTTAATTTTTTTCGATGAAGGTTTAAGGTTTCAAATATAATAAATTAATGTAGTATTGTGATAAGTTTTAAAATATTACCGAGGAATGTATTGCATTTTAGACATGTTTAAATAAAATTGCATTGAAGTTGGAAAGTGTTTCATAATCAATGCTTTAAGCATGATTGATCTTTCTTGTTTTACTATAAACGTAGTAAATTCATTACATTATATAAGGAAAGTCATGTGTTGCCCACATTAGATTTTTTTTATAATAGTTATTTGTATTCTTTCCAAGATATTGAATTATCGTCAGTGAGTCGTCATTTTTCATGTCGTCATCATTAATGAGTCGTCATTGATTTAGCGTCATTTTTATCCATTTGGCGTTTTTTTCGTTAATTTAGCAACATTTAAAAAATTCGCCAAGTTGGCGACATTCCACCAAATTTGTCTGAAAAATCTCGCCAAGCGTTATGGACGAAGAAATAAGTACAGCAGATAAATGACTATTGGCGTTCAAATACAAAAGTATTACTCAAAGTATTTTTTTTTTCATGAATGGAACGAGCTAGATCCACGAGAATGATGTCACCAAATTTATCACATGGTATTACATATGAAAATTGAACATGTTTCTCAATAGGAAATATTTTTTTTTATTTTATATGACTTTTTGATAATTTTTTTGAAAAATGTGCAATAGCTCGAGAACGGTTTATGTTAGCGTTCTAAAATTTAAGCCAATCGTTTTCTAATGAAAAAATACATATGAAATGTTTATTTGCTTAACTTTATTAGCGGTTTTGATTTTTTGACGATTTTTTCAAAATTTCAATCGTAAATTTAGGGGGGGTCTGAACATTCGATTGCGTATAAAAACGATAGGCTTCCAGTGTTTACGGATTGTGATTTTTGTACCGAATTTCATTCAAATCGGTTCATTCGCTCGTCAGTTATCGTCTCCACAGACTCACTGACACACACACACACACACACATACTTTCGCACACACACACAAACTGACATCACTTCAAAAATGTTTGATTCGTGATCAGGGATGTTTGAAACGTGCTCTCCCGTCGAAAACTCGAATTCGAATTTTCGTCCCCGTCACAATAATTTCCTTATACATTATGTATATAAGGAAAGAAATAATGTATAAGATCCACGGTACTGTGTTTCAAGGTTGAATTGTACATTTGTCGAGTTTCTTGTTGACAACATGTAATGCTATTTCACAGTAACCAATTAATTTATATTTCAAACAAATTTTAATTAACAATTATCAATATTGATAGCATCCTCAATAAGCGATATAGTACATATAACAAAACATTTTAATAATTAATTCATCAATTAGAAGCCATTTTCATTAATGTAGCGTCATTTCTGCAATTTTGACGAAAGTTTCGTCAATCTGTGGGAAATATCGTCATTCATTCGCCAGGTATATTCTCCATAGACTCACTAACACACACAGACAGACACACACTTACACACACTTACACACACACACTTATACACACACACATACACACAGAGAGAGAGAGACATCATCTGAAAAATGTTTGATTCGTATTCATGGATGTTTGAAACATGCTCTCTCGTCGAAAACTCGAATTCGAATTTTCAACCCCGTCACAATACTTTCCTTATACCTTATAGTATGTATATAAGGAAAGTAATAAATACATATATATATATAACAGGGAACAAGGGAATTAGTACCTTAAATACTTGTATTACATATATGATTTATAACACTTGAAATACATTTAGCCAACGGCCGTACCGTGCTGAAAACACCGGTTCTCGTTAAATCACCGAAGTCAAGCAGCATCGGGCGCGGTAAGTACTTGGGTGGGTGACCACCTGGGAACACCGCGTGCTGTTGGCACATTTCGGGCGCGGTAGCCCAGTGGTTTGCGCGCTGGATTTGCACGCTGCCACAACTGCCGCCGTGTTCATGCGGAGTACGATCACTGTTAACATGTGGGTCCGTAAATTCTTCCGAGAGGTTGGTGGTAGGGGAAGGAGGGTACGGTCCCTGCGGATGCTTACCCCCTGGGTTCCGGTCTAAATTAGGTGGCACTTTCCGGCCGTCCAAACTGTTACCTTACACCTTTCTGGTAGGTCGGACGGTCTGGGTCTCAACAACAACTTAAAATACATTTTAATCTTAGGGTGTAGTTAAGGGATTATATTCACCAATCTTTCACCACATGTACTTCTTTTTTCAATTGCTTACCTTATATACGGAACAGGGAAAGAGGAGTATGTCATACCTATTTAGTACCTGTTTTATTTATAATATTCTATTTATAATTTTCTCTAGCTTGTCTTAGAGTCAATTTTGATTTCAAATTTTCACTTCAGACCATTTTATTTTCACATTTGCTCTACTATATATATATATATATATATATATATATATATATATATATTATATATATATATATATATATATATATATATATATCCTGTAAAAGATGTCATGCGTTCTTAAATGAAAAAGTAGACATAGAAAGGTATTTGTAACAATGTTTGGGAATTTGTAAAGGATTTTTTTTTTAAATCAATGAAATAGATTATCAAATGAACGATTTTAAATGGGTTTGACAATTAATTAAATAGATTATCAAACGAACAATTTAAAACAGATTTGCAAATCTATGAAATAAGATTGTCAAATCAAAAATGTTAGACGCATTTATTGATTGTCGAATGAATGTTGTTAAGCGGATTTGATAATCAATCCCCCTAGAATGTCAAATGAAGGGTGTTAAGCGGATTTGGCAAACAATTTAATAGATTGTCAAATGAATGGTGTTTCACGGAACTGACAATTAATGAAATAGATTCTGAAACAAACAATTTTAAACGGGTTTATAAATCAATGCAATCGACAACAGAACAATGTTAAACGGATGTATTGGTTGTCAAATGAATGGTGTTAAACGGATTTGATAATCAATTAAATAGATTGTCAAAAGAAGGGTGTTGAATGGAATTGACAATTAAGGAAATAAATTCTTAAATCATCAATTTTAAACGGGTTTATAAATCAATGCAATCGACAACAGAACAATGCTAAACGGATGTATTGATTGTCAAATGGATGGTGTTAAACGGATTTGATAATCAATTAAATATTTTGTCAAACGAAGGGTGTTGAACGGAATTGACAAAATTATGAAATAGATTCGCAAACAAACAATTTTAAAGAGTTTATAAATCAGTGCAATCGACAACGGAACGATGTTAAGCGGATGTATATATATATATATATATATATATATATATATATTGTTAAATGAATATATGTATATATATATATTGTTAAATGAATATATATATATATATATATATATATTGTTAAATGATTGTTAAATGAATGGTGTCAAACGAATTTGATAATCAATTAAATAGATTGTCTATTGTAGGGTGTTGAACGGAATTGATAATTAATGAAATAGACTCAAATGAACAATTTTCTACGATCTATCAATGTATTAGATCAACAACTGATTGATGATAAACGGATGTATCGATTATCAAATGAATGATGTTGAACGGAATTGACAATTAATGAAATATTTTCTCAAACGGACAATTTTAAACGAGTTTATAAATCAATGTAATCGAGAAAAGAACGATGTTAAACGGATGTATTGATTGTCAAATGAATGGTGTCAAACGGATTTGATAATCAATTAAATAGATTGTCAAATAAATGATGTTGAACGGAATTGACACTTAATGAAATAGATTCTCAAACAAACAATTTGAAACGGGATTATAAATCAATGCAATCGACAACAGAATAATGTTAAATGGATGTATTGGTTGTCAAATGAATGGTGTCAAATGGATTTGATAATCAATTAAATAGATTGTCAAATGAAGGGTGTTGAACGGAATTGACAAAATTATGAAATAGATTCGCAAACGAACAATTTTATACGGTCTATCAATGTCTTAGATCAACAACTGAATGATGTTAAACGGATGTATCGATTGTCAAATGAATGATGTTGAACGGAATTGACAATTAATGAAATATATTCTCAAACGGACAATTTTAATCGAGTTTATAAATCAATGTAAACGAGAAAAGGACGATATTAAACGGATGTAGTGATTGTCAAATGAATGGTGTCAAACGGATTTAATAATCAATTAAATAGATTATCAAATAAATGATGTTGAACGGAATTGACAATGAAATATATTTTGAAATGGACAATTTTAAACGAGTTTATATAGATCAATGTAATCGAGAAAAGAACGATGTTAAACGGATGTATTGATTGTCAAATGAATGATGTCAAACGGATTTGATAATCAATTAAATAGATTATCAAATGAATGATGTTGAACGGAATTGACAATTAATGAAACATGTTCTCAAACGGACAATTTTAAACGAGTTTATAAATCAATGTAATGGAGAAAAGAACGATATTAAACGGATGTATTGGTTGTCAAATGAATGGTGTCAAATAGATTTGATAATCAAATAAATAGATTGTCAAATGAATGGTGTTGAACGGAATTGACAATTAAGGAAATAGACTCAAACGGATAGTTTTATACGGGTTTATCAATGTAATAGATCAAAAACTGAACAATATTAAACGGATGTATTGATTGTCAAATGAATGATGTTGAACGGAATTAACAATTAATGAAATAGATTCTCAAACAGACAATTTTTATCGGGTTTATAAATCAATGTCATAAATCGACAACTAAACGATATTAAAAGAAATGTATTGATTTTCAAATGAATGGTGTTAAATGTATGAAATAGATTAACAAACAAACTATATTAAACAGATGATTAGAATGCGAGAGAGATAACATGTGCCTATACTTTTGAGGGTAATACAGTGAATTTAACTTCTTCATTCCCAAATAAACATATTTCAACTAAGCATGAGAAAAGTCTGGGACTAAAAGCACCAGCCATGACCTTTCACGACCTCGAAAAAGTGACTTCTTGGCGGTTACGACTGTGAGAATAAAGAAGTTTCTTGTTTTTAAAACTTGATGAAGCTCTTCTGTGATTGATAAGGCTTGTTTATGTATATGATGTTTATGATAGCTGCATCTCTTGTTACAGTAATATTAAAAAACGTCGAATCTTTAAATATTTCTTTATAATTTGTGTTATGCATTTATACTAGTAAATACTGAAAACACTTATATGTATGTATATAATATATACATACATACTATGTATATGTGTTTGTATGCATGTAGGTTGTCCAAAATCCCTAGTTAGCGGGGGGTTTTTTAATATAGCTAACAATTTGTAGATTTTTAAACATTGTGAAAAACCCTTTTTTAGTGCGGGAGGGCGTCAACTTTAAAACCCCGATTTTCCAAAAAAAGTCAACAGTTTTGTCCTTTTCTTTTATACATACACAAATTTTCAATGCCAAAAGCTTATAGCAAATGCCGAGAAATCGCCAAACTTTAAAAATGCTATCTGTTCTTTCAAAATTCAAATTACGATATAGAATTTTTTTTTAAATTGAGGGTAAAGATATTACGAATCGACCTTAAAAGTCGGATATTCCAAAAAGTCAAATTTTCTTTCTTATACAGAATTTTAAAGATGAAAAAAATTCGATCATTTTTTTTTTCAAAATCATCTATTACAAAGGGAGTCCCCCCCCCCCCTATAAGATTTTGGAATATATCTATCCACGAAACATCTAGTCGCGCCGAAAACTGGTATTGAAAAATGAGAATTACTAAATTTGTAAATTTAAAATATATCAATTAGTTTTTTGTTTTTTTAAATATAAGGTTGTAAAAATTATTATAAAAATCGCTTCAGACGAATCAAAACTTAAAAAGTTAGAAGTTAAGATTTTTATTCTACTTTACTAACTCATTTAGGTACACACATGCACATACGTATATGCACATACTAACATACATATATATGCCGACGCGGGGTCGAACGGTCAAGGCGAGCGTTTCCAAGCGATCGTTCAACCATCGCGTTGTGGTACGAGTCCCACGTAAGGCATGGATGTTGTGTTGTTGGGCGCAGTGTGTTCCGCCCCCCTCTGGTGTGCCTGGGGCAACGTCACAGGACGGCTAAATGGTTTACGTTTCTGGCCAATATATAGGCGAATGATAAACGTCAAGTGCCAGGCCATTTGATTAAAAAAAAAACATACATATATATATACATATACACACACATAAACTCATAAACACATACACACACGCATATACACATACAAACACCCGCGCATACACACATACATACACACATAGACATTACCTCAAAAACATTCGATTCGTGTTCAGGTATTCTTGAAACGTGCTTTCCGTCAAAAACTCGAATTCTTAAATTTTCGACTCCGTTACAATACTTTCCTTACAAATTATACTATGCATATAAGGAAAGTAAAAAGAGGTATGTACCTATTCAAAGTAATATATTGTAGCGAGGGGGGGGGAGGGTTAGTCGATGTGTAAGAACAAATATTCACACCACTAAAATTTTGTGTGTGGCTATATGAATTAAAACGTCTAAAACTAGATATAAATTTAATATTTTTACAATTTTTGCATGAATTATTAAAAATTTTATATTTGAAGTCCATTATTTCCTATAAGAAACCATGATAACACAGGTAGTTGTATATATACAGGGTGTCCCAAAAAGATTGAAACGCGCTTTAATTCTTTACCTGTTGTCCACTTAGCTCCAGCTAAGTGGGCAAAGTAAATTGCAAAATTGTCGAAAGTAAGATAGGAAATAAGACTACGTTAATAAAATAGTCCTCCCATTAATTTTCCAAAACTTACACATTTTACATTTTTATACGACCCTTTAGACAAATTTGGACAATGAGAAATTTTTTTTTTAATGCAACAAGATCATTAAAAAAAACCGCATATCTGTATCTTTAAAATCAACTGAATAATAATGAGATGATAAGGGAAAATATCTAACTTATGCTACTTTTCCGTACCATGTGAAAGGCTGTTTTATCAGTGAAAATAGAGATCATAAACAAATTGACGATGGAAATTATTTAGATGAAAAATACGTTAATATGTGTCAAATTTTTTTATCACAATTTCATCTAAATAAAGCATTACACAGACAGAGATCATATAAAAGTAGTGGTACTCAATACGCGGTTGGGTATCCTATGTATTATCATCCAGTTTTATATTTTTTGTGATATGTCACAAATTTACATTTCTAATATGATATATGGACCTCATTCACAATGTTAAATTTTCAATTAAGTATAAATCGCTTAATTTTAAAGATGCGGTTTTTTTAATGATCTGGTTCATTAAAAATTAAATATTTCTGATTGACCAAATTTGTCTAAGGGGTTCGTATAAAAATTTAAAAAGTGTAACTTTTTGAAAATTAATGGGAGGACTATTTCATTAATGTAGTCTTACTTCCTACCTTACTTTCAACATTTTTGCAATTTACATTGCCCACTTAGCTCCAACCGGTAAAGAATTATAAAGCGCGTTTCAATCTTTTTGGGACACCCTGTATACCGCATATACTGTAAAACCACCCAAACAATGATGGTGATATAGGCTATACAGCATAGACTCAAACGCCACCCAAACAATTGTGATAGTATTGTCTATACAGCATAGACTATGCCACCACCAAAACAACTGTGGCGGTATTGTTTATACCGCACAAACTATAAAACAACCCGAACAATAGTGGTGGTATAGTCTATACATGCGAATGATTGTAGTTTGATCTACGTTGCTAATGTAAATTGTATTGAGAGAATATTTATACGACCAGCCAAATGCGTTCAATTAAAGTCATCGTATAATAAACCTGTTGTCAACTTGTAAAAATAATCTTTTAAAGAATTTTTAGGAAGAAATTTAAAAGAACACCCTGTCGTGCTCGATCATATATGAAATTGAGCAACATTTTTCTTCATGTTTGAAACCTCCTGTTGATTATTTCTTTCCGCTTTTCATGGAAACTACAGTCGTGACTGACGAATAAAATTATACCGCATGGGGGCCTCTCTCCCTACAAGACCTCTTAGCCCCATTTGATCTCTGCTTCTGGCCATAGATCTTAGCAAGGGGTGGAACTAGTGTTGTCACCCTTTCTTTGACCTTTAACACATAGAATATATCTATATAATAAACCAGACTTAGAAGGCCTTTGTGTATCTTTCTTGTGTGATCTAGCATAACGAATTGACTTGCGATAGAATTTCAACACGAATTTTACTCAGACAGTTAGACTGTAAAAATACAGCCGAACTCAGATATACGGAGCACCTATGCATGAAAGCGGCTGTAAGGTTCGTTATTACTGGGGGTCTATAATTTCAATTAAAAATGCAAGATCGGCTGAAATTTTCAAGAACAGTTATGAATGTTCAATTTTTATGTATACAAAGATACGAATATACAGTGAATCATAATTTGTGTAATAATTGATTAGAACTGCGACAAGTCCATTAAAATATTAAAAGAACTTTGAAATAACTAAAAAGTTTATTTCCTGGATACAGGAAATAAATTACACTTAATTTGTATAATTGCTCTCAAACGTAAAACGCCCTTTATTAGAGGAATATGACATGGTGCAAGCATATTGAAATTTTATATACAGTTAATTCACACACTAGATTTTTACATTACAAATAGCCAATGGGAAAAATCAAATATAAATATGCAATGCAGAACAGACGGAATTAATAAAAGACTTTAAATGTTTAAGTACGTAGGCAATGGTTTTACTTCTATGGAATACAGGTTAAACCGCCAGGCAAAACTAACTTTTTTTTGACAGGATCAAAATTACAAATAGAATCTCCATAGAGATAAATAAATAAAGATTTAGACAGCACAATGTTCCGGAAGTTATTACAACGCGTTTCAGGAAAAAATGTTGTCAAAATGAAGTACAAAATTATTATTGAGAATAGTTTGAGATAAAACAGTCGGAGGCGCTTTTAGGGGGGGGTGGGGAGTTAGAGGGTTCCGTGGTCCAGGTTGGGCTTAAGTCAACGGGCTAGGCCAGAGCCCGTGGACCAGGTCGAGGTCAAGCCCACGAGCCAGGTCCGAGCCCGTGCAAACCTCTAACTTTTACCCCTTGAGATTAATATTTAAAACTGAAACCCCCCCTCCCCAAATTGAATTTCAAAATACGCCACTGACAACAGTTGAAAAATTTAATTTTTGATATCACGAGCATGCTATTAAGGGGACGGTGAACGTTGAAATTTTTTTATTTATTTGACTTAGAAACGTGAAGATTTGTATAAATATTCCTCTTAACATTACTATATATAATACCATTAAATTTTTTTTCAATTTTGTTATAATTTTGTATTTTTTTTTTAATTCAATTTTTTTAACGAAAATTTTAAAATGCTCCTTGCGTGCCATTTTTCACACTTTTGATTAATATTTTATATTATGATCACTCAAAAATACATTATGAACAAATTTGGGTATTCATTTTTAAATCCTTTAGAAAGTTAATTTTTTTTAAAAAATATTTTCTGCATTAAAACTTAATTTTCATCATTTAATTAGGTTCTTATTCACTTTTAATTACCTTAATGAAGTCCAATTATAAAATGCATACCCAGTTTCATTAAAAAGTATGAGAGGTGTCTTTTTGCCAAATTTCATGCATCTCAGACAAAAATTAAGACGCATGGAGCATTTTAAAAATGTAAAACCTTTGAAAATTCCATTTCGAAAAAAATGCATTCAGCCTTTTGCTTATGGGCGGGACAGCGTCCATCCCAAACGAAGAACCTCCCAAAAAGATAGGTATTTGACATACTCTATCCCAAACAGTTCGATCCCCCTTTGCAGGCATTGGCGTCCATGGAAATCGCCGACAGAAACACTGCATCTGCTGCAGCAGGTGCAGTGTTTGGGCGCCAATGCCTGCACAGGGGGATCGAACTGTTTGGGATAGGGTATGTCAAATACCTGTCTTTCTGGGGGGTTCTTCGTTTGGGATGGACGTTGTCCCACTCGTAAGCAAATATTAAATGTGTAAAATAATGCTATATATTAAAACTTTTTTTAATCGATTCTTGCTTATTTCAACGTCCACCGTCTCCTTAAAAACCATACTAACGATCTTTTCTGTACTATGAATACAAAATTTATAATTATTGCCAAAAGAAATAATTGTGACAATGTACACCCTAGCCTCTTGTTGTCTTCTTATAAGGCTAGGAGTTATAAAGAAATTCTGTTCGTGAGGTTCTTTAAATTCGTGGAATACAAAACGAAATTTTTCCGTTAATGGGGATTTTAAAAACGTTATATCCAAATTGCGTGTAGCTGGACGTTCTTTGAAACGCTTAAAATAGCATTAATTACAAAGAAAATTAATCAGGACCTATATAAAAGTTCGTTATATCCGAGAGATCGCTATATCACCGTATCGCCATAGCGAAAATTGACTGTATCATTAGTTCACACCAGAACGAATTTACCGGCATTGCCCAATTCCTAAATAAACGTCCAAATACAAATAAAGATAGCACTACTCAATTTCCAAATCGCCTGCTTTTAACTAAATTCATACTTGCGCTCAATTGTTTTTCCCTGCGCAATCATATCAATTATACATCGCGGTCGTATTACGCTCTAAATAAGTTCCTATGTAGTCCTAAATAATCTCCCTAAATAAGAACTCTAAATAACCCTCAAATAAGCGCCCTAAATAATGATGATATGCCCTAAATAAGAACTCGAGCGTCGGCAAAACGACACAACAGTACTTGAAGTCACAAAAAAGGAAAGTTTCCCCCAAGAAAAATTTAGAAAATGATTGCTATCTCAGCGTATTTTCATCCAATTTAAATCAAATGTTAATTCTCATAGCGATAATATAATTTCACTTTAATTTGCAAAATTAAAAACCCATAAACTAAAATCCACTTTGTATAGGAGCAGCTTTTTACTTTCCTTATATACATAATGTATAAGGAAAGTATTGTGACGGGGTCGAAAATTCGAATTCGAGTTTTCGACGGGAGAGCACGTTTCAAGCATCCCTGATCGCGAATCAAACATTTTTGAAGTGATGTCTGTGTGTGTGTGTGTGTGTGTGTGTGTGTGTGTGGGTGTGTGTGTGTGTGTGTGTGTGTGTGTGTGTGTGTGTGCGTCAGTGAGTCTGTGGAGACGATAACAGACGAACGAATGGACCGATTCGAACGAAATTTGATACAAAAATCACAATCCGTAAACACTGGAAGCTTATTGTTTTTATAAGCATTCGAATGTTCAGAAACTTGCTAAATTTTCGAGTGAAATTTTGAAAAAATCGTCAAAAAATCAAAACCGCTAATAAAGTTACACAAATAGACATTTCTTATGTAATTTTTCATTAGAAAACGATTGACATAAATTTTAGAGCGCTAAAATGAACCATTCTCGAGATATTGCACATTTAAAAAAAAATATCAAAAAGTTATATAAAATAAAAGTAAAAAATATTTCCTATTGAGAAACGTGTTCACTTTTCATAAGTAATACCATGCGATAAATTTGGTGACATCATTCTCGTGGATCTAGCTCGTTCCATTCATGAAAAAAGATACTTGAGTAATAATTTTGTATTTGAACGCCAATAGTCATTTATCTGCTGTAAGAATAACTTATTTCTTCGTCCATAACACTTGGCGAGATTTTGGCAAGGAATTAGGCGGAATGTCGCCAACTTGGCGACTTTTTGAAATTTTGCCAAATTAACGAAAATCTCACCAAATGGATAAAAATGACGCTAAATGAATGAAAATGACGACTAATTGTTGAAAATTCAATATCTTGGAAAGATTATTAGTATCTACTATAAGAAAAACCTATTTTTACTTTCCTTATATACATAATGTATAAGGAAAGTATTGTGACGGGGTCGAAAATTCGATTTCGAGTTTTCGACGGGAGAGCACGTTTCAAGCATCCCTGATCACGAATCAAACATTTTTGAAGTGATGTCTGTGTGTGTGTGTGTGTGTGTGTGTGTGTGTGTGTGTGTGTGTGTGTGTCAGTGAGACTGTGGAGACGATAACTGACGAACGAGTGGATCGATTCGAACCAAATTTGGTACAAAAATCACAATCCGTAAACACTGGAAGCCTATTGTTTTTATACGCAATCGAATGTTCAGAACCCCCCTAAATTTTCGAATGAAATTTTGAAAAAATCGTCAAAAAATCAAAACCATTAATAAAGTTACGTAAATTGACATGTCTTATGTAATTTTTCATTAGAAAACGATTGACATAAATTTTAGAACGCTAACATGAACCGTTCTCGAGATATTGCCCATTTTTCAAAAAAATAATCAAAAAGTAATATAAAATAAAAGAAATATTTCCTATTGAAAAACATGTTTACTTTTCATATGTAATACCATGCGATAAATTGGGTGACATCATTCTCGTGGATCTAGCTTGTTCCATTTATGAAAAAAGATACTTTGAGTAATACTTTTGTATTTGAACGCCAATAGTCATTTATCTGCTGTAAGAATAACTTATTTCTTCGTCCATAACGCTTGGCGAGATTTTGGCGAGGAATTAGGCGGAATGTCGCCAACTTGGCGACTTTTTGAAATTTTGCCAAATTAACGAAAATCTCACCAAATGGATAAAAATGACGCTAAATGAATGAAAATGACGACTAATTGTTGAAAATTCAATATCTTGGAAAGATTATTAGTATCTACTATAAGAAAAACCTATTTTTACTTTCCTTATATACATAATGTATAAGGAAAGTATTGTGACGGGGTCGAAAATTCGAATTCGAGTTTTCGACGGGAGAGCACGTTTCAAGCATCCCTGATCACGAATCAAATATTTTTGAAGTGATGTCTGTGTGTGTGTGTGTGTATGTGTGTGTGTGTGTGAAAGTATGTGTGTGTGTGTGTGTCAGTGAGTCTGTGGAGACGATAACTGACGAACGAATGGACCGATTCGAATGAAACTTGGTACAAAAATCACAATCCATAAACACTGGAAGCCGATTGTTTTTATACGCAATCGAATGTTCAGAACCCCCTTATATTTTCGAGTGAAATTTTGAAAAAATCGTCAAAAAATCAAAACCGCTAATAAATTTACGCAAATAGACATTTCTGATGTAATTTTTCATTAAAAAACGCTTGACATAAATTTTAGAACGCTAACATGAACCGTTCTCTAGATATTGCACATTTTTCAAAAAAATTATCAAAAAGTCATGTAAAATAAAAAAAAATATTTCCTATTGAGAAACATGTTCTCTTTTCATGTGTAATACCATACGATAAATTTGGTGACATCATTCTCGTGGATCTAGCTCGTTCCATTCATGAAAAAGGATACTTTGAGTAATACTTTTATATTTGAACGCCAATAGTCATTTATCTGCTGTAAGAATAACTTATTTCTTCGTCCATAACGCTTGGCAAGATTTTGACGACGAATTTGGCGGAATATCGCCAACTTGGCGACTTTTATAAATGTTGCCAAATTAACGAAAATCTCGCCAAATGGATAAAAATGACGCTACATCAATAGAAATGACGACTAATTGAAAAAAAATTCAATAGCTTGGAAAGAATATAAGTATCTACTAGAAGAATACCATTTTTTTAAAATGTAAATGTAGTAAATTCATTGCATTATATAAGGAAAGTCATGTGTTGCCCACATCAGATTTTTTGTTGTTGCTGTTGAGATAAAATGTGTGCCATTTAATCAAATCAAAGTATGGTGGACGAGAATCGAAGAATGAAGACTCTATAAGATGCATTCATTAAGTTGCGGAATACAACAATCTGTTCAAGCTATCCGAATTACTGAAAATTCGATTTCGACTTAAGGAAAATCTTTATCTATGCGTATTACTAGGCGTTTTATAGCGTGTGTATTTCTCCTAAAACTCTTCAATGGCATTCTCATAAAAATGGTTAAAAAAATATTTCTCTAAAATAAAAATTGTATCACTCTGGTAGAAACGACATGTTCTTCGACTAATAAAGTCCTGTAATTATTATCGTCAGACATATTAAAAACATCAGACGATATTTGTGATATATTTTTGAGGATGTATTAGTGCTACCATGGAGTTAGAAAGAAGGAGATGAAACTCCTATGGATAAAACGTTTAAAAATGCCGTAATGCTTTGAGAATTATATCTAAGTGTCGCTAGTATTAGTAAAGTAGCTGTTATTGTTAATTGACACAATAGAAATGAGTAGTATTAAGTATATGTATTTTTGATTTTAGTTAAATTAAAGGTTCCCTACTTAGTATAATTAACCAGTATTTTTTCATAGTTGTAAGATAGAATACAGAATATATAGAGATAAAAATAATGAAAGATAAAATAATTTTGAATACATAGGAATATTCTTTATTGCTTCAATTCAACTTTACATTGCGCTAATAATTTATTTTTACAAAATTGGCAGTTTAAATAAATATTTTAGACTTTTCACCAATAGAAAAACATACGATGCAAGGCTACTTATCTTATCCCAGCGCCATCTGAATTATTATCTCAAACGATATTGGTGTTTTCTTAATATGAACTTTTAACGCCTCACTTTTACCTCCATGAGTGCTACTCATGGATTTAGAAAAAAGAAACTAGATGGATAATGAGCCGTTCTAAATGTTACTCAAAATTGTCGCCAGCAAATCAGACGAAAATTACGAGTGGACGTATTAAGTGATTTGCGCCGTAGTGTAGCGCTGTTATTTTGGTGTTAATTTTTAATTTAAATGAAGCTGTATCTCCTAAAATTTAAACACCATTTCATTAAGATGCTTTCAGATTTCGAAATGCGTGAAAATTGAAAGAAAAAAAGTATAAAACCTCCACTCTTAAAAATTCCACATATATATTTCAATAGGGAATTAATTATACGCCCAGTTCCCTAAAATCATTTGTTAGTACTGTAGCGTTTTTGTCAACTTTGTGATATCCATCCCTATAGAAGCAAAAGGAGTTAAACTTCCTATTAAGAAAACGCCAATATCGGTAGAAACAATATTTCAGGTGGCGCTGGGGTAATATAAGTAGCCCTGCATTGTATGTATTTCTATGGCGAATGGCCAAAAACATTTATTTAAACTGCCGGTAAAAATAAATTATAAACTCAATACAAATTGGGGCATTATCCCACAGACCTGTACGGTCTTGAATTTGGCAATTTTTCTGGCGCCCGATGTTAAGACAGTTGCCATAGTATCCAACCAACTCACAAGGTTACCATGATTATGAAGAGTTCTTTACTAAGGTCGCAACATAGCACTCCGCTTATCGTCGATTTGGCGCAAAAAAAAAAAAATAAATAACCGTACCGGTCTCTGAAATTTAACCCAAATTGGAACTGAAGCAACAAAGAATAGTCCTACGTATTCAAAATTATTTTACCTTTCAATTTGTTTTTAGCTCCACACATTCTGTACTCTATCCTACAACTATGAAAAAATACTGGTTAATTATACTCATAATTAGTGAACCCTTAATTTAAAAATAATCAAAAACACATATACTAAATACATCGCCTTTGTGTTGTGTCAACTAACAATAGCGACTTCTTTGCTAACACTAGCTACACCTAGATATAATTTTTCAAAACATTACAGCATTTTCAAACATTTTATCCATAGGAGTTTTATCACCTTCTTTCTAAATCCATGTCCATCCAGTTCCTTTTCTAAATTCATGATACCACTTAGCTGAAAAAATTCCACTATTTAAAATTTTCAGTACATTATAATTTTTTTTTAATTTATCTTTTATCACCCTATTTAATCATCCTGTATATTTTTGTTGTTGTTCAACCACCCTGTATACCAGAAATTAACCCTGCAAGATCTATAAAACCAGTATAATGCCGAAAGTTCCTCATGAAAATCTCTCATAAAAACTCAAACTTGATCGTTGCAGAAAGTCTCTAACCTTATAATTTAATTTTCGACACCTAGGGTGAAGCGTATGGCAATAAATCACCCCACAACCTGACTATCTGCAGCGAAATCTCATGTAAGTCTTCATAAAATGAATTTTTGTCCTCTTAAGTGCCCCATCAAGTGTCATTACTGGTGGCTTTATAGCTGACCTACAGGTGTTTTATGTTCGGCAGTCAATTCCTTCTTTATGTGGTTATTACTGGAATAAGGGAAGGATTAGAATTGGTATGATCGAATATGTTGTTTGAAACTGTTCAAAGGTATAATGAGGTCACGAAATGCGCTAAGTACATGTATAGTCATGGGTTATAATGGAGCGAAAATATGTCTTCCGTATTTTATGGTTAGATACATGAGTTAGAAAAGAGGCGATAAAACTCCTATGAATGAAACGCTTTAAAATGTCATAATGCTTTGAGAATTATATCTAGGTATCGGTGTTATTAAAGTAGGTGCTATTGTTAATTGACACAACAGAAAGGCGTAGTATTACTTTCCTTACATACATAATGTATAAGGAAAGTATTGTGACGGGGTTGAAAATTCGAATTCGAGTTTTCGACGGGAGAGCACGTTTCAAGCATCAATGATCACGAATCAAACATTTTTAAAGTGATGTCTGTGTGTGGGAGGGGGGGGGGGGGGTGTCAGTGAGTCTGTGGAGACGATATTTCACGAACGAATGGAACGATTCGAAAAAAATTTTGTGCAAAAATCACAATCCGTGAATACTGGAAGCCCATTGTTTTTAAACCTAATCGAATGTTCAGAACCCCCTAAATTTTCGAGTGAAATTTTGAAACAATCATCAAAAAATCAAAACTTTTAATAAAGTTACCCAAATAGGCATTTCATATGTAAGTTTCCCATAGAAAACGATTGACATAAACTTTAGAACTCTAGCATAAACCGTTCTCGAGATATTACACATTTTTCAAATAAAGTTTTCAAAAAATCCCATAAATTAAAATAAAATATTATCTATTGTGAAATATATTCACTTTTCACATGTAATATCAGGTGATAAATGTGGTGACATCATTCTCGTGGACAGCTAGCTCGTTCCATTCACGAGAAAAGATACTTTGAGTAATACTTTTGTATTTGAACTCCAATAGTCATTTATTTGCTATAGGAATAACTTATTTCTCCGTCCATAACGCTTGGCGAGATTTTGGCGACGAATTTGGCGGAATGTCGCCAACTTGGCGACTTTTTGAAATGTTGCCAAATTAACGAAAATCTCGCCAAATGGATAAAAATGATGCTAAATCAATGAAAATGACGACTAATTGTCGAAAATTCAATATCTTGGAAGGAATATAAGTATCTACTATAAGAAAACCTTTTTTTTTTACTGTAAAAGTAGTAAATCCATTGCATTATATAAAGAAAGTGATGTGTTGCCCACATCAGATTTTTTAGTATATGTATTTCTGATTATTTTTAAAGTGAAGGTTCCCTAATTAGGAGTATAATTAACCAGTATTTTTTCATAGTTGTAGGCCAGAGTACAGAATATGGGGATATAAGAATTAATTGAAAGGTAAAATAATTTTGAACATTCTTTATTGTTTCAGTTCTACTTTGCATTGCCATAATAGTTTATTTTTACAAAATTGACAGTTTAAATGAATATTTTAGGCCTTTCGCCATAGAATTTCATACAATGCATCTATATGCATAGAAATGCATACAATTATTTTATCCCCGCGCCACCTGAATTATTGTCTCAAACGATATTGGCGTTTTCTTAATATAAAGTTTTAACTCCTTACTTTTACCTCCATGGTTAGATAGAAGACACGAAGACAGAAACGTTTAGAAAAAAAGTTTTACTTTCCCTATATACAAGTTAGGATTATAAAGTTCGGAGACTGTGCTGATATCTCCAACCCTGATTGGAGGAGAGGGGAACTATGGCGTAGAGGCATATGTGACGCGAGAGAAAAGGAAGAAGCAGGTCCGCAGTGCAGGATTTTTCCAGATAATGCGTGTCAGTCAATTAACTTCTTCTTCGACCCAGACCGTCCGACCTACCAGAAAGGTATAAGGTATCTGTTTGGACGGCCAGGAAGTGCCACCCAATTTAGGCCGGAACCCAGTGGGGGAGGCATCCACGGGGACCGTACCCTCCTTCCCCTACCACCAACCTCTCGGAGGGACTTACGGACCCACATGTTTAACGTGATCGTACTCCGAGTGAACACGGCGGCAGTTTGGGCAGCGGCGGGACTCGAACCCGGGACTACCGAGTGCAACCTCCGCGTGCTAACCACAGGGCTACCGCGCCCCAGTGAACTAACTGAAGTTGTTTGCGTTCGTCGAAAACGGAAATGGCGCTTGAAGAACAACATGCGAATATCAAATTCTGCCAGTGCTTGGGGAAATCGCCGACAGAAACATTGCACCTGCTGCAGCAGGTGCAATGTTGCAGGCATTGGTCCCCTTTGCAGGCATTGGCGTCCTGCCAATGCCTGCAAAGGGGGATCAAACTCTTTGGGACAGGGTATGTCAAATACTTGTCTTTTTTGGAAGGATCTGTCGCATGGTAAACCCATGATCCAATATTTTCGGGAGTGCGATCTAGAGTTTACGTATTTATTTTGGATCTCACATTTTTACCGAAATATTTAACGTTTGTCCGTTTCGGACGGATCATAGGTCTGGAGGGCTGTTTGAATTAGTGGCCGAAAGCATATCAGTTTCGCAGGGGCTTGAGAAGGGGCTTTTTTGTTTCTGGAGGTCTAAAGTCAATGGCGATGCTTTGGGGTCAAGGGGTTAAGACCCAGAATCCAATGAGATAGTTGTATGCGCCTCAGGGGCGTGTTTTAAAATCTTGGAGAGAGAGAGTTTTCAGAAATTTGAAAAAGGAGCGAGGAGAAGGAACTGGATTTTGATGGAGAAAAGATGGCTCCCCATCATGGTCCTCTGAAAAGAGAGATGCTGTTCAATTGCAAGTGATGTTGGTGAGTTACACATTCAAGGGCCTGTGCCTGATTTGTATCTTTTGTCTCTCTCTCCCTCTCCAATTAAATATCTACTAGTTAACTCCAAATAAATTATTTACTAGTAAAAGTCAGGTGTTTTCATGATAGCTTACCATCTGTTCCAATTAGTCTATGAGACTCCTTACCATTGTTTATTTTGAATTGTTATTAGAATGGATGATCAATCCATTCATGTTAAGAGGAGCATTTTGTGTATTATGTTACTTATACATAGATTTAAATATTGTAAATAAATTAATGTTATTATATAAAAACACGGTCTTATTCTTTTTCGCGCTCTTACCGGGCGTGTCCTAAAAGAGGAAGTTACCTTATAGGACAGGTTCTTCGTTTGACACTGACGCTGTTCCACCCGTAAGTAAAAGGTGAAAAGAAAAATTTTATCAAATATAGGTTTTGGAAAGGAAAATTATAAGATACATTGCAACTTAAATCCTCGGGGGGCAGCTGGTCTACAGTGCCTCTTAAATGGTTTCCCTGGTAAACACTATACTATGTATTCGTATGTATAAAAGTATGTATAAAATGTAAGATCTATCTTAGTATGTAGTCAAAGTAAATATCTGTAGTCTCGCATTTCATGTGTTTAGTCTAGCTTCCGGCCTTAAGTGTTAGTTTCATCTAAAGATCCTAGATGATGTCAGAACTATAGATGGTATCGAAGTTTAGATAATATATGTGCGTAGATAGGGGGTAGGGAGGGGGGGACATTCCAGGTTTTCCCGCAGTCACGAAGTAACTAGGCGGTCTATGATGGCAACGATGTGATGTGGGAAGGAAAATTACTTTGTAAGCGCCGTGAGGTCAGAACCACACGCGTAATTTAATTTGAGGTCCCAAAATGGATGAGGCTAATAAGATAATAATTTAAGTGTCAGATACAGATTCCAATCGAAGAGACATTATGTCAGAGCTTTTACTACTTGCACCGTCGGTTGAGGCGTTTTTGCAGCAAAGCTAAACTTGTTTAATACGACCTCGGATATTACGAAGTTGCAGTTAAGGGGACGGTGGACGTTGAAATAAGCAAAAGTCGACTAAAAAAAGTTTTTTTTTTTTAATATATAACATTATTTTACACATTTAACCTTTTATTTAAGGGTGGTACAGCGTTCGTCCCAAACGAAGAACCTCCCAAAAAGACAGGAATTTGACTTACCCTATCCCAAACAGTTCGATCCCCCTTTGCAGACATTGGCGGCCATGGAAATCGCCGAAAGAAACATTGCACCTGCTGCAGCAGGTGCAATGTTTCTGTCGGCGATATATGTCAATTGCCGAGGCATTTTGATGAGAATTTGGCGCTTGAGTATCGTTCTGTTTGGAGTTGAGTGTCTTGAGTATCGTTCTGTTTCTGTTAAGTCGTTTTGTTTGGACTCACAATGTACCAAAAGCGTCCAATTTTCAATTTACGTCGTGTACTCGTGTTATGTCAATGTCCAAAACATTGCTCTGTTTGAAGTTGAGCATCTTAGGTATCGTTCTGTTTGGACTCACAAATTGCCAAAAGCGCCTAATTTTCAATTTACGTAGTGTTACTTCAATGGCCAAAAAACTGTTCGTTTGGAGTTGAGTATCATTTTGTTTCTGTTAAGTCGTTCTGTTTGGACTCATAAAATTCCAAAGGCGTCTCATTTTCAATTTACATGGTGTTACTTGAATGCCCAAAAAATTGTTCTGTGGATCTTGCACATCATTTTATTACTATTTCGTTGCGAAATAAGTAACGTCATTGGATTATGTAGAGAAAGTCGTGCTGCCCACATATACATGGTCTTTCAAAAGTCCGTATAAACTTAAAAATTCATTAAAACTCGAAAAATCATCGCATTGAGATATGGTTGGTACCATAAGTATTGCCAGTACGGGTTTTTTTTTCTGACGTGAAAAAATTTTGTAGTTTAAAACATCACCTTTAGGTGGCGCTTACCCAAATACATCGTCCAGAAGTATGCAAATGAGGCTGTTATAAAAGAGCTTCTTCTTCTTCTTCTTCGACCCAGACCGTCCGACCTACCAGAAAGGTGTAAGGTATCTGTTTGGACGGCAGGGAAGTGCCACCCAATTTAGACCGGAACCCAGTGGGGGAGGCATCCACAGGGACCGTACCCTCCTTCCCCTACCACCAACCTCTCGGAAGGACTTACGGACCCACATGTTTAACGTGATCGTACTCCGCATGAACACGGCGGCAGTTTGGGCAGCGGCGGGAATCGAACCCGGGACTACCGAGTGCAACCTTCGCGCGCTAACCACAGGGCTACCGCGCCCCGTTAAAAGAGCTGTAGTGCTCTGTAGATTCTTCATTTAATTCATTAGTAAACGGTGCAAAGAAGAAGCTTTTGCGAGAATGTTAACTTTGATCGAGAAAGCCTTTTTAGTGAAGCTGTATTACGTGAGCGGCGAATCAGCATCAGATATTTTGGGAAAATTCTGATTTAGGAAAAATCTAAAGAAAGGAAAAGGTCCTTCACCTGTTCAGGGTTACTTAGGCTTGTCACACGATTTGACACGTACAGTAAGTTATTTTAATTGTCTTTCCGATACGTTCAGCGCCACCTATAGGTGATTTTGTAAACTACAAAAATTTTTCATATCAAAAAACCCCCCGTCCTAGCAATACTTATGGTACAAACCGTACCTCAATGCGATGATTTTTCGATTTTTAATGAATTTTTAAAGTTTATATGGACTTTTGAAAGACCCTGTATATATATATATATATATATATATATTTTGGCTACAAATAAAAGTAGGCAATATGGCACATAAATGCATGAGAAGGTCACGTGAGATCCCAGATATTTTAAACTGAAAATATCCGTTTAAGGACGTTGCTTCAACACATCACTTTACCATCATCATTCATTACAGATGCATAATTTAACGGAATCGCGCTCATGTAAAGATCGCTGCATACAGATAAATTCTTTAATCCAACATTCATCCATCAAGGCTTAACTCTCCTCAAAATCACATAAATAAAGGACCCAGAACCGCAAGAACAAATTCTTGGCGACCATCTATCAATGAAACCAGTGTAAATCTCAAAATTCAACAAGCGGCCATTTCTCCTCGATGTTTGGCTACATGTCGAAACCATTCCTCAGCGAAACTGTTGGCCACCCTGAATACTCGCGAACAGGGGGTGTGCGGGGGACCCAAAAACGTATGAACCTCGTACAAAGAAACGAAAACTCAGGCGGTAAATATTTTTGCTGTTGTCAAAATAGATTTGAAATATTTCTGGAGCTTTGTGCGGAGTATAAACGAAAGTAACGAGCTGGGAGTTTTTGATGGCGGAATTTTGGATTTGATTCTAGGGTGTCTTTCGGTTTGTTTACATCGTTTATTCAGTGAATGTTTTTTATTGCGGAAAGTTGAATTACATATTTATGATATGCGTTTAATCTGTGTTTTGTAAAGACGTTTCATAGATCACTATTTTTCAGTGGCGGCGGCTCTTGACTTCAGGAATGGATGAAGAAGAGTCATTGAAACCCTCTTCCTCAACAACAAACATCATCAAAGCATATAGCGCTACTGGCACAAGTGTTATTAAATATTATACAAATATAGTCAAAGGAGTCTGAAATATTCGAAAAATAATAATAATAATAATAACCCATTCAGCCAATAACTTTAAGTAAAGCAGCGCTTATTCTGTTACACCTCACGAGCGCTTATTCTGTTATACCTCACGAGTCGCCACTGCTATTTCCACTCCTGGTTCACATATCTTATAATGCAACAAAAATCTGATGTGGGCAGCACATGACTTTCACTGCAGACTTATATCCACGTTCTATTTATTTTAATTAAATTTTATTCACTTTTAATTCAATTTTCGTTCTCATTTGCTAACTGGACTTGTTTTCAAAGGTGGCGTAGACAAAATACGAAAAAACTAAAATATCTCGAGAACAGCAACTCCTAGTGTAATGGGGTTGGTCTTATTCTTTTCTTCGTTAAAAATTGCGTTTTAAACAAGCATTTCCTGGATATATTTGAGCATACATAAATTTTTATTTTAGATTTTGGCGAATTTTGCGGGCCATTTTGCAAAAAAAAAAAAGGCAGGTTATATTTTTCCGAATCATACCAAAATAAAATCAGCACCAGGGTGTCCCACAAGTGACTCACCTACCAAATTTTGTTTAATTCGGTCCATCCGTTTTTCAGCTAGAGTGGATACAAACTTCTGCGAGCCATTTCGCAAAAAAAGGCGGGTTCTTTTATCCCGAATCGTACCCAAAATTAATCAGCACCAGATTCGCCCACAAGTGACTTACCAAATTTTATGAAATTCGGTCAATTACGTTTTTAGTTAGAGTGGATACAAAATCTGCACAGACAGACAGACACACAGAAACACATACAGACGTCATGTTAAAAATAGTTTTTTTCTTATTCTAGCGATCTCGAAACGTGTAAATCCGTCGAAAACTCGAGTTGCGATTTTCGGCATGATTCCAATACTTTCTCTATACATTACCATATATTGCAGGGAAAGTAAAAATCTGATGTGTGGGCAGCACATGACTTTCGCTGCTGACTCAAATTGATATTTTTTTTTTCTTTAATAATTCATTAAATTCAGTTTAATTGCACAAAATAGCTCTAAATTTCCATTTATAATTCAATTTCTGTTTTTATTTGGTAATTAGACATTTTTATAAAAGTGACATAACTAAATGCGAAGAATCTCAAATATATCGAGAATAGTTAGTCCTAGAGTAATAGAGTTGTTCTTATTATTTTCCTCATCAAAAATTACGTATAAAACAAGCATTTAATTGATATATTTGAACATACGTAGCATTTTCTAGATTTTGCGATTTCTGAGGGCCATTTCGTAAAAAGAGGCAGGTTGTTCTTTTCCGAATAATTCCAAAATCTAATCAGCACCAAAGTATCCCCAAGTATCTTGCCTATCAAATTTTGTGAAATTTGGTCAATTAATATTTTAGTTAGAGTGGATACATGACATTTTTGCAGGCCATTTCGTAAAAAAAGACAGGTTGTTCTTTTCCGATTAATTCCAACATCTATTCAGCACCAAAGTATCGTATAAGTAACTTATCTACCAAATTTTGTGAAATTTGGTCAATTAGTATTTTAGCTAGAGTGGATACCTGAAATTTTTCCGGGCCATTTCGCAAAAAAGGCGGGTTCTGTTTTTACGAATCATACCAAAAACTAATCAGCACCAGGGTCATACCCAAGTGACTTACCTACCAAATTTTATGAAATTCGGTCCATTAGTTTTTGAGTTAGAGCGGATACATACATTGCACAGACAGACAGACAGACAGACACATACACACAGACGTCACGTTAAAAATGTTTTTTTCGTATTCTAGAGGTCTCGAAACGTGTAGATCCGTCGCAAACTCAAGTTCTGATTTTCGGCATGATTCCAATACTTTCCCTATACATTACCATGTATTGCAGGGAAAGTAAAAATCTGATGTGGGCAGCACATGACTTTCTCTGCAGACTTATGTAAACGTTCTCTGTATTTTAATTAAATTTAATTCACTTTCAACTCAATTTTCGTTCTCATTTAGTAATTGGACTTATATTTTCAAAGGTGGCGCAGGGAAAATAGGAAAAAACTAAAATATCTCGAGAACGGCTAGTCCTAGTTTAAAGGGGTTGGTCTTATTCTTTTCTTTGTTAACAATTACGTATAAAATCAGCATTTAATGGATATATTTGAGCATATGTAGTTTTTTCTTTTAAATTTTGGCGATTTTTGAGGGCCATTTTGCTAAAAAAGGCAGGTTATTTTTTTTCGAATCGTACCAAAATGTAATCAGCACCAGGGTGACCCACAAGTGACTCATCTACCGAATTTTGTGAAATTCGGTGCATTAGTTTTTCAACTAGAGTGAATACAAATATTTGCGGGGCATTTCGCAAAAAAAGGCGGGTTCTTTTATCCCGAATCGTACCCAAACCTAATCAGCATCAGATTTGCCCAGAAGTGACTTACACACCAAATTTCATGAAATTCGGTTCATTTGTTTTTAGTTAGAGTGGATACAAAATCTGCACAGACAGACACACAGACACACACACAGACGTCACGCTAAAAATAGTTTTTTCGTATTCTAGAGGTCTCGAAACATGTAGATCCCTCGAAAACTGGAGTTGCGATTTTCGGCATGATTCCAATACTTTCCCTATACACTACCATGTATTGCAGGGAAAGTAAAAATCTGATGTGGGCAGCACATGACTTTCCCTGCAGACTTATATACACGTTCTCTTTATTTTAATTAAATTTAATTCACTTTTAATTCAATTTTCATTCTCATTTGGTAACTGGACTCATTTTCAAAGGTGGCGTAGAGAAAAAAAAAATATCTCGAGAACGGCTAGTCCTAGTGTAATGGGGTTGGGCTTTTTCTTTTTGTCGTTAAAAATTACGTATTAAATCAGCATTTAATGGATATATTTGAGTATACCCAGTCCTTTAGTTTAGATTTGGACGATTTTTACGGGCCATTTTGCAAAAAAAGGCAGGTCATTTTTCTCCGAATCGTACCAAAATGTAATCAGCACCAGGCTAACCCACAAGAGACTCATCTACCGAATTTTGTGAAATTCGGTCCATTAGTTTTTCAGTTAGAGTGTATACAAGTTTTTTCGGGCCATTTCGCAGAAAAAGGCGGATTCTTTTATCCCGAATCGTACCCAAAACTAATCAGCACCAGACTCGCTCACAAGTAACTTACCTACCAAATTTTGTGAAATTCGGTCCATTAGTTTTTTAGTTAGAGTTGATACAAAATCTGCACAGACAGACACACAGACGTCCCGCTAAAAATAGTTTTTTCGTATTCTAGAGGTCTCGAAATGTGTTAATCCGTCGAAAACTCGAGTTGCGATTTTCGGCATGATTCCAATACTTTCCCTATACATTACCATGTATTGCAGGGAAAGTAAAAATCTGATGTGAGTAGCACATGACTTTCCCTGCAGACTTATATTAATGTTCTCTTTATTTTAATTAAATTTATTTCACTTTTAATTCAATTTTCGTTCTCATTCGGTAACCGGGCTTATTTTCAAAGGTGTCGTAGAGAAAGTATGAAAAATTAAAATATCTCGAGAACGGCTAGTCCTAGTGTAATGGGGTTGGTCTTATTTTTTTCGTTGTTAAAAATTACGTATTAAACGAGCATTTAATGGATATATTTGAGTATACCTAGTTCTTTAGTTTAGATTTTGAGGATATTTGCGGGTCATTTTGCAAAAAAAGGCAGGTTAATTTTTTCCGAATCATACCAAAATCTAATCAGCACCAGAGTAACCCACAAGTGACTCATCTACCGAATTTTGTGATATTTGGTTGATTAGTTTTTCAGTTAGAGTGGATACAAACTTTTGTGGGCCATTTCGCAAAAAAAGGCGGGTTCTTTTATTCCAAATCGTACCCAAAACTAATCAGCACCAGATACACTCACAAGTGACTTGCCTACCAAATTTTGTGAAATTCGGTCCATTAGTTTTTTGGTTAGAGTGGATACAAAATCTGCACAGACAGACAGAGAGACAGACAGATACACAGACAGACAAACAAACAGACACACAGACATACAGACACACAGACACACACACAGACGTCACGCTAAAAATGGTTTTTTCGTATTCTAGAGGTCTCGAAACGTGTAGATCCGTCGAAAACTCGAGTTGCGATTTTCGGCATGATTCCAATACTTTCCCTATACATTACCATGTATTGCAGGGAAAGTAAAAAACAATAGTCTGATGAGAGCAACACATGTCTTTTTCAACATTCAAACTAATCTTCTATATCACAATCTTTTAAATCGAGTTTTAAGGGCCAAAATGTCACAGATACTTATCAGTAGCGTAACTAGACTTTTGACGCCCTGGAGCAAATAATTTCAGGGGCTCTTTCCCATAATGTTGTCTTTGACTCTTAATTCAAAAACTATTTCATCGCAAAATGGGTCCCCTTCCCGTTCTGACCTGGAGCGATCGCTCCCTCCCCCTCCGTAACGATACTCCACTGATACATGATTTTATAATCAATTTAGTTTTAAGACGTATATTTTGCATTTGACAACTAAAGGAAATGTAAAACCACGCCAGCTCCTTAATATTCCAAAAAACTTCAAAATCTCACGAACAGTTTAATTTATTTTGACGATATTGCGGGTCACTTCGCAAAAAAAAGCTAGTTCTATTATTTTTCCAGGCCGTTTAGCTTGCTTGTACGTGTTTTAACTTTAAAACACATACTACAGTCGACACCAAACTTTGAAGATAAATTTGCTTATGCAAAATCTTAGTTGGTATCGATTTTCAAGAAAATCGGTTGGATTTAACTGTCGCAGGTAATGTTGATGATCGCAGCAAATTACGTTTGAAAAACGTGGAATTTGTTTTCCGTAAATACACATATGATGCGGGAAGCACATGACATTGCATCTGCAGAAGGTGCAATGTTTCTGTCAGCGATTTCCATGGACGCCAATGCCTGCAAAGGTGGATCGAACTATTTGGGATAGGGTATGCCAAATACCTGTCTTTTTGGAAGGTTCTTCGTTTGGGATGGCGCTGTTCCACCCGTAAGCAAAAGGTTAAATGTGTAAAATAATGTTATATATTAAAAAGAAAAACTTTTTTAGTCGATTTTTACTCATTTCAACGTCCACCGTCCCCTTTATCTATTTACAAATTGATTTGAGATTCAGCAGCCTTCAGGCTTCGAGCCCCAATGCCATTTAACTTCGTTTGCATTAAATTTTTCACTCAGTGGTCACACAGCAAACAGACTCTTATGCAAAAAAATTTAATTAGAATGTGGCTCTAGAATGCATGCACTACATATGGAAAAGTAAATACATAAACGCGAAGAAAGAAACTAGCTTTCTTAGCCAACACCTTACTTCTTAAGAAGTAGACGAAGTATTCTTTTCTTATTTTATTAATCAAATAACTTAAAACATTTTCTGGTAGATAACTTAATCTACTAAATTAATGATCTTTGTAATACGACACGATAGTTTAGAAGATCCATGATTGATTATAGAATTTATCAGTTCAGATGATCTTCCCCTCTGCCACAATATCCATCTTAAGAATAAGCACTTTTAATTGCTTTATTGATATAGCATTTGGTAATGGCTTCGCTGAGTAGATTACATGTATCGAACATCAATTCCCCCTCTTTATGGCGAGAAAACCAATTAGAGATAATTACATTTTGAGAAAAATTAATGAAATTTAGGAGTAATTTCATCCCTCTATCAATACCAGGAAGAATAACTTTGAAGTTCTAGAGCAGGGATCCACATTTTACCAAATGTGAGCATCAGTTAGCTTCAAATTTTTCCGGCTAGCACTTGTCAAGGAAATGTACATACAAAGCCGTTTTAAACTCCTGTCATGTTCCCTATTCAAAAATAAATTCCCGATCGCCACATAAAACTTTTCTCTCTATATTAAAAAAAAATCTGATGTGGGCAGCACATGACTTTCCCTGCAGACTTAAATTCATATTTTCTTTATTTCTTTAATAATTCATTAGATTGAGTTTAATTGCCCAAATAACACTAAATTTGCATTTTTAATTCAATTTTTGTTTTTATTTGGTAATTGGACATTTTTCCGATAGCGGCGTAACAAAAATGCAAGAAATCTCAAATATCTTGACAACGGTTAGTCCTAAAGTATAATGGAGTGTGTTATATTCCTTTCTCGTTAAAAATTGGCTATAAAACAAGAATTTAATTGATACATTTCAGCATATGTAGTCTTTTTTTTTTTCGATTTTGGCGATTTTTACGAGCCATTTCGTAAAATAAGGCAGATTGTTTTTTCCAAATCGTACCAAAATCGAATCAGCACCAGAGTGTCCCACAAGTAACTTATCTACCAAATATTGTGGAATTTGGTCAATTAGTATTTTAGCTAGGGTAGATACATGAAATTTTTGCGGGCCATTTCATAAAAAAAGGCGGGTTCTTCTTTTCCGAATCGTACCAAATTCTAATCAGCACCAGAGTATTAAACAAGTAATTTCTCTACCAAATTTTGTGAAACTTGGTAAATTAGTATTTTAGCTAGAGCGAATAAATTACATTTTTACGGGCCTTTTCGCAAAAAAAGGCGGGTTTTGTTTTTACGAATTGTACCAAAAACTAATCAGCATCAGGGTCACATACAAGTGACTTACCTACCAAATTTTATGAAATTCGGTCCATTAGTTTTTGAGTTAGAGTGGATATATACATATCACAGACACACAGACAGACACACACACACAGGGTCACGCTAAAAATAGTTTTTTCGTATTTTAGAGGTCTCGAAACGTGTAGATTCGTCGAAAACTCGAGTTGCGATTTTCGACATGATTCCAATGCTTTACCTATGCATTACCATGTATTGCAGGGAAAGTAAAAACAACAGTTGGAGCCACCACCATAGCCGCTGTTTGACAAATCTTGCGTCCCTCGAGTTATAAAAATATATAATTTGGTACTTTTATAGAGGAATGTGAGGGTAACACGCTGAAATAAACCGTTTTTCGATTAAAATATTAATTTAAGAAATACTATATGTGAAAATCAAAAGAAAAGTATTTGAGCTGCGAGTTCGCATCCTGGACAGACTAGTAACAGCAAGATCATGATTTCTTAACTCATTACTGACAGTCTCTCAGAAATATAATCAAACTATCATACCCCCATAAAAATAGCTTAATTATTGATGTTTTTTTCCAAATAAATTACGATATTACTGGATTGGTTGAGTATTCATTGTTATCACTAGACTAGCACATACCTGCCCGATTACAGGAAAAATCTCGATTCGCTTGATAAGAGAACATTTGCCTATTCTGTATGGATCTAAATGATATGTTCATAACACTACTCTAAACGTGTTTTTTCTGGCCAATGTTATTCAATCTGTCAAAATATCATTTTTTTTTTTTTCGAATTCCTCAGTAGCAACAATTTGAAGTACAAAGATTTTGTTTTAGGGTTTGATTACTTTTTCGGGTTACTGTATACATTGTTGAAGTTTCGTAAGAAAGAACCCCCCATTTTTTTTTAATTTCGATTTAGTTTATGAACTATTCTAAAATTTTCTTCAGTATGGGCAAAGATTTAATTGGCATATATCATCAAGTTGACGATATTTCGATAAATTAGTTGCCGATTTCGCCAAATGCAACGCCGAGCTGTGCACACAGACGACTAAAAGAACTTTTCTTATATATAAATGAAATTTTTTTATTGTTGGTTGTAAAACTACAAGACTATTACACAAGTATCTTTTCTCGTGAATGGTCCAAACCAGATCCACGAGAATGATCTTAATTTGTCGTATAATATTGCATCAAAGCTAGCATATTTCACGCTAGTTAATACTTTATTTTTAATTTTATGTAATATTTTTTAATAAGTTTATCAGAAAAACGGAAAATATCTTGAGAACGGTTCGTGCAGGCGTTCTAAAGTGAATGTCGTTCGTTTCCTAAAAAAAAAAATTACGTAAGAAATGATAATTGAAGTATCATTATTAAAGGTTTTAATTTTTTAATGATTTAAAATAAAAATTAAATTTGGGGGTATTTCGAACGTTCGATTACGTTTAAAATCATTACTGCTCCAGTATTCACAGATTACAATATTTGTACCAAATTTTATTCTTTTCCACACACACAAACGCACACGCACACACACACACACACACATACACACTTAAACATGAATACAGACATCACCTGGAAGACGTTCTATTCGAGTTCAGGGGGGTGCTTAAAATGTGCTCTTCCGTCAAAACTCGAATTCAAATTTTCAGTCCCATCACAATACTTTTCCTGTACAGGGAAGGTAATAATGCATGGCCCTACAAATCTTTCTACCTTGGGCTATAAAACTCTACCTGCTAAATGCTTTTCACTTAGGGTGGCCAATAGAATAATTGCTCTCAGCTGGGTGCCTTTCAGTGCAGACGTTTTAATGACCCCTGTTGCCGAAGCCGCCGGCGAGCAATTTCCGCCCACATTTTTACTAGACCTTTAATAGCAGTGCTGAAATATATGTTTAATTATATGGGGCAGATTTCGTTTTAAGCTCTGTAATTGAAATGAACGCTATAGCGGTAATGTGTCGGCAAATTGTTTGAAGTTAAGTTTTACGATAAACTTGTCCACATAGATAGCTTATGGCATCTAAAGCACCTTACACATTTACGTCTTCTTTGTAACTATGTGGTCCTCGTTTAATTTTATGAATTACAATCGGTAAATTTATTTGAAACTGAAAAAACCCATTATGCGCCTATTTTGGTGGTTTCTCGTTAAAATAATATACAGGGTTTCTACAAGAAAGTCCTTAAAAACACCAATAAAAGGAATGAAAGGTTCTTGAGTGTTTTAGGTCAATCTACAAAGTTCATAAAAAATTAGCTGGAGTTTTGCTCAACTCGACTCTCTCATACCAGAATCCATTTTTAAGTAACTTGATATTTTCCTTCTTAATTTTGCAAATTTTACAAGAAATATTTTTTTAAATATTTATCAATGGACCAAATAATCATAATTATAGCATGTTACCCTTCATTTTAAAAGGCTTGAAAACATATTTCGATTGATACCAAGCTTAACATTGTACCTCCTCGGAGGGATAACTTGCCCCCACGCTCAGGAAGGGCAAATGACGTTATGAACACAAAAATTGCATCGCGACTATATTCTTCAGAATAATTCAAACTTCGTGATGATCTTCGTAATCATTAGGTCGTAATTTAAGCCCTTTTATGTATAATTATGTAAAATGTTGTCCTATGTTTCCATGTTAAGGAAACATAAAATTTCGAATACATTTAGAAATTTTCACTCGAATTTAAAAAAATTATATATACTAATTGCCAAGTGTCCGTCTGTCTGTCTGTCTGTCAGTTTGTCACGCCTTTTTGGGGCACTTCCCGAATAGATAGAGACTTGCAATTTGGTACACGACTCGGTCGTTCGATAAAACCCCTTGGAAAAATCGAATTTTTCGAAAACGTTCTCTAGAGGGGGTGCTCCACACCAAAACGTTCGAAAAGTGAAATGATAGGAAAACCTGCTTAGCGATAAGATAGGGACTTCAAATTTGGTATATGGGTAAACTATTCGAAAGGAAGAAAGTGTGTAATTTCAGATTTCCAATATTTCCTACTTAAGGGGGTGCCGCACACAAAAATGTTCGATTTTCCGAATAAATGAGAAACTGCCCCTTTAAAATTTGATAGAGGCTCGAAATTTGATATATGGACTAATCATTTGATGAAAACACCCAAAACGAATACAGTTTTTCAAAAATGTTCGTTTAAGGGGGTGCTCCAGAAGAAAACATTCGAAATGTGAATTGATAAAAAAAACATGCTTTGGAATGAGATACAGACTTCAAATTTGGTGTACAGGTAGACAGTTCGAAAGGAAGAACATGTGCAATTTCAGTTTTCCGATATTTTGAACTTTTGGGGGTGCCTCAAAACTAAATGTTCGATTTGTCGAATAAATAAGAAACGAGAATTATTTAAAAATTTACCTTATTCGGTGGTTGCTTAATGTGGGACCGTTGATTTTCAACGGGTATTCGGCTAGTTCTATCTATTTCTAGATTTTACGTCAACAAAACCGGATATAAAGTTTCATGAAAATCCATTAGTATTTGTGGCAGCCATTGTATACACAAAAAATCGACCACAGACAGGCAGACGGACATCACTCAGAAAATAGTCGTAACATGTTCAGGAGGTCCTAAAACACATATTGGCATCAAAATTTTCTTAAAAACAATACTTTCTCTATACTAAATTCTATAATATAAGAAAGTAAAATTCCTGAAACACTCCACTGACTTTGTAAGAAAAATGTACACTCTAGGTTTATCTATAGTAAAGCGACTGTATCTGATCGAATAAAAAAAGACTGAAGCGCCCCTAGTGGAGATTTAAAAAGTTTGGATAACGAACTCGACAACAAAGCAAGGTAGAAGAAAGATGTCAATTGCAGAGTGTAGATGATTATTTAACGGATAGAAATCGACATCAGAAACACACGAAACGCATATATGGAAGACAATAAAGTACCTATCAAAATGTTGTAATATCATGGACTATAGCTAGAGTTACAAAACACTCGAAATTTTGAGAAGAGGGAACAACCCAGGAAATTTTGAAAACATCGAAAACTTTGAGAGGAAGAAACTAGTTTAGGCGCTTCTTACATACTCAGGATAATCCCGCAGTTTAAACCGTAACAATCAATCATTATTTAGATAAATTTACTATATATTTGTATTAGTTTTAAGGTAAAGTCTATAGAAACAAAATTTTAGAAAATTTGAAATTGCGAATATGGTGGTTACAATGGGAAATTTTAATTATTTGTAAAATTACTAAAATATTATTGGGACTAATATATATATATATATATATATATATATATATATATATTTCTTATTTATCGTTCAGTATTAAATTAATATGAATGAATTTATCACTCTGTAATTATTTCATCGTTGGAAGTGTTTTCAGGTTTAAAATATTCCCAAATTAAATTACAATGTATTTGTGGAATTAATTTTCATTTTTTTATATAATATGAAAGTCACATAAATTAAATATTTTTATTGGATCAAACTAATCTCTGATAATTTTCCATGCTTCAGCTATTTACAGTTCCGAATGCAAAAAACAAATACAGTCGAACCCATTTGAAACGGAACCTATAGGAAACGGAATACTGTAAGAAGCGGAAAATATTTTTAGCCCCGTCCAAAAATATAGAAAATTCATGTTATATTCCCCTGTGTGAAACGGAACCTGCACAACGCGGAAACGGACTGCCAATTAAAAATATTTTGTTAATAAAAGCACCTGTTTTAACGAACAGAGAATGGAAAAAACATCTAACTATTTTAGCCATTTATTTGCAATACAACCATTTTTCACAGAATGTTCTATTAAATTATATCACGATTTTCTGAAAACTATTTCAAGAATTTTCCGTTAATCAGGGAGACTCTGAAATGCTAAAAATATTAATCAATACACGATTTTTAAGTGAAAGTCGCATCATTAGTAAGACACATTTCCAAGAAACCATGTCGGAATATTTTGAAAGTTCATCTTACATTTTTTTTTCTTTTAATATATTTTTTTGTTTTATAGTAAGTAGCAATATTTTGCTTGTAAGTCAATTCATCTAGGTTTTATGGTATGGTAATAAGCTAACAGTTAAGGGCATGCAGTACACTGTATTTTTATTTACATATATATACTCCTGTAATCGCAGTATGCAAAAATGTACGTATATACATATTTAAAATAATTAAATTATCCATTAGGAATAACATAGTATTTATCGGATTTATTTAAGTACACTTTTCAGAATTTTTAAGGTCTGAATTATAGGTGAGCAATTACATATGGACTATCAGCATTTCCAGCTAAACTTTTAAACTTTGTTTTTCCTGAAATAACCTGCATGAAACAAAAACCTATAAAATTCTTCCGGTCCCCTGAACTTCGTTTAAGGCAGGTCCGACTGCATTAGTTTTTGGGTCACACACATTGATTTTACAATGTAAAATGCATTGACCCACTTTTTGGAAACTTTCAGCATTCCCAGTTTTTTCAAAATTCCCTTCGCAAAAAAGCCCTGTTAATTCTCGGGAATAGCCCGGGTTTTTTTTTTTTTTCTGTCTTTGCAATTGTAACTGAAACGCTTTTTTTTTTTTTTTTTAGTACAATATTTATTAAAGTACGTGGTAATATTGTTTCCCAAATTTAAATGCACGTTGTCACTGACGGAAGGCATTTTGAACAAGCTATATACAGGGTGAGTTTAAAGCCGCGCTCATCAAAGTTCATTTCACTGCTGGAAGTTGATGAACGTTACTGCTGGTTCCAGCAGGATGGTGCGACTTGTTACACATCAAACAGCACCCGGCCATACATTTAACTGCCGTAAACCCCTGGGTTGGCTGTATGGTCTGGGCCTTTCACATCAAACAGCACAATCCATCTTTTAACTGTTTTTTTTTCGGTGAGCGCATAATTTCCCGGGGGTTGTAGCCTCCTCGCTCCCCAGATTTATCACCCCGTGATTTCTTCCTATGAGGGTATCTGAAAAATGTGGTTTGAATAATCCACACACGATTGCTGAGCTGAAAACGAACATCACAACAGCCATTTCAACAACAATACTGCCGTGCTCCGCAGAGTCTCACGAAATCTGATAAAACGAACACGCTTTTGCATTCGCGGAAAAGGACGTCATTCCCAGCATTTATTGTAACATCTAAAGTTTGTCTACTAAAAATAAAAGGTCGACATTTGCCCGAAATCGACATTTGTCTAAATTTTGTGATCCCTTTTACTCGAAAACTACAATAGGTAGGAAGAGGATATGTATCATATATACAATAGCGTCATGAGGTTTTCTGAGGCCCCAAACGAACTTTCATATAAAGACCTCATCTGAGCAATAAATACTGTAGCACGTCACACATCCGAAAATTGGTAATCCGAAAAATCGATTATCCGACAATTTAAATTCTGTTGTTTCACAAGTTAAAAAAAAATAATTAAATACGGATTCATTAAAAGACTAACATATGTGTTAGTCTTTCCTCTTCAGGTTCTGGAATAGATGGACCTAAATTAACAATATTTTGGAGGTCTTTGTATGATATAAAATACTTCCGGGTTCGAAACTACCTTGTCCCAATGGATAATCCGGCCCGGGTTGTATAACAAAGCGCAACATGGGAATTATAGTACCATGATCTCAATATGTTCAACTACAATTCGATAAATAGGTTGTAGCCAAAACGTTGTAAAGAACACTTTAAACTGCTACACAAATGCCTAATAATAAAATGTGGAACTATATAAAAATACCCAAAAAACGTTGGATTAGGTATAATGTATAACACGCTAATGAGTCTTTAAAAAATGCAAGATAAGTCCAATAAAATAATGTGCAAAATTTTGAGGCCCTCTGGAAACATGAGGCGGGCTGCTTGGCTCTGTTACCGCTAAAGTGCAGAAATCCGTTATTCTACAGATTATCTAGGTAATGTGCAGAATAACTAGGGTGATCCGTTAAAGTGACGAAATTTTTTTCATTTCTCAAATTACCTAGGTAATCTGCAAATTACCTAGATGTTCTGCACATTACCTACTAGACACTCGTTAAAGTGAAAATAAGATCTAAAGAGGTTTGCGAAGAATCTTTTCTTCATTTTACTCACCAATTCGGTGCTTGCTTGCATACTAGGAGCTAAATTTATCTGCTTTAAAAAAAATCAAAACACAAATTCACGCGCTAACAGGCAGAGACGAGTTTGAAAACAGAATTAGCTATGCTACGCACTGGCAGCCGACGCAAATTATGAGAAATAAAAACAACCGGCGACAAGACGCTGGCGAAACCAAACTAAGGGAGGGGGGAGGGGGGAGGAGTGGGAGGGGGGAGGAGTAGGGAAAGGAAATGAGAGAAACAAACTTTTGAACTAGAACGATACGGAAGCCGTTAATGTGCACATTACCGAGGTAAAATGCGGGAAAACTCTTGATTCCACACGTTAATGAAGCAAATCAGTTAATCTGCAGATTAGCTAGGTAATGTGCACTTAACGGCTTTCGAGCTTTAGCGGTAACATATACATGTAATTGCACGCAGATGTGCAGAATCACAATTTCAGTTATTAAAACGAACTGTAACAAGGCGAAACGCCCATTTTTAAACTGCGCATGCTCACTACGCGTCGTACAAATAACAAGTAAACAACAACTTTTAAACAGCTAATCACAGCGTGTGAACTTGCATGCATTGCAATTTAAAAGCGCTCTTGTATACTCGTATTAAATATGTTTCCGCGATTTAAATGTGTTATTTTTATTTTTTTGTTTTCCTGTGTTCTAATTTGTTCAATTTAATATTCAAATTCTAAAAACTTATGTGCTCTTTTGTATTAGGATTCTCACAGAAATTAATTTTTTATACTTCTAATTTCATAATTTTTTTGTTACATTTTAAATTTTAACTTGAAATCTTTCACAGCTTGCATACTTCATATGCGCGCTTCCATTCAAAGTCCTGCTTTTCGCTAGTATCATAAACAACACTTATATTCACTGGAATCCCACAGAATATTACGTTTCCATTGTTATTACAACCTTCTAAACTTAATCTATAGCGTTTGTTTGTTGGTGTGATTCAAATCTCTGAGGTTACATTAATCATAGTAACATGAAATTTGGTATGTCATTATCTTTTATGATACATTTTAGTTCCTTAAAATCTGAAACTTAGCAACTAAGAACCGGAGCAGCTGAAAAGTAAACCGGAGCAGCTAAACAACTATAAGAACCGGAGTAGCTAAAAAGCTCAAGTTTGTAATGTGGTTGTCTTTTGGGGCATATTTTAATACCTTAGATTTTGAATATTATCTGGCTTGCCCGTCCTCAACCCGCCATAGGAATGTACCCGTTTATTGGGAATAACTCAAGATCCCGAGTAGCTAGAAAGTGGAAATTTAGTATGTAGTTGTTTTTCGTGGCATATTTTAATGCTTTAGATCTTGAACTTTATCAGACAAGCCCATTCTGGGCCTGCCATAAGAATGTACTCGTTTATTGGGAATAAATCGAGACCCGAAGCAGCTAAAGAGTGGGAATTCGGTATATAGTTGTCTTTTGTCGCATATTTTAAATCTTTGAATTTTGAACCTTATCGGACTGGCCCGTCCTTGGCCTGCCATAGAAATATACTCGTTTATTAAAAATATCTCAAGCATCACAAACAGAGCATCTAGAAAACGTAAATTTGGTATGTAGTTGTGTTTCGTTGCATAATGTTTTAGATTTTGAAACTTATCGGGCTAGCCCGTCCTGTGCCTGCCATAGGATTGTATTCGCTTATTGGGAATAACTGGTGAAACTGAGATGCTAGAAAGTGCAAATTTAGTATGCGATTGTTTTTCTGGCATAGTTTAATGCTTTAGATTTTGAATGTCATCGGGCTAGCCCGTCCTGAGCCCGCTATAGGAATGTACTCATTTATTGGGAATAATTCAAGAACCGGAGCAAGTAGAAAGTACAAATTTGGAATGTGTCTGTCTTTTGTAACATATTTTAATTCTTTGGATTTTGAACCTGTGAGAAAGTAAACTAAAAAGATATTTTAAAGTTATACTTTTAAATATTAAATTCATTAAGATTAATATGGCCGTAAATTCGTGCATTGTTGACTCATTTATTATATTGTACATTGCTAGTTGTGTCGCTATTAAACCCTCCAATTATTTAACTTTCTCGCGAGTTCTGTAAAGGAATTATTAATTAATATAGTACTCCATGGATCACACCATTTAAACTTTAACAATAAATTATCTATTAACAACATAAACACTTATTAATTCAATATACCATTAATTATTAGTTTTGGCGGGGGAACACGTGAGACCACCTAAATTTCCTAATATATGTTAAGACCTAGATATCTTTTTGAGGAACACATACCTTCAAGTCTGTCTTGGACTTTGTTAGCAGCACGTATTTGATGTCGTCTTTATTACTGGCATCAACTCGCAGTGTAATGCATCCACTCGTAACTTAGTCGATCATATCGTACTGCTGATTCCAACACTCGCACTTATTTCATTCTCTTAGTATATCAAGTCATCTCTGTAGTATCTGCACAAGTCATAATGTCGCCCGAGTATTAGCACAAGTCATCGTCTCCAAGTTATCTTATATATCTACTTCTAGTGTCCTTCTTCGGTCACAGGTTGTGGTTCCCTCTTTCCTTTGGGGATGTCACTCACCCTTTGCTTTCATTTGCACTGCAGCATTGAGAGTGACGCAACAAGCCCATTTTTCATTGGTTAATCTTTATCCAATGGAACTACTTCACAACCTCGTAAGGGCCAGCTCGGCCCCCTCTGTCATGGCGCCCCTAAATTTATGGTTTTCTGACCTTTAGGTTCACGTGCCGTAAAACCCGGCCCCATCCAGACTGGCAGTATTGTTTGCCATTTTAGACATAATAAATAAAAGACATAAAGCTGTCTCACCAAAGTGTGAGATCAATTTCTGGTCTCACAGAACATTATCGGACAAGCCCGTCTTTGACCTGCCATAGGGAATGTACCCGTGTTTTGGAAATATCTGGAAAACCTGAGCCATTCGAAAGTCCAAGTTTGGTATATCATTGCCCCCGTCCTGGGTCCGCCATAAGAATGTATCCGTTTCCAGAAGTGACTCAAAATCCGACGCTAGAAAGTTCAAGTCTGGCATATGTCTCCCGTGATATATTTTAAGCTTCTGAATTTTGAACCTAACCGGCTCAGTCCGTCCTGAGCCTGCGATAGAAATTATTTACATTTTTATCTATTAAGTTCCGGGGTTTAAGCAACCAAAGTGCTTCCATTTATCGTTTCCTTTTTTGCATCAGAGAAACCCCCAACCATAGTTGTTATTCACATCAAGATTCAAATTTAAATTTTTAAATAGAAAATATTCAAGTTGATATAGTAGCATCATCTATAATTAAGAACGTTCTATTTTTAACACTTTACAACAAAGTTGAAAAGTGTTTATGACTTTGTTCATTCAGTCTGTCTGTCTGTCTGTGCATTAGCACGATAACTGCAGTAAAAATGACTTAATCAAAATGAAATTTTAGTATGTTGTTCAGACGGTCTATAGGACCTATGGGAATATAAATGAATAATATCACCCAATTAGTTTTGGATTGAACCCGGGTTGAAAAATGAAATACATTGAGCCCTATATAGGACCTAATTTTTCAAACATTTTTTAAGCGGATTTAAAATCCGCAAATTGCTTCGAAAATTTTAGGTAACATTCAAATTGTTCCATAAAATATATAAAAAAAAAATTCAGCGAAATATATTCAGTAGTTTTTTAAATAAAAATTAAAATAATAATAACACCTCTTATATGAAGGGATCACGTGACCATGATATGAAAAGATCACGTGACCCACTTCAAAATGATATATGGCATCCATCTTGTCTCAAAATCGTGATTTTTAAAGTTCTTTTTAATTCATATTGAGTGTTGTATCCGTCCTAAAACCACTTTATTTTTGCCTAAATTCTGTGCATCTACATACTGAAACAACGCAATGACAATATATTTGAGTTTAAATGCTCATCCAAATTTGATTATTTCTACAACGAAGCCTATTTTTCACCTATGTAAAATGTAAACAGTAAAATATGTAAAATGAATTGTATTAGAATTGCTGTATTTCTTTAACGCAAAACCATTTAGTTCATGGAGTCTGCATAGCTGATATGAAATATTCATTGATTTTACAAAGAACAGGAAGATTTTTTTCGATGAAGTTTTGCGCATAGAGTTTAATTACTTGTAGCTCCATGGTCTTAATTTTTAAATAAAATAAATTATTATAGTATTGTGATGAATGACATGAATGGGAAATTATTTATGAATGAAATGCTGTTTTTATAGAGAGAGCCAGGCTTGTTATTTTTTCTATGACGTCATTTGAATGAATTTCAGTTGTTTTCGATGAAGTTTTAAAATATAAAGAATTATCGTAGTATTATGATAATTCTAAAATTATTACCGAGGAATGTATCACATTTTAGAGATGTTTAAACCAGGCAATTTATATTTCAATGCCGTCATTTGAATGAAGTTCATTTTTTTCGATGAAGGTTTAAGTTTTCAAATATATTAAATTAATGTAGTATTGTGATAAGTTTTAAAATATTACCGAGGAATGCATTGCATTTTAGACATGTTTAAATAAAATTGCATTGAAGTTGGAAAGTGTTTCATAATCAATGCGTTAAGCATGATTGATCTCTCTTGTTGATTTTTGATTTATTCATTTTTTAGAAATACCAAAAAACTTTAATTTTATTTTGGTTAATATATTTTAAAAATCTTGTTTTATTTAATCGCTTAACAATTGCTCTACATTATTGCTTTTATGATAAAAGTTATAGTAAATTATAAAGCAAGATAAAATTCTCGATAATTATTTTGCTTTATAATTTACTATAACTTTTTTGTTTCTATAATGTTTACTATAACTTGTTTGTATTTGTTTCGTTTTTACAACTGCATTTTTTTATTGTTTGCATATATATTTCATGTTTCATCATATTTAAAATTAAATTTGAAGACTAAGTTTTAAACATTTTTAGAACAAATTTTACAACCTAATGAAACACCAAATTGTTGAAATTTGAATGCTATTTACGACCCTAATACGTTCGTTTAAAAAGTTACGCTGTATACAAATCTGTATAATAAAATTAAAAATCTGTCTGTCTATCTGTATGTTTGTCTCATCATCACGGGAGGACGGCTGCACCGAATTAATTAATGAAATTTTGCGGATAGTCTTGGAATAGCCAACATCACATAAAATTTAGTCCATGTTTCGAGTTTCTATAGAACGTGGATTGTTTATATATTAATTAAAAACACCACAGTTAAACCACCCAAAGACATAGCATTATGCAGACAATATTTTTCCGCAAATATATTTGAAGAAAATGATATATCACTTAGCAACGAATTTAATCCAATGTTTTTATGCAGCAGACGAATTTTATTAAATCTTTGCCGATTTAAATAATAAGGAAATGTATATAAAAATGTTTTATTAAAGCTGCATTTTTGATTGGATTATCTATTACGGTCTTCAGGTCTAAAGATTATGGGATATTTTCAATTTATTACTTCATCTGTGTTATTTTGGCAAAGATTTTTGGAACTGTAGTATGGGTAATCTTCTAGTAATATACGGGTATATCTTCTAATATTCGAGAATATAAGTAGTACGGGTAGGTATATTTTTCCATGCAATTTTAGTGCTTTTATTTTGGCACAATATTGATTTTATTTCATTATTTTTCTATCAATTTGTTCACAAACGGAAAGAAGGATGTTTTATTCTTCAATATATGCCTGTGAAAATAATTTTGTATAGCGTGAACAGAGATTCATAAACTTCTTTTTAGACGCATTAATTTAATTGATGAGTATTTAAAATTTAAATGAGTCCAAATTTCTGGAGATCTAACACTTTTATTTAAAAGCATTAATAAGCGTAAACAGGAATAATATACAGCGATTAGCTCGACAACTATATTATAAGTTCACTAAACAATTGTCAGATATAATAAAAAAAGAGATTAAATGTCAACTAATTCACAAAATAACAGATATTATTCTTAAAACACTTACGTATCTTACAATTCAATTTAGCTAGTATCACGACAGCTACTTCCAACTGAGCGATTGCTCTCTATAGAAATTTCTAGAGTGTTCGTGTCTCCAAGAATATTCGATATTCCGAGAATGTTCTAGTAGTATATTCGAAAACTCGCCAAGTTGGCGACATTTTGCCAAATAGTGCATCCCTGTCCCAATAAGTCAAAATATGGCAACCCTACTTTCACATAATAGAAATGGCTGCCTGTAAATATTGTTTGACATTATTGACAGGCAAAGCCCCGTGAAAGCATTTTACATGTTCGTAACAAATATATAGCTTTGCAGTTTCTCGCATGTGATTTATGTTCTAATAACTCAAACCCGAAACTCAATTTCCCATTCCGGAGTGTGTAAACATACTTTTTATTTATCTATAACAGAGTCCATACGTCTCAGGGAAAACCTGGAATCTTCAGGAAATTAGAAATCAGCTAAAGAAAATCAGCTCTCAGAAAATTCCTGGAAAATGTTATATTATTTTTTAAAAAATGGAAATTTTTCAACTTGAACCTAGAAAAAGCATTTGATTTAACATTTTAAGAGTTTTAAAATATGTTTTTTAGAATTATTTTTCCTAATACATTTAATACAAAAATTTTGAATTTAAAAATTTGATTTCATTTTTATCATCAGACTATTGTTTTTCTTTCTAAAATGTACAAAATGTCATGATTCAGACTCTGGAAGTTTACAAAAAAAAAAACAGGCTCTAAGACTGATAAGCAACGTAAAATACACCCCTAAACAAACCATGCAATTTGAAATAAAGAACAAACCTACTGATGAGGTCATAAAGGAAGTAGCTTTACTATTATATGAAAACTTATTAGATTACCACAAAATAATTTCTGGAGAGAATATGGTAAAATAAGACCTAGAAAATTAAAAAAAACAGGAGGGTTTAATTGAAATAATGCTGGAATATAGACAATAGACTGAAATTAGAACTGACCAGTAGAGCTGTTGCAAGCAATCAATCCAACAGAAACACTATGTACATGCATAGAATAACATTGACTTACTGGCTCAAGAAAGAAAACTTCCAGTGATAAGGAATTACACGTATAAAACCATGTCTTTCCGAGAGGTTGGTGGTAGGGGGTACGGTAAGGAGGGTACGGTCCCTGTGGATGCCTCCCCCAATGGGTTCCGGTCTAAATTCGGTGGCTCTTCCCGGCCGTCCAAACAATCACCTTACACCTTTTTGGTAGGTCGGGCGGTCTGGGTCTCAACAACAACGTATAAAACAATACGCACTAGATATGCCATGCAAGAATGGTTCCATTCTTGCGCAGACGGCTCCAGGCTAAGAAAAGAATGCAGGGGCTGAAATTTATTCGAAACCTTTTGCTTTTAACAATTTCTTGAGACGAAATATAGTAGCCCCTCGTTATATTGTGCTTGCCGGGAGACATGGCAAAATGCGCGATATATCGAGAGATATGATAAAAATTATACTTTTATGAACATATGTAATAAAAATTTAGGAGTGAAAGTACAATAATAAAAAGGGCAACAATAAAACCCTCATTCACTCCCGCCTCACCGAAGACTCATGTTGTAACACTCCAGTCTTGGGAAAGCAAAAGAATGTAAACGAAAAATCAGAAAGAAAAAAAAATGGGAGACATAGCAGAAGCACGATATATTGAAGCGCAATATAACGAGGGGTTACTGTATAACCCATTTTGATGGATAAGTAGTGGTTATTAATCAATATTGCTACCCAGTCGCTTACAGAAAAAGAACTTTGAGAAGGCAGTTATCTTTTAGTATTCCATCTTAGCCATTTACTATAACTGACTCCCGAGTCATGCAGAATTGAAAGTTGTAGACAAAATTTCAAGAACTTTTAAGCAAACAGCCAAGGAGTGGTATTAAACTGATCCGTATTACACATTGTGGAATTTATTGGAATGAAGCAGCTGCTCAACTAGCCAAAAAAAAGGACGCTAAGAAGTTAAACATCTATTATGAATAAAATCCCTTTTACATCAGCATCAAGGATAATAAAGAAAAAATTCTGATGTGGGCAGCACATGACTGTCTCTGCAGACTCATATTCACGTTCTCTTTATCTCTTAAATAATTCATTGAATTTAATTGCACAAAATAATACTCATTATTATTTTAAATGACACTGAATTTGCACTTTTCATTCAATTTTCGTTTTCATTTGGTAACTGGGCTTATTTTCAAAGGTACCGCAGTAAAATTGCGAAAAACTAAAATATCTCGAGAACGGCTAGCACTAGTATATATGGATTGATCGTCAAGGATTACGTATAAAACAACCATTTAATTGATCTATTTAAGCATACGTAGTCTTTTATTTTATAGTTTGACGATTTTTGCGGGCCATTTTGCAAAGAGGCAGATTCTTTTTTTCCGAAATGTACCACAATCTAATCAGCACCAGGGTAACCCAGAAATGACTTTACCAAATTTTGTGAAATTTGGTCGACTAGTTTTTCAGCTAAAGTGGTTACAGGCAATTTTTGCGGGCTATTTCGCAAAAAAAAGCAGGTTCTTTTACGCCGCATTGTACGAAAACCTAATCACCACCAAGGTCACCCAAGGGACTTATCTACCAAATTTTATGAAATTCGGTCCATTAGTTTTTGAGTTAGAGTGGATACATATATTGAACACACATGCGTCACGCAAAAAATAGTTTTTCTGTATTCTAAAGGTCCCAAAAAGTGTAGATCCGTTGAAAACTCGAGTTGCGACTTTTTGTACGATTCCAATACTTTCCATATACATTACCATGTATTGCAGGGAAAGTAAAAATGAATTCCCAATATGAAAAGAGAACAAGATGAAAGATTCAACATAATGAATGGAAAGATATAATCTTGAATATTACTCCCGCACCAAAGAGTGCAAGTGTAACAACCACTGTATTCCTCCCACACCAAAAAAGTGTATATGCAGCAACCACTGTATTCCTCTTCCATCAAAAAGTGTATGTGCAGCAACCACTGTATTTCTCTTCCATCAAAAAGTGTATGTGCAGCAACCACTGTATTTCTCACGCACTAAAAAGTTAAGTGCAGCAGCCACTGTATTCTTCCCGCACTAAAGAGAGTTAAGTGCAGCAACCACTGTATTCCTCCCACACCAAAACGTGTATGTGCAGCAACTACTGTATTCTTCCCACACCAAAAAGCACAGTAGTTTATATATACCTTTTATAGTTTAGAAGATATTTTGTGTGGAAGTAAGCAAAGTGAGGAAAAAACCCACTCTCACTCAAGTTTTAGCTATTTTGATAAAAAAAGTTATTAAAATTATTTTTATATATTCATAAAGTGCACCATATTTCCTACAAAACAAGTACAAATTGTATATATTTGTAAGGTTCGGAGTTATAAGCGTCCAAAGTGTTTAAATTTGTTGTAATGCTCCAATTTCAGCTAGAGATGCCGCAACTACAGATGACATTCACATCAAAAACTAGTTTTCTGCACCATAGTGCAGCATATGGCTATGTATTAAACAGTGGCATACTGCTGTCACCAATGTGCGGCCAATAAGTAGAAATTATTGTTCAAAACAAACCGCATCATACACAGTGAAGTGTGCATCCTATTTCTATGTAGCTTCAGCAGAGGATATACTGTATTATTCACACTGTGGCAATTTTAAGGTCAGTATTATTTTCCTTTTAACATTTATCAATAGTGGAAGTGTTTTCATTGGAACCTTGATGCTCAATGCCAGATGAAAAAATTATCAGAAAATGCATACTTTCTTTTCTAAGCTTTGTAAGTTCAAAAACAGAAAATACCACAATATAGAAAGAATGTTTTTATTTAATATAAATTCAAATCATTTAATGAACTCTGAAATTTACATATGTAATGAATTTTCATATACAGCTTTATCCTATATGGCCATTTTTGAAATTTTACTAACAAGGCAGTGTGCAACATTGGGGAAATTACAGTTCAACTTACAAAAACGGCATTGGAAAACTTGAATAAAGAAACAAGACATATTTATTGGTCAACACACAAAATAAGCTTTTTCACACAACAGGAACTACTAAACACAACCATTCAAACATATAGAAAAATTATTACAAATACAGGGTGGTATAATTCAATGACAGCAACCCACAACCAAATGGTCGGTAATGTTCATAACATTCATTAAAGAATGCACTGAATGTGCATTAGCCTCTCAAGACTATGGTTTAAATTTTTAGTTAAAATTAATTTTATAAATTTAAAAGATATTTTAAAAGTTGTACATCAGCATTTTTCATTCACAATCATCACTTTCAAATCAGGGGAAAAGGAGATATTTTGCATATTCCATGAATAGATGAACTTACTTTACAATTTAAGTCTTCTCATCCAGCACAAGCTATATTTTTCAGAATTGTTAATAGTAACTCTTAAAAAAAAATGTCCTACACTAATCTTTACATACTATTCTGAACTTGCAATTTATTTTTTTTCATTTTTCTCTGTGTATGTCAACTAACCTTAAAATTTGAATAGGATATAAACAGTTATTTACAAATTACAGCAATGCTAAATTTAATATCGAATACAATTAATACAAAATATTTAGATTTGAAAATTTTGAACTTGGGCACACTATCTTAAAACTTACATGGCTGTATCACATATAACTCACACATTCGTAGATCACCAGTTCGGTAAGCTGCGAATTTTGTGCACCCTAAATAAAATATATTTTGATAGAATAAAATTAATATATTTTTAGTTAAGTACTGCTGAAATTTAGTCCCACTTTATCCTAATAAAACAAATAATGCAAATGAAATCTAACTTTCTTATATAACCATATTATTTCCTATGATATTAGAATTTTGAAAAAAATATCTTAAACCAAAACACTAATTATGAGAACTGCCATGTATCATTGAAATTGACAACAAAATTACTTTGATGATATAATAAGATTTATAAAGATAAGATATATTTGATAACATGGCCATTATACGGTTTATTATACCTACTCTATATAACAGTATTAGATATGTTTCAGCAAGATCAACAAATTTTATCCTCTTATCAATTTTGATTAAAATCATAACCCTATTGAAATTAATACTTGAGAGGCTAATGTATCTACAGGTTGAGAACTACTTTCCTGAAACCATTAATTTTCAGAATTCATTTCATATGAGCATTTTCAGTGTGAGCAAAAAATCAAAATTATCACAAAGTTTTGTGAAACAAATATACATACATTCACAGATATATTGCAGTTCTGTTGGCAGTTTTGGTGAAAATGCATAAAAACCTCTATAATTGGAATTGTATCACAAAACTGAAATATTTTGCAACGAGTATATACAGGGGTTGGACAAAATAATATGAAAACCTATGTAATAACAATATTCGAGGGAAACCTGTCATAGTATACTCCTGCCTTCTAGTGTTGAAGCGTGCCACCTAGCGGGCGAGAATGTACACACATCAGTCTGTGATGTGTGTGTGTGTATGGTCGTGTGGTCTGGGCCTTCAACACATCAGTCTGTGAGTAGCAATGATAGTGGTCAGATGTAAAATATATTGCGGCGTTAAAACTTCATTATGGATGACCTCTCAGATTTCAAAAGAGGAATGATTGTTGGGACCCGTCTTGCTGGAGCCTCAGTAACGAAAACAGCCACCCTTCTTGGTGTTGGGAGAAGTACCATGTCGGCTGTAATGACAGCCTATATCAAACAGGGAATGACATGATCTGCCAAGCACAACAGTGGCCGACGATCAAAGCTGACTGATAGACAGAAGGGCTTTGAAGCGGATTGTGTCCAGAAAGCACAAGATAACAGCATCCCAGATAAGATCTGGGATGAACACGCATCTATAGGAAGCTGTATCATAAAAAACTATCCCGCGTAAACTGCATGTGCAAATATTCACGGTAGAGCGCCGATTCCAAAACCATTGGTTACACCATGCAATGCCTTGAGACGATAAAAATGGTGTCACGAGCACGAAAATTGGACACAACAACGGAAGAATGTCATCTTGTCAGACGAATCATTGTTCACATTATTCCAGACCAACAGACATATTTACGTTCGGAGAATGCCAGCAGAAGCCTATCATGTTGACTGTCTCCTTCTTACTGTTCAGCATGGAGGGAGATAAGTGATGCTGTGGGATGTGATGTCGCACTGTGGTCTCGGTCCACTTGTTGTCCGGCATGGGCAGGTTACAGCACGGGATTATGTCAGTATTTTGGCCGACCATCTTCATCCAATAGTGCAAACTTTGTTCCCTGATGAATGACCTGTGTACCAAGACAATGCTCCAATTCACACTGCTGGAATTGCCCGCAACTGGTTTAATGAACACGATGATGAAGTACTCGTGTGGCCCCCTCAGTCCCCTGATCTTAATATAATTGAACCTTTGTGGGGGGGGGGGTATTTTAGAGGGCAAACTGCACAGTCTGTTTCCACCTTCAAGGACACTTTCTGAATTGGCAACCTTTTTGCAGGAGTGGCTACATATCCCTATGACTCTTGTGCATGACTTGTATTTGTCTATCCTACGTTGGATACAAATTGTAATTCATGCAAAAAGTGGGCCATCAGCCTATTAATAAAGATTTTGTCGCTTTTCACAGGTGTTCATATTATTCTGTCCAACCCCTGTATATTAAATGAATAAAATTAAATACCTATCCAGTACTCCCCTACAAAATTTGAAAATGAACAGTGAAAATGCTGATCAAAATCAATTTTCATACCAGTTTGCAAGGCAATTATCAGTACTTATGTAGCTTACCGACCCCCTTCGTTGAGACAAAAAAATACCGCAACTTTGGCACAATTTCTTTAACTTGATATGAAAATGCATGATTTCCAAAAGAATCTGAAGAAACAAAATGCTAACAAAAATAAAATACAAATTGATGGAAGCGCAATTTAAATATATTTAATATACAGGACAAAATTGCTCATTTCAAGAACATTGTGTGGTCACAAAAAAAGTTTACAAAATCTTTTGTTTACTCTTTCTTAATTAATAATATAAAGACTTCTGTTTATTTCTTAATATTTTAAATTTAAAAAATAATTTTTGAACTCTTGATTATTTAAAATATGTTTATTTATTTTTCAATTTAAGTTTTAAAAGCTGTTTTGTTTTAATAATTTAAATTGTAAAAAATCACTGGTTATTTTCAATAGTATAAATGTTAAAAATATGTTATTTGCATTCGATAATTTAAATTAAAATATCTTTGCTTATTTTCATAATTTATTAAATCATATGTGTACATAATAGTGAAATGGTCAGCGTATAGGCAAATGATGACATCACATGCAGAAAGCTAATGAGAAACAACATGACTGCACATAATGTAAGATGTCACATATTGAAAATAATATAAATTCAGAACTGCATGTAATGCAAAATGTGTCACATATTGAAAATGACATATATACATATATCATAATTTGCAAATCATATTTGTATTTGGCTTCAAATGTTTGAGGAAGGGGGGGGGGGGGGGGGGTAAATTGCACAAGTACCTAATTTTTATATTAATGAAGAATTTAAAAGATGACACTAAATAAAAATACTCTTAGTTAAAATGCACTAAGATGTGGACTCTTGTTTGAGATAGTAAACAGTTAAATTTAAATATTTTGAATTTAATGCAAAAAATGGCATAAAAGAGGTGCTTTGTGGTAAACAAGATCTGATACTGCAATCTCAAACTTTTTGGAAGATCGAATTCAGTGCAACTGGTGTGAAGTAAAGGAAAAGGGGAGTAATATATTTTTTTTTAGTTTTGCTATGCAAATTTCAAAATTATTTACATAAGGATTAGATAACAATTTGCAAGAGATGCTTCTTAATGTGAACCCTGTATCCACATATAGCTTTGGTTGCCAATTCCTTTATCAAAAACCATATATAGGTCATGAAATGTGAGTTGCCAGAGAAGTGTTCTGGAATTTGGGGCCACAAATGAAGGTTGGAATTACATATGTATAGCAACAATGAAATAGATTGTTTTTACCCAAGAGTCTTATGTGTAATTAAATTATGAACAACTATAGAGGGTTGTGTAAGCCTGTGGTTCTCAAAAAGTGGTCCGGGGGAACACTGGTGCTCCGTAAAGCCATTTCAAATGTTCCACGAAAAAATCAAATACACAATTAAACATTCTTGCAAAAGAAAAATCAATACAATGTGTAATGGCCACCCTTGCTTAGAAGCTTATGCTGTATTGTAAGTGTTCTGTGCAAAAAAATCTCAGAGTTTAGTGTTCCCTGACTTCAAAAAGATTGAGAACCACCAGTGTAAGCTATTAACTTCAAGGATATGCAAAAGATTATTTAAACTTTAAATTTGATATCCACAGATGATGTAACAAATATGAAAATTTGCAGTAAATTCATTGAAATTTTTTTTTTTTTTTATATGTAGTGAAATATTTGATCTCTGTGGGCAAGATTAAGCCTAACACACACAAAAAAGGAAGCATACCACATAAGATGCAAAAAGGTTAAAAGTGTAGACAATTAAAATATTTTAAGTATATAATAACTAAGAACGAGTCAGTCTTATGCTGCTAGACAATTTGTATTATTATTTATAACCAGACAATAGATGCCTGGAACTCTTTGTGAATTTATATAAATAAAAAAGTTGAGACCACAGAACAATTTTTACATTTCAGATCTGAAACTACTTAAGAACAGACACAAAGCATTAATTATTTCAATTCACTAATGCCAAAATTGAAAATCTAAGTTAGCTTATATCTTTCTATAACTCCAATTATGCAGGTTTTAAAGCATTCATTATGAACAGATTTATATACAATACATTATAAAATAAAAAAAAGTCCATACAAAAATGTAGAGCAGGTTTTCCCCAATATTGAAAATGTTAAAATTTTAATGTATGAAATCAAAATGTAGTCAGTGCAATAATTATAACTGAAGCAGAGCAATCACAGCAATAAAATTTTGAAACATTTCTGTTATTGTTTGCAAAAAATCAAACCATACTTCTCTTTTTTTTTTAATTGTGAAGCATTATATACAACATATTCAAAATTTAAATGTTATTCTTCGCACACTTGAGATAATTAATTTTTATTTCTTATAAAAAAATTAACACCTGTTCTATACACAATAAATACATGTAAACTAACTAAATTTTTAGGAATACATCAAAGTGTCTAATTCAAAATGATCTAGTCTGTAAACTGGCTTGGAATAATATTAAAACAATAAATAATATAAAATCTATGTCTGGGACGGAAATTATTTAAAATATCATTAACATTAAAATATAATTTATTGATCAAATTAATTTTCTGATAAAAATTGATAATTATGGTACTTAAGTGATTGCTAATTATAATATTTTGTTCAGTACATTTTATCTTTAACTAAGTTTAACTGAAAATACCAACTTCACCAAATTATACAATAATTTAAAATATTACTGCTGCACAGAAATCCACAGTGTAATAAAAATAGAGCGTTTAGAAAATAAATAAATAAATGGACATAAATTAGTCATTTCAGGACTAAGTTCAAACCATGAATTGCAAACTACCAGTCTATGTATACTATGCAATCTACCAATCAATGTAAGTCTACTTTTATGCTTTACATGATCAATACCTGATTTGGGAAAATGTAAACTGCCAACAGATGAACCAAAATTAAATATATAATACAGATAGGTTAAGTATATGAATTTTATATTATATAGTAAAATTTGATCTATTAATTTTCAAGAGCTAATGTTGTTTAAACAACATTTATTATTTTTATCAGTACCTATGCAGTTTACAAACCCTTACTGCAAACTTAAGTATTTACTGCCATTTCAGTGCAATTTCTTTCGCTCGATCTGAATCACTACATGGTTGTCAGAAGAACGTAATGAAACAAAATGGAAATAATAATAAAACACAAATTTAAATACATTTAATGTATAACACAATTGGCTAATTTTGGGAATTTTTTGTGGTCATGAAGAAAGTTTGAAAATTTAAAAAGCATGTTTACTATTTTAATTAATATTTTAAAAACTTGCTTAATTTTCATTAATATGAATTAAAAAATATATTTGCTTACTCTATTATTTTATATTTAAAAAATTATTTGATTATTTCTTAGTAATTTAACTTTAAAAATATTTTGTTTAATTTTTGATAATTTAAATTGCAAAAAGCAATGTTATTTTCAATAGTTTAAGTTTTTAAAAGTTTGTGTTTATTTTTGACAATTTAAATTTGAAAAACCTTTGTTGACTTTCAATAATTTAAATTTCAAAAATATATTTTTTTAAAATTCAAATTAAAAAAAAAATGTTTATTTTTCTATAACTCAAATTAAAAAAAAAATTGTTTATTTTTCTATAATTTAAATTTAGAGACTTCTATTTACTTTTCAATACTTCAAATTTAAAAAAGTTTGTTTACTTTACATCATTTAAATTTGAAAAACCTTTGTTTACTTTACATCATTTAAATTTGAAAAACCTTTGTTTACCTTCAATAATTAAAAGAGCTTTTTTTTACATTTCAAAAATTTAAAAATGTAAACTATTCCAAGAGTTATATGAAACTCAATGTTGCTACTAATGGTATTTATGATCCTTTATATAGCATCTCTCGACAAATACCTAATTTTATCCTGCACTGCTAACCATGGCATTACTTCCAAGCTAGTCTAGCAGCTTCATATTATGGCCATTACTACTCATATTATTAAATGGTCATATTCACGAACCTTGCAAAAAAAGAAAAAAAAAATAGCATCTTCTTCAGTTTTTGGAAGAACCCATATTTTTATCATGTTTAAAATAAATGCACATTCAAATTAATAAATACAAAATGTTTACATACAACTAAAAATGGTTATGCATAAAGAAGTGCTGATATGTCATGTGAAAATATCGAGAGACACATAGCATATGGTGCCACATACTGAAAGTGCCATGAACATCATAATTGGCTGGTCATTTTTTAATTTGGTAATAAATATTTGAGAATCGGTAAATTGCACAAGTACCTTTTGTCATTTATCAAATGTTTTTAAAATATTATTCTTACAATTGTATTCCCCAAATTAAACTATTATTGTCCACTTGTATGTATGTCATAATATGACAACACGGTTGTTTATGCCGTCATGTTGGACGGAATAAGCGCCGATGGATCCAGCCAGGATATATCATCAAATTCTCAGGCTAGTAAATTTCTGATACTATTTTCACATTCAACACACTTAATTCTCTAACAATCACATTAAGCAACTGAGAGGTTGTATGTAATGTGTTTTAGAGAAAATCAAAATTCAGAGCAAAGACTAGATTGCAAAAAGCATTTTACTGTCATTTAGAACAGAAAAATGAATAATTTAAACAGAAGTTGCATGTTATTATTTAAAGGCTAGAATATTTTGTATTAAATATCAAATTGCATTCAAAACAAAGAGAAATAAACATTTAAGAATTACAATGTAAGAATAGCCCATCTTTCCATCCTTCTGTCTATCTATAATGCTTGATAAAAAATTTCTTCGATAATTACAGTCGTTTTGGGGAAATAATTTAATACACTTAATTTAAAATATAGTAAATTTCACGACCTATGGGATAGATACATATTGTTAGGAAGTCCAGGGGTCATAAAAGAATTGTATTTTGTTAGGGTATGTAATTATATTTCAGTAAGGTCTATTTGTCTGTTGGACCATCCCACTTGTCAACAAATTTGGCGAGTTTTAGAAAATGTTGCCAAATAGAAAAAGTCATTATCTGATGAAATCTACAATCATTAATTCAGTTTGATGTCTTTGATAATTCTTGTCGCTTTGTGGAAATTATTAGTTTAATATTCTTGATCCAAAATATAGAGTTTTAGTGTGGGACAGGTATGTTTTGTTAGGGGACATAAGCAGGTTTACATAATTGTTTTGTTAGGGGATAGTATAGTATGTATGTTTCGATAGGGAGTCATATAAAAAATAATAATATTGATTGGGAGAGGTGCATCTCTTGCATGTGCCTGTAAGTAGTAGGAATGCAAGAGCTACAGGTGGGCCGATGGGAAGTAATCATTTGCAACTTTATGCATCCTGTCATATGCCGGTGTTATCCTTTTAGTAAAAGATATTACGGCTAATGATTGCTCTGTTCAATTTTGAGAAATATGTTCATCAAATGATTAAAAAATATATACACTAAAGTTACCTTTGAGTATTTTAAATAAAATATTTTAGGTCTTAATTCATGGGTAACATTTTCCTTCAATTATCTTTTAATTCTAACACAGATCTCAAACAGATTTGAAACTTGTGCTAAAAATCAAATACATATGCAGTGAAACAAAATGTCCCATGAATGAAACTATCAACTAATTAAAAATAACAACAAATCACACATTCATCTAATACCATTCTTCTCATCTTTAACAATATGGAACATCCAAATAAAAGAAAAAATAAATACTTTGTATTTGACGTGGATAGATAAAATTGCCTTTAAATACAGACCTAACAGTGCATGATGAGGTAATCTTTTAAAATCTGTCAACAATACAAATATTATAAATAAAACTCTAGAGCGTTGGTTTATTAACATTGCTCTGACTATATAATAGAAAATTATACAATAAAAGTAAACATGAATTTTCTGTAATGTGTCCTTATGAATATAAATACAGCAAAACATGATTGATATTAAAATTTATTTTATCATCATTAAATTTAACGGTTAAAGATAACAGGGGTCTCTGTTTATTGAAATAAAGAGAGTGTCAGAATTGTTATTCCTTTCAAATGTATATCCTTTTAAGTAATAATGTTTGATTCGAGAGAGACAAAACTGGAACCCAGAGTCATTTGGAAGGGGGGGGGGGGGGGGACAGAAAAAGCAAAGAAATGAGGTAGAAAATAAGGAAAAGTTTTATGGTGTAAAAAGCAATAAAATGAAAAAAATCGCCATAAAGTGTAAAAAGAGGCATAAAGGACAACTTTTCAGAATTTTTTTAATTCAAGATGGAAAATTTCGACCATAGGAAAATTTTTTAATCAAAAAAGTGCAATAAATTTGCAGATCTACAAAAAATTCCCCAAAATCAAATGCAAAAATAAACAAAATAGCAGATCTGTCTAGAAGATTATCCAGGGGGAAAAATGTGGAAATATATTTCTGATCTGTGGAATATTCTAAATAAATTCAAAATTTTAAAACAAAAAATTTTCCACACAGAAAGTGAACAAGACTAAATTCAATTTCAGAAATTTCTAATGCACAAAAATATGGTAAATATATAGCTAAAACACAAAACGTGGAACATTGTGGATTCTTGGAAGATTCTCATCCTATAAATCTTAACCAATGAGAAACATCTTTCCAGTGATGGTGTGGATGTTTCCAGTGTGGGGGAGAAGCCAGTGATGGTGTGATGGTGTCCAGTGTGGGGGAGAAGCTGCCTCTGAGAAAATTAATCACAATTATTTTCTTATTAGATGAAAAGGAATGGTGGAAAGTTTGAACACTAAATTCATTTTTAAGGGAATGTAAAATGTTAAAAATTCCTGATGTAAAGAAAAACTACATTACCAAAATAGAAGAAAAACATAATTTTAGGCCTGACTAATTTTCAAATCAGTTCACCTTAATTCATTAATTACTAATTCAGCTACTACTCTATGTATATACTTATTAACATATTCTTTTTCAAAATCAATCATAAAGTTACTGTAGATATACCCATAACAAAAATGAATGCATATATACATATGTGGAATGAGGCATCATCCATAGAAAATAATAAAAAGAATATCACGATCAAATAATGAAAAATGTACATCTAAGTCTTATAAACATATATACATCAGTGATTTTATACAATGAGTACAATGCCAGTCCAATTTATACAAATTACCATGATTGGCATAAATTTCAATATCCTATAGTCTGTACAAGAGAAGCCATCAACACTAAATATTGCATTCCAAAACTAAATAGAATTCAGATCCAAAGATCATTTAGGACTTCAACAGCTACTTTATAAACATATAAAAATTCATTTTTTCCAGATTGTTGCAATGAGATATCAAACACTATGAGAAAATAACAATCCCGAATGGTTAGTGCCCCACATATGCAGCATGATCTGTATGCATGTTACAGATCTGCACAGGCTGAAATTTCAGGCTTTTACTCAAACTGGCTCGACAATACCACAGCCTGAAGGCTCTTCAAAGGAATATCATATCCACTAACCTCTGCTCTAACTGGACTAAACAGAATTGGTTACGTTATGGAGGATTTTTCAACAGAAATTGAAAGCCGCCATAAGTGACTCCAACTACAGGCTTTCACAGTATTCTGTCAAGGCCCAGAAAGCACTGGCAGAATGAACAGCATGCGGATGAAGTTCCCATTTAAATTACATGAGAGTGAGGCCATGAGTGTGGTGGTCAATTACGACATGCATTAATCTCCAATGTGCAGTCCAGTTAAAGTAAAGATCAGTGGGAATATCTTATGCCAGGCTCACATCAGTTTTTTTTAAATGTGTTGAAACAATGAATCTGTGCTACCTTCATGATCAAAATCAAGTAAAAGGAATCTTTTTTAAGAATTCTCTATACATAGCTGAAATTTACAAAAATATCTCAGACATTCTATTAAAATTCATTTCTTACATTTTTTAGCATTAATTATGTGCAGCCTAGTTCCACTTCTTAAACTGAGCCCAGCCTTGCCTAAACCCATGCAGACCTCTATGTGTACTTAATGATCAGATGAAGTTTGTACTTGGTTGAATAAACACTGAAATAAAGTATCTTAAAATGCATAAATCTGGGATGAATATTCATGTAAAGTATAAATATCTGGTGACAATATGTAATCAGATCATGCTAAAACCAAAATTTAAGATTAAATAAAAATAGTTTTGATATAATTCCAACTAAAATAGTGAGTTTATGCTATAGATATTTTTAACTCTTTTAAGATCTGCTTTCTGTCATCAAGTCCTAACAATTAGGATGTCATTGGTTCTATATACTGTATAGCCTTCCTCTTATCCAGCCTTTACTTCATCCAAAACATTTGTATTATCATAGAAGTAAGAACAAGGCTAATTACCATTTGGTCAGAAAAAATTCGAGGGCTTTCAAGATAAAATGACCCAATTTTCAAAGACTCAGAAATAAAATTAGGCCAATTATTTTTCAACTGGCAAATTAACATATTTCCCATGAAACAAAGTTAGAAAATAACATATTAAAGTATTTTTAAAGTTTTAATTAAAAATATTCAAAATATAAGATCAATTTTATAATTACCTAATTATAGATTTTTAGTTTAATGGTTTCATTACAAAAAAGTAATTTAAAATTTTCAAACTATCATGTTTTTTACCATATGTTAGTATATACTGATTGCTTTTCAATATTTAAGGACTTGCCAAAGGTGTTTTTACTTTTTCAAGTACTTTTATATACCAAAAATTGATATTGTTTTTTCAAGGAGTGTGTGAACACTGAAAATTTGGAAATAATTCAAGTCACTACTTACATTGCTAAATGTTTGTCTTCAATTAAACTATAGATTACAAAACCATTCTATACATTATGTTTAATGTATGTAATGGTATATATATATCAAGTGATCCAGACATTTTATTTATATTCTTTCTGGTACACCTATCAATTTAACAATCCAATCAGCTAGCTTGGAGATATTGTAACAGTCGGATAAGAGAAAGGCATATGTAGTAAGAATCCAGGCAATAGATTCCAAAAACTACTTTGGAATACATGCATTTATTAATTGCAAACTTTTAAACAGCATGTTTCTAGCCAACTTTGGTCATTTTTTAGTTATTTTATTAATATAAGCTAACACTTATATTATGTATTAGTAAAAGCATTTTCATAATTAATCATTATTCCTTACTATGTATTGAAATTTATATCTAACAATTTTATTTGGAAAAAAAATGACATTCTCAGCCATAGTTAGCAAGAGTTGTACTATAAATTGATATTTCATCAAATAAACTGTCATCTTTCAACACATTTTCGTTTAATATATCTACAAGAAACCAAAATAATTTTATAATACATAGTAAAATTCATTCAGAACATGATAAACCATATATTGCTTATACTTATTGGATCCTATGATTTTAGCAAAGACAGCAACTAAAAAAGTTCTACAAAGATTAAAATTTAGTTCTCTAGTAGAAGAATTATAGAAGCTAATAGTATTTTTCATATAAGTTTTATAAAAATAAAACGTGGCTGCATACATAAGTGCTAAAATAAAATTTGCTGCAAACTTACAATATGTATTATAATATATTAATTAAAAGAAAAATTGGTAAAATAAATAGTTACTTAAGTATTACAGATTTCAAATATGGCTAAATAAAAATGTTATGTTTAAAGGTGAAGCACTAAAAATGCTGAACTCATATTTCGTTTCCTACTATCTATAAAGAATATGCACAACCTGCTTATATTTTAGAAACTATCTACTTAGACATATCATAGGTACTTTAGCTTGAGTTGCAATTAAAATATTATCCATTATTACATTATAGGAATCAATATTTTATTCGATATTTACTAAGTAATCTATGCTTATATGTGTATATTTTTAGAATTTCTTCCTAAACTGAAATTACCATCACTTTTCTCTTAAACAACATTTGCGGACATTTGTATTATTAAGAATGAGTAGAAACAGCAGTTTAAGATCATTATTATAGAGGAAGGAGCTGTGATATTTTTAGTACAAAAATATGGCAAAATGTTGCCATAGTTTAACAAACAATGCTGAAAATCAAAGTACATGTATCATCTGAACAAGTGGTGATACTTTGTCAAAATGGAAAAATTATTGACAGTTGAATTAAAATACACAATATTGAGAATTAAAGTTAAGTAAACACAAGACGTATAGTACAAAATTCCTCCAATTTATTTAGTACAGAAATACTAAAATTTCTTAACTGTGATAACTTTTAGAGGAAAATGTTTCAATCTCAAGAAACAGTTTTAAAACTGAAACAGATAAATGAAAAGTATACTACTGATTTAACGTGTATACAGCAAACAAAGAACAAAATATACAAGACAATTTGAATACACAAATTGTCCTGAACTATTAATTACTTGAAGAAAATATATTAAAAGCACATTACATCATTTAACAGTATTATCTTTTGTTTATGTGACTAGAATTATTCCTAGACAACTCAACCAGTGGTAATCAAACTGTGCTCTACAAAACTCTGAAGCAGTGTTACCAAATTGGCTCTCAGGAGGATATATATATATATATATATACTTTTATATATAAATATATCCTCATCAAGTGGGAATAACATTTGTTTACATTGATTCACATGCAAAAAATTTCACAAAAATAAATAAAACTAGAAACTTTTATAATCAAAATTTGTAAAAATGTTGCTAATTTTGATTTTTAAATATTTGCTAGAGTCTGCTAAAATATAAAATTCTGATAGGATTAATTTTTTTTTTTTTTTCTGCATCTCTTTTAAAAATTGTGCAGGTTTTCCATTGATTTGGCAACATCTGCTCTGAAGTTTTAAGTCATTTTTTTTAGAAGTCTTATGCATTTTAATAAATGAACAATTATTTTAATTTTTTGCATTAATGTGGCTTGATCTATTTTGACATTGTGCAATGCTTGTTTGTCCACAATTTCTTTTAACACTTATCTCCTATGACAACACATTCAAGGAATTTAAACTAACAATTTATTTCAATATTTGTGTAGAGTAACGACCTCCAAATATTTGTAGCCAAATAAAATGATGACCTGCCAATTATGATGTATATAGCAAATTCAGTAAGTGATATCATGCTTTACATGCCGTTCTCTAAATCTTTTTACATGTAATATCCTCCTTTACTTATATGTTGATCATTTAACCATTATGTAAACATGTGATTTAAATTAAAATTAATTAAAGTAAACAAAGGTTTTACCAGTTCAAATAATCAAAAGAAAACAATTTTTAAATTTAAGCTTTTGAAAAGTAAACAGAAATTTCTACATTTAAATTACAGAAAAGTAAACATTTTTATTTTACTTTTCCCATCAAATTACCGAAAAATAAACAAAGGTTTATTTAAATTATAGTTATTGAAAGTAAACAAAAGATTTTCAAATTTAAATAATAAAAAAAATTAAACTGAATTTTTTTTTTTTAATTTAAGCTATTGAAAAGTAAACAAAAGTTTCTAAATATAAATTATAGAAAAATAAATAATTTTTAACATGAATTATTGAAAAAATTTAAATTATTGAAAGTAAACAAAGTTTTTTAAAATTTAAATTATCAAACATAAATAAAAAAAAATTTTTTAAAATAAACAATACTTATTACAATTTAAATTGTCGATAGTAACAAAGTATTAAAAGTATTTTAAATTTAAATAATCAAGAAATAAACAAACAAAAGATTTATTTAATTTCTAGTTTTTTTTTATGACTGCACAGTATTTTTTAAATTAATCAATTCTGCTATGTTTTAAATGTATTTAAATTTGTATTTCCATAAATTTTGCTCCATCAGGCTCGTCTAACAATTATGTACTTTCACATCGAGAGAAAGAAATTGCACTGAAATAGTAGCAAATTTACATGTTCATCAACAGGGGTTAGGAAACTGCATACGTGCCTTTATTTTATATGACTGTTAGTTTATATCCTGTCAAAATGCTGTAAAAAGTCAAACTCTAAAACTTGTGGTCCAATTTAAATAAAGTCAAATATAAAATGCATATCTACAGGCTGGTCCTTTTAATTTGATATGAAGTTTGCATTTTGCACTACGAGATAGCCAAGATCTTGAATGCCCAATAAAAAAGCTTATAGAAATAATATGTAGATTACTAATATAAATAAACCTCTTCTGGATAGCACTATACTGTGAATATTATCATTACTATTATTTTTAAAGTAGCATTATGATTTAAAGTAGGTATTGATTTTTAAAATATGCACTAAAGTAGACCATACTGAAGAGAGCTGTGAAAAAAATATTGTCAGAAAAGGGTATATATAAATATTTTTTCTAAACAAAGTTTCATAGATCTTAAATACTTGAAGACCACTGCTCTATCACAATATAACATCAAGCACCAAACAAGAAATTCAAATTTTGTACACAAAATTTGAAGTACATGACTAGCAAATAGGATTACAAAGCAATTTAGATTGTGTATATCAGAAAAGTGATGGTAAAAATAATCTTAAAATGGAGAAATTACTATTTAACATCAGCAATATACACCGAATGTAAAACAAGTAAAGCATATATCGATTCAAACTACATGTTTAATAGCCATACATAAAATTAAGCTACTACAACATAATCAGAAGTAAAAGCAAAGCATCACATCAAGATTTTTTTCACTGATCCAGTTTGTTACTGGTTAAACCAAATAATAAAATTTTATTTGAAATAAATTACAATGAGTTAAAGTGCAGAAATGTTTCATTAAATTATACATTTCTCGAATTTTATTTTAGTATTGAAGACTGGTGGAAACAGAACCATTTAAAATCATGTAAGAAGAAACTTTGAATAACAATCTCTCCTTTTTGTAAATAGAAAAAAATGAAAGCAGACACAGAGGCAAGCTTGGTTGAATTGTATTATTATAAAATACATTTGTTTCTGCTAATTTAAATTTAATAATCATTATGCAAAGAATTTACTTGTTCGTGATATAAAGTTCGGATAAGCCCAGAGTTCTTAGAGGGGGGGGGGGGGAGTCAAACTTATCAATCTTTTTTTATTTTAATTCAGACTTATATTTTGTAGCCTCTATTTTATGTTGGGTCATTTTTAATACTTCTACCATGTTCTAACATTCCCTAACAAAAACATAAACTTAAAGTATACCCATGCTTGAAATGACCCCTGATGACATTTTAAGTTATGGATATACTATCTTATTCCATCTCTAATTTATTTTCTAATTTATTCAATTCATTTATTTATTTATTTCTGTGTGCCTCATGCATTTGAATAAATGTGTTGATGCATGTGGTTAGCATAACACAGTAATTCTTACTTTTTACATTGAAATCCATCTTTAGATTAATTTCTTTCAAAATTAGTTTTGCAGTTCTGAACATTATTAAATACATTTTTATTGATCCCTTGAATTTTATTACTAAATTTTTTATTTGATCACTTAAATTATATTAACTTTGTATATGTCTCTTCTCAATATTTTTTATTATTTATATTTTATAATTAATATTTTTTTCCAATTTCTTATTTCAATCTATATTTACTTCTCATTCATATCTTGCAAGCATTGATTTGGATTGTAATTTAAAATTTAATTAAATTTAATTATATTTATTCAATTATTAAATATATCTATAGATATACCAATATTTGATTGAATTGATATTATTGAATTAATGATTCTTAACTATATTTTTTATTATATGTTTATTTCCTTTTAATTATATTTATAACAAAAAATTTTAACTATCATTAAAATCTTTAATCATCAAAAAAGTTAAATTTTTGTACCTTTGCATAAAATAGTAATAATTTTAAGGTAGAAAATATTAATATTTTTTTATGTTTTCAACTTTTAAGCTCTATTCTGTCTTTTAATTTTATATTAATTCCCTAATTATATATATATATATATATATATATATAATTATATATATATATATATATATATATATATATATATATATATATATATAATTATATATATATATATATATATATATAAATATATATATATATATATATATACACTAGAAGGCTCTGCCCCTTGCTTGCTATGCTTCGTCAATCCCCATAACTTACTTTGTGAGTGGGAGGCTGTGCCTCCTATGCACAAAGCTCACTATTTCAAGTCAGGCTAAAGTTTAAATATGTAAACAGTTTATTTCATTGTGTTGCCCTATTATTTCTCTATAAATGTACCAAATTTCATATTTCTGTATGCTATAGTTTTTGCAGTGCGAGACAAAGAAAATTGATGGACATGCCAATACAAAAGAGCATTTTTCACTTCAGAAGTGCATAAAAAGTAAAATATCTTGTAAACTACATCGAAATTAAAAAAAAAGGGCTCCGTTCTGAAAAATTCATAACCTGCCAGTAAAAATTTGTGGTCTTGCTATTGTTAACCAGCACACGAAATCGCATCTCAAATATTTTGTCTTTGACTTTGACATTAAATATTTCTTAAACTACAATATATATCGAAAAACAGTTTATTTCAGTGTGTTCCCCACAGTTTTCTCTACAAGTGAACCAAATTTTATATTTTTGTATGTTATAGCTTTAAGAAGAAAATAGAGAAACACGAACTAAAAATTTGTCAAACAGTGACGGCATCAGTTACTTTTTTTAATATAGGAAGATATACAGGGCTGGACAAAAACTATATACTAGGCCACAATGAAGGCCAAAAAATTTGTGGTTGCAACTGGAATTTTGGTGGATTGGCAAAAGAAAATTGGCAATCATCAAAAAATTTAACTCAAGATGAGCAACAATATAAAAATTTTTTAATTTTTTGATTTAAAAAAAAAAACTAATATCTTTTTTTCTTTTATACATTTACATATTAAACAAGCAATGCTTAAAGTATTAAGTAGTAAATTTTAAAAAATCTAAAGGTTTTATATAAGTATTAGCATTAACCTCAATACGTTATACCATTGTAATTATATATCATAAGCACTTTTTAGCAGATGTTGTCAAAATGCAAAAAATATAAATTAACTAAATATATAAATATATATATATATATATAGTGAAATTAACATGATTTGTCCCTTAAATCAAGAACTAATTAATACAATAAAATGTTGCATGAAGGAATTATCTCAGAGTTTAATATGTTTTCTTGCTGCTAACGTAATTAATGCATATTCAGTACTAATGAACACTAACAAGAGTAAAACAGGTCTGCTGATTCTGACTACTGCACTTGGACCACAATGCAGGCAAATTGGAGCTACATTGTCATTGAGTAAACTAAAAATTTCCAAAGGAAACAGAAAGTTAAAAATTGAATGGTGCAAGAAAAACAAGAATGGCCTATTATTATAAATTTAAATTATGTAGAATAAAAAATGTAGACGCAGGTGCAAAAAAACACCTACAATATATCTAAATCCAATTGAGGTAAAACTGGAAATGTATTGAAACAATATGGTAGATATATCATTCATTTGACAACACTTTCAAATTTTAAATGTGAACAATATTAGTTGTGCTTCTTAAATTGCACTTCCCTAAATTGTAGGATACTATCTTCCACATTGTGATAACTTTGGGGGAAATTTAAATTATTTGCAGTCATTGCATATATATTAAATAAAAAAAATGTCAAATTCTAGAGAAAAAATAGCATATATGCACTAAGGCTATTTATATGCAAGAAACAGTATTTAGAATTTTATAATATAATTTTCAGTTTAATTTTAAGACAATCTCAAATGTACATAATGTAATTTTAATTTCACCGAAATTAAACAAATGTTAAATAATTTTTCAAATTTTATAATCATATAGAAAACACATTTTTTTCAAAAGGTTATGAGCTATCAAGGATGATAGAAGTTTTAGTTATGACAATGATAACATAACAGTGATGAAATTATAAACATCGATGAAAATGATTTACTGGAATATGAATACATAAAAATACCAACAATAGAATTTTAAAGTATATAATAATACAACTTGATAATTTTTTTTTAATGTCTTGCTTCTGCACTAATTTTTTAATGTCTTGCTTCTGTCTATAAACACTTGTAAAACAGCAGTTTTACAAGTGTTTATGCAAGTGTTTATAAATATGAAATACTGTAAATACTTTGCTTTTACCTCTGGTTACTTTTCTAAAACATTTTACACAAGTAATACTTATTTCAATTAAAATTTAGCAGATGAAAAACAGTACTTCAACCAAATTTGTGATTCAAAAGGGTTAAATACTTTCTTAAGCATAAAAAGTAAAATTGTAATACTTATTAATAACTTTTAAGTAAACAGAAATTAAGTATTATTGCTTGATCAAATATGTTCATTTTAATGGGAAACAGTTTAATATTTTAACCTGACGATAGAGGTATAACATTCTTTAACTTTAATTAAAAATTCAAAGTATATTTTTTAAAGATATATTTTAAACATACTAAGCATTTTAGTCTCGTTAATAAAGTATATTCATATATAACACTGGGATTATTATAATTATAAAGATGCATATAAATTAAATACCTATATTAAAAGTATAAATTACCTTGGAATAACATAAAATATTTTATTGAAAATTATATATTGCTAGACACATGAAATTTTGAGTATAAATTCCACAGAGTAAAATATCGTATATATATTTAAATACTATTTTAAACTTTTCTTTAATTAAAACTATGTTCTAATAATCAGTGGCATATTAAGAACAGCAATAAATATGTAAGACTATTTAATTTATTTTGATTTTTGCTTTTGCTGTATAGCTTCAATGAATAAAATAAAAACTACTGCATGTTTGCATGAATGTAGGCATAAATAAACATAAGAAGTGGCAAAAATAAGCATAGATGCCAGCATCAGATTTTTAAACCTACTCCAACAATAGCTGCTTTCACTTTACATTTTAAATTTATTTAATTGTAAGTTTTAGATGGAAATAATTATAGATCCCCATTTTAATCCTAAAATTTGCATAGAAATATAGTTCAACTGTTAGTGTGTGTACTAGAGATAGGTAAAAATATAATCCGTGAATACTCAAATACTAGAAAGTATTTGAAATTCAAGATCTCGAATATAATGTCACTAGAAGAAATTCAAATACCTTGAATAGTTCACCATTCATAACAGCAGGTTCGCATTTCAAAAGTTGTGATAATCCTGAAGAATATATTCGAAAGAAATTTGAAGAAAATATGCTTCTACCAAACAAAAATATTTTGGATTGCTGGAAAATGAAGAATCTGTATCGTTGAAGTATTTAATCACGAAGCCATCAACAGTTTTATTGGAGAGACTTTTCAGTACCTCTGTTTTAATTTCTGATAAAAAAAAAAAATAAGGGGGGGGGGGGGGGGGAGCAAACTAGATCCTGAACACGTTTGCATACTTTTTTTTAAATCTGCAGTAGGTAAGTAGCATTTACAACCATTTAAATATTGTAGTTAGGGATACCTAAAACAATTAAAATTTAAAAGTTTAATTTCTAAATTAATGTGATTTTATTACTTTTTCATATTTTTATTGTACTTGATTAATTTAGTTACTAATAATTAATAAATATAAATATTACTTATTAAAAATTTGAAATAACTATTCAAGGTATTCGAATATTTGAGATTAGGTTAGCATTCAAATTCGAGAAAAGTGTTATTCACCTATTTCTAATGTATGCCTTTTAAATTTATTTAACTTTTTGTAATTACAAGAAAAGATAGTTACTATTTTAATTCTAACACTAATTTTCCTAGAAATGATTTAAGAATGAATAGGTATACCTTTTTAATATGCTTCATTGTAATTATAAAATATTATTGCAATTTTATTTCTAAAATAAATTTACATAGAACAGTTTTTAAGATATTTTGTTATACCTTTTAAAATATATATCATAATCGTATAAAAAATTATTGCAAATTTCATTTCTAAAATTAATTTGCATAAAAATTTAGATGCTAGTGTACATACCTTTTAAATACATTTTAACGTTATTATTAAAATGAAGACAACATATCAGGTATAACATTAATTTGCTTTTATATGGTATATATATCTTTTAAATTTATATTCTAAACCATTTATAAAATAAAAATGATTGCAATTTTATTTTTAGAAATTGCATAGAAATATTACAGCTAGTGCTTCTTACATAGCTAATTATTACAGAATTTTTTACATAAACATGAAATAGATAAGTAGTTGTAAATGATAAAACATGGGGGAAAAAATGAGTTTTTTTAGCAATAAGAATTAAGAATTTGAAAAATTTATTTGTTTCAGCAATGCTACTTTTAGTTTATCTATAACAGTGGCTCCTAACCCTTTTTACTCTTGAACTTTATTCCTACTCTTTATTACTACTTTATTGCAACTATTTCTACAATTAATTTTGCAATTTCATGAAGCAAGTTGAAAAGGTTTGTTCTACAGCACATGGGCAGTAACATTAGTAATTTATGCATCAATGGTTCTCAGAAATTCTTAATACATACTCAGCATTCTTGCATGACTGAATATCTGATAATTGTCAATTTTGGGTCCCTTCAGTTTTAAAAAAATAAATAATAAGGTAGATATTTTTTACAGTATTTGTTTAGAATACAAACTGTTCTATATATTATTCGACAAAAAAGTATTTTTCAGTATTATTAAATGTACTTTTGGTTTTATAAAAGTGCAAATTTGTCATTTCTGCCACTGTCTCCTAGTAATGAGTTGAATTTTCATCTCCTAATTACATCAATAAAAAACTTACATAATGGGGTAAAAAGAAATTACAATTTTAACTTGTAAAACCCCCGCATTTATAAAAATTTAATGATATTACTTTGCAAAATTCCTAATATGAGTTTGCCCCCAAGAATATGTGACATTACAATGTTGCTCAAAAAATCATCCTTTTGATCCATTAAATGGCAACAGCAGCAATTTCAAGTCATTTGTGGAATTATAAAAAGTTCTACCACACATCTGTTTGATGTTTTGGAACTTTGCTATTAATAGGTAAGACAAAAAATACAATTTTATTACTCATTTTTAATGAATATATTTATTACTAATCATGTCTGACACACATTTAGCTATTCTTAATACGAAAGAAAATTTTAAAATACTACGCTTCCTGTTTGTGCATGAAAATGTGTTATACATTATTAATTTCAATTTCTGTGTGAACAAAAAGAAACCTAAAAAAAAACCCGGAATCTGAAAATTGTCAATTATAAAAAAATTCAGTCGTATGATCAATAGCTTGAAAATTTTATAAAAAGAAACAGGCAACATTATTGAAAAAAATTCTGACTATCCTAAAGGCATTTATGAACTATGAGTTAGGAATCCACTGCTCTGTGGCATTATTGCAAAATTACCAGACACCAGGATGAAATAAATAAAAATACTTCGGCTACAAATTAATATATTGAAAATAAAACTTGTACCCTACTTATACCAATGAAATGTTTTTATCTTTTTCTTGAAGCGAAAAGCAAAAACAAAGCCTTCTTCAAATGTAAAGGCATAATCTATGCTTCATAGGTATAAAGATATATCTATGATATACCAGTGAAAACCTATTAGGCACAACTGTCCTCTAAAGAAAACTCATTTTATAAACTTATAGTGGAAAATAATCAAATTTTGCATTATAGGGGTACACTATTGAAAGTCTTTATTTTCAACATACCATGGTGGTAGTGCAAACTTAAATATTATGCTAAAATTACTTAATTGCAGTTCTGTAAAAATTCAAGCCATGCACCTGGATGCTAAATGGCAAGAAATGGGATTTTTGTAACATTCTAGATTTCTACATTTGACACTGTCAAAGCAGTCACATTAAAAATTTACATTAAAATTTTAAAATACAAACCAATTAAAATGCATTTGAGCATATGAAGAAATATACTATAGCATCATAATATAACTTTGAGTTAAAATAAATAATGAGTTTTGATACAGAGTATCATATTTTTCTGTCTGGACAACATAAAGAACAACCAATAAATGCCAAATTCATCAAATGGCATCACAACAAGCTATGATCAGATATGATTTGAATGTCAATGAAAAGGGATTTAAATTGTGCTGCACCGAAAATGCATAGGTGATTATCACAATTAACAGCTAACCATTCTACATTTGTCATGTATATGGACCATTACCATAACCCATATGAATCTGCCTGTAGCCTCCCCGACTTCGCATGCGAGGCCATTGCCTTGGAGGATGAAGAAAAGGTGGAGGAGGAGGTGGTGGTAACAATCGTGGATGCATTGGAGGGAAGTCTCCCATCCAACTACCTATGTTATTACGATTAAAGTTATTTGGATCTGTCTTCCATCGTTGTGACTCTGGGTCTGAAGTGTCTTTTTTCAACTTTAGGACTAGTCTTTCTGACAAATCATGCTGACTGTTGCCATTCATGTTAGTCCAAGGCTTAGAGGGCACACTCCTAGGCTCCATCTTCCTCCAAGAAGTCTGTGTCTTCGTATGATATCCACTCATAGTACTTGATGTAATATCAGGCAGAGGAGAAAGTGGAGTATTGCCTCGTTTCAAATCTAAACTGTTCTCCTCAGGTTTTTCTGTCCTTGGCTTCTTTGGTATTTTATAACCACGAAGCATATCTTTCCTGGGGACAGGAGCTACCGGGGGTGCTGTCTCTTTAGACTCTTTCATTTCTGATGACTCAGACTCATCATTTTTGCTCACAAATGAAGTCTTTTCCTGGCACTTATTCAATGGTAATGAAGTATGCTGTTTATTTACAGATGATACCACTGGATGTGTTATTATATGTTTAGATTTTGCTGCTGATGATTTTGAATGGATTTGAGACTTTTCTTGATTTTGCCTAGGGCTTGACTTGGATTTTATGACTCCATTTTCTGTAGTTTTCACAGAAATAGGAGACTGTGTCCGAAGAGGTGAACTTTTATGAGATGGACGTACTTTAACATCTGATTTATCTTTAATGGGAACATCAACACTGGGAGATTTATGTTTCACTTTTATTTCTTCATTATTGTTTGACTCAGAAGCTTCAACATTTATTGATTTATCAGAACTATCGGAAAGTTGTGAGCTTTTCAATTTGATGGACACAATTTCATTTTTGGCAGGCAATAATGGTATTTCCGATTTAATTATCACACATTGCACAGCAGAATTTAATTTATCATCATTAAGAATATTTATAATTTTTTCAAGTTTGGGCGTAACATCAGGAATAACAACTGCTGTATCAATACTATTAACAATTTCAACAATATCTGATTTTTGCTCAGTTTCAACTTCAACACAATTTTCTATTGGTACATCAAGGCTAAACTTAATGTTCTCACTATCATTTCCTACAGCAATAGGAATTACAGATTGCTTCAATAATGACTCAGTATTTTCAGGAGAAGACTCAACAACTGCTTCAGAATGTGAAATACTTGAGATATCTTCATTTATAGGAATATTTAATTTTTCTTCCATTTTAATGGCACCTTCACTTTCATTGGAAATATTTACTTTTTCCTCTATTTTAATGGCATCTTCACTTTCAACAGTAATATTTACTTTTTCTTCTATTTTAATGGCATCTTCACTTTCAATGGCAATATTTACTTTTTCCACAATATCTTTTGCTAAAATTTTGTGCTTTTTTAATAGTACTCTGCATTCTGATCTCGATAATAATTCTTCCTTTGACAAATTAAAATTTTGCTTTGAAAGTTCAAGGTCACTAGATTTAGATTCAGTACAATTTAAATTATCTTCGAATTTCACCCCAATTTTAATTTCGAGATCGGCAATAGACTCATCCAAATTTTTAGCAGGAGAAGCCAAGTTGCTGTCATTTGAAGACTGACAAAATGTATGTATGTCAGGGAAGCAAATTTCTTTCTTACTTTCACACTCTTCTGCAATATTATTTTCTTTTAAAAGAGCATCAGTGCTGTGATATGTTTCAAGATTAACAAATGCATTATCATTGGCATTAAAACATTCAAATTTAGGATCAGCTTGGGACATAAAAAGTGATTTGTGATCTAAATTAATATCATGTAACTCAAATCCATCATCACTAACCATGTGTTCTGATGAACTCTGGAAGCTGAGATTTGCATTGAGATTACCATCTAACCCACTTTGAAAACAGGATACTTTTCTTTTTTTATCTACAGAAGCAAACCATCTTTGAGATCTTTTCATGAGTCCATTCAAATAGTGTTTAGCATATGGATTAGGAGTCCTTTCAGACTTCATACGATCACTCTTTCGGCTACTTTTCATAGCACCATTTAGTTGAGTTTTAACAACATCTTCACCAACAAGGTTAGTGAGAACATCAACCACATTAGGTGAAGGGCCATTCAGTCCAGTGTGCTTCTTGTCATATGCCAAATTCCCTACATTAGCATTCAACACTACTTCTGTTTCTTCCACACTTAGGTCAGAAGATAATTTTTCCAACACCTCAGCTTGCTTTAAAAATATGTGTTCTTTAAGGAATATCCAATTTCTGACTAATTTCTCTCGTTTGCTTACCATATAACACAGGTTTCTTGCCTAAATGAGAAAAAATCATTAATATTGTACTGTTGCACCATTAAAATTTGCAAAAATGCAAAGATAATTAATTGACAAATATATAATTTAATAATAATAAAAAAGCAGCATATGCAAAATGTTTATAATTAAAATATACTTATTCAAATCTTTCTACAAAGATAATTACTGGCTAAAATATACCAAAACTGAATAAAAAATATTCTTCAAGACATGCAAAACCAATTTTTTCCAAAAAAAATTCTAAAACAATCAACAGTTAATCCAGTCCAATAGAGCCAAAATGGTTTTGTATGAATAACATCTTTCCTTGCAGGTGGTTTGTTTCTTTTTAAGACATTTTCAAAATAGTTCAAAATAGTAAAATATTGAAACTAGAACTACCCTTTCAAAATATTAAAATATCGAAATTAGAACCACCTTTTTCAAAATATCGACATTATAACTACTATGTTTCAAAAGCTAAGAACTTGAACCAAAATCCAATTATATATGCTTGTAAGGTTTTCAAAGGGCTACAAATTACTTCCTATAGTTCATAACTAATATCTTTAGTTTTTGAGATAAAGGCATGACAAACTTGAAAAACAGAAAATTTTCAATCTTCATGAACTTGACTTCCCCGAAAGCACTTTGTGAAAACAAATTTCTAATCTAGAAACTGGTTTTTCTACAGAACATTTTTGTCCCTTACTGTTTATACCTTTATTTTATAGTTTAGAAGATACTTCGAGTGAAAGTAAACAAAGTGAGGAAACTCAAACATTCGAAAAAAAAAAAGTTCAAAATATTAAAATATTGAAATTATTTTTATATATTTACAAATAGAACCAACCATATTTTCAACAATATAAGTAAAAATCACTTACATTTCTATCTATTAGGTTCATAGATATGTGTCCAAAGTGTTTACATTTTTTGTAATACTCTGATTTCAATCAGAGATACTCCAACCATAGATGTTATTCACATCAAAATCACTACCAGGATAAATTTAGAGCTGAAGGTTACAAAATGCATGATCTCAAAATATGCAATTATTAGGTATGGATGCTCTATGTGTTTGGATGAGTCGGACGGTCTGGGTCTTCAACACTTTGAACTGTTCATGCCCACAGGTGAGTCGGACGGTCTAGGGTTTCTAAACTTTGAACCAGAAACTTATGTGAAATGTGATCAGTAAATTTTAATGTTTATCTGAGTCAAAGAAAAGTTTAATAAAAATGGCAATTATGGCAAGCATGGTGACATAATGGCAATTTTACAAAACAGTTTTCTTGGAACCATACTTATTTTTAATACACCCAATTCTTTTTTTACATGCTTTTTTTTTACATAAATTAGAAGTTACACGGTTCAAAAACGTACGCATTCAAATCTCTTAAAAGCATAAATTTGTGAAATTTTTGTATGAAGAATTTTAATAAAGTTTGTCTTAAACATTTATTTTTACATTGCTAAAATAAACCCAATAAGTTCATGTATTCAATTAAAATTCATTGAAAATTTTTTCAAAATAAAAATGTTTGAGATGGCCATATCAGACTTTTTTTAAAATAAAGACTTAGCCCGTCCCCAAACAGTGTTAGAAAACCACTTAGGCAGCCCAGGCCTAAATCCATGGGCCAAGCCCAAACCCATGAAGAGTGCTATCCCCTTTTAACAAGCTATAAAATTTCCATTCGTTGTAATAACAAAAAGGAAATATGAATTGTAAATCTGTCTACTCCATGTGTGGACTGCATTCCAGTTTAATCATCTGGTTAGCCAATGCATCGGAATCCAAACCATGCTGGTAATTCTACACTATTGCCCATAACATTTTTTGTACTATAACCATCAGATGGTATAGAGATGACAGACGTGCTCAAAAAGAAGAGGGTCAAAATTTCTGTGAAAAGTGCTTATATAATTTGTGAATGAACCTTGCACATAGGGATTTACATTTCGAAATTAGGTGACAGTAAATTCTTCTTGTAAAAGGCGATACACCCGTTCGTGATCAACCATTTCTGTCATCTTCCTGTCTTCCACTCATTACATGTAATTTAACAGTGGATAAATATCTTATTAGAAGAAAACAGCCTGCCCATACGTTCAAGATTTCTCAAATAAGACCTTCCAACATGTAAGTATTGCTAATATTATTAATTTAACATGTATTTTGTAAGTAAAAATTTATGAAGAACCTGTTAAAAATAGTCTCGAAACTATTTTGGAAATTGAATGGAATTAATAAACACTATTAAAACAAATTAAAAACTGTAACAGATTGTTAAAATTCTATATAAAAAAAATACAGTAAAATTATTTTAAAATCGGAATGTAAGTTGCTTAGCGATTTAGCATTAAATAGTCAGAGCATCAAAACAAGGCATTTTAATTTATTGTTAGTGTTTTATCAGTAATAACAAGAACCCTATTAATGCAGCAATTCCATCTGTTAGTATCCCCACCCCATTTCACTCCACCTAAAATTTAACCTGTTCATCTAAAAACCTTCAAATTTGGCATGGAGATACAGATGAGTGACTCAATTGCTGGAAAATTGTACAAATTAGTAAATTTGAAATATCTAGGATGGTGATATAAGAAGGGGTAGGTGATTAAAAAGAAAAGGTGAGATAGGTGATTAAAAAAAAAATGCATTCAAAACAATAGAGTGAGGAGGGTTAAAATAAAGTTCACACCAAGACTAAAAGGCAATACCATTTTGTTTTGTTTTTGAATATATTAGCAGAAAGGGAGGTACAAGACCTTAATTTTCATTTTTCTACTAGTTTTGCTAAATAAAAAAATGAAAAAAATAAAAATTCTGAAACAATTTTGCCAGATGCATCAGCCCAACTCAAATATAGGAAAAATAACCCTGATATACCAAATTGATTAAAAAAGAAGAGAGTAATTACATGTGAGGTTGAAAATTGAAAATCTATCAACATATTCAAGTTGAGTACATCAAAATATCAACCAACAGTGAAATTATCAAAATTTTAAGTTTATTTCTAGATTTTCACTACTTTAGTTTTAAAATGAATCCCTTCATTAGTTTTGTAAATCAAGAAATAGACCCACCTACTTAAAAGGTCTAATGGATTTTAAGAGTATAGATTTAATTAATAAAAAACACAAATGAAATGTAGTTAAGCTTATCAAAATAATGGTAGCTTTCAAGCTCTTGTAAAAATAGGGTCAAGAAAAATTAAAATTTTCAAGACTGAGCAAATTGTATAGTACTTCCCCACAGGACAGAGGGTTTGGGTCTCTTTATCAATCTTTTAAATATACTTATTCTTTAAATATCATAAACTTAATTTTATATGAAAGTTCACTTTCTTTTTATAAATATGCAAATAATTAAATACTACATGTATTAGAATTTTTATGGACAAATATAATAATTTAGCAAGTTTTGACATTGAAAAAAACACTTGAGCAGAAGAAAGCATATTGCAGATTTAAATTTATTCAAATTTTACATATTTTCTTTGCTTTATAACGAATATATCATTAAAAATGTTTTGAAAAACACGTAAAGTTAATGAGTAATGTAAAAAAAATGGCATGATGCTATGCTACACAGGCTAAATCAACTTGCTAGATAGACATGCTAATAAAAATTAGTCAGAAAAAAAAATGGCATGATGCTATGCTACACCGGCTGAATCAACTTGCTAGACATGCTAATAAAAATTAGTCAGAAACTGAAAAGGGAAAAATGGGTGAGGTACTGTTTATTTATATATATATATATATATATATATATATATATATATATATATATATATATATATATATATATATATATATATAAGGACTCATAAATACCAAAGCAAATTATAAGTGTTAATTATATTCAGCAAATATGAAAAGTTAGATGAATTAAAGGTGATAAAGTAATAAAGTACGGGGATTGCAAAATACATTTAATTCATTGCATTACAATTTATCCCTAATCTATTACTGGAATTTCATTATATATACACACACACAGACATATATAATATATATATATATATATATATATATATATATATACTAATATATATATATATGTTTATATATATATATTTATTTACAAACATCTGGTGTACCACAAGGTGTCTGTAGTAGTAGTATTCTCGCTAACTTATATTTTTATTATTATGAATGTCATTTTAATTCTAATTCATATATTATATATAGATATGTTGACGACTTAATTTTTATTATCATTGATGATTCCTATCCAATTAATATTGATTTTTACCTATCTAACCTAGAATTAATTCCTAATGAGCCTAGCGTTAGTCAAACTGTAAATTTTTTAGACCTAAATTATTTAGATACCCTCAATAATCATGTAATCACCAATCTATATGAAAAAAAAAAAGATTCTTACAACTTCACTATCATAAAGCTGCTATCATATCAATCATGTAATTCTATTCAATTGTTTAGAAACATCATTTTAAACCAGCTATTTCGAATACATCGACTTTCTGATCCTCAGTTTCACTTTCTCCACATCAATAATCTTAAACGCATTTGTCAAAATTACCAATATCCGGAAGTATTTGTAAATAATATTATTAATAATTTCAAATATACCACGTAATAATTTTACACATGCATTATTTATCTTTGACTGGATAATTCATTTTTGTGAATTTCACCCATTCTTATCACCTAACTTACCACTTGGCCTCAGAGTCTAATACTGTTTACTATTTTCGAAAGACTAATTTTCACTTGTCCTGAGTCCTATACCGATTACAATTTTTGAAAGTCTCCATACATATTATGTTTCGTTCAAATGTATTCATTCCGGTGCCCACTCGCATTGACGAAGTGAGGTGAAATGCTCAGTCGCTTGTTCAACCTACACGTGGTAGCAGTGCTTGTCAGTTAATATTTCTGTTCGAAGTGGTTTTTTTACTTTTTTGAATTGTAATTCAATTGATTTATTTTTTTCTCCTTCCACTAGCCAGTTCCAATGGTGTCTATAGTTAAATACTATCGCCATTGTCAGAAACTGGCTATTCTATCGGTTTTAATTCAAATTGTATGGCTGTCCTGATGAGAATGCAATTTCGAACTAACCGCCATTTTTTGTGTAGTTTCAATTGATTTTTCTCAATGTCTTAATCTTCTATCCTGAGCTAATTATTATTGCCTTTTCTCATTTTTGCCGTGTTTTCTTTTTCATTTTTTTATATTTATATATACTTTTTAATTGTGATTTTTGTATCCTAATATTCTTCTCATCCCCCTTTCCATTGTAGTGATATGTTACCTTCTATTTTTATCCTTAGCCTTGGTCTATAGTTACTTATTTGTAACAGATATGCTAGAGATGGGTTTTTTTGTACATACAGTAGTTTATGCACAGTTTTCGATTAAAATCATTCAATATTTATATATGTATATATGTGTATATATATATATATATATATATATATATATGTATGTATGTATATATATATATATATATATAAAGCTAAACTTATAAGGATTATCGACTAAACACTAATTTGACATAGGGAAACTAAATTGAAAGGTTTTAAAGCTTTGCTCGAGCTACACTAGAGCACCGCCGGTTAGAGGAAAATATAGCACTTACGTCCAGCTCAAGCATAGATCATAAAGTGTTAAAATATATTATTCAGTTATCATTTAACAATGACAGTGATATACAACAATGTTACAAACAAATTTCTAAATAAATATGTACCCTACAAAATATCTTACACAAAAGGATGCCTTTCTGTGTGTCTGTCAGTGTGTGTCAACTGTAGTAGAAAATCAAAGCTTTGGACAGCTGCAAAATTTGGTATACAGTATGCCCCAACAGTATAGAGAAAGGTACAAAATTGCATTTGTAAACGCCTTTGAAAGGCAATATGTTTTATACTATTCACAATTTTATTCGATAATACTACAAAAAATTACACAAAATTCACCAAGCACAATATTTATTTGGAAAAAATTGAAATTGGGGTGTCCCAAAAGTATAGAGAATATAATTCATACCCTTTCAAAATATGTTTTTGCAAATATTGTCTAATGAAATAGCTGTTTTCATATTACTGTCCACTAGAAGCATTTTTATTTAATATCATCTGCTTTTGATTTATTTTACTATGAATTGTCAATTTTTCAATTTCAAAACAGATCTGTACTAAATTTTTACACATGGTGTCGAAATGGCAAGAGCTAAAGAAATTTCAAAAGATAAAATTATAAAAATTTTGTGTTTAAAAGAAAGTGGAAAGAATGCTAAAGACATATCAAAGATGTTGAACAGATTCATAAGCAGTATTTACAAAATTTTAGTGATGAATGAACAATCAAAAGCCAGCTTTGAAGATCATAGGAGACTTCCACTTGTGATGATAAAATAATATTTAAAATCGCATCAATGCAGAATATGTTTTTGCAGCAAATTGTCCCAATCAGTGATCTTTCAAAGATTACTGTTCATGGAAGAATAGACATCTGGAAGTATTGTCAACAAGAAAATTTTGCAAAAGCCATGTTTCAAACAGACATAAAACACATCGACTGCAATGGACCAGAATTTTCTGCCTTTCTCAATACTTTTGGGACAGACTGTAAAAGTACTTCAGATTCCCTGGTTAATACAGCTTGGTGAGATTTTTTTTCTAATTCGAATTAGTTTAAAAGTAATTGAACTTTTAAAGCCTAAATTCTGCATATTTAATAGTTTTATTAAGCAGGTGATATTCTGATTGAATGCAAGCACTTTATTTCATAGGTGTTTATTCTTTGAATGATATTGCATACCTTGAGTGCTATTAAATTTGCAATTTTCAAGTTTTGCAGATTTTAAAGTTTCATTTTGAATCTTTGAAATGCAGAATCATTTCAATACTAAAAGTGTGTCCTAAAATTTTTACTTAAATTGAACATAAACTTTTTAAAACAGCATATAAAAATGAATATTTATTTTCAGCATGTTTAATTATTCCTTGCTTTAGCTGTAGGCAACACCGAGTTCATTTTCTAGTTACATATAAAAGTGAAATATAAGAAAACAATTTACTCTTTCTAGATCTTGCCGATGATGAACTAGTTTCTTCAACATGGCAAATGGAGAGTTTTCTTCATCACAGTCGGTGTCAATTTTGGGTGGTAGCAAAGCACGATTCCAATTTGCCTACAAAAAGAAAACTCAAGCATTCAGTTTTGTTACAATATATTATCTATAATAATAAAAGAAAATGTTTGTTTGTTCATTTGCTTATGGGTGCCGCAGAAGAAAATTCATGCTACAGACAGCCACAAAATTCAATACAGGGGTACTTAAATTTGAACAATAATATACCTCAGTAAGAAATTTTGAAAATTTCAATTAGTTTTTGAGTAATTTAATGTTGACGTGGAATGTTGAACTATTTTGAGATATTTTCACATAAATTAGTTCCTTAGCGATCAAAAATATTATGCTGGGATCGCACTCAATTGTTCCTGGGGAAAAAAAAAAAAAAAAAAATGTGGCACAAAAGCAGGAATTCTGATATAAAAAGTAGACATTTTAATTTCCACACCCTTCAATGCCTTTTTTCCTATAAATATAGTGATGAAATATGCCTAACACAATGACCTCTCAGTCATACAGTGTTTTGGGAACAGCAAAAATCCGATTTTGTATGAGTTTTGAGCAATAAAACTTAACTTATAGCAGAAATATTTTAAATTTGTAGCAAAAAAATTTGCATATTGAATGTTGCTTTACAGAAATAAAACCTGTTCATAGCAGTATGAAGCAAGGAAATAAGGATTTTGGAAATAAAGTATTAAGATTTTTACCTGATTAAAACAATATAGTAAATTTTGAAACAGCTTGCAAGAATTGGTCCTCAACGGGAATAAATATGAAATGGGAACAGTAATTATATTATCAAAGAGGCAGAAGTTGGGAACCGCAATGCTGCATTTTATTGCAATTTTATTAAGTAACACACTGCAGTAAAATAAAGTCAAGGAAAAATTAAGCAACATAAATATGCACAAATTATTACACAACACAAGAATAGATCTTCTTCATCAACAAACATTAAATCTAAAAGACTAAATGGGTTATATATATGCTGTGTTGCACAGTAATTTGAACGTAATTATGCTGCTTAAATTTTTTGTGTGATATTACTTATTGCAAATCAAAGTTATCAAACCAGTAGCAAGATTTGGTATTGTCATAATTTTTATGTAAAACGCTAAATATTGTGATATTTAATTTTAAGTGCTAAAATTTGTAATTTTTATGAAAAATTTGTGAATTTTACGAAAGAGCACATTTTATGAAATTTTTTTATAAAATTCCTGACATTCAAAGAACACCTCTATGAAATTTATGAAACAGAACTAAAATTCCTGATTTTTTAGATAAAGTGCTAGAACTCAATTTTTGAGAAAGAGCACTAAAAGTTGCAATTTTTGAGAAAGAACGTTAAGAAATGGGATTTTTTTAAATAGTGCTAAATTTCATGATTTTTGAGAAAGACAGCTAAAAAGTGATTTCTTTTTAATAGCGCTAAAATTCATGACTGTTTAGAAAGAGCGCTAAAATTTGAAATTTTAATTCAAAGTGCTAAAGTATGCAATTTTATTTAAAAGTGCTAAAATACATGATTTAATTTAAAAGTGCTAAAATGCGATTTTATTCAAAAGCATTAAAATAAACAGTGTAATGTGTAATTTAAAAGTGCCAAAATTCACTATAATTTGCAGTGATTTATTTAAAAATACTAAAACTAGGAAGAACTGTCTTACTGATCTCGAATTTTAGCACCCTTTCTCAGAAATGATGAAATTTTGCACTCTCTTACAAAGATTATAAATTTTAGCACTCTTTCTTAAAAATCCCAAATTTTAGTGCTCTTACATAAAAATTACAAATTTTAGCACATTTTCATAAAAACTGTCAGATCAATTATCTTCACTTTGTTTCGCACATGTATCAAACTCCTACAATTTTACTGATATGCCCATGATAGGTCACACAGGCAAAAAAAACTTCCAAATATGTAAAAAAAGGAAATAAAAGGAAAGTAGGTGTAATTTTTAAAAAGTAGGAAAAAGAAGAAACCATGCGATTCCTATATTATTACAAAATTTCCATCTTAACGCCATTAGAAAAATCATAGAATGCTCTTTTCCATGAGCTTTGAACAAAATCCATATGACAATTATTTCATACTGAACAAAATTTTAATATGCTTTGAAAACAGGAATTGATTTAGTGAAACAAAAATTATGTAACAACTGCTACGCAAACACAGTTTTGTGTAGTAATTTCCTATATTTTATTAGCAACTTTGACTCAACTAACTTTTCAAAACACAAGCTCATAGCAAAATTAAAAGGGGTAGTCAACCATAATAAACGTATTCAATACCTTTATCAATATTTTTTATGTGTAGCTTTTATATTTTACTGTATCAGTTAAAATATATGTTTTTAAATGGCCCAATTTGTAGGAAAATAGAGTATTCATTGAAAAATCTTTCATATTACAGAGTTTCCCCCAGGATTAAAAAAGGGCAGGGTGCTATTACCAGAAAAAAGGCACTTAGAAAAAAAGGGCACATATTTTTTATGTCTGAATAACATTTATGCTTGGGATTTTTATGACGAAAATCAGAGCATTGAAAAAAAATGTAAACATTTTGTCGCATATACCTCTAAGTCTAATTATTTATGTTTTAAAAATGTGCTTATAGTTTTCGAGTAATCGTTTTGTGTCGAGTTGAAGAGTAAAAATTTCCCCTTTTTTAAGCTTGCAATGCTATCTCAAAAACTAAACCTGTAAACAATTATGCAAAAATATAGCTCTTTGAAATCCCTACAAGTGTATATAATTGAATTTGGGATGAACTCTTTGTTTGCAAAGTATAGTGGTTATAATTTCGATATTTTAGTATTTTAACTTGGGTTTTCCAATGTGTGGGAAAGCTTTAATTTACTTAAAATGTTACTATTGTTTCAGCTGAATCTGTTACTTACTCCTTGGTGAAATATTTGTGCATAAGTATGAGATAATCTTATTTTGTTTAAAAAATCAGGGCATTAAATGCACTTGGAGATTCTAAAAATGTGTAATGATTGGTTAGGTTTGAACAAAAGAAATGAAAATATACATATTCAAGTACATATTTATGTGCCGCCAGGCAAGTTTATAGATTATAGGTCAGGTTGATTTCAGGTCAGATAAGTTTAATTTATATACTGAAAAACAAGTTCGTAAAATAATTTTATATTTTAACCTGAAGTCTATGGTCGAAGCATCCAGATAAAATCGTTGTGAAAACTAAAGTACTAACTAGCTATAAACAGTTAGCGAGTCATTTGTAGTACTTTGAAATCCTGTAAACAATATAAATGCATCTGAAAAAATCCAATAGCTTTATTGAACTTTACTGAAGTTTTATTTTACAAAATGTTATTCATTCCTAACCATTTTGGCTTCATCGTACTGGAGCCACCACCACTAAGGTATGAAAATGTTTCTTTTGTTGAGAACAAATTTATCATTGAATAAATGCTATTTTTACATCAAATGCAATTATAGTCTTGAGCAATTGGGTTTATTAGAAATTACAATTATTAAATTTATATAAATTTAGAGTTTATTAAATTGTAAAAGGATAATATTAAATTTTAATTTTTAGTATATTTTCTCATTAGTCAATGAGGTTTGATGATTTTAAGGGCTAAGATATATTTTCATGTTGAAAATATTTGTTAATTGTTTGTTATTTAAAAAAAAAAAAAAAAAACTGATTCAAATAACTATAAAATTCCAGAAAGCTCCATAAAGTTACCGTATAAAGTTTTGAACTATAGATTAGCAAATGTTTAGCTGCTAAGTTAATCATTATTCCATGGAGCAGAGTTATTAATAGTGCAAGCAACGTATGTTCATGTGTCTGCGCAGCATCCGTATCTTTAGCCGTAAACTCGCGTAACGGGCGAGTACGCGAATGCAACTACTGCATATGTCCCTAAAGCGGGCGTAATGTTATTAAATGAGCTTGATTATTATTATTATTGCATGTGTCCACGGAGCGGGTCAAAGACGAGTCCGCTAATATGAGGGGGGTTATTTTGTGTTTCAAATCTGCTATGAGGATGTCGTGCTAAGGGACTAATCTGTTAATCCATAAGCCTGCATAATGCATGTGTTCATAACACAATGTCACACGATTTGCACGCGTCTGCACAAGGTATATATATATATCGTTATTGCATGCATTGTACACGGATTACATACAATCGTTAAAAGAAGGCGATTAATTTTGTAAATATATGTCCGTGCAGCCCGCGTATCATTATTGCAACGAGAGGAGTTTTTATTATATTGTATATAACGCATAGTTGTCAGATCAGGACCGCCCATACAAATGCCTGGGTTCCCCTTCGGCCTTCATATTTCATTTTCCTCTTTTGTGCATTTTTCATGCCTTCTCCTCCCTCAAGAATTGTTGGGGGAGTCCGGGTCCCACCACTTGAGTGGTGTCTGATCCTCTCTAAGGGCGGCGGTAGACAAATACACAGTCGATAGCTATTACACGAACTACAAATGGGAGTACTCTTAGATGTGACTTTCGTGCGTAGCGGAGATACGCAGTCTACAGCAAGAAAGCGTATTAAGAGAATTTTCAGAACGCAACTAGGATGGTAGCTAAAGGCAATTCATAAATAATATAAAGAAAATAAGCTCTCCCATATTTCATTCAAGCTGGCTAAAATCATCGAGCTAATCTAACAACTTTTCTCCCCCACTCTTTCTATTATCCTCCGGTTTTGACTGAATCGGCAGAATCAGCGTAAACATCTTCCCGCAAATGGCGCAAAGAACCCTAGTCCGGAAATCTATATTTTTAAATATTTGTTTTAGAGCAAATATGCTTACAGGGTTTACATTTACAGAACTTTATAACTAAAATGCATATCAAACATGAAATAATTTAAGAAAAATTGAAAAAGAAAACTGTTTTGAAAGTTTTCATCAGATGGAAGAGGGAATGTACGTGCTTATTATTCCCCTCTCTGTTTTGTTTTTTCCTTCTTCCAGTGGAGGAAAGAAGTGATATGGGGCTGTCAATCCTCTTTTTATTGGCACTGGATCACCCTTTTTCTTTCTTTGAAGGAGGAGGGAGCGGGGGGGAGGGGGGGGGAGATAGAGATAGACAGGAACAAAATTTATGATAATGAATGCAGAGAAAGTGCTCTGGGACTTATCTGAGGTAATACAAGAACTGGTTGATTTTCGTTTGAGGACAAACATTGCTGTCTTAACAAAAGGCTAAGCAGGGGATCTGATCTGCTAACAAAAGGGCAGGGAGGGCGCTCTTCTCGTACAAAGGGCAGGGAGGGCGCTCTTCTCGTACAAAGGGCAAAGAGGGCGCTGTTCTGGTAAAAAAAGGGCAGGCAGGGCGCTGCACCCTTCCAAAAGTGCCTGGGGGAAACTCTGATATTAAATATGCCACATACATGTCCATATGTAATTGATATTATAATTAAGTACTGATTTAAAATGTTAATGTACTCTCTTGGATACTAAATATTTAAATCAGAGAAAAGAAATATGTTAAATGCAATCAAAATGCATATAAAACATAAATGCAAAATGTATATACATATCACAATTTACCGAAAAATAAATTGTATTAAGTCAGAATTTTTAATATTTAAAGAGGGAGGTGACCCTACATAGTAATACATAATTATTATTGTTAAATACTGAAGTTTATGCACTTTCTTGGATATTAAAAATTTAAATCAGGGAAAAGGAATAAGCTAAATGTAATCAAAATTTATGTACAAAATAAATGCATAAACTATGTACATGTCACAATTTATCAAAAACTGAAAATTATTAAAATTTTCTGAATGAATAACATTGATAAATTCTTCATGTTCAAAGAAGAAGGTAAGCTACATAGCAATATATATATATATATATATATATATATATATATATATATATATATATATATATATATAATTAATATGATCATTAAATGACTATTTTAAAAGTTAAAGTTATGCACTTTCTTGGATATTAAAATTTTAAATCTGGAGTCTAACAACTTTAAGTCTATTGGAGTATAACTTAAGTCTATTGGTCATCTGGGGTATAACTTTAAGTCTATTAAATGTAATCTAAATTTAAATACAAAACAAATGCAACCATTTATGTACTTGCATGTTAAGTAGAACTTACAGAAAAATGTGCCATTCCGAATTTTGTGGTCACACATATTAATTATTAACCCTTTCCGGAAGGCAGTCTTGTATATACGTTATCAATCGACGCATGGGCACGTCGACCGTCTGGAAAGGGTTAAATAATATATGTATCACTGAGCACTGATTTGTCAAGTTTATGCACTTTTAAATATGAAATATGGTAAATCAGGAAAAGACATGATGATAAGACTGAGTTTTTGATAAGTGTCAATTTTCAGGTTCCAAAAAAGATGTTTTTTTAATTTCATAGTTTCTAGAAACTTTTGCTTGAAAAAAGTTCTTGATAATGTTTTTCAAGATTTCTAATAGAGGACTGAGCTTGTTTGGCATGATTTAATGGAATTTTAATGCATATTTTGAATGTGAACTTGATAAAAATATCATTTCGGCGACACTATGTTTATTTGTGTCACAAATGTGCAAAGTATCAAAAAACTAGATTTATTTTGCACACCAACTCCAGTAAATAATACAAACATTATTTCTAATGTATAATGTGTAAATATTGGGTAATTATTTTGCAAAAATATAATTTTTTTTAATGAAAGTTCTCTGCTGATCAAAAACCCAGACCATCCGGCTCATCCGTGGACAGAGAGCAGCAATTTGGGTGGCTGGAGTCCTCTGTTGGTGTAAATGTTTAGAGATTATCATAGCTTTTGTGTAAATGGATTTTATTGGCCTCATTTTTGCACATAGATAACCTTATTCAAGATTGATCTTTCCATAATTTGTTAGAATTCTAATAATTTAATATATTTTTTTATGAAGGTAAATATTCATATCACCTGAATGGCGCAGCATCGCTGAAATGACTGTTTATATGAGAAAACTAATTAATCAGTATTATTATAATAATGCAACATGCATTGAATCATTGAAAAATAGCTTTTATTTTGTTACATCACAAATTAACTAAAATATTTTACAAGAAATAGTAAAAATTATTTAACACATAACATTACAGTCTAAACACTAGAACATGGGAAAATTAAAACATTGCTACTATCATTCCTGCAGTTCCCCCCAGGTAGGACCACCCATAAGAAGGGGGGGAGGGAGTACGGGCATCACTTTGGTGGGGAAGGACCCCCCAATATATTCCTTTGTTTATTGTGGGAGAAGACATGAAAAATTCACAAAAAGGTGAAAATCAAATATGAAGGAGTGAGCTCATGATAAATGTTTGTAGGGGGGGGGGGGGGAAAGAGTGATTAATTTGTTTGTGGGTAACACTGTTCCAGGCTTTTAGAAGGTAAGATTTTTAAATAGTCTTTAATAGTAGTTTTGTTGGCTGTTTCTCCATGATGATCTTCTATTGAATTTTCCAAATGTGCAACCACTACAACATATAACTTTCAAAAGCTATAACTTTAACCACTACTACATATGACTTTAAAGTCAATCCATCTTGTTCCAGACCTGCCAACCTCTCAGAGACAGAAAGCGTAACACAACGCACGCGATAATGTACGCGCGGTATATTATCAGCTATGTAAATTCTTGATAATCAGCTGTAGGGATTTTTTTTCCCCTACATCAAAATTCTATTGAGAAACCAATTAAATTATTACAATCCACAGCAAACATTTTTATGTTGTTAATTTTTAAATTAAACATTTAAAATTAAATAAAAATATTAATTCTTTAATAAAATGCATCAATATAAAACAATTAGAAAACTATAATGCACATCATGGATTTTTGATTTTTATTAAAAAGAAAGGTAAGGACACAATTTTCGCACATTACAACAACATTAATAAATCTAACTTTTATTTAAACCAACATATGTGGCTGACTTTGCCTTTTTTTAAAAAATAATAAGAGAAATCCCCCATTAAATTGAAACGGAAATTTTATAAGTTAATCAAGCTAAAGAAGCTTATAAATATTTCCTCAAAACTTTAATAAAATATTAAAAAATTCAGTAAACTTCCGTTAATACGGCGTGAAATTCCACGAATTTTCCTTGCTGTCTGTATCAAAATTCTAGGTACTGCATACTGCTATTTTTAATGCCAATTTTAAAAAATAACTTTAGATTTAATTGATACCGTGAATATATAACAGTGTAAAAAAGCCATTCAAAATAACTTGAAATGTTTTATACAATTTTGGTTACATAAACAGTACAACTTGGAAAGGCCAGTCCGGACTTTACCGATTCTGGAATTTTCCGAATTATTGAATTTGGTTTTTTTCTATTTTCAAATTTCATAAGAAAATTTTAAAAAATCTGTATCATTGTTCGAAATGATCCAAATTATAGCATGTTACCCTCCATTTTGAAGGGTTTGAAAACATATTTTGATTGATACCAAGTTTGATAATGTTCCCTTGTTGTTCTCATGTTAAATTTCTTATAAATTCTTCATTAAATTTTCGTATAATTTATTTTATTAAATGCAACAGGGCCTTTTGGTTTTTAATTTATCTGATTGTGACAAATATATGTGAAGTTGATTGGATTTTGAATTTTTTAGAATTACACTTCTTGAAATATTTCATTGGTTCTTTTTGTTTTTAATTTGTATTTTTTTAATTCTGACAATAAATGTGTTTTATAGTCTTTATTAAATTTGTATATAATTTATTCTATCAAACATGAGAGACTTTTATAGTTTATAATTTGTCTGATTGTGATAAAAATGAGTCCAGTTAACTGCATTGTCATTTTTTAAATTAATTATTCTTAAAATATACCCCTGTTTTTGTATTTTTTTGGACGTTTTATTAAATTTACTAAATGAAATTTTCCTTGGAATGTTTTTGACAATTGCCTCTAATTATGACATCTAACTATGGCTCTACCAAAGAAAAGAATGCTTAAATGAAAGAAATAACTATTGCCAGAGCATCAGAAAAATTATATGAGTGTACAAAGATTAAAGGAAGCTGCAAAAAGAACAACAAGAAAGATCAATCATGCATAAGCATTGATTATGAAACACTTTCCAACTGAAATGTAATTTCATTTAAAAATTTCTAAAATGTGATTCATTCAGTGGTAATATCTTTTACATTATCACAGTACTACAGTAATTTATTATACTTAAATATTTAAAACTGTATCGAAATATAAATCATCTGATTCTTTATGCAAAATCAATGAATATTTCATTCATATAACTTGTATTCCAGACTCCAGAGCTAAATAATTTTGTGTGAAAAAAATTCAGCAATTCTTATGTAATTCATCTTACAATCGCTTGAGATATTTGCATTCTGCATATGTTAAAATTAGGCTTCCTTGAAGAAATAATAAAAGTTTAGGGATCATTTAAAATCACAACTATTGTAATTGCATAGGCACGGAATTTAGATACACAGATAATACACAGATAATATATATGTGTATGTGTATGTACTCAAAGTATTGGAATCGTGCCGAAGATCGGAACTCGAATTTTCAAAGGATCTACACGTTTTGGGACTTCTAGAACACGAAAAAACTACTTTTAGGAAGACGTCTGTGTGTGTAAGGGTGTATCTGTGTATGTTTCTGTGTGTCTGTGTGGATATTACATCCACTCTAATTGAAAAACTAATGGACCGAATTTCATACAATTTGGTAGGTATGTTTTTTGTGGGAAATCCTGATGTTCATTAGATTATAGTACGATTCGTAATAAAAGAATCTGCCTTCTTTGCGAAATGGCCGCAGAAATTGTCTTTATCCACTCTAGCTAAAAACTAATGAACCAAATTTAACAAAATTTGGTGTATAATATTTCAATAACCGACAAGTGATTTATATATCAAATTTAACAAAATTTTGTATATAAGTCATTTGTAGGTTATTCTAGTACGATTCGGGAAAAAGGAATGGGCTATTTTTGCGAAATGGCCAGCAAAAATCGTTATATATAAAAATAAAAGACTACGTGTGCTCAATTATATCAATTAAATTCCTATTTTATATGTGATTTTTGACAACAAAAAGAATAAGACTAACCCCATTACTCTAGGACTAGCTGTTCTTGAGATATTCTAGTTTTTTCGCGTTTTCGCTACGCCACCTTTGACAATAAGTCCAGCTATCAAATGAGAACCAAATTTAAGTTTAACGTGTAAATTCAATGTCATTTAAAATACTTATGTTGTGCAGATAAACTCAAATTATCATTGAATAAATAAAGAGAACGAATATGAGTCTGCAGTGAAAGACATGTGCTGTCCACATCAGAATTTTTAACAATATTACAACAATGATTTATAGAAGTGAACGGGGATTATTTTCAGGCCATTTCGAAAAAAATGTATGATCTATATTTAAAGATCCATCAAATTTTTGTCGAATAAAATGTTCAACAAATTTAAGCTGTGTACCAAATTTTAACTCTCTAGGACGTAGGGAAGTGCATTTAAAATGCCATCAAATAAATTTATCATGAAGAGTTATATAAAATTTAAAAAAAGAGAAAAATTGTTATCTACCAAATTTACTTTAAAATATGAAGCCACTCCCATATGCAAAACGTTTAAACAAATGGAGAGATATTTATTATATAATATCTCTTTCTTTTCTTTCTGGAAGATATCCCAAAGTCAGAATTTAATTGAATTTGTTTTTTTCCCTATATTAAATATTTTTTTTAATTAAAAAACTACTTAACATATTTTACTGAATTTTTTTTTATATATTCTATGGGATAATGTGAATATTTCCTAAAAATTTCGAAGCAATTCGTGAATTTTAAATTTACTTAAAAAATGTTTGAAAAATTAGGTCCCATAGGGTTCAATGTATTTCATTTTTTCAACCCGGGTTCAATAAAAAACTAATTGGGTGATATTATTTATTTATATTCCCATAGGTCCTACAGACCGACTGAACAACATACTAAAATTTCATTTTGATAAACTCATTTTTACGGCAGTTATCGTGCTAACGGACACAGACAGACAGACAGACAGACAGAATGAACAAAGTCATAAACACTTTTCAACTTTGTTGTAAAGTGTTAAAAATAGTAATAGTAAGAAAATCTGAAAATCATGATGAATGCACACAATGATTAATGAAGAACTCAGATAGAATGGCAGCAGAAGGGGCATCGAAAAGTCAGGATGAGCATACACAAAGAATGAAAAATCATTCTAAAAGGCATGGTGTGCAAGACGATCAGAAAGCCAGGATGGGCGTGTACAAAGAATAAAGAATGGATTTTGATAGATATAATTCAGCGAGATCATTGAAAAGTAAGGATGAGTGCACACATACAATAAAAAATGATTCTAAAAAGTATGGTGCACAAGATAATCAGAAAGACAGGATTAGTGCACACAAAGAATGAAGAATGGATTCTGAAAGATATAATTCAGCAAGATCATCAGACAGTCAGGATGAGCATGTACAAAGGCGGTGGAAGCTGTAGAAAGAATGGCAACGAGATCATAAGAAAATCAGGATCAGTTAGTGCAAAGACAGATGGAAGCTGCAGAAAGAATGGAAGCAGTAAAATCATCAGAAGATGAGGATGAGCATGCACAGAAATGGAGAAAGAGTCTGAAAAGCATGATGCAACAAAATCTTAGGAAAGTCAAGAAAACAAGCTTAAAAACTAATAAAGACTGCAGAAATAAAGGCAACAGCAAGAACATTGGAAAGTGAGGATGCTCAATTTGCTGATGCACACAGAATTGCAAATACAAGAAACCAAGATTGGAAATTAAAAGAAAAGTCCGCTTTTTTGTATGATTCTAATATAATGAGACACTGGGAATGGAACATGAAAGTTTTCATGGATATTCATCAAAGGTCACAGGTAAACAATAAGAAAGGATAGTTCTGCATCCCTAATGAGAAGGGATGTGGTGATATGACTACGGAGCATGATTGTCTTATCTCTCCAACTCCTTGAGTTAGAAATCTGAAATTAGTCTTGGATGTTCCCCATGGCTTACAGGTAAACACTAAAAAATACTTTTCAATAACCCAACTCTAAGAGAATTATGAAAAGAGGAATGACCCAGAGGCAATATTCCTGTCTTCCCCAAAACTCCTCGATCTCGGAACTGGAAATTTTACATGGATGTTTCTAGAGATGTGGGTCGGAATATTTTCCTGAAAATGGAAAATTTTCTGCTTTTTATTTTTTTCCTAATTAGTTTGAAAATAAAATACAATATTCTTTCCATGCTGCTTTTTGAAATGTAGGTAACTTAACAAGAAGTCTTTGATTATTTAGTTTTCTAATGTTGAAGAGGAAAGAGAAAATACTTTTCAATAACCCAGCTCTAAGAGAATTATGAAAAGAGGAATGACCCAGAGGCAATATTCCTATCTTCCCCAAAACTCCTCGATCTCGGAACTGGAAATTTTACATGGATGTTTCTAGAGATGTGGGTCGGAATATTTTCCTGAAAATGGAAAATTTTCTGCTTTTTATTTTTTTCCTAATTAGTTTGAAAATAAAATACAATATTCTTTCCATGCTGCTTTTTGAAATGTAGGTAACTTAACAAGAAGTCTTTGATTATTTAGTTTTCTAATGTTGAAGAGGAAAGAGAAAATACTTTTCAATAACCCAGCTCTAAGAGAATTATGAAAAGAGGAATGACCCAGAGGCAATATTCCTGTCTTCCCCAAAACTCCTTGATCTCGGAACTGGAAATTTTACATGGATGTTTCTAGAGATGTGGGTCGGAATATTTTCCTGGAAATGGAAAATTTTCTGCTTTTTATTTTTTTCCTAATTAGTTTGAAAATAAAATACAATATTCTTTCCATGCTGCTTTTTGAAATGTAGGTAACTTAACAAGAAGTCTTTGATTATTTAGTTTTCTAATGTTGAAGAGCAAAGAGAATAATGCTTTATTTTTAAGAAAAGGGATAGGCAAAAACTAGAAGGGTACAAGTGACATTTTACTCATTCTAATAAAACAGCAAGTAATATTTTTAGAAGACTTTTCTTTCAAAAATTAATCCCAAAAATTTATGAAAGTATAATAAATATGGAATATTTTTGCAAGTGATTTGGCTGAAGGAAAATACTTTAAAATAGCACTAAATATATGCTTAACTCAATGTCGACCAAATTATATCTATTATCTTATGGTACTCACCCCTTTAATTATAAACAGATATTTTTAAACAATTTTTAATACTATATATAGGAATTATTTTTTAAAATATTTAATAATAAGTATTCTTTAAATATTTTTATGTATTTAATAATATATTTCTTATGTCTTTAATAAACTGAACAATTTCTTTTTCTTTTTATTATTATTATTAATTACTTAGCAGTAATAGTAGTAGTAGTAGTCATTCAAGAAAGTGGTAGATTTAGGGCTTATGCTGGGCTAATTTATATACTATAGGGCATAAACAGGGATCTTTCAGATTTTCCTTTCAATTATCAGCAGAAGGGTTGGCTGATTAAAACCCCATTGGTCTAAACAATGTTTACTTTTTGTTTTATTTAAACCATGGATTTGGTTAAAAAAATATCTCACCCCCTTTTTTCCCAACCCTGGTCAACAGGCACTTTTTAAACATTGTTTATACAATATTTAATACTTTATTTTTAAATCATAAGCAATTTTTATTTTTCCTTATAATATTTTTATATCACAATAAATAAAACTGCTGCTACTGAGAATAAAACCTTCTAACCTTTCCTTAAAAAAACCAAACATATGAAAATTATATACTAAATAATATATTTCTTACACCTGTAATACAATAAATTATTTATGATTCATAAAGGGTTTAGCAATTTTTATTGATTTTTAATTAATTATTTGTTTTGTGCATTGCTTCAACTGTATAATTTACAAAAATATTTTTTCTATTGTTATAGATAACATATAATAATTTAATAACTTTTCAAAAACACAGGTACTCAATGAAAATATTAAATTGCACTTCAATATATATGTATTTGAAATTTTTGTGCATATAGAATATGCTTATATATTTCTAAATTTAAACCCTTTTCTAACTATTTAACATATATATATATATATATATATATATATGAAATTGTATCTCTAATGTAAGAGCATATACTTTTAAAAGTAACTGGACATATTATTTTGGCTTAAATGCAATATTTAAGAACAAGTCCAACACTTTCTGGAAAACCCACATCTCTAGATGTTCCACAAAGGCAGGTAATCACGAATTTTTACAACCCACCCCAAAGGAACTGTGGTGTGGTCGGATGTCCAAGTAGTATAATCACCATATAACCAGAACAATTACAACAAGAATCTGGATTTTCTACAAGGATGTTCCTCATTACCACAGGTAAATATTAAGAAGGGTAACTCCTGCCAAAAAGTACAAGTAGAGATGGGAGGGCCAAGTAACATTATCACTGTATCTTTTTGCTGGTTTACTCTATCCTAAAATATGTTGTTTTGAAAAATCTACAGTTAAAAGTTGCTATAATTAAAAATCCACTAATCCCATTCCAAGAATGGGTACTCAGCAAGTACTGTTTAGAATTAAAGAAAAGTGATATTACCGTTCGTTTCAACTTCCAATAGTTGTAGATGATCTCAATATCTGTTCTATCATACTGAAAAAGATCAGCCACTTCATCAATATTTACATAGTTGTAAAATTCTGCCTCTTTTGCTTGAATCCTATAGAAAAATTAATAACATGTACTTTAATCATGTGATTCATACTAGTACAATATTGAAAAAGCATTTTCACAATATCTTTAGGGCGCGGTAGCCCATTGGTTAGCGTGCTGGAGTTGCACTCGGTAGGCCCGGGTTCGATTCCAGCCACTGCCAAAACTGCCGCCGTGTTCACGCGGATGTGGGTCCGTAGTCCTTCCGAGAGGTTGGTGGTAGGGGAAGGAGGGTACGTACGGTCCCTGTGGATGCCTCCCCCACTGGGTTCCGGTCTAAATTGGGTGGCACTTCCCGGCTGTCCAAACGGTTACCTTACACCTTTCTGGTAGGTCAGACGGTCTGGGTCTCAACAACAACAACATCTTTATATTTCAAACAATTTATACAGATGGCAAAGTGTAAAAATAAATTAAACAAATATATATAATCTAACAAAATTAGGGTTGATACTGACATGTGTGTCTTCTGCAATTTTACCAATATAGGATTAATATATAACAAATTTTCCCCCCTACATTGGTTGTAGCTTGGAAATATTTCTAATATTCATCTAAATTAGACCAAAACTGCTTAAACATGTTCGCTTAATACTGGCTGCCAACATACATAGTGTTGAAAATATTCTCAATCTAAAACCAATATTAAAAACATTTGTAAATATTGGTAAAAACTCAACATACTAATAATGGCAAACAGTGTACAACAATGTTGGTTTGTTACTAAAGTACTTCCATGAAAATTATTTGAAAATAAATGTTTTAACATCAAGGTTAATGTATTTAAAATCAATATGTTAACTAAAACATTTTAATCTTTCAATATTAGAAATTTTCAATGTTGTATATTTTAATACATGAAAATGTTTTAAGAATTTTAACTTAAATTTTATCTATGCATAGAGTTAAAGAATAAAAATGTATTCAAAGTAATCCAATTATCTATTATTAATACAAAGGAAGCACACGGCTTGATAAATACCGCATGTTATGTTTCCTAAGTATTGGTTTAAAATATAATAAATTGGCATGTTATATTGCAGTTATTTATTTTATTGAATACTAATTGTAATTAGGATTTCACCTAACTTGAAAATAAAACAGTTCACGGTAATAATCTATAAAACAGCTGACAAGAGAAATTCTTGTTTTTAAATGAGGATGTGAAAATTCAAAGGGAGTATGCATGCTATTACTATAAAAGTTAAAAGAATCACTTTCTGTAGTGCCAGCTTCACTTTTTTTTGTTAGTCATGACAAACAATAGTATAAATAGAAAACATGTATTTCCTTTAATATATAGAGAACTGCAAAAAATTGAATTTATTCCACAAGGGGTAGGTGGAAAACATTTTTCCAGTATACCTGACGTGACCCCTCAAGCCATACTATATTTCCTACTTCTGTACTTAGAACGAAGTCAAGGTTTAAGAGTGTTAGAAAAACTCCTAATTATGGAGTTGCTTGTAAATTTAAATGATACAATGCAAAAGTTAATTAACTTATTTAACCTTGTTTTTGTACTAAATTTGGTTTCAATCAGCTGAGTAGTTTCCCAGATATAGCAAAATATTCTAAAATGTGCACTTGTGTACTGCACACAAAATAGATAAATTTAAAACCAACTCACAACTATTTTTACACTTATATAACACCCTATCTTTGCACAAAATTTAGTTTCAATTGGTTAGATAATTTTGGAGATGTTTGCGATCTTGATTTTCAATGTAACAGAAAAACATGTCAAACACTAAAGCAATAATTTCCTTTAGAGAGAGAAGTAAAATAAACAATTAATAGTTAATTAAAATAAAATATATAAAAATAATATTAAATGAATAATAAAAAATGCAGAAAAGAGAAGTATAAAATGCAGTTTTCTTTGATCACTTGGCAAAATAAAAAAAAAACAAGATTATTTTTAAAACTCATAAAATTGTCCAACTATAACATCACCTCTTCTCATCTGGCTGTTTTATTTGTTTCTTTTTTCTTGAGTCCATAGAACCACACTTTCTTTTAAAACTAAAAAAATTTAGTTGCACAATTACTGAGTTAATTTCTACAGCCTTCTTGAAACAATTTAAAACTTAACTGATGTGAAATTTAATTCATACTTTTAATTTTTTCACATTAAATTGCTATGAACACAATTTGCAGTGATAGGTGTTAATTTCTGATTTTCAACTATGAAGTCAGAAAATCAACAATCACCAAAACTTTTTTAGGAATTGCAAAAAAAAATTCCTTTCAAAATAAATGTAAATAAAAGCTTAATGAAAAATAAATTTAAAATTAAAATAATTTCATTATGGTTATCTTCCTCTTAAAACGTGATCACATATGTATGTAACTCATAGTTAATACAAAGACTAGAAGCTTGGCCTAGAAACTTGTGATATTTTTAAATATAGGCATTGGCCCAAAAATGTTACCTAAAATTTAAAAATTAAAATAAAATTGATAGATTTTAATATTTATGAAAAAAACTTTCCAATAAAACTATAAATCCAATATATAGTCCAATAAATTTATGACTAAAACTTTCCAATATTTTGCAAAAATTGATAGAATGTTAAATATTTGTAAAAAACCTCTTTTCCCATTGAAACCCATTCATAAAAAATCTGCTTTCTCTCCTCTCTTGTTGATCAATTAACGGTGCTTGAACATTCAATGTCAGACAACTGTTGCCTAGTGGTACCATGGATATAATTACAGATTTATAAAATTTGACTTTTACTGATAGAAATTCAAAATGTTAAATAAAAGATTCTAATGTTATTAAAAGCATTTCCTGAAAATATCACGGTCTTTTGATGAAAACTTCATATTTTACTATAATTCTGCATATAGATCAAAATTAACATTAAAAGAAGTTTTAAAAGTATGGTCTTCAAATTTTGCCATCTTGAAGTGCTGTCTCAGCTCTATTAAATATTTATTCCTTCATAACTTTTTTGGAATTTTAGTAAGGATTCAATAACTTTCATTTCAAAGCTGAGTAATGCTCATAATTAAAATTAAAGTTTTTTAGGTACAATCAAGTTTTGTCATTGTGAAGCGTCATGCCTTAGCTGTACAAAACTTCCAATTCTTTTTGTTATCACTCTATTTGTTAATTTTTTTAAATTTAAATCATTATTTAATAACTTTCATCCAGAAAGTCAATTTGCCTTTTTACTCGAGTTTCGGTGCTCCTCAAGATATGATGAATTTGGATGGCTAAGTGAATGTAACTTTACTCGTAAACAAGATTTTGTAATGTTTGGAGAGTAGTTTCACTGGCCTGCTGAAACAGCCGTGGTTTTTCTTTTTTAATTATTAAAGTTATTTGTTAGGCAATGCTTGCTTTGATTTTTATGCAATTTTTAACTTTATATTTTTGACTCTACAATGGGCCCACTCTATACTCATGTTAAACTTGAACCCAATTTTTGCAGCTCTGCTACTTTGGGTACAGAACTTTCAAAATACTGATTGCCACAAAAACTGGTTGCTATATATTTAGTAACCACTAGCGGCCAAAACCCACTAGTTATACATTAATTTTGAAGAATATGAGGCAAAAAGTACATATATTTTAAATTTCAGGTCTCAGTGGTTGTCAAGATATCTATAAACAAAATCCCATAAAATTTAAACTTAAAGAACATTGAGCAGAAAATATTTTTAAGTTTATTAAAAAAAATTTACATTGATAAAATTTAATTTTAACTTTCAGTCATAAATAAAGTAGTGAAATAATATGGCTGAATTTTTCTTATATTTAATATAGTTCAATCTAAATTATACAGAAAATTTTATACATAAATTTAATGAATCCAGATTATTTTATTATTTTGTCTCAATTACTTATTACATGGGATAAATTAAATTACTAAAGCTACTGACATATTGAATTTTCAGTCATATTTTATTTTAGCAAAGATTTTTAAATTAATATATATTTAACAGTATGTAATTATTTGCTGCAACGAGAGAAAAAAAAGTACAAGAATATATTTTGCTAATTATTTCATCATTCTGACACATGATGGCCAAGTTGATAGGATTCTTTGTGAATTGGTGAATACAGGAAACCATGTTTTATTCTTTAGATATGCATATGAAATTGATTTCTATAGAAGACAAATTCTTGCACTTAAAATTCTCCATTTGAATTTTTGAATGGAGAAAATACAAAATTTATAATATAAGGATTCACAAACCATGACCTTGTTACCTACAAATTTTAATTATAAATGTATACATACATGGTGTTTCATTAAGATTGCACGATTCAATGCCCCTTGAATAATTGGTTGCATATTAATGGTTCCAATTTAAGAAATGCTTCAAATAAGGTAGACAATCATACAACAATTTTAATTACCTGTCTTACTTTAATAGAAAATGTACAAAATTTAACAATTTATACAGGCCCTCTATAGAGGAAGTTTCAATTAGAAAATTATTCATTATTCATTTAAAGATCTTTTGAGGAAAAAACTCTATTCTCTAAAATGCAAAATTGGAATTCTCTGAATCCTCCCTTGGTTTGCTGATAGCAGAGCTCCTATGTAGACTCAAGTAAAATATTTGCATGAGCATTTTTCTAAAATGTTTTGACCAAGTTTAATACATAATATGTTATTGTTCAAATTTATTAAATGCTCAAAACTCAAATGTTTAAATTTACTTAAAGTTCAAATGGGAAATAATAGGAATAAAATACTGAATCACCGAGATTTTTGAAGTTAAAATAGCAGAAATAGAAGTATACACCAATACCAGGTTTTTAATGTAAAACAAAAAAACATTAAATCATGGATCAATAGAAAATTTACAAATGAGGAAAAATAATAAAAATAAATAAAAATGCATCATATTTTTTTTTTCTTTTTGTGAAAACATGGAATTATAACAAATTACCCAAGAGTATAAGCCTAGAAAAAAATTGGCTAAACATAGTATGCAAAAAATAGCATTAAAATCACAAACATGCAAGATTCTAATGGCACAAAAATAAAAAAATTGCATCTAAAATGAAGAAAAAAATGTAACAGGGAACACCAGACGATTCCCATCTCTCATATTTTTATTAAAATACACAAGTAAAAATTTAAAAAAATTACTTCTGTTGCCTGATGTTCGCTCGCTCTTCACTAGTCAGAGATTCTTTTTTAGTAACTCCTCCTAATTGGGCATCTTCATCAGAATCTGATAAGTTTGTTCGTCTTTTACCACCATGTTTCTGGCAAAAGGCCTAAAAATAAAACAATTACTTAAGTAAACAAAGTGCCAACATTGTTTTCAGTAGGGTTGCACCGAATATTCGGTTGGTATTCGGTATACTGCCTATTCGGCAGTCAAACCGAATATTCGGTTCGGCCGAATACTTTAATATTCGGCCGAACCGAATAGTAAGAAAAATTTTAAATATTCGATAATTGGTAAAGCACATTTTTTTATGCAATGAAAGTTATAGTATCATAGTGCAAAATTAATTCAAATTGTTACTTACCAATATTATCGTATTTAAAATAATTTTAATGTAAAAGTAAACAATCTGATATTAAATTTTGTTGTTTTTTCAATTTTTCTTAAATCTTATCACACCTTAACCTTACTAACTCGTTTAAATATGAAGCAGTAACCAGAAAATAAAACTCATAATATTACTTGTTTAAAAATATAACTGTTTAATTTTTTATAAAATATGCAGCTAAAAAAATCAATTATCATTTCACCAATATTAAAAAAGGGTGAAGGTCATTAATATATAAAAAAAGCACTTTCGTGAATATTCAATTTTGCAGTATTTTAATTTCGATAGAGATAGAGAAGATACTGAGGGTGCCATAGATGTTCCTTTGTATCCATTAAAATGTGTCAAGCAAGATAACCAAAGAATTTCTCTCTGTGTGTGTAGTCAACCCTTCTAATTTCTTTCATGATTTCTGAAGAGAAGATTACTTTGTTGAGTCTTTTGTCACAGGGTGTAACTGTTCAGTTATCTATCAGTATCTACTCTGTTGTAGTTTGTTGTGACAACAACTTAAAAAAGAATGGCTAGGCATTCTGGCGAAGTATCCTTTGCACTTTAAAAAGAAAAATGATTTGACAATGTTTGAATTTGACTGCTCAGTTTCAATTTTGATAAAATTATTTATTAGTTACATTATAGAAGAGACTAAGATAGCAAAAATTCAATTGAATAAATTGTAATTCTAATTTGTAATGATATTTTAAGCAACTTGGGTTTGTATTTGTATGTAAGGTAAATGCAAGATTCTCTATAACATAACATAAAGCCATGATTATCACATATCAGAAATTAACTATCAATTATCAATTTATGCAGATAAACATAAAACAAATTAAGTACTATATTTATTTGCTTTTGAAATGATTTATTTCATTTGTTATTTATTTTAAATTAATAATTATACTTAATGTAAATGTAAATAAATTTAGGATGTTAAATGTAAATGCATTTAAAAAAGGCACAAAATAGAAACATTTTCTATTTTAAATTGGCATAAAATAGAAATATTACCTTTAAAAAAATTTAACCGAATATTCGGTATTCGGCCGAATATTCAGTATTCGGCAAAAGATGGTATTCGGTGCAACCCTATTTTCAAGTCTACATTTATAACAAAATTCATTATATACAAGAATAGGCAAGTTGACTTGTTTAAATCATGATACTGCATGACTAATCTTACAGGAAAATTATTCCATTTATGCAAGAATTAATTAAATAATACAATGAATTACACTTATTTCATATTGGAAATCTAAATAAATTTGATGATAATCATCTAAAATCGCATTACATTAATAATTTTCCTTTAATGCAATAGTTACAGATTCGATGATGTCAGGGTAAATTTTTACGAGATACATTTTTACGGTACATTTTTAAGAGATGACGTGCGTGATCCAGCAAACTGTGTCCAAAACTGATACACATCTGCTTAACGCTTCACTAGATTTACAGGAAGAAAACTGAAAGAATATGTTTTAGAAGAAGCTTTAAATAACCAAATTTAAAGTTGCTGATAATTCTTGGATCTAGCAGCTGAAACATAGAAGTGGTGTTTAGGTGGCAAAAGGACTATGTTTACATTTTTCACTTTTAAATGGTCAGGATGAAGAGTGGCATTGTCCAGGAACATAATTATTTTTCTCCTCTGTTTTTTCATTATTTTGTCCACACACAGGCCTACTAACCAATCATTCAATATCTCAGTGGTCATCCATGCATTTTTATTAGAATACCAGAAAATGTTTTCATACATCAATATTTTTAAACATCTTGGTTTTTCGCTTTTCCAATGCCAAGTGGAGTTTCGAAATCCCTCAGCATTTTACAACACAGCAAGCCACCCATTGGAAATTTTACTGTCACTGCATTTCTCTCTCTTAAAAGAACAAGATTTTGTTCAGAAGGACATGGTAAAACAGGCCAGTCTCGTTGGCATTGAATGTTTCTATTGTCATATCCTTGGCACCCAAAATTCACTTTTTCAACACAATCTGTAGTGTTGAGTCTACTGACTTTTCTTCACAACAAATCATTTTAAAAGAAATATGATGTGTCCTAAATTTTTCTAGCCATTCATTTGATGCCATAAAATTTTCTAACCCCAAACTTTCAGACTTCTCTGGCTTTTTCTTTGAGTAAAACACCAGTCACAAGAATGTTCTTTGCACGAGCAGAGCAGAACAATTTTATCACCACTTCCTCAATTTTGCTTGTTTCTGTGTTATGAAACTTCAAATTCTTAGAATTTTCATTAGAATTCGTGATCCATATTTTTCAAATTTTATCTTTGTTTTATGGGTGCACACTCAGCTTTTCCTACCAGAAACTTCTAAAACATCTGTCAATCTCATCATTTTTTATGCCATTTTAACCAATCCAAATGAACTCAGACTGAACTCAAATGAACTTTCGCATAAAACTCAAATTACCTCCACTAAAACGAATGGGGCGCGGTAGCCCATTGGTTAGCGCGCTGGAGTTGCACTCGGTAGGCCCGGGTTCGATTCCAGCTACTGCCAAAACTGCCGCCGTGTTCATACGGAGTACGATCACGTTAAACATGTGGGTCCGAAAGTCCTTCCGAGAGGTTGGTGGTAGGAGAAGGAGGGTACGGTCTCTGTGGATGCCTCCCCCACTGGGTTCCGGTCTAAATTGGGTGGCACATCCCGACCGTCCAAACAGTTACCTTACACCTTTCTGGTAGGTCGGAGGGTCTGGGTTTCAACAACACTAAAACGAATGTGATATTTTTTTTTTAATTTGCAGTGCTTTCCAATTTCCTGTTTTCAGTGGCATCAGTGATAGATTCGTTCCCTTCATTCTGAGATAAACAGGTATTCTGGAAAGATAGACATTTGCCAGTACTTATCGTCTAATTGTGTGTTTATGTGGGAGTGGGGTGAATTCCACTAGGGGCTAGAAGTAAACCATTGTAAGGTCATAAAGGATGGATTGCTCAAGTCCTTTAAGATAAGGAAGGGATAACATGGAATTAACAAGGAAATCCTTGTAATAAGACCACATACACAGACAAAATCTTTAAAATAATGAGATTTTTTAAGCAAAGGACTGTCTACTATACAGGATAACATGGATGTCCTATATTAAAGGAATCGGTATCATAAAAATGTCTGCTAATTAAAGGTGTCCATTATTCAGGAGTTTTTGTTAAGGGAGGTACCACTGGAAAAGCGAAGCTGCATATAGGACTCATTTTTAACCATCTTACAATAATGGAATTTTTGCAGACCATTCTGAGTATAATCTGGAGAGGGGAAGGGGTCAGAATGGGGATCAACTCAAACTTGATGAAATATTATATTGTCATTGCAAATATGCAAGTGTCGAAAGCCCCGATCGTCCAACTCGTCCTGGGACATAAGCAGCTGCTTGGACGGATGGCCAAATATGCAAGTGTGTAAAATTTCAAGATAATTGGCTTGGTTGAAGTTGGTAAAAAATTTATTTCAAGATTTGAGCCAAACAAATAAACAGAGAGCCAACCTAAATAAAAACCATGTAAAAATAAGCATCTTCTCATTGCATATGCAGCAATACAAAGAATAGATTAACATTCTATATGGAAAGTATTTGCAAAATTAGCTAAAATGTGCAAAATATTTGCACACACCTGCACATACATCTACATTCTACAGCTATAAAATGTGTATTAAAACTATTTTAAGATCATAACTATATACTCAAGAATAACTTTTAAAAGGTTAAATCTTACTTGTAGAGTATCATCATCTGTGTTAGATAACTTAACAGAAGCTCGCATTTGTAAACCTTGTTGGAAAGCACAGGTCACATGAAAGGCAGTTTTGCAGCTTTTCTCCTATATATAAAGTACAAAATTAATAAATAAAGTAATTTGAATGTATTTAAAATAAAGTATTTAAAAGTGAAAAGTGTAATAATTACTCAAAACTTGAGAATGATAAGTATTGAGGCAAATGAAACATAACCACAATTTAGTCCAGGTATGTTTTTGACAAGTTTCTACTTTTGTGAGGAGAAAAATTCTTAATTTTGTGAAAAACAAAATTATGTGGCATAATAAAAAAAAATGTGGTAACATAATTTTGCCACATTTCCTAATGAAGGAAGCCTGGATAAGGCCGGGTTTTAAAATATGACTCATCATCGTATTTTGGTATGTTTCTATGCAATCTGCCAAATTGCACCATAAACTAGACCACCATGATTATAAGAATGATTGTGTGCAGATAAGTTGAATTCAAGTTATATGTGTTACGCCAGTAGCAGTTTCTGTGAGATTTTCATAAGAAAAATGCCTTATTTTTTCAATGCACATAATATTTTATATGATTATCTTTGTTAATATTTAATCTTATGTAAAACTATTATAGCTATGTTAACTTAGTTTAAGTTACAATCAGTGCCTTTATCATACTTAATTATTTAAGCTATCTGTTTGGGGAAAAACAAAACAAATCAGAAGTGCGCAGTATGGCCAGGTCCGGACCCTATTTCCCTACGGACTTTCAAGGAACCATGTAGATAAGTACTTCATTTCAGAGAAAACATTGTTGATTTGGCCCACTAGTTCAGTTTGGAAACATAGAAATATAAACAAAACAAGAAAGATCAATCATGCATAAAGCATTGATTATGAAACACTTTCCAACTGCAATGCAATTTTATTTAAACAGCTCTAAAATGTGGTACATTCAGGGGTAATATTTTTAAAATTATCACAATACTACAATAATTTATTATATTTGAAAACTTAAAACTTCATTTGAATAAAGTTCATTTCTTTTCTATGACGTCATTGAAATATAAATCACCTGGCTCTTTATGTAAAAGCTGTAAATATTTCATTCATACAGTTTTATTCTATTCCTTTCATTCATCACAATACTAAAATAATTTATTTTATTTAAAAACTTAAAACCATGGAGGTACAAGTAATTTAACTCTATGCTTAAAACTTCATCGAAAAAATCGTCTGTTTCTCTATGTAAAATCCATGAATGTTTCATTCATATCAGCTATATTGCAGACTCCAGATTTAAATAATATTGGGTTAAAGAAATTCCGCAATTCTTATACAACTCATCCTACATCCTATGTGTTTACATTCTCCATAAGTGAAAATAAGGTTTCGTTGTAAAAATAATCAAAGTTTGATGATCATTTAAACTCAAATATATTGTAATTGCATTGTTTCAGAATGTAGATGCACAGAATTTAAGCAAAAATAAAGTGGTTTTAAGATAGATACAACACTAAATATAAATTAAAAAGAACTTAAAAATCATGATTTTGACACAAGATGGATGCCATATTTAATTTTGAAGTAGGTCACGTGATCTCTTCATATAATATGGGTGTAATTATTATTTTAATTTTTATTTTAATAACTACAAAATATATTTTGCTGAATTTTTTTCATATTTTTAATGGGATAATTTGAATATTTCCTAAAACTTTTGACGCAATTTGTAAATTTTAAATTCGCTTAAAAAATGTTTGAAAAATTAGTTCCCATAGGGTTCAATGTATTTCATTTTTTCAACCCGGATTCAGTCCAAAACTAATTGGGTGTTATTATTCATTTATATTCCCACAGACTGTCTGACATTTTTACAGCAGTTATCATACAAAAGGTCTGCTCTATGTAAAATCAATGAATGTTTCATTCATATCATCTATATTGCAGACTCCTGAGCAAAATAATATTGCGTTAAAGAAATTCAGCAATTCTTATACAACTCATCTTACAGCATAATCTGTTTACATTCTCCATAAGTGAAAATTAGGTTTCATTGTAGAAATAATCAAAGTTTGATAATCACTTAAACTCAAATATATTGAAATTGTGTTATTTCAGAATACAGATGCACAGAAATTAAGCAAAAATAAAGCGGTTTTAGGACGGATACAACACTAAATTTAAATGATAAAGAACTTTAAAAATCACAATTTTGACACAAAATGGATGGCATTGATCATTTAAACTCAAATATTGTAATTGCGCTGTTTCAGAATACAGATGCACAGAAATTAAGCAAAAATAAAGCAGTTTTAGGATGGATACGACACTAAATATAAATTAAAAAGAATTTTAAAAATCCTCATTTTGACACTAGATCATCATAACTCATCATGCCTAGTGGCACATAAGGTCTTCAGCTTGCGTCGTCACTCTAGTCGATCCTGTGCTGCAGTCCTTGTTTTTGACCAGATAGCCCATCCCATCAAATTTCTCTTCTGCTCCATCAGTCTCCTTCAAGTTCGCTTGGGTCGATCCCGAGGTCTTTTTCCTTCAAGTGCCCAAGTAAGTGCCACAGCAGGGATGTTACGCTGTGGCATTCTTAAGACATGTCCAGTCCATTTCATCTACGTATTTTTTATTTCCATCTCAATTGCTTCCTGTGTAGCACTCTTGTACAGTTCAGTGTTAGTAATAACATAAGGCCAAAATACTCCCAAAATTTTCCTCAGATATTTAGTCTGCCAGGCATTTAACTTGTTGCATTGGCCCCTTGTTAATTTCCATGTTTCGGCTCCATATAGTAAAAAGCTTTTCACTAAGGAATTAAAAGGGTTGATTATGGTTTTTAAATTAAGGTTAGTAGTTCTCCATATTTTATTTAGTTCTCTAAAACAATTCTGAGTTTTTGCAATTCTTATTTTGATTTCTTTATCTGTTCCACCCTCCTTGTTCACCAGTACACCAAGGTAAGTGAAGCTATTTACATCTTCAATGGATTCATCATCTAATTTTACATTTTTATAAGTTTTTCATTAATTCTTAAGACTTTTATTTTACTTTTATAGATTTGTAAACCAGTAGTTTTAACAAACTTGTTAAGGCGATTAGTTTTCTGCTGTAAATCACAAAATCTAGAAGCCAAAAGAACAATGTCATCTGCAAAATCTAAATCTTCTAAAACTGATGTAAATTTCCTCAAGCTGTCTTTATTTTCCTCAAGCTGTCTATCCAGTCCTATTTAATTTTGGATAAAACAGGTAAAGACACTTATCAATAGAAAACAATGATCAATTTATTTTTATTATCATTTTTGCATATTTTACCATATTCCAAATCATCAATTTCAGTATCACTTATATGAATATCACTTTGACTAACAACTTTGCATCAACTAAAATATCACTAATTAAGTTTTGTTGCAACCTTTTCCTAATTGTAATTTGAAGGCTAAAGATTGGCATGTACAATATAGTCCATAGATAATGTGTGCAATGCAATAATGAAATGATTAGTATGAAAAAGTGGTGTCGAGGATCACGCAACATCTGACCAGAACTAATAACTTTCATGCATTTAATATCAGGGTTTACACGACATCTAACTGCAGCTAATAACTTCCAATGCCAGGTCTCTTTGAACAGAGGATCACAAAGTGTTAAAGAACTTGTACCACAAAATGCCATAGAGAGTAAGAGAGTAATGAATCAAAAACAAAAAATAAACGAAAACAGAATAGCATGTGTGATACAATTAAAGTGTTCTTCTACAAGATGGGTCTGCATTCCTTGCAGCATGGTGTGGAATGAAAACACCTCACTCTCTACACTTAACTGTGAACATGCATCCTCTGCCTTCTAACAGGGGCAGGGAGCTGCAAATTTTGCAGGCAGAAAGATACCTTTTCCACACATTGATGACATGTATAAAGAAATAAACTTTCCCACTTGCATTGTAGCCGCAAGAATTTATTTACATACATTCCAATCTACGTTCAGTACAAACTCAATATGGGAAAATTATAGAAATGAGATGAATTAATAAAAATATTTTTTTCATAAAATAAATTATAGGAGGGGGGGGGGGTCTACAGCTCTTATACATGAGGCACTACTGGGTGGGCACATCCTCAAATGACATTCAAATTACTTTCAAAATTTCAATGATGGGGCCAATTTGAATTAACCAATCAACCATTTTTTCAATGTTTTTATTCAAAAAATGTTTGATGTAAATTTATGATTGCTCCAAAAATACGAATACCCAATAAAATCTTTACATTATGCATATAATAAAAGACAGACAATATAAAATATTGAATAAGAAACTTACACTACACTGTATACAAGCTCCATTCTTTCCTTTACATATGGAACACACCAAAGACCATCTACTTGGCTAAATAAAAAATAAAGGAAATTAACACAATTTAAAATACATAATAAACAAAAACAAAAGAAATAACTTATTGTATTAGAGTCTAAGCTAACTTTATTTCCTAATTTTATAGCATAAAGAAATCATATCGGTAATTATAGTTTCTATATTAGATGGGTATGGTAATTAATCTTGTGAAAAGAAAATTATCATATCCTGCTTGATATATTACTTGTGTTATTATTATCAGTTTGGCATCATTTTAGCAAATTTAGTATCATTTTGGAAATTTTGGCAATGTCTTTGTCAATTTGACAAAAAGTCACCAAGTTGGCAATAATGCAAAATTATCCACCAAGTTTGCCAAAATTTTCACCAAGTGTCATGAACATGTGGAAATAAGAACTTTTCTTATATATAAATAAATGACTACAAAGTGGCTACAAGATCTCAGATAAAAAATTACCAGATATTTCCCTGATTTCCAGATAATATAAAATGTTAATTAATAAGATTGAAAGAGATAATCAAGAATAAATAATTACAATTAAATACTTTCAGTATTGAAAAGTATAATAATTAAAATATAGTATTTATGCAAGAGTATTTATGCATTTATGCGATTTTAATGCTTGAAGAATGTTAATCCTTCAAGCATTAAAATTCTAGATAAGCTATAAAACACCACAGTGTTCTGTAAAATGCAGTCAAGAATTCATATAGTTAAATATCACTTATTGCAATAAAATTATTTTTTTTAAGAAGAAACGGTATTTTTTTAATCTTCCAGTAATATGAAATATACTGACAACTTTCAAAACAATTATGATGAGAGGGATCATTGAGAAACATTGAAATTTTAACTCTCTCTTTATTGAGGTGTCAAATAGGCTTGTCTCCTGTCACATAAAATGTAAACAAGGAATTCTATACATGTGTATTGTTGCGAGTCCGAAGTAAGCTGAGATAACCGAAAAAATTTCGATTCTCTAATTTTAGTTTTTTTAGGAATTCCTTGATTTTTCCAGAATGCTAATATTCCCTGACACTTCCCTGATTTCATTGAATTCCAGGTTCTGTACCGCTTTGGACTATTGGGGAATTGTTGGGTGCCAAAATAAAAAATTATTACACAAACTATATGCTCTCATGTATTAATAAATTTGTCGCATAATATTGTATATGAAAATGAACATATTTCATAATAGTTAATACTTATAATTTTATGCCATTTTTTTATAGATTTATTTGGAAAATGTGCAATAACTCAAGAACAGTTCATGTTAGCATTCTTAAGTTTATGTCATTCGTCTTTCATTTTCTAATGAATTACATAAGAAATGATTATTTGAGTAACCTTTTTGAAGGTTCTGATATTTTAATTATTTTTCAAAACCTCAGAGGCTAAGGCTATAGCTAATTACTTTTAATATAGAGAAATGTAAATATTTCGTAAGACAGACATGCAAAAAATAATTGAGGTTTGAAATCCCTCCAAAATAAAAATGTTGCCATGCAGAACCAAAATGTTGTAAAAAGTCAAAACTTACATTGAATGCATAGTAAAAAGCATTTAGAAGTAATATAAAGACAATATTCTACTATTGTTACCAATAAATGCAAAAAGTATTTTTCTAAGAATGTGAAAAGCATTTACTGAATGGATTTTAACCTCCGCATAAGGATTTGGAGCACATTCAAGGAAACACATAAAATGCAGTTTAGAATCTAATTGAAAAAAAAACTACAAACTTCAATTCTGGCTTTTACCTTGAATTCCTTAAATTTTCATAAATTTAAAATACTAACATCAGAGCGATACTTTTATAATTCATAGGTTTTTTTTTTTTCATTACTTTATGTTGAAATGCAATTATGAGTAATTTTCATACAAATCGGTAGTTTAGCTATCGTAAATATATTCACACATAGCATTTACATCATGACATTATCAGATTAAGGTCAACCTCCAGAGGCAACCTATGGGTTTATGCCGACTACGAGTGGAGGAGGCACAGTGCAAAATCCACTTCCGGCAAAGCCACAGCAGCAGGCCACCCTCTTGGCGGGATCATTCACCGGGCAGGGTCCTGAAGAACACCCACCAATCCCGATCCCAGCCACTGTCCAGACCTTGGCTCAGGCCATGAATAGACGCAGTCCAGTGGTCACGGACACCCGGAAGAGTCGGGGCCTGATAGACTAGCTGATTTGACAGACAGTTCATCGTCTACCAGGTAGCCCAATTAATATGCCTCCCAGAGTCGGAGGATCAAGTCTACGGAGCCAACATCCGTAACCACCATCTCAGCCACCACCCCCGTGTGGGGGGATTCTGATCAAAAAACATTCTTTCCAACAAGCTTCGAACCAAATATGTAGGACAGTTCCTTCACATTTTACCTTTTATTTTTAAAACATCAACATACGTATATTTTATAAAATTTAATATTTATTTTCTTGCATCAGGGAATTGAAGATTTACATGATTCTAATTTTTGGCATGAATAAAGAATATCTTCACATTTTAATAAAATAAAATTTTTAATTAATCTAGCTTTAAATTTTCTTCGAATTTTTAAATGGTTACAAAAAAGTTGATTTTGGATCGAAAATCATTTGATATCAATTGAAGAATGCATATAGAAGTCACACAAACAAAAAACATTCTTTCCAACAAGCTTTGAACCAAATATGTGTTCCTTCACATTTTACCTTTTATTTTTAAAACATCAACATATGTATATTTTATAAAATTTAATATTTATTTTCTTGCATCAGGGAATTGAAGATTTACATGATTCTAATTTTTGGCATGAATAAAGAATATCTTCACATTTTAATAAAATAAAATTTTTAATTAATCTAGCTTTATAATTTCTTTGAATTTTTAAATGGTTACAGAAAAGTTGATTTTGGATCGAAAATCATTTGATATCAATTGAAGAATGCATATAGAAGTCACACAAACAAAAAACATTCTTTCCAACAAGCTTTGAACCAAATATGTGTTCCTTCACATTTTACCTTTTATTTTTAAAACATCAACATATGTATATTTTAAAAAATTTAATATTTATTTTCTTGCATCAGGGAATTGAAGATTTACATGATTCTAATTTTTGGCATGAATAAAGAATATCTTCACATTTTAATAAAATAAAATTTTTAATTAATCTAGCTTTATAATTTCTTTGAATTTTTAAATGGTTACAAAAAAGTTGATTTTGGATCGAAAATCATTTGATATCAATTGAAGCATGCATATAGAAGTCACACAAACATTCTTTCCAACAAACGTTGAACCAAATATGTGTTCCTTCACATTTTACCTTTTTTTTAAAACATCAACATATGTATATTTTATAAAATTTAATATTTATTTTCTTGCATCAGGGAATTGAAGATTTACATGATTCTAATTTTTGGCATGAATAAAGAATATCTTCACATTTCAATAAAATAAAATTTTTAATTAATCTAGCTTTATATTTTCTTTGAATTTTTAAATAGGTACAAAAAGTTGATTTTGGATCGAAAATCATTTGATATCAATTGAAACATTCATATAGAAGTCACACAAACAAGCTAAACCAATTATTCACTAATAAGTACAACTCATATTCCATAACCTCTGAACTAGTTCAGCTATGAATAAGTAGATGTAAAAAAAGCATTCTTAAACATGAATTAAATTAGCAGTGTTATATAATAGACAAAATATTGCTAGAAATGAAATATTTATAGGATGATATTTTAAAAAATCCCATAATTTAGTACTCAATTTATCAGAAATATAATGCCTTTAAATCTAGTCACAGGAAATAGTTAAGAAAAAATTCAGGGTAATCCAAAAGTCAGCATGCATTTAAAAAAATTGCATTTTAGTGAATTGCAAATGTATGAAAATATAGTTTACACAGAAATGCATGAAACTATAAAGGAGGGGATGATTAAAGAAAAAATCTTATACAAATGTTTTAGTTACAATTATGTCCCCCAGATGACGTTATACCAGGAATGATATCACAGAAGTGACCGCTATAAAAAATTGCAAGAACGAATAAAGCTAACAGCTGCCATTTTCAGTTATATGGCTGCCTAATATCAGGGGTATAGAGAGATCAACCAATGTCAATGTTGAAAGAGCCTATCTAAATATATGTTTCAACTGAAACATAAAACATACTGGCCATAGCATCTTACCTCATTTACTGGCAGTGCTTGATAATCTTAAGATCTCAAGGCAGAGGTCAGAGAAGTACCCGATGTTATTCTCCCTTTAAACTTCTAGTGAAAAGATCAAAGAATAAGGAAAAGATGTTTCATAAAAAGGATATAATTTAAATCTAAGTTGTGCTTCGGGTGGAGTCTCCAGAAAGTAAGAAACTGGGGTCCCAGTGGGATTCCAGAAGAGGTAGAGAAAGATAAGATGGGATAGGAATGCCCCTAAGAGCGCAAGGCCTTGAGCTTGAGTTAAAGCTAGCTAACATATGAGTAGGATTCACCAACAAAAATTAGGGTTCAAAAAAGCAAGGGAAGGGTACAGAATGATTAGAAGTCAAAACAGAAACAAGAGAGAAGCTATAAAATTATACTAGGCACCACTTTTTACAGTGGAGGAAGATATCCCATACTTGTCATCCAGGTAATGACCGAGGGCACTTACGTGCTCTCGGGTTCCTGGGGTAGTACTTTGGGATACTGTCTGGTGTGGGATTATTTATACTTTTGAGACCTCGGTGAAATTTTAGAGAAAGATTTTAGTGCTTGATAATGATAGTCATCACATTGAACATTTATTATCATATTAAAACAAATTATGTGGTGTTGCCAGGATCCTAAATAAACATCTGATCTTAAGTAAAATAGATACAAATAACACCACTCTGTTTCCAAATCACTTGTTTTGAATTAAAATCATTTCCCACTCATTTTAATGCACAACCATATCAATTATACAATGCAGATATAAGACACCCTACATACATTCCTTTTATCCATCCTAAATAAGCTCCTTTGAAACACTCTAAATAAGAGCTTGATCACAGATCATTGGCAGCATGACACAATGAAAATACTTGTATTGGCAGAATAACATCAAAATACTTGCAAAAAAAGAAAAGTTTCTTTACCTCCAAAGTAAAATTTAAATAAGTACTGCTTTTTCAGTAAATTTTCATCCAATTTAAGTTAGATTTTAGCACAATACCCATAATGATAATATAATACCAAAATAAAAAAAAATTGAATGAAATCTTTTAAACTCACAAATAAAACTGTGGGTCCTAAAATTTTCCATTTTTTTTTTTCTTTTTACTTTTAAATAATTTGAATATGGAATATAATACTATTTTCAAACTTTTCTCTTCTCAGAGTAAGTAGCTTTAAAAAAAGGCCTTGATTATTGAGTTTTCTAATTTTGAGAAAGAAAAAGAGGGGAATGAAGAGAAATGTGTGTGTTCTTTATTTTAAAGAAAAAGAATGGATGAGAACCAGAAGGGTACCATTAACATTTTACTCATTCTTGCAAAAAAGCAGGTAAAGTTTTAGGAAGCCTATAGCAATGTAATATATGTTTGATTATAGCTGTAATATAAGAATAAATACTTTTAAAAGTTACTAGACATATCATTTCAGCTGAAATGTAATATTTAGAATAATTTCAAAAGTTTCCCCTCTGTGGAAAATTTTCCATTTCAAAATTTTCAGAAAATACACATCACTATTCGCAATGTTAGAAAACCCATAAATTAAATGCACTTAATATGCAACCAGCTGTTTTTTCTTCAAGACCAAACATCTGCAATTTAAACACCTGCTCTCAAATTATCATTTGCAGTGGCGGCAAAGAAAAACTAGATTTAACAATATAATCTAGTTTGACAATACAATCTAATTTGACAATACAATCTGCTATAATATATATTATATTATAGCAGAATATATAATTTTTGACTTTAAAAGGTACTTAACTTTTAAATTAATCTGAATTTAAAAAAAATCTTGTTGAGCTGTATTGTCCAGAAACTTGAAGTACCTTTGCACCAAATGTTGCAACTGTCTGATGCTTAGATTTTTCACTACAGATGATGCACACCAATCCACAGAGAGATATACATCTCTTTTTTTTTTATAATGTAAGAAGGTACTTTATGTTCCATCACATCAAGTGCTATAGACGTAATTGCAATTCAAACATTTACATTTAAAAAAAAATTTAAACCCATATTTTTATGCATTCCTATGCAAACCACATTACCATATATTGCAAATCTATTGAAATACACATTTTCTACATGTTTACCGATTTTTAGACTACTCTGTACATAGAAATAAAATTTTACTCACTGGTATAAATGATATTTTTGTGATTGGCTCCATCTTTGCAAAATTGAAAAAGGACACTTCAGGTATCCAGACAGCACAGCCTACATGTGCCCACTTTTGTCCACACCTAATAACAAAACATATATTCAAATTACATATATAATAATAACAGTGATCATAAAGTTTTTAAAAATAGAGGTGAATATACAAATGCATTTTGTTGTGAATACATCTATCATTGGGGGGTATCTCTAACTAAAATCAGAATGTTATGAAAAATGTAAACACTTTGAATGCTTATATCTCCGAACCGAATAGATATAAATGTAATATGATACAGTTTAAGAATATATAAAAATAATTTAATATAGTATTTTGAAGAATTTTTTCGAAAACACTAAAGGTTTTTGTCTGAGGGAGGAGGGGGGGGCATTAAAATACTTTGATTACATTTGATCAAAATAGCTTCTAAACTATAAAGGAAAGATGAAAATAAAAATAAGTAAAATAAATGTGTAGTAAGAAATCCAGTTTCTAGATCAATAATTTGTTTTTACAAAGCTCTTATTGCTTTCGAGGAATTGTTTTGTAAAGTTCAAGAAGATTGAAAATTTTCCATTTTTAAGTTTGTAATTGCTTATATCTGAAAAAGTTAAAGAGCTAGCCATGAACTATAAGAAATAATTTATAGCCCTTTGAAAGCTTTATAAAATGGATCTGGTCATGTGTGACTTCCACCTAGAACCCATCCTGGAGAAAAAAGATGATATGCAAAATCCAACATAAAAATTTTTAACAATTCAATCACTTAAAAAATATATAATACTGAACAGATGGATTCACAAAATTATTTTTTATTTAGAAGCAGTCTGCAATATTTTAATTAGTTGCTGTTAAATTATACCTAAACAGTGGTTTGACATCAATTTTTACTTTCCCTGCAATACATGGTAATGTATAGGGAAAGTATTGGAATCATGTCGAAAATCGCAACTCGAGTTTTCGACGGATCTACACGTTTCGAAACCTCTAGAAAACGAAAAAACCATTTTTAGCGTGACGTCTGTGTGTGTGTCTGTCTGTGTGTCTGTCTGTGCAGATATTGTATCCACTCTAACTAAAAAACTAATGGACCGAATTTCACAAAATTTTGTAGGTAAGTCACTTGTGGGCGGGGCTAGTGCTGATTAGTTTTGGGTACAATTCGGAATAAAAGAACCCGCCTTTTTTGTGAAATGGCCCGCAAAAGCTTGTATCCACTGTAGCTGAAAAACTAATGGACCGAATTTCACAAAATTCGGTAGATGAGTCACTTATCGATTACTCTGGTGCTGATTAGATTTTGGTACGATTCGGAAAAAAATGACCTGCCTTTTTTTGCAAAACGGCCCGCAAAAATCATCCAAATCTAAACTAAAGAACTAGGTATACTCAAATATATCCATTAAATGCTCGTTTAATACGTAATTTTTAACAACGAAAATAATAAGACCAACCCCATTACACTAGGACTAGCCGTTCTCGAGATATTTTAGTTTTTCGTACTTTCCCTACGCCACCTTTGAAAATAAGCCAGGTTACCGAATGAGAACGAAAATTGAATTAAAAGTGAAATAAATTTAATTAAAATAAAGAGAACGTTAATATAAGTCTGCAGGGAAAGTCATGTGCTGCCCACATCAAATTTTTTATATTGCAATATAAACATTGGAGAAGTTTAAAACGCTCACAAAATATATATATATATAAATTCATAAAAATTTGTCTATTAACTGTATGGATTCCGTTCAAATACTGTTTGAAAGAGAATTTTTCAATCTTTCTGATAGTGGCACATTGGAAACTCTATGATATTGTTTTCGGTCACTAAAGAATCAATTTGTGTGACTATCACCCACAATCATTGTAAATCGAGCTAAAACATAAAATAACCAAAAAAACTAGTTAAAAATTTTTCAAAACAACACTGAGATGCACCTTCCTAAGTCCTAAAATACCTGTATACCAAAAGTCCTGAAGTACCTGTATTTCATTTCCGTATGATGTTTAGATTTCCTGCTACAGACTGCACAGACAAACATATTTCTTTCTTATGCACACTGTTTGTTTGTCTTGTACGTCGTCTCATAATATTAAATTTCTTTTAGTCAATAGGCCCTTAAAATTATACACATTTATTTGTGAGTTAGCTGTATTTAAAAGCTCTAGTGCACTTTGTACCTGTCATATGCCTCTAATGAAGGGTGTCTAAATGCCTGAAAACAATATGGTAAAATTTATGTAATTTCTATGTCTTATATTCTGTAAAAAAACTTTTATTTAGAATATTTTATTATTAGTATAGACCTTCTAAAATCATTAAAAGCTTGGGAATTCTTGAGTATGAGTGGACAATTACAACCACATTTAAGAAAATTCCAAACAAAAAAAAATGTTTTAAAGAAAACTTTAACTGTCTAAAAAAACTGTTTAAGAAATAAACTAACCTCGTAGTCTTCATAGCTCCTCCTCTGTTGGGGCATAACACACAAGCAGGTCTTATACCAAGAGCACATGTCCGACATATCCAGCTGCCTTCGGGAATCTTAGTTATTCCATAACAAATTTGATGCACACATATATTACAAGAGTCACAGAACACCATTTCATTTCCCTCTTGAGAATCAGGCTACATAAATAAAAATATCACAGTGAATTTAAATCAGACAATCTTTTACTAAGAACAGTTTAAAATAAATTAATATGATTTATTAACATTTTCAGTGCTTTCTATCTGGAGAAGATTAATATGACATTTAAAAAAAAAGCAGGACAATTTTTTTTTATTTTATAGATCATGGGAAGTAAATCCTGATATTAGTCCAGATAAAAAAAAAAAAATATGTTGCTGTAAGTAGTAGTACTAGAATTGTGTTCACATTTCATTAAATTACAACACTGCATTGTTTAACAGACCTGTGGCGAGTGGCTATTTTCAGGTACATGATGTAAGGGACCAAGGCAAATATTCTGTCTCAAATAAACTTTTTTAAACTTCATTTCATAATAATCTGCTTTGATATATTAATGAGATCATAAGTAAATTTTAACATAACAAATATGCGGTGAGAGTATATTTAATCATATTAGAAATCACGAGGAAACAAAAGTAATTAGAAATTGGCAACATGAAATAATGGAATGGAAAAAATAGTCTTTAATGTCATTAAGTATTATCCCAAGAATTCGGTGGGCATTTATTTTTAAAGGATTGAATTTTTATTTTAGATTAAAATTTTATGTTAACCATTTGCATAACATAAACAAATACACATTGATATATTAAAATGTATAGGCAGTAAATATGCCTTTCAAGTTAACTTATATATTTTGTTTTATTCATTTTTGACTAAAATGGTTCCCACTACAGATGTGTATTATCCAGTTTGCAATATTTCAATGTACTGTTTACCTGATTATGCAAAACATCGAAATACGACATAGTACAGAACAGTAAATGTTCTTTTACCAATAGACAACCCCTGTCTCAAATGAGTAAACATTTTCAACGAAATATGTTTTCAACTGGCAATTTTGGATAAAAAGTTTTAAATTCCAGATAAATTTTTAAAGGCTATTAGATCAAACATCAGCCATCAAACATAACCAATCATCAGATGTGCTACTTATTATTAATAATTTAATCAGTCATCAAATGTAAACAATTATCAAATGTGCTACTCATTATTACTAATTTAATCAGTCATCAAACAAGCTATGTGTTTTGCAGTATTTTCTATGATTTTCTATATATTCACTTGGATATAACCCACTTCATATATCTCACTTTGGATATATCTCGCCTTCAGCAATTTCTTTTGTTATAATGTTGTATGACTCATTCTTCCAGAGAAAAGATTATAGTGGACCCCTGAACATTTGGAACAGGTGATTTTTCTTGTTTTCAGAATGCAAATGTATTGATAATCACTTTTCAGTATTCTGCCATTTTTCATAGCTTAAACATTTTATTTCTGCAAATTTCATAAAATGTCTGGGATTAAGCAGAAGGCTCTTTTAGCTGAGAGAAAATTAAAATTAATCATGAATTGCAGCATGGTGAAATAAACTCAAACTTGTGCAAAAAAAAATGTGGATTATCTTCATTTATAATAAACACACTGAGGAAAAATAAATATTCACTTCTTAAGGCTTTCAAAAGCAATTGGCTAAATTACAAAAAAGGTGAAAACATGTGAAAAAGAGGACATGAATGCAGCTCTTCTCCGGTGGTTTAAAGTGCAACATGATGCTGGTTTTGCAATTTCCAAATTATTTTGTTACATCAGCTAAATTTCCAGGATTTTACTAGTAACAGTTAATATAACAGTTTACAGTGGTCCATGACATCTTGTTTAGAGCAAATTTGACTATCAATTAGTGTAAAAACAAAAACAATCAACTTACCGATCGACAGACATCACAGATAGCATCTTCATCATATTCAACTCCAAGACCTTCTTCACTTTTGATAGCTTCTTGAAAATTTACATATGACTAATAAAATACAAAGATTGCATTACACAAAACGTAAAAAATTAAATTATATTAAATATTTCTCACACTCAAGACTTTCAATTAGAAACAGTTAAGCACATTGGTGCTAACAAATACAGTTTCCATGTACAACTTAGATTTATCATCTTTTTGCAGTACAGCAAAGCCAATTTTATATATAAATCTCTCTCAACAACAAACCAATAAAACACAACAGTATATAACTAGAAAGATGAATAATCAAACTTTAAGGTAAAAATCTGCCACAATTTTTTAAAGCACTACACCCTTTTGTTTCACTTCTCTATTATTGACTTCTGCTTATATATATATATATGTGTGTGTGTGTGTTTATTACAAGGTTCATACTCTATATTGGAAATGGTTTTCAAGACAATTTTTTTTAAGTTTCTACGGCGCACATTATAAATAGTTCACAATGCGTCATTAATCAACTTTATAAAATAAAATCACATTAATTCTTATTTCACCTGAAGTAATAACTTAAATTATAGATTTTTACTGCAATTAAAGTCTAATGCAAAATAATTAATTAAAATAATAAATGCCATTAAAGTCTAATATAAATAAATAAGCACTTACTTAAACTAATAGAGATGACAACATGGCCCAAAGAGGCACTTAAAACTGCACTTACCTCATTTATAAGATTGCATATCTTGGCCCAAAGGGGTACTGCTATAAATGTAGAGAAAAAAAATGGTGTTCTATTAAAAAAAAAGATATTTATTTCTCTTCTCTTTACACATTATTTTTGAAAACTGTCAGCATCAATCTTGACTGGTGGTCATAACTGTATTAAATGGCAGATTAGACTTCTTTTGCTTCAAAACTTTATTTATTCATTCTCTTTTTATTACTTTCCAATTTTCTCCACAGATTTGTTTTCTTCCAGAGCAAGATGATAATGATTTCTGAACATTGTTGTATGCTGTAAGATTTTTAGGAGTTTTTTACAGCTATCACATCTACTGATTTAACTGCATAAGTTGTGCACAATACAACTAATGAATTCTCATCTAGGTTTTCAAGTAACATATCCTAATTAATTGAAAAACAGAACATTCTACAGAAACATTTCCATATATATGTCAAGGTAAGTACAATCCTAGCAAATACCCACAAATCTTCAAACTCTTCTTTATCATGAAGAAATCAAGAAAATAAACATTTAAACATGCTGCACTAAAACATTATGTCTAAACTTTATGAATAAATTCTACAAATTATTGTTTCTTGGATAAGTTGATAAAGCTGGGCAAAGATTATTTTGTTAAAAAAAATCAAGAAATGCATCGATTAAATTTTCAGACAATATAGAATTTGAACTCATAAGTAAAAGGCTTGATAAGGATCCAACAATTAAAAAATTATTGACACCTTTTCAGAATTTTCTTTGTTATTTTAACAAAAAAGTTTGTACACTAAAAAATTGAATAATTTCATAGCCTACAATAATTCTGCAGTCTTCTTTGTAAACATAGTTCAATTTTGAATAAATTGAAACATTACACAACTATTCATATTTCTTCTTGTAGTTCGCTGTGCTATATAGGGTGTTTCAAAATGATTGCATAACCAAATATTTCTTGAATGACTAGTTGCAGATCCATTACCATTTCGAATGCCATGTATTTTATACAGTACACTAAATATAGTATGATAGAAGATAACAGAGGCTCTATCCAAGAAATTATTACAGCCAAAAATGATCGCATAATGGCATGACAATAATATTGTAAAAATAGCTTCTGCCTTCATTGGAAAAGGAGATCCTGATAAAGTGAAATGTTGGAGCAAAAAAGATAAGACTTATGTCACTGTACAAAGACTAGAGGTGGTGAAGTTATACAACAAATCAATGGGAGGGTTCGACAAAACAGATTTTTTGGTACAGATTTTTTGGTGCAGCCTTATTGAATTTTTATACATTCCCACATATGGACTTTGAGAGTAATATTTTATTTCGTGAACCATTCAGTAACAAATAACTGGTTAGAGCACTGTAAAGATTCACAGAACATTGGGGAAAAAAGAGAGACTTGACCTGTTTTCTTTTACTTTTGAAATTGCAAAAGCATTGTGTAAAGCTGGAATACTTCCATGTAATTAAAAATGTGATAGGCCGGGCATATCTAGCCCTGCCCACTAGCAAAGAACAAAAACAGCATCAACCATACATCCATTACCTGAAATATGTTACGATGGTGTTGGACATTGGCCAACAATGTGTAGTTCACAACAAGAGTGTAAATTGAAATCTTTCAATTTGAGAACAATGATAAAATGTGAAAAATATACCATACACTTGTGTGTAAAAAAAAATTCAAACTGTTTCCAACAATTTCATGTGAAATAAAATGTTTTTTTTTTTTTTTTTGCTTAAAGTTAATGTTCATTAATGTTTTAAGTTTTATTTTTAAGCCAAAAATTTAACATAATTCAAGCTCTCTTTCACTATAATTTTTTTTATCACCTTCTTGAACCTTTGCAATGTACTATACAGGGTGTCCAGTGCTATCGGTGCCCAATGGCTATTTCCTCAACCGTTAGTCACAGAGATATACTTCCAATTACAAAAATGTTTTACATTTTAAAATCTATTATCTTAGAAACAGTTTAAATCAATAAATACATTTCTGAAAGAAATACGAAATATAAATTTTTATACGGTCCTCCGGTCCTACCAATTATATTCAAGAAAATCATCCTCATACAATTTCATGCAAAATAAAAAAAATCTTCCTATTACGACCAAAATTCACAGAGTTATGAAGCATTAAACTTTATGACTTAAGTCGCTTTTCCACACATAAAAATGTCCCATTTCAGGCAACCAACCAATCAGGGGCAGTATTGACCATTTCTCCAGGCAACCAACCAATCAAAGACCGTATTGACCATTTCTCAGCACAAAAAGTGCTTCAACTTTAAACAGCTATAAGTCGGTCAATTTTGGTCACAAATGGATGATTTTTTTTTTTATTTTGCATAAAATTGTATGAGGATGATTTTCCTCAATATAATTGGAAGGACCAGGGGACTATATAAAAATTTATATTTCGTATTTCTTTCAAAAATGCATTTATTGAATTAAATTGTTTCTAAGATAATAAATTTTAAAATTTAAAACCTTTTTGCCATTGGAAGTGAATCTCTGTGACTAACGGTTGAGGAAATAGCCATTGGGCACCGATAGCACTGGACACCCTGTATATAGTACATTAAACAAAAACTTTAAAATATCACACTTACAATAAGCACTCTATAACAAAAAAAATCAATGCACCAAGAAGGAGTTGTCCAATTGTGATAAAAAATGGTGTATGTGAAGAACATACATAGAAAAAGAAACTATTAAAATTTCAAAACAATTTAATGATTTAGAGTTTGACCGTATACAAAGGGAGGAAGTCAATAAGGCGTTGGTCCACCTGTGGCCTGGATGCAAGATGTCACCCGGCGTGGCATAGACTGATAAAGTTCACGGATGGTGTCCTGTGGAAGGTCTTGCCAAATTGTCTCCAACTGTCGGAATAAATTCGTCAATATTCCGGGATGGTTGCAATCGCCTTCCCACATAACATCCCAAATGTGCTCTATGGGAGAGAGATCAGGAGACCTAGCTGGCCAAGGAAGTGTTGGGCAAGCTTGAAGACAATTCATAGCAACACGTGCCACGTGAGGAAGGACATTATCTTGTTGAAAAGTAAGTCTGGGGTGTCACAAAAGGAACGGTAACATAACCGGTTATAGATAAACGGTTATAGATATAGCGGTACGTAGTAACATAACCGGTTATAGATATAGCGGTACGTAGACAACATAACCGGTTATGTTGTCTACGTACCGCTGTGCTGTCAGTGTGCCAGAAATGACTATCAAAGGAGTCCAGCTAATCAAAGGAGATGACACCCCAGACCATACCCACCTGCTCAGATTATACCTGCTGAATGTGCAGTTCCGATGCACTGGAGCTCCCACTATTTATTCATTGGACACCAAATTTTATCCATTTGCATGTTCGCTCAAAATGTCTTTGCATATGAAATTTCATTACAATCGGACAACTAACTCCTTCTTGGAGTGTCAATTTTTTTTTTTGTTATAGAGTATATTTTCTTTCTAATATGTAATTAGAGTGTTAATACCATCCTAAATAAATATCAGATTTTTCTGATCAGTAGACTGATTGGGATCCAAAAGGGTTAAATTTAGGAATTGCTTCAAGATAGAGTTTCAGATTGCGATTGTTTTGGTCATGTAACACACTTTAGACACTTTAATATGATTACTTTACTTTCTTCATACTTTTGAATATGATTACTTTAATTAAAACAGTCCTTAAATTGCAACTATGTATCTATGACCATTCATTCAAGAGATATTTAGTTGTGCAATCATTTTGAAAAGCCCAGTATAGAATGACGACCGAAATTTTATTCTTATTTTCAACCAACCTTTTATGCTTAGTGCTCTCATTTCATTATTATAAATAGCCTGCCCTAACATGTTTATTCAATTAAAAGCCTTCAAACACTAGTTACAATGTGCTTTATATGGATCATCTTGGCCACATAAAGGTCTGCACAGGCCACATTTTAAAATTTTTACCTGGCTCGAAAATAAACTCTGTTGCAAAACAATATATGCACCGATAAAAAAGTAGAGCTACAGCTGCAAAACGTAACATGCAAATGTCGTTTGAAGACTTACACAAATAATTAAACTGTCAGAGCCAATGATGTTATAGAGCTCATGCAACAAGCATGAGAATCACAGATTGTGCAGCATTGCTGATGACTGCCACATACATGAGTAAAGGAGGACTGACCAGCATTCTGATGCCACATTTGTTGTCAAGCAGCACACATCCATCACATGTGGTGTGACAATCTGGGGAACCATCTCATGGGACAGTCGGATCTCCTCTAGTTGTGCTGCAAGCCAATCTAACAACTTGCTTGTACGCCAATGATATTTTGCAGCCAATTGATCGGCCTATGATGTCAAGCCATACAGGTTCCATTTACCAACAAGTAAACACTCAGCCACATACTGCACGACTTTTTCAGCAATGTCTTTGAGGATTTAATACCTTCTTATGACTATCCAGGTCTCCAGACCTATCACCAATAGAACATGTCTGGGACTTGCTAGGATGGCAACTGCAGCCTTCTCAGAATACCACTAAATTAGCCAACCAGTTAAAACATTTGTGGCAGAATCTTCCGCAGAGGGATATAAGCAACTTAATCGACTACATGCCATCATCATCTTGTTAGCACTGTTCCTTAATAAAACTTTTTCGGATCCCAAAAATTTAATCATTTGCATATCTTCTCAAACTCTAAACCATCATCATCTTGTCGCCACTGTCTCTTAATAAAACATTTTCTGCTCCCAAATTTTAATCACTTGCATATCTCTCAAACGATACATGCGTGTCGAGTTTCAAGGCTGTAGCTCAATTTCTTATGGGGCATATATATATATATATATATATATATATATATATATATATATATATATATATATATATATATATATATATATATATATAATATATATATATATTTGCAACAGAGTGTATTGAGACCCAACCTGAGCCAGATAATTTTTCAAAATAATTCACAAAGTCTACCCTGGCTAGAAAACACTCAAACACTCAAAGTACAGCCCAATGCAACATGGCCCGATTGGGAAAAACAATGGTTTATTTTAACTTTGCCTTCGAATAAATATATCTATAATTTTCTATCAAAATTATTATTTTTCTGTATTCGGTTCTAATTTATACATCTACATTCTCCGTATAGAGTAAACTTTTATTACTTAATATGAGACAAAGAACTTTTATCCACTTTTTGAGAATTTTGTTTCATATGTAATTTCAAATTTTTCTATTTAAATTTTGATCTATTTTTAGCATTTTTATTTACTTTTACCTGGCTCATCCTAAATTTTTTAAAACCTGATTAGAGCCCGATTTGGCCTGTGCAGATCTCTAAGCCCACATTCTATCCTATATCCAGGTCCTCAGACCACTACGAATTAAAAGATTTAAGTTCACTCAAAATTGTAAACAGTTTTCTCTAATGCATTTTAACAAAATTAAACATTAATTTGATAACTTATTAATGATTTACAGATACTATATAATTGGTATACAGTACAAAAGAGTTATTAAAATATATTATATTTTGCAGTATTGTATATTTATGCCATCCAATTATGGTGAGTAGTAATTTATACTTTTCTACTTAACAGTACTTTGCAAAGATAGTTCATGCAGATTTTAATATTTAGATAAAATGTTTGGCAGCTGAAGTTGATGCAGAAAAACTCAACTTCACTCCAATTTTGTTTACATCTTTGCATGTTGAAATTGAAGAGCTACAGGGGTTGTTCACAATTTATTAATTACTATTATCTAGAATAAGAAAATCCTAACTAGAATAAAGCAGAATAACATTTAATTCTTTTAAATAAATTAGTAATTATTTACTAGTAGTATAGTATACATTGCGGCCATTAGTGACAGTTCCAAATATAGTAGTGCTTTTATGAAATTTTGGAATTAGAATAGAAAATATTGTATTATGTTAAATTATGATGCCATCACCGTAAATAAAACACTACATTAAAAAGAAGCCATGAGTAGATGACACCATGAATCAATATGTCATCCCCCATATTTCCTGTTGCCCTTGCCTCCCTCTGAAAAGCATCTTTCATCGAATGACGCTGCACCTGTGTTCAGTGTTTTACTCCCCACTTTTCTGAACAGGGAAGGGGACACACAGGTAGTGTGCCCCATTGTTACTGCATGACTATTGTTAAAATTTTAATCCCTGCTCCAGATGGGTTCAGGAAGGGGAAAAGAACTGCACTGCACAAAGGACAAATTAACTATCTGACAGCACTTAGGCTTTTGATTGGTCGTTGTTCTTATCGTGCCGTTATCCACACCATCTCACCTGTGCCATTTCTAGTTTTACTATAGTAGGTGCTATTTTGGAACTGCTAAATTATGTCTTCGGCATATTAATCGAAATGTGGAGAGAGTTTTTTGACTCACTCATCGATGACTGCTGGGAGATCTACGAACAAGGGACTATTCTCAACTCCAAGGATTGGACGTGAATCCTGGAAAAAAGCCTTTTTGGAACCATCGACGGCAAGAGGGAATTTTAAGGCACACGAGTCGAAGACTGGAGGAAATATTATTGAGCACCCATCGACTACTGCAAGGAGTTTTACGGACAAAATACCATGTTCTACACCAAGGATTAACTACGAATCCTGGAAAAAAGCATTTTTGGCCCCATCGACATCAGGAAGGAATTTTAAGGTGCATGAGTCGGTGACTGGAGGGAGTTACATAGAACACCCATCGACTACTGCAAGGAGTTCAACGCACAAGAGACTATGCCCTACTCCAAGTATTGGACACGAATCCAGGAAAAAACCATTTATGGACCCATTAATGACAGCAAGGAATTTTAAGACGCATGCGTCTGTGACTGGACAGAGTATTATAGAAAGTCCACAGACTACTGCAAGGACATCTACGGACAAGACACCACCTTCTACAGCAATAACTGGACTTGCATCCTGCAAGGTAAGCTTTTACATTTCCAATTATTACTTTTATCTGTTTATGTTCATTATTACCTTTGAAATTTATAGTAAATATTTATTTTCTTTCAGATTATGAAAATAGCTAACAACTCTAAATATGAAGAAAGGATCAAGCGAGCTCTCGTACACATGTACAGCCACAAAAAACGATGGTTAGAATTAAGTTCCAAAGAGGGATGATTGTTGGTGCATGCTTATTTGGAGTGTTTGTGGCTTGAATTACTTAGTTCATGGGAGTATCGAAATCTAGAGTATCTTTGATAACCCCTCAGTACTCAAAGACTGGCAAAATAGAAGCAAACAGAAGCAGCTGTAGATGAAAGTCAAAGCTGGATGCCAGAGATAGAACACTCCATCAAATTGTGAAATAGAAAAGCAAAACAACAGTAACACAAATCACTGCAGAATTAAATGCAAGTTTTGTTGGAAACTTGGTTTTGTTTACGTCGCGATTCTCGTTTCACGGGAGCGTGACGTCATTATTCTAAATGATTTTTCCGTTCTCGTGAACGAATTGCGATGTGGACAAAACTTGGCTTATCATGCAAATCCCCTTCTCACCGCTCACGCATCCTGCTTTGTATATCCAGAGGGCGTTGCCGGCAACGATTGTGTTCCGGAGCGCACCCATCGTCGGATATAAATGCTGGACACATTTTTGGTTTAAGCAGATCGATCAACTTGCAGACAGATTGTTGGTTGGATCGATGTACAGATCAGTGTATTGATCGTATGGATCATGTCTATCTCCTTCACTATTCATGTCTATCTCCTCCACTATAAAACATTGTGGCCTCCATGAAACCCACAATATTGCTGCCCTTCCATCTAATTTCCTGCAATGCAGCCACCAAAATCTTATATCTCTGCAGGACATCTCTCAGTTCCTTTAGTGCTCCAGCTCGATTTAGACTCAACACATTCCAACTCGCAATCCAAAAATCCTTTTTCCCTTTCCTTTCCGCGGTCATTTCCAAAGATCAGTCCGGTTTTTCTTTCTTAAAGGTTTCATAACAGGAATTTTTTTCCGGGGTGGAGTTGTTAGTCCCACGCCCAACCCCTAACCTGGAGGACCAGTCCCCTGATATAATCCCCAGGGGCAGGGTACCTGGCTATCCCCCCAGGCACTGGGGCCCCATATTTCGCCTTCTACGAAACACAGGGGTGTGGTAGGGTTATTCTACATCCCGCCCCTACACGGGGAAATGTATGCCACTACACTTTTAAATTTCAATATAATTAAAAGTATTTATAATTTTATATATATAACAGTTTTAACAGTAAACTATAAAAGCTTAAGTAAAAAGAAGCAACTCTCAGACTGATCAAAGGTAAAACTAGGCTCAAAGGTACTAACTTTTTTTCACATTTCCCTGATAATACTGTAAACAATTTTTGACTCCAAGAAAATCAGTATTCTTTTGGTTAAAACTATGCACCATAAATGGACTAAATGGAAATCTCAGATCTTTTCCTCCATCAATACCCTTCTACTTGTTTATTGCACATAGATGGTTGAAAAAGTTGACAGGAACCCATAAGTTTTACTTACCTTAAAAGGATTGTTAATCCCAGTATATTTATTAATGTAGTAAATAAGTGAATAAATAATATTGGCAAAATTTTAAATAAAATTCTTTACTTGAATAAATTACAAAAACTTGCTATACACTGAACTTTGTACTTATATGTAGTTTAACTATGCTAGTGAAATCAGTGGGCATTCTGCACTATAATTTCAAAAGCCTGTTTATTCGTGGGATGTATCCTATATAATTGTTACAATAATATTTTTGTTTATGAAAAGTAAAAATAATTCTTTTTATGACAATGTTTTCTATAATGAGATACTGATTTGTGTATGCACCATATACGCTACGCTTCACTACTTGCTCATTAATGTCACATGTATGCAAACCCTGGAGGCTTGGAGCCCCAGGCCACATAAACAGTTTAAAAAAAAAAAGGTCAATAACCTGTAAAATGTGGGGGTAGTATAAAGGGTGCATTTATTGTACAAAGACCTGAAAATTTTTTCACAGGCACTTGTCGCAAATCTGTATTTTCAAACCAATCCCAACAAAAAGTTATAATTTATGCCATTAACTAAACATACTGTAGCGGATCCCTGGGTATGCTATACTATTTGAAAAATCAGTTCCAAAAATCCCACTCTTACTAGAGAGAGGGGGAGGGAGTAACTTGCCATAAAAATTGCATGGCTACTTTTCACTACAATGATTGAAATTATTAAGTTTCGTGATCATTGATAAATAACCCCCTTTTATGCATGATTATACCAAAGTCTGTCCTATGTTGGAATGTTAAGAAAATTAAAATTTCAAAGTTTACACTTGAATTTTGAAAAATTCTATTTAGTTTTAGATTTTTTGTTAACAAGGGCGAATATACAGTTTCGTGAAAATCCATTAATGCAGCTATTGTGTACACAAGAAATCAACTACAGACAGACATCATGTTAAAATAATCAAAACACATTCAAGAAGTCCTAAAACCTAGTCCTAAAACCTAAGTCCTATTAATTATTGAAATCTCGAAATAAAAAAATTTTGTGAAAACAATACTTTCTTTATACTAGTGCTTTTCAACTTTTTTGCTTCACATACCCCCCTGGAAATGTAGATGAAACTGACATACCCTTTGTATAGATAGATAAAACTATGTATAACAATGGGAATAAAACATATATATATATATATACACACACACCACACATTAAATTTTGTATTCATAAATTACATATATCGATAAACACAAAAAATGACAAACAATTTAAAAAATCTAAACATTTTACTAGGTAATTAGTGAGATAGTTACAATTGCTCATGTTTGCACAGTTCATCAATGGTTGAGGTTATCTCACGGCACATCCCTCAAAATTTTACCACGTACTACACATTTAGAACCACTGTTCTATACTACATTCTTTTGTATGAGAAAGTAAAAATAATAACTAGGAAATAAGTTTTACATTAAGGTAAAAAAATATTAATGAGGCCAAGTATTGAATGTTATTTAAATTTTGTATGACAATAGTCTGATGCAATAGTAAGATATAATTAAATATGACCCCAAAATGGAGAACAAATTCTCCCCCCCCCCCCCTCCCAATACTCTTATGGATCAATTTTGAAGTTTTGCAATTCTCTGGCCAGTTATACCACTCGAGCCATCAGTGTACCAAATTGTAAGTTTCTGCCCCTTTTAGAAGTGAGCAAACATTTTCAGACATACATGTAAAATATCCCTTGTATGTACTTTTACTATAAGTTGCCTTTGGTTTTCTTACATAATAAAGAAAGATGAATGTCTCTGTAGTCCATTGCAGAAAATCTAAGCATCATATGGCCATAAAATTTGGGTAATGCAGAACCCTGGAAGGTTCACCTCTCTGTTATTTATTTATTTATTTTTAATTAGAATTAGTTATTTTGTGTTTGAAAAAAATCACAATAAGGGCTCAAAAGTAGTCTGATTAGCGGATTATCACCCAATCTTGCAACTCTGTCTTCAACAGAAAACACCATGAATACAATATCTATACTATATATCTGACTAAGAATGTTTTTGTTTTGTTTAAATCTCTTGTGGCTTGCTTGTGGTCAACTCACTTAGTTTTAAAAAGGGATTTCATTTATGTGCCAAAAGTTAAAAATCTCCATACCATTCTAAAGACAAATAAATAGAAAAAGGATGGGACCAGTTATGTTATACATTTGAACATAGCGCCGAATGATTTTCAACTTTAGAGATTCCGTTCTTGCAGATGCACATAATCCAACAAACTTATCCCTGACCTCCAGTATCTACCTTTTAGGCTAGTGAGGAATTTCTGTATGTTAACATCTTTCTGCACATCCTTCTGTTTCAGAATGAAAAGCAGTTAAGAAAACCCATTCCTCAATGGTAAAGTATTAAAAAAATATATATATATTGGATCTATCTTTTTTATGGGTTCTCACATATTGGTTTGGTATTATTATGAGGAACATACCAATGTATCGGCAAAACTGATAATCGGTATTGGAACACACCTAGTTTTTAATGAATAAACTCAATACTAAAATTAAATTTATACTTAAGAAATGTTGAAATATTACTCACTTGAACTTCAAACTCATCGATAATTTGTTCGACCTTCGATTCCTCCAAAGGTTGTAGTCCTAAAAGACAGAAATCAAAATACAAACTGCTGAATAAATTAACAATAGTATCACACTGAATACATATTAAACATAGTTGAGAGCATGTTTAAAAGGTCTTAAGAGTAATTCATCCAAGAGCAATATAACTAAAGCTGTTTTTCGCATAATTTTAATGCCTGCATACATCTTTTATTAGCATACCCTCTTTTAGATATTGCTGTTAATAGTGTCGAAGACCCAGACCGACCGACACATCCTAAGATATAGAGCAGCAATTTGGACGGGCGGACTGTTAATAGTGTTGTTGTTGTTGAGACCTAGACCATCCGACTTACCAGAAAGGTGTAAGGTAACCGTTTGGACGGTCGGGAAGTGCCACCCAATTTAGACTGTAACCCAGTGGGGGAGGCATCCACAGGGACCGTACCCTCCTTCCCCTACCACCAACCTCTCGGAAGGACTTATGGACCCACATGTTTAACGTGATCGTACGCCGCATAAACACGGCGACAGTTGTGGCAGTGTGCAAATCCAGTGCGCAAACCACCGGGCTACCATGCCTGAAATGTGCCAACAGCACACGGTGTTCCCAGGTCGTCACCCACCCAAGTACTATACGCGCCTAATGCTGCTTGACTTCGGTGATCTAACGAGAACCGGTGTTTTCAGCACGGTAGGGCCATTGGCGGACTGTTAATAGTGTGAAAAACCCAGACCGCACGACAGATCTGGAGGCTTACTGTAGGTAAGTGTGTGGCCGGGACTGTTAATAGTGTCAAAAGCCCAGACCGTCCGGCTCATCCTTAGACATAGAGCAGCAAAGTGGGCAGCCGGATGGACTGTTAATAGTGTTGTTGTTGTTGAGACCCAGACCATCCGACCTACGAGAAAGGTATAAGGTAACTGTTTGGACGGTCGGAAAGTGCCACCCAATTTAGACGGGAACCCAGTGGGGGAGGCATCCACAGGGACCGTACCCTCCTTCCCCTACCACTAACCTCTCGGAAGGACTTACGGACCCACATGTTTAATGTGATCGTACTCCGCATTAACACAGTGGCAGTTGTGGCAGCGTGCAAATCCAGCGCGCAAACCACCGGGCTACCGCGTGTTTGTGCGCAGTAACCCGGTATGTTGTTGGGACCCAGACCGTCCGACCTACCAGAAAGGTGTAAGGTAACTGTTTGGACGGCTGGTAAGTGGTAGCCCGGTATATGTCTTATTTTAAGAAGAGGATCTATCTTTATAATTTTGTTTAACTGAATGATTCATTAAATTGATGAGAAATATTTATTAGAAGGAACTTTCAACACTAGTCAATAAATTTCACACTTTTCTCTCTGTCTAACACACAAATATGTCATTTTGCATGCACTTGATATGCTGAAACCAAAAATGACTTCCAAATAGCTATGTCACATCACATCTCTTTAAGACATTGAAAACCTATTTAAAAGGCTATAGAGTAAAAACTAACAATAAAAATCATACATGTTGTAGAATATAATTAATTCATTAAACCACACATTACTACAGTCATTTGAAAACGTTTAAGACCACCTCTTCATAAAAGGAGTTTTCTGCAGATTGAGTCATCTGCTATTGGTATTGAATCATCTTACAGTGGCAAGTGTTGATAGAATTGGGAGAAGTGCTGGAGCATCAGTTTGCTTCTGGTTTTCAAGCTGAGAAGTTATGAATGTATTTTCTCTATAGTGAAAATGGGCAAAAAGTTTCATTAAATGTTATTCAGAGGTCACAAATAGTGACTTTAATGTCATGAAGGATACTTTGAATGTAATATAAGCAGAAAGGTGAATGTGAGCAAAACTGCTATCCATAACAGGATTACAAAATATCCAGGTACAAGTGATTTTAGCGACCAATAGAAAAGTAGGCATACCAAGAAAACAAGATGTGAGAGAGAGAGAGAGAGAGATGACAATACCATAAGGTAAATTGTTATGCATTCAATGAAGAGTTCACACATGAAAATCAAGTCCTGTGTACATTCAAAAGGATGTGATATTAGTATAGGCACTGTTTCCCGATGTCTAATAAAAGATTTTGGATCAAAATCCCATAAACCTGCACAGAAACCTAGATTACCCCCTATAATAAAAAAAAGAGACTCTAGTTTGAAAAAAATCATCAATCATGGACTGCTCAAAATTGGTGTCAAGTTATTTTTTCCACTGAATCAACTTTGGGTCAATATGCATCATATATGTCAAAAATTTATTTGACAATCAAAGGGCAAAAGGTTTCATGAAGAATACACCGTTAGCATCATGAAACATCCTAAGTGGGATGATATGAGGTGCTATGTCAATACTGCTTCATTACCTTTTTCCTGAGAGAAACTAGCATGAATCCTACTCATGTGGATATGTTACATAAAAAGTTGGTAACTCATATGCAAGTGCACAGGGGCACAATCTTTATGCATGACATTCTCCCTGTCACAGATCAAAGGTAGTAAACTACTAGCTGCAGCGGAAGAGGTGCTTGACTAGTCCAGTAACAGTTTCCAACCTTAACCTCATCGAGAATTTGTGGACCATTTTAAAAGACAAGGTAACAGAAAACAGCCATAAAATTTCCAAGCTTAGTGATAAAGTATGTGTGGTGCAAAGACATTTCAAATGACAACTGCAAATCCGTTGAATTAAGAGTATACCACATTATATTCTAGCCATTAAAAAAATCAAAAATAGCCACAAAGCACTGACTTTGGTCATTTTGTGTATTAAAAAAATATAAGTATTCATATGTGTTATCTTTCAAATATCTCTGACAATTAATTAGTTAATAAAATTGAAATAACTTTGTTAAAACCAGCATAAAATACAAAATTAATAGTATCAGCCAATTTTGAAGGCAGAAACAGCCTTCTTCTTCAAGACACACAAGAAGTGCAGGCTTCACTTGTCAAAGAAAAATTAGCGACTGATGCAAGAACAACATATGTGGCAGAAACAGGAAAAGGTGTTACCCATGGCAAGAGAAGAAAGAGGGGGGTAAAATACCTAGGAGGAAGGAGCAAGAGGTGGGACATAATGAATGTTGTAAAATACCAAATAGGAAAGTGGACGTCTAACAAAGGTTTCAAATCACTTGTTCAGTTGTTTATAAAAGCCCAATCAAGGTTCATAATCAAATTTAGAAATGAAATTCCCTGAGTATTGCAGGTTTTTCAGAATAATTTTGCAAACTTACAAAGTTTGAATCCTGCCATTTTGTAGTTAAAGATTCAGCTTCAGATTTTTTAATAGTGGTCACTAGGAATAAAATTTTTAGTGGCCAACCAAGAAAAGTTAGTGGTCAAAATTTCTTTTAACAGTGACAGGTGTCTAAAAGCAAATTTAAATTGATGTTATACACCTGGCTGTTGGGGTACATTCATGGATTGAAAATATAAAATTATGTAGGTATATACTTTTATATTATGTTTTGTGGACAGTAGGCTAAAGACACCCTATTTAGAGAAAAGGTAATAAAAGAAAAGAAAGAGATAAATTTAAATTACAAAAGTTGATTTAAATTCATTCAATTCATTTAATTTCATTCCCTAGCTATAAAATGACAGTTATAAAAACTAGTATGTTTTCAAAATGAAAGCTGAAGGCAGAAAACAGAAAATGGCAGTTGTTGGGTTATACTTTTGGATATTTAATATTTTAGGTATTTTGTTTTTAGTTTAAATGTGTTCAGGGGTCTTATTTACATAGCCATTCTCTTTTAGTTATCCATTTTCCAATTGTTTAGGTTTTTGATATTCTTTGTTCAAATAGGTTCTATTCTATAGGTTTTGTGTTAAAAACGGCGAAAGTTCGTTCTTTTTAGGTTTTAGCAATTTAAATTTATTTAAATTGGCTAATTTGTGATTCCATTTATTGCCCTTTTTATTCCCTTTAATTTGATTCCAAATTTATTGCTCTCGGTTAAAAATTGGTTAATTCATCGCAATTTTACAGTTTTATTCTATTTTCAGCTTTTTAAATATTTCAGAATCGTCCATATTTAAATTATTGCCGAATTCGTATATTTCCAAATCGTTTCACTTCATTTCTTTTTAATTTTCGTCTGCTCTGAAATTCCATTTCTCTTCTTTAACGTTTCGAGTTTTTAATTGGTTGATCGTAATATTAAAATCGTCTGTCATTAATTATTTTATCGTTCATCGATAATTTTGTTTACAATCTGTGGCAGCGATGTTTGGCAGTATATAAGCAAAATCGCGCGTTTTTTCGCTCTCTTTGCTCTTTGCTCTTTTGCTCTTTTGATTGGAACTAAAATGTAGTCTTATAGAGTTGTTGTTTTCAGCGCCTCGGCGCGAGCCGAGCGAAATGCGTTCTGAGGAACGAACGCCTTATTTCCCGGCCTGCCTGTAAATGTGTGTGGAATCCTGATATCAGAGTGTTTTTTTTACTTGAAATGACGTTGCGAGCGAAGTGATTGATGTCTACTGAAGTATCGTCGGCGCCTTTGGAATAGTTGTTTACTTCCGGAGGTCAGATTTGTTCTTTCATAGTGAACTGAGTAGTTTAAATTTTCCGAGTCTTAGGACCGGACCTCCAATTGTTTACTTCACGGTTTTGATGATGGAGCTATCTGTTCTTTTGTTCCGAGCGATGTCCACTGGCGCTCTGCTACTCTCGGCTGAGAATTTTATGATGTGAAGGAGCTGCCCGTTTTTGTGCAGATCAGGCCTTGGGAGTGTTCTTTTCGCGGAGTTTTGGAACACCATATTCCACTTGAATGGTTGGACTCACTTGATGTACCGATGCCCTTCGGGAGGTACTTCTCCGTATGGCCTCTTCTGGAGCAGGAAGGGACTGCACCCAAGCTGATGATGACTGACATCAATTTCGTCCTCGGGACTTTATTACTGCCGTTCAGCGTTTTCCCGTTTATGGGTGATATCTTTTCATTAATTTTATTCTTTTGCAGTATTTAAAGTTAAATTAAATTGGCATGACTAAGACCCCTTTCACTTATATATTTTAAGTTGCGAATCCTGTGGTTATCTTCTTTAACTTTTGTTCTAAATTCCCTTTTGGCAAACTTATGTTCTTTTATCACAAATTCTAGTTTAGGCAAATAATTGTATAAGTTTAATATTGTTAACTTTAAAATTTAATATTCTAACGTTTTTTTTTTACCACTATACGACCGGCCATTCCATTTATTATTTAAGTTGTTTATTTGATTTGTTGAGTTAATGAGATGTAAAATATTTTGAAAATTATTTTAAAAATGAAGTTTAAAATTTTAATAAACGTTAGATTTTGAAAACCTAAAATCTGTGTTCTCTCTTTTATTTTAATGTTTTTATTTTTAGGAAAGTTCCATTTAATTACATGTAGAGTACATATTTGTACACGTAGGGAAACTGGTCAATAGGTCCACTTTCTGTTTATTTAAGAATTCAGTTTATTTTTAAAACGTTTTCAGGTTTTAGGAACTTTAGAACTTTTTCAGAGTGTATTTCAGTGTTTTCAGAAGAATGACTTTTAGGTTTTACAAGTTTAAGAACTTTGGAATATATGATAGAATGTTTTTAGTATATCATAAAGTCATAATGTTAGATTTCGCCCCCCCCCCCCAACAATTGGCGCCGTTTGACCAGTCTAGGGGCTTATTCATGCTAACTGTAATAGATGTTCTTAATAGTTTTTGTTCTTAAAAATGAAATTTCGGTTTATTCTAAAAGTGATTACTGTTGAAATGTTAATATGTTCTTAAACTGAGGCATGATGTTTTAGAATGTTCTTGATTTAAATTAGAGGAATTTATTTTAATATTTTGATTAAAATTAAAATTTTAGGATTAATTTAAATATTTTCATTTAGAATTTTTTTGAGGAAACTTAAGAATTTTTGAGTTTGACTTTTTTATTTAGAATTTTTATTCAAGCATTCCTTAATTTAAGTTAATTTGATTTGAATTTTATTATTTGAAGTAGTGTAAAATTGCATTTAATTCATAAATTTAAGAGATTATAGGCATGCGAGAACGCACTTTGTAGAATTTACATTTTTGTTCTAATCCCATCTCATTAACAATTTTTTTTATTTTGATGTTCTTATAACCCACGCTCCCAGCAGCACTTAAAATTTGTTTTAATGAAATAGAATGAAATTAATTGAGTAAATTTAATGAGAATTTTTTTTTATTAAGTTAAATTGTATAGAATTAAAGCAGTAGTTTTTCGACTTAGAATTTTTTATGTTCTGATTTGGAATTGAGATTTAAATGCTCACTGATATGTGAATGTAGTTGATGAAATACTGGTGATTAATTGAAAAATTGGGTAATGCAGGTGTTTTTTACACTCCAATATGAGTGTGACATAAATATCAACTTGAGTTATCTTGTTCTTCACATTGATCATGTGTTTGGTTTTCACACTCAAATAGAGTGGTGATAAAATCAGTTTGTTTGTTCTTAATTCTGAATCTGATATTTTTAATACTGTCTTTAAAATTTTTTTTGGTCGTTAAAGTGGAAAATTTATTTTATTTATAGGAGAATTAAATTCTTTTTTAAGTGGAATATTTAAATTTGTGCAATGCATTTTGAGTTCTTTTGGTTTTGAAATTTAAATGGGGATTTGTAATTTGATTTTTTCTTTGGTATTTTGGTTAAAGATGTTTGTGATACACTTGGCAGTTAGTGAATTTAAATGTACTACTTATACTTGATGGATATTTTTTTGTGCTATTTTTTTGGGGTTCAAAAAAGATTCACAACCTTTGAGAGGACTCACAACCCTCGGCCCCTTGTCTTAATTTTTTGATTTTTATGAGAATTGTTTGAGATTATCAGAGATACAGTTATGATATTTGAGTTTATTGTTGTTGAGAGTGCAAGATGTTGCACAATAATTAGTAGAATCGCGTTTATTGATATTGGTGTAAAATGATGCATAAGGTCATTTTAATGTATATTTGTATTTTGAACGATCTAATTTGCCAAGTAATCAGTTTATAGTATAATTTGTAAACAAGTCGGTTAAATTTGAGTTCAGTTCCAAATTGTTAGGGAATTGAGTTTGTTATTTTGGGGTAAATATTCCACAATTTTTTTTGTTTGTAACTTGAGCCAACTTTGATATTATTATTTAAATTGAAAATTATGCTTCGAATATTTGTTTTCTTTGTAGAGGAGGAGATGGTGATGAATTTGATGATTGTATTTATTGGTTGTTATGTTGAAGGTACCATTTCAAAATTTATTGTTTAGATTATTGGAATTCTTTGGCTGGTCCAAAGTTTTCGTTAAAATTTATGTTTATTCATGACAGCTAATGATATAGAGATCTGTTTATTATTTTTCTACTGCTTCTCTTTGATGACGTATTTGTTGGAGCATTTTAAAATGATTTGATGAATTTTCATAATGTAAAGTTATAATGAAGTTAGAGAGTTTAATGTTGAAATGTTGAATCTACATGTTTATTTTAGAGTTGAAAAATTTATGATACTTGATATTATGAAAGTGTTTAGTGAAGTGATTATTTGATTTTTGATTTATTTATAAGGAATTTGATTTTTTATGTGATTTTTATGGCTCATGTTACAGCTGTAGTTGAGATTTTGATTTTTTTTTCTTTCCTTCGTTTCGCGGAATTTTGTCATGTGTTAGCTAAAATTTTTCATTTTTCAAATGAAAAATTTTTTTGGGACGTTCGAAGGAGTTGTTGGGTTATACTTTTGGATATTTAATATTTTAGGTATTTTGTTTTTAGTTTAAATGTGTTCAGGGGTCTTATTTACATAGCCATTCTCTTTTAGTTATCCATTTTCCAATTGTTTAGGTTTTTGATATTCTTTGTTCAAATAGGTTCTATTCTATAGGTTTTGTGTTAAAAACGGCGAAAGTTCGTTCTTTTTAGGTTTTAGCAATTTAAATTTATTTAAATTGGCTAATTTGTGATTCCATTTATTGCCCTTTTTATTCCCTTTAATTTGATTCCAAATTTATTGCTCTCGGTTAAAAATTGGTTAATTCATCGCAATTTTACAGTTTTATTCTATTTTCAGCTTTTTAAATATTTCAGAATCGTCCATATTTAAATTATTGCCGAATTCGTATATTTCCAAATCGTTTCACTTCATTTCTTTTTAATTTTCGTCTGCTCTGAAATTCCATTTCTCTTCTTTAACGTTTCGAGTTTTTAATTGGTTGATCGTAATATTAAAATCGTCTGTCATTAATTATTTTATCGTTCATCGATAATTTTGTTTACAATCTGTGGCAGCGATGTTTGGCAGTATATAAGCAAAATCGCGCGTTTTTTCGCTCTCTTTGCTCTTTTGCTCTTTGCTCTTTTGCTCTTTTGATTGGAACTAAAATGTAGTCTTATAGAGTTGTTGTTTTCAGCGCCTCGGCGCGAGCCGAGCGAAATGCGTTCTGAGGAACGAACGCCTTATTTCCCGGCCTGCCTGTAAATGTGTGTGGAATCCTGATATCAGAGTGTTTTTTTTACTTGAAATGACGTTGCGAGCGAAGTGATTGATGTCTACTGAAGTATCGTCGGCGCCTTTGGAATAGTTGTTTACTTCCGGAGGTCAGATTTGTTCTTTCATAGTGAACTGAGTAGTTTAAATTTTCCGAGTCTTAGGACCGGACCTCCAATTGTTTACTTCACGGTTTTGATGATGGAGCTATCTGTTCTTTTGTTCCGAGCGATGTCCACTGGCGCTCTGCTACTCTCGGCTGAGAATTTTATGATGTGAAGGAGCTGCCCGTTTTTGTGCAGATCAGGCCTTGGGAGTGTTCTTTTCGCGGAGTTTTGGAACACCATATTCCACTTGAATGGTTGGACTCACTTGATGTACCGATGCCCTTCGGGAGGTACTTCTCCGTATGGCCTCTTCTGGAGCAGGAAGGGACTGCACCCAAGCTGATGATGACTGACATCAATTTCGTCCTCGGGACTTTATTACTGCCGTTCAGCGTTTTCCCGTTTATGGGTGATATCTTTTCATTAATTTTATTCTTTTGCAGTATTTAAAGTTAAATTAAATTGGCATGACTAAGACCCCTTTCACTTATATATTTTAAGTTGCGAATCCTGTGGTTATCTTCTTTAACTTTTGTTCTAAATTCCCTTTTGGCAAACTTATGTTCTTTTATCACAAATTCTAGTTTAGGCAAATAATTGTATAAGTTTAATATTGTTAACTTTAAAATTTAATATTTTAACGTTTTTTTTTTACCACTATACGACCGGCCATTCCATTTATTATTTAAGTTGTTTATTTGATTTGTTGAGTTAATGAGATGTAAAATATTTTGAAAATTATTTTAAAAATGAAGTTTAAAATTTTAATAAACGTTAGATTTTGAAAACCTAAAATCTGTGTTCTCTCTTTTATTTTAATGTTTTTATTTTTAGGAAAGTTCCATTTAATTACATGTAGAGTACATATTTGTACACGTAGGGAAACTGGTCAATAGGTCCACTTTCTGTTTATTTAAGAATTCAGTTTATTTTTAAAACGTTTTCAGGTTTTAGGAACTTTAGAACTTTTTCAGAGTGTATTTCAGTGTTTTCAGAAGAATGACTTTTAGGTTTTACAAGTTTAAGAACTTTGGAATATATGATAGAATGTTTTTAGTATATCATAAAGTCATAATGTTAGATTTCGCCCCCCCCCCCCCCAACAATTGGTGCCGTTTGACCAGTCTAGGGGCTTATTCATGCTAACTGTTCTTAATAGTTTTTGTTCTTAAAAATGAAATTTCGGTTTATTCTAAAAGTGATTACTGTTGAAATGTTAATATGTTCTTAAACTGAGGCATGATGTTTTAGAATGTTCTTGATTTAAATTAGAGGAATTTATTTTAATATTTTGATTAAAATTAAAATTTTAGGATTAATTTAAATATTTTCATTTAGAATTTTTTTGAGGAAACTTAAGAATTTTTGAGTTTGACTTTTTTATTTAGAATTTTTATTCAAGCATTCCTTAATTTAAGTTAATTTGATTTGAATTTTATTATTTGAAGTAGTGTAAAATTGCATTTAATTCATAAATTTAAGAGATTATAGGCATGCGAGAACGCACTTTGTAGAATTTACATTTTTGTTCTAATCCCATCTCATTAACAATTTTTTTTATTTTGATGTTCTTATAACCCACGCTCCCAGCAGCACTTAAAATTTGTTTTAATGAAATAGAATGAAATTAATTGAGTAAATTTAATGAGAATTTTTTTTTATTAAGTTAAATTGTATAGAATTAAAGCAGTAGTTTTTCGACTTAGAATTTTTTATGTTCTGATTTGGAATTGAGATTTAAATGCTCACTGATATGTGAATGTAGTTGATGAAATACTGGTGATTAATTGAAAAATTGGGTAATGCAGGTGTTTTTTACACTCCAATATGAGTGTGACATAAATATCAACTTGAGTTATCTTGTTCTTCACATTGATCATGTGTTTGGTTTTCACACTCAAATAGAGTGGTGATAAAATCAGTTTGTTTGTTCTTAATTCTGAATCTGATATTTTTAATACTGTCTTTAAAATTTTTTTTGGTCGTTAAAGTGGAAAATTTATTTTATTTATAGGAGAATTAAATTCTTTTTTAAGTGGAATATTTAAATTTGTGCAATGCATTTTGAGTTCTTTTGGTTTTGAAATTTAAATGGGGATTTGTAATTTGATTTTTTCTTTGGTATTTTGGTTAAAGATGTTTGTGATACACTTGGCAGTTAGTGAATTTAAATGTACTACTTATACTTGATGGATATTTTTTTGTGCTATTTTTTTGGGGTTCAAAAAAGATTCACAACCTTTGAGAGGACTCACAACCCTCGGCCCCTTGTCTTAATTTTTTGATTTTTATGAGAATTGTTTGAGATTATCAGAGATACAGTTATGATATTTGAGTTTATTGTTGTTGAGAGTGCAAGATGTTGCACAATAATTAGTAGAATCGCGTTTATTGATATTGGTGTAAAATGATGCATAAGGTCATTTTAATGTATATTTGTATTTTGAACGATCTAATTTGCCAAGTAATCAGTTTATAGTATAATTTGTAAACAAGTCGGTTAAATTTGAGTTCAGTTCCAAATTGTTAGGGAATTGAGTTTGTTATTTTGGGGTAAATATTCCACAATTTTTTTTGTTTGTAACTTGAGCCAACTTTGATATTATTATTTAAATTGAAAATTATGCTTCGAATATTTGTTTTCTTTGTAGAGGAGGAGATGGTGATGAATTTGATGATTGTATTTATTGGTTGTTATGTTGAAGGTACCATTTCAAAATTTATTGTTTAGATTATTGGAATTCTTTGGCTGGTCCAAAGTTTTCGTTAAAATTTATGTTTATTCATGACAGCTAATGATATAGAGATCTGTTTATTATTTTTCTACTGCTTCTCTTTGATGACGTATTTGTTGGAGCATTTTAAAATGATTTGATGAATTTTCATAATGTAAAGTTATAATGAAGTTAGAGAGTTTAATGTTGAAATGTTGAATCTACATGTTTATTTTAGAGTTGAAAAATTTATGATACTTGATATTATGAAAGTGTTTAGTGAAGTGATTATTTGATTTTTGATTTATTTATAAGGAATTTGATTTTTTATGTGATTTTTATGGCTCATGTTACAGCTGTAGTTGAGATTTTGATTTTTTTTTCTTTCCTTCGTTTCGCGGAATTTTGTCATGTGTTAGCTAAAATTTTTCATTTTTCAAATGAAAAATTTTTTTGGGACGTTCGAAGGAGTTGTTGGGTTATACTTTTGGATATTTAATATTTTAGGTATTTTGTTTTTAGTTTAAATGTGTTCAGGGGTCTTATTTACATAGCCATTCTCTTTTAGTTATCCATTTTCCAATTGTTTAGGTTTTTGATATTCTTTGTTCAAATAGGTTCTATTCTATAGGTTTTGTGTTAAAAACGGCGAAAGTTCGTTCTTTTTAGGTTTTAGCAATTTAAATTTATTTAAATTGGCTAATTTGTGATTCCATTTATTGCCCTTTTTATTCCCTTTAATTTGATTCCAAATTTATTGCTCTCGGTTAAAAATTGGTTAATTCATCGCAATTTTACAGTTTTATTCTATTTTCAGCTTTTTAAATATTTCAGAATCGTCCATATTTAAATTATTGCCGAATTCGTATATTTCCAAATCGTTTCACTTCATTTCTTTTTAATTTTCGTCTGCTCTGAAATTCCATTTCTCTTCTTTAACGTTTCGAGTTTTTAATTGGTTGATCGTAATATTAAAATCGTCTGTCATTAATTATTTTATCGTTCATCGATAATTTTGTTTACAATCTGTGGCAGCGATGTTTGGCAGTATATAAGCAAAATCGCGCGTTTTTTCGCTCTCTTTGCTCTTTTGCTCTTTGCTCTTTTGCTCTTTTGATTGGAACTAAAATGTAGTCTTATAGAGTTGTTGTTTTCAGCGCCTCGGCGCGAGCCGAGCGAAATGCGTTCTGAGGAACGAACGCCTTATTTCCCGGCCTGCCTGTAAATGTGTGTGGAATCCTGATATCAGAGTGTTTTTTTTACTTGAAATGACGTTGCGAGCGAAGTGATTGATGTCTACTGAAGTATCGTCGGCGCCTTTGGAATAGTTGTTTACTTCCGGAGGTCAGATTTGTTCTTTCATAGTGAACTGAGTAGTTTAAATTTTCCGAGTCTTAGGACCGGACCTCCAATTGTTTACTTCACGGTTTTGATGATGGAGCTATCTGTTCTTTTGTTCCGAGCGATGTCCACTGGCGCTCTGCTACTCTCGGCTGAGAATTTTATGATGTGAAGGAGCTGCCCGTTTTTGTGCAGATCAGGCCTTGGGAGTGTTCTTTTCGCGGAGTTTTGGAACACCATATTCCACTTGAATGGTTGGACTCACTTGATGTACCGATGCCCTTCGGGAGGTACTTCTCCGTATGGCCTCTTCTGGAGCAGGAAGGGACTGCACCCAAGCTGATGATGACTGACATCAATTTCGTCCTCGGGACTTTATTACTGCCGTTCAGCGTTTTCCCGTTTATGGGTGATATCTTTTCATTAATTTTATTCTTTTGCAGTATTTAAAGTTAAATTAAATTGGCATGACTAAGACCCCTTTCACTTATATATTTTAAGTTGCGAATCCTGTGGTTATCTTCTTTAACTTTTGTTCTAAATTCCCTTTTGGCAAACTTATGTTCTTTTATCACAAATTCTAGTTTAGGCAAATAATTGTATAAGTTTAATATTGTTAACTTTAAAATTTAATATTTTAACGTTTTTTTTTTACCACTATACGACCGGCCATTCCATTTATTATTTAAGTTGTTTATTTGATTTGTTGAGTTAATGAGATGTAAAATATTTTGAAAATTATTTTAAAAATGAAGTTTAAAATTTTAATAAACGTTAGATTTTGAAAACCTAAAATCTGTGTTCTCTCTTTTATTTTAATGTTTTTATTTTTAGGAAAGTTCCATTTAATTACATGTAGAGTACATATTTGTACACGTAGGGAAACTGGTCAATAGGTCCACTTTCTGTTTATTTAAGAATTCAGTTTATTTTTAAAACGTTTTCAGGTTTTAGGAACTTTAGAACTTTTTCAGAGTGTATTTCAGTGTTTTCAGAAGAATGACTTTTAGGTTTTACAAGTTTAAGAACTTTGGAATATATGATAGAATGTTTTTAGTATATCATAAAGTCATAATGTTAGATTTCGCCCCCCCCCCCCCCAAACAATTGGTGCCGTTTGACCAGTCTAGGGGCTTATTCATGCTAACTGTTCTTAATAGTTTTTGTTCTTAAAAATGAAATTTCGGTTTATTCTAAAAGTGATTACTGTTGAAATGTTAATATGTTCTTAAACTGAGGCATGATGTTTTAGAATGTTCTTGATTTAAATTAGAGGAATTTATTTTAATATTTTGATTAAAATTAAAATTTTAGGATTAATTTAAATATTTTCATTTAGAATTTTTTTGAGGAAACTTAAGAATTTTTGAGTTTGACTTTTTTATTTAGAATTTTTATTCAAGCATTCCTTAATTTAAGTTAATTTGATTTGAATTTTATTATTTGAAGTAGTGTAAAATTGCATTTAATTCATAAATTTAAGAGATTATAGGCATGCGAGAACGCACTTTGTAGAATTTACATTTTTGTTCTAATCCCATCTCATTAACAATTTTTTTTATTTTGATGTTCTTATAACCCACGCTCCCAGCAGCACTTAAAATTTGTTTTAATGAAATAGAATGAAATTAATTGAGTAAATTTAATGAGAATTTTTTTTTATTAAGTTAAATTGTATAGAATTAAAGCAGTAGTTTTTCGACTTAGAATTTTTTATGTTCTGATTTGGAATTGAGATTTAAATGCTCACTGATATGTGAATGTAGTTGATGAAATACTGGTGATTAATTGAAAAATTGGGTAATGCAGGTGTTTTTTACACTCCAATATGAGTGTGACATAAATATCAACTTGAGTTATCTTGTTCTTCACATTGATCATGTGTTTGGTTTTCACACTCAAATAGAGTGGTGATAAAATCAGTTTGTTTGTTCTTAATTCTGAATCTGATATTTTTAATACTGTCTTTAAAATTTTTTTTGGTCGTTAAAGTGGAAAATTTATTTTATTTATAGGAGAATTAAATTCTTTTTTAAGTGGAATATTTAAATTTGTGCAATGCATTTTGAGTTCTTTTGGTTTTGAAATTTAAATGGGGATTTGTAATTTGATTTTTTCTTTGGTATTTTGGTTAAAGATGTTTGTGATACACTTGGCAGTTAGTGAATTTAAATGTACTACTTATACTTGATGGATATTTTTTTGTGCTATTTTTTTGGGGTTCAAAAAAGATTCACAACCTTTGAGAGGACTCACAACCCTCGGCCCCTTGTCTTAATTTTTTGATTTTTATGAGAATTGTTTGAGATTATCAGAGATACAGTTATGATATTTGAGTTTATTGTTGTTGAGAGTGCAAGATGTTGCACAATAATTAGTAGAATCGCGTTTATTGATATTGGTGTAAAATGATGCATAAGGTCATTTTAATGTATATTTGTATTTTGAACGATCTAATTTGCCAAGTAATCAGTTTATAGTATAATTTGTAAACAAGTCGGTTAAATTTGAGTTCAGTTCCAAATTGTTAGGGAATTGAGTTTGTTATTTTGGGGTAAATATTCCACAATTTTTTTTGTTTGTAACTTGAGCCAACTTTGATATTATTATTTAAATTGAAAATTATGCTTCGAATATTTGTTTTCTTTGTAGAGGAGGAGATGGTGATGAATTTGATGATTGTATTTATTGGTTGTTATGTTGAAGGTACCATTTCAAAATTTATTGTTTAGATTATTGGAATTCTTTGGCTGGTCCAAAGTTTTCGTTAAAATTTATGTTTATTCATGACAGCTAATGATATAGAGATCTGTTTATTATTTTTCTACTGCTTCTCTTTGATGACGTATTTGTTGGAGCATTTTAAAATGATTTGATGAATTTTCATAATGTAAAGTTATAATGAAGTTAGAGAGTTTAATGTTGAAATGTTGAATCTACATGTTTATTTTAGAGTTGAAAAATTTATGATACTTGATATTATGAAAGTGTTTAGTGAAGTGATTATTTGATTTTTGATTTATTTATAAGGAATTTGATTTTTTATGTGATTTTTATGGCTCATGTTACAGCTGTAGTTGAGATTTTGATTTTTTTTTCTTTCCTTCGTTTCGCGGAATTTTGTCATGTGTTAGCTAAAATTTTTCATTTTTCAAATGAAAAATTTTTTTGGGACGTTCGAAGGAGTTGTTGGGTTATACTTTTGGATATTTAATATTTTAGGTATTTTGTTTTTAGTTTAAATGTGTTCAGGGGTCTTATTTACATAGCCATTCTCTTTTAGTTATCCATTTTCCAATTGTTTAGGTTTTTGATATTCTTTGTTCAAATAGGTTCTATTCTATAGGTTTTGTGTTAAAAACGGCGAAAGTTCGTTCTTTTTAGGTTTTAGCAATTTAAATTTATTTAAATTGGCTAATTTGTGATTCCATTTATTGCCCTTTTTATTCCCTTTAATTTGATTCCAAATTTATTGCTCTCGGTTAAAAATTGGTTAATTCATCGCAATTTTACAGTTTTATTCTATTTTCAGCTTTTTAAATATTTCAGAATCGTCCATATTTAAATTATTGCCGAATTCGTATATTTCCAAATCGTTTCACTTCATTTCTTTTTAATTTTCGTCTGCTCTGAAATTCCATTTCTCTTCTTTAACGTTTCGAGTTTTTAATTGGTTGATCGTAATATTAAAATCGTCTGTCATTAATTATTTTATCGTTCATCGATAATTTTGTTTACAATCTGTGGCAGCGATGTTTGGCAGTATATAAGCAAAATCGCGCGTTTTTTCGCTCTCTTTGCTCTTTTGCTCTTTGCTCTTTTGCTCTTTTGATTGGAACTAAAATGTAGTCTTATAGAGTTGTTGTTTTCAGCGCCTCGGCGCGAGCCGAGCGAAATGCGTTCTGAGGAACGAACGCCTTATTTCCCGGCCTGCCTATAAATGTGTGTGGAATCCTGATATCAGAGTGTTTTTTTTTACTTGAAATGACGTTGCGAGCGAAGTGATTGATGTCTACTGAAGTATCGTCGGCGCCTTTGGAATAGTTGTTTACTTCCGGAGGTCAGATTTGTTCTTTCATAGTGAACTGAGTAGTTTAAATTTTCCGAGTCTTAGGACCGGACCTCCAATTGTTTACTTCACGGTTTTGATGATGGAGCTATCTGTTCTTTTGTTCCGAGCGATGTCCACTGGCGCTCTGCTACTCTCGGCTGAGAATTTTATGATGTGAAGGAGCTGCCCGTTTTTGTGCAGATCAGGCCTTGGGAGTGTTCTTTTCGCGGAGTTTTGGAACACCATATTCCACTTGAATGGTTGGACTCACTTGATGTACCGATGCCCTACGGGAGGTACTTCTCCGTATGGCCTCTTCTGGAGCAGGAAGGGACTGCACCCAAGCTGATGATGACTGACATCAATTTCGTCCTCGGGACTTTATTACTGCCGTTCAGCGTTTTCCCGTTTATGGGTGATATCTTTTCATTAATTTTATTCTTTTGCAGTATTTAAAGTTAAATTAAATTGGCATGACTAAGACCCCTTTCACTTATATATTTTAAGTTGCGAATCCTGTGGTTATCTTCTTTAACTTTTGTTCTAAATTCCCTTTTGGCAAACTTTTTACCACTATACGACCGGCCATTCCATTTATTATTTAAGTTGTTTATTTGATTTGTTGAGTTAATGAGATGTAAAATATTTTGAAAATTATTTTAAAAATGAAGTTTAAAATTTTAATAAACGTTAGATTTTGAAAACCTAAAATCTGTGTTCTCTCTTTTATTTTAATGTTTTTATTTTTAGGAAAGTTCCATTTAATTACATGTAGAGTACATATTTGTACACGTAGGGAAACTGGTCAATAGGTCCACTTTCTGTTTATTTAAGAATTCAGTTTATTTTTAAAACGTTTTCAGGTTTTAGGAACTTTAGAACTTTTTCAGAGTGTATTTCAGTGTTTTCAGAAGAATGATTTTTAGGCTTTTAGGTTCTGAGAACTTGGAAAATTTAGAATGTTGTTTAATGTTATTTGAGTATATCATAAAATGCAAAATATAAATCTATCCCCCCCCCAACACTATTTACATTTTTAAAATATTAGAATAAAATACTTAAAACAGTTACAGACAAGAAAATATTAATAATTAGAAATAAAGATTCGATAGGGTTGTCATGGGTGAGAAATACATAAAACATAACAAAATTCTTATGAATTGATAAATAAGAGGATTTATAAAAAATTTCTTTAACACAATAATCCTAAAAATATTAGAAAAAATTTGATTTTTTTTTTTTTTTTCAAGAAATAATGATGCTAAGAAATTAGTGTTTTACAGCTGAAATTTCCCTTGGCTTAAATTCGATTTGATTCTGCAAAAAATTCGAAAATTTAATTCTATCCTTAAACTCAAAATGTATGAAGCTTAGAATGTACAAAAAGAATGTTATCTCTTCTAAACAAAATATTTCACCTGAATATTAAAAACAAAAATATGATAATTCAGTCAGATACTCTAAGATAGAATAATTAGAAGATGAAGATATATGGGAAAAGGGTTATTTTAACAGGGCACCCCAACAGCAGCAGTTGAAATAGTGACAGAACAATTAAAAACAGTTGAAATAGTGACATTTCCTTTGGTAAAAGAAACCAAAAGGGAAACAAATTTTCTTCACTGAAATGAGTTTTGTTAACAGACTGATTTAAATTTTAGTTTAATATTTTAAATTTAAAACAAAATTATTTCATAATGCAAGATGCAAATTAATAATAGCAAAAAGAAAATCTATAATATATCATGGACAGTGACCTCAAGTATGTTGATTTATGAAATGCTCAAATATACAGACATAGAAGAGCGAATCCCACTACAAAGTGAATACTTCTGTGAATATTATTAATTCATTAATGCAAACAAATTGCATAAGTTTAAAAACAATTTCATAATTAAACAAATATACAGAGGACCACGAACAAATGCCGTTTTCAGCGATTCTACTGCAAAATAGTTCTTTATTTTATTAATAGCATGTTTGAAAAATAGTTTTTATATATAGGACACGAAATAATTACAAAAATTGTAGACGATGCAAACAGATTACAAAAGAGGAAAATATTTCTCAAATTAAACGAAATATACCGTGAATTACGTACAAATGCAGTTTTTCGTGATGCTGCTTCAAAATAGCCTTTTATTTCAGAAATAATACGCTTAGAAAATAATTTTACTCTATAAAACGAGAAAAAATTACAAATATTGTAGTCGTTGCAAACGTGGAAAATATAATTAAAATTAAATGAGGATCGCGTACAAATGCACATTATTCCCGATGCTGCTGTAAAATAAATAGCCTTTCATTTTAGTAATACAGTAGAAAAAGGGGTTTTTTTTTTTTTTGTATACAAAACGAAATTATATAAATTTCAGTCGGTGCAAATAGATTGTAAAGGTGGCAGAAAGATAATCATTGGTTATTGCTCTTCAGACACAGTGGGAATCGCCGTATGCAAGCACCAATTTCGTAATCGCAGAAAAACAGATTTTCAGATGCAAGGCAGGGAAAACCGATCAAATTTCATGGCATTTTTGGAACATATATGACTAATTTCCTGACATTTATGGGATTTTTGTAACTTGTAGACATCCTATGAACTAGGGAAAGGATTTTCGCCCACGGGAAGAAGAAAATTCCTCGGTCAAAAAACGAAAAATGTGGGGAAATTCCTCAGAAAGAACATAACTGCAAATCCGAGGAAGAATCTTGTAAAAATGAAAATTTTATTAAGTCGAATTTGCGACCTGTGCACGTGGGGAAACACGTTTACCTTACACGTACCTTACACGTTTACCTTACACGTACCTTACACGTTTACCTTACACGTTTACCTTACACGTTTACCTTACACGTAGTACCTTATGTGTTACCAAATTACAATTGACTGCGATTCATGAGTAGCTGCGGAATTGCGGTCCACGAGGCAATCGGCCTGATGCCGTGGGACTGAAAAAATTTCTGAGAAATTTTGGTCACCAGAAATTACCTTCAGTGTGACCAATTCTCGATTGACTGCGATTCGCACATAGTTACAGAATCGCAAGCCACGATTCGCAACAACGAAACGTTTGATGGCGATTCACAACAATAAAGTAATTGACTGAAATTCGCAACAATGAAGTAATCGACTGCGGTCCTCGAAGCAATCGGCCCGATCTACCAATCGCTGGAGCCGTAGGACTGAAAGAATTTCTGAAAAATTTCGTTCACCATGACTGCAAACTTGGTCGTCAATGGCGACCTGACCACTGTGAATCTGCATCTCTATTTGTAATGTATGATAATTTTAATTCGTGAAATAAATTCAAATTCAGTAACTAGAAAAAATTTAACAGGAAACCAGCATGAAATAAATTTTTCATAATCAAATTTTTTTTTTAATTTGTTAGGGGAAAAAATGGTTAATAAAAACAATTTGCATCATTCAAAAGGACAAAACAAAAAAATTTTCCAGGTTCCAATTCATTATTCCCAAGTTTTTGTTGAAAAAACATAATTTTCCTTGAGTTTTCCCTTTGAGATTTTGAGTTGAATTTAAATTCCCTGAACATTTTCAACTATCACTGAGACATATGAACTCTGCCAAACTAATTAATTATAATAAAAAAAAAAAAAAAAAAATCTGACATATGAAGGAAGCAAGTAAAATCAAAAAATTATACCAGAGATTTTTATGAGAAAAAAAAGAGATAATTATCATTAATAATGGAGTTTGGCTAAGAATCAATTGAGAAACTTTCAAGAAGATCTAATTCAAAAATAAATTTGGGAGTAAAATCAATATTAGCTAAAAAAAAAAATTGAAAACATGATTACAGTTGCAAGAATGTTCAGCATTTGCAGATTAAAATTTTTTTTTAGAAATATGAAACAGAACTGAACAAGTGGCTTGAATCCTTTGCTTGACATTCACTATCCTCTGGTATTTTACAATTCATTCATTATATCCAACCTCTTGCTCTTTCCTCCTGGATTTGTTAACCCCTTTTTCTTCTTTGCAATTGGCAACATCCATGCCCTTCTTCTACCATGTTTGCTGTGTCTTGCATTTGTTGCCAATTTTTCTTTGATGAGTGAAGGCTGCATTTCTTGTATATCCTGAAGAAGGCTGTTTTTGCCTTCGAAACTGGCCAATACTATTATTATATTATGCTGCTTTTAACAAAGTAATTTTAATTTTATTAACTAATTACTTGTCAAAGATATTTGAAAAATAAAATCACATATGAATACCTATATTCTGTAGTACACAAAATGGCCAGCTTCGTTCTTTATAATGGACAGAATATAATGTGGTATTTCTCAATTATAGGCAATTGTCATTTGAAGTGTCTTTGCACCACAAGTACTTGGTTGGTTGGTTGGTTGGTTGGTTGGTTGGTTGGTGTCGTGTCCCTAACATATTTTATTAAGGAAGAATGTGTGCACTGCTTCTGTTTAGGACGACAAGTACTTTATCACATCAATCAAAGCTTGGGAATTGGATGACTGTTTTCTGCTACCTTGTCTTTTAAAATGGTCCACAAATTCTTGATGGATTTGAGGTTGAAAACTGTTACCGGACCAGTCAAGCATGTTTCTGTTTTCCTATGCAGGTAGTATACTACTTTACTACCTTTGATCTGTGGCAGAGAGCACCATCATGCATAAAGGTTTTGTCCCTGTGCACATGCAAATAAGTTACCAACTTTTCAAATAACATATCCACATAAATAGGACCATTCATGATACTTTCTTTTAGCAAGAAAGATAATGAAACAGTATAGGATGCTAACATAGCATCCCATATCATCTAACTTGGCATATGTTTCATGGTGCTGTGTATTTTTTATGAAACTTTTTGCCTTTTGGCCGTCGAATATGTTTTTGACGTGATCCAAACTGACACAAAGTTGATTCATCAGAAGAAAAAAACTTAACACCAATTTTAAGCAGTCCATGATTAATGACGCTTTGCAAACTCAAGTCTCTTCTTTTCATTACAGGGGTTAGTTTAAGTTTATGTGCAGGTTCATAGGACTTCAATCCAAAATCTTTTATAAGGCCTCGAAAAATCGTGGGTACTGATACTAAAATAACACCCTTTTGAATGTAGAAAGGGCTTGATTTTCATGCACAAACTCTTCGGAGAATGCATAAAAATTCACTTTATAATATTGTAGCATGGGCTCATTTTCTTGGGACGTCCAATTCCACTTGAGTGACACTTCTTATGTGTCCTGATGAAAACAGCTGTTTTTGCCTTTGAAGACGGTCAGTACTATTAATTTTGCAACAAAATCAAAGTTATTTTAATTTTATCTTTAGTGGCAGTTTGAGCTGTACATAAAGTAATTAGTTATTTCTCTAAAATTGTTAATTTACAATAAAATGACAGGTGCTCTTAAATTTTTGCAAATAATTGTAAATCACACATTTAAGATGGGGATTATAAGACATAAGGTAAGGATGGGGGTTATAAGACATAAGTCTGTATCTCTGTCTGTCTGCCTGTGGTCCTTAGCGACCAATATTTATTTATTTATTTTTAAATACATCGAAATATGCATGTTTTATTTGCTTTTCTCACTGCATTTGAAAAAAGATTAGCAGAATTCTACAGTTTGGCATAAATACGAGTGTATATATTTACATTCTAACAAAAACAATTCTTTTTTAATTACTCTATTTCCTGATTTTATGTTGATCATCAACCAAAAGCATAAAAATCACAATTTTTAATATTGTTCTTTCTTTGATTTTCAGGGCATTGCTATGGGAAGAAGTGGATGTTTGTATACATGCATGGCAAACAGCTGCAAGTGACCACACATGCACTGAAATATAGGATTTGGATTGAAACAGAAGGTGGAATGATTTTGATTCAAAACTGGCGATTTGGAAATTGAGTGATGATAACTATATTATTTAAGTAACAAGCACTTATTTAGGACAAAGGCAATTCTGAGTAATTTGTTCTATTAAGATATAAAATTAAAAGAAATATGTTGGAGGGAGGTGGGGGGAGAGGGGTCAGTCTACTTGGAAATTGTATCTGATCACCCAGTTTCAAGATTTTTCTGGGAAGAACACAGTATTGGGCAGACTGATGTCATGTTTTTACAGTGAAAAACATGTGACTGCAATACATGTATACTTTCCCTGAATCCTGATGACATTACACTCATGGCTGACAAGTATACAAGTATAATGAAACCCAGGAAAGAAATAATTAGCATTCATACACAAAATTCAAAACAAAATGGCATGTGTCAATTTAAACTGCTGGGATAAATTTCTGCACAGGAGAATAAAGAGTTTAGAAAGACACTGCAACTACTATCATCGCTTAAAAAAAATTTAGCATAAAAAATGGTTTTGAAAACTTACCATAATCCTCTCGTTCCTCATTAACTATAGTCAACCAATGCAAGTCCACATCATCCATGTCGTACCTGCAAGTTCGCTCAGCAAGAGTATTCGTATAGCTTATAATGTGCACATTACTGTCAAAAAATTTACCACGGGTGAAACGAATGAACTTTTTGTGGCTGAAAGTACAAAACAAAATGATGGCTATAACAAAACATTTTAATAATGCATATGCATTTTAATAATGTATGAAATAAATGTATATGTATAACTTTCAGAATAAGTTAAAAGATACTTATCTATAAACTTATATGATATAAACTTATTCTTAAATATTAACTTATTCTAAAACAAATAAAAGATTTTGTTTTATGTAAAAAAATAAAGCATGTCATGCAAAACAAATATACTCAAATAATATCTGGCATATGAGAATTGAAAGAACTAATAATCCATAGTGAAAATTTTACTAATATGTACAATTATTCCCATTACTTTCAGATATCTTTCTTCAGCTTTTCTTACCATTTCATCTTCATTATAACTACAGCACTCCATTCCTCAACTTTTGTTATGGAGACATTTTAATATTGGCTAATTATCTAGTAAACATTTGAAGCTATTCTCTTTTATCAAAATAATCATGTGTATTTCTTACAGTTATCAGATACGCCTCCCCACAAAATATGAGAAAAAAATCTGATGTGGGCAGCACATAACATTCCCTGCAGACTTATATTCACGTTTTCTTTATTTTAATTAAATTTAATTCACTTTTAATTCACTTTTCGTTCTCATTTGTTAACTAGACTTATTTTCAAAGGTGGCATAGAGAAAATACAAAAAAACAAAAATATCTCGAGAACGGCTAGTCCTAGTGTAATGGGGTTGGTCTTATTCTTTTCATCATTAAAAATTACGTATAAAACAAGCATTTAATGGATATATTTGAGCATACGTAGATTTTTAATTTATATTTTGACGATTTTTGCGGGCCATTTTGCAAAAAAAGGCAGGTTATTTTTTTCCAAGTCATACCAAAATCTAATCAGCACCAGAGTAACACACAAGGTACTTATCAACCAATTTTTGTGAAATTCGGTCCATTAGTTTTTCAGCTAGAGTGGATACAGGCAATTTTTGCGGGCCATTTCGCAAAAAAGGGCGGATTCTTTTATCCGAAATTGTACTCAAAACTAATCATCAGCACCAGAGTTGGCCACAAGTGACTTACCTACCAAATTTTATGAAATTCGGTCAATTAGTTTTTTAGTTAGTGTATACAAAATCTGCACAGACAGACAGTCACACACACAGATGTCATGCTAAAAATACTTTTTTCGTATTCTAGAGGTCTTGAAACGTGTAGACCCATCGAAAACTCGAGTTGCGATTTTCGGCATGATTCCAATACCTTCCCTATACATTACCATATATTGCAAGAAAAGTAACAAGATAAAAAAAATCTGATGTAGGCAGCACATGACTTTCCCTGCAGATTCAAAGTCATTTTTTCTTTATTTCTTTAATAATTCATTTGATTGAGAGTTTAATTGCACAAAATAACACTAAATTTACATTTTTAATTCAATTTTCGTTCTCATTTGGTAACTGGACTTATTTTTAAAGATGGCATAGAGAAAATATGATAAAACTAAAATATCTCGAGAATGGCTAGTTCAAGTGTAATGGGGTTGGTCTTATTCTTTTTATCATTGAAAATTACGTATAAAACAAGCATTTAATGGTTATATTTGAGCATACGTAGTTTTTCTTTTAGATTTTGAAGATTTCTGCGGTCTATTTTACAAAAAAAGGCAGGTTATTTTTATTTTTTTTTTCTGAATCGTACCAAAATCTAATCAGCACCAGGGTGAACCACAAGTGACTTATCTACTGAATTTTGTGAAATTCGGTCCATTAGTTTTTCAGCTAGAGTGGTTACAGGCAATTTTTGCGGGTTATTTCACAAAAAAAGGCAGAATCTTTTATCCCGCATTGTACGAAAACCTAATCAACACGAGGGTCGCACCCAAGTAACTTACCTACCAAATTTTATGAAATTCGGTCCATTAGTTTTTGAGTTAGAGTGGATACATACATTGCACAGCTTGATAGGAAAGAAGTCGATATGACGGTACATGCTCTGGCAGGCTGTCCGCAGGGAGGTGTACTTTCACCAATTCTTTGGTGCTTAGTTGTTGACTCTCTTCCGGAGAACATCATTGGTTCTGGTGTATCCTGTGTTGGATATGTTGACGATGTTGTTATCATTGCCAGAGGCAAATTTGGCAATACTGTCTCAGACATGATGTCCACTGCTCTTAGGAGTGTTGAGACATGGTGTAAAAATGCTGGTCTCTCTGTTAATCCACAGAAGACTGCTATGGTTGCGTTTACTACAAAAAATATTCTTAATCTTGGAGACATTCACTTCTTTGGTCAAAAGCTCACTTGTTCCAAGGAGGTTAAATTCTTAGGAGTCTATTTTGACAAGGGACTCAAATGGAAGAGACACTCAGATTACTGCATAACTAAAACTAGAAGAATTTTCTGGTCTTGTAGGAATGCTATTGGGAAAACCTGGGGTTTGAAGCCCAAGGCTATCCATTGTATTTACTCTATGATAATCTGTCCCATCATTTCCTATGGCTCCATTATTTGGTGGTCTAGAATTAGATGTGAAACTGCTAAATTAGATCTAATTAAGCTTCAAAGGATGGTGTGTATTGCGATCTCTGGATGCATGAAACCACTCCTACTGCAACACTTGAACTTCTACTTGGATTGCACCCTCTTTACATGCATATTGAAGCTGAGGCTCTCATCTGCATGAACAGACTTAAATATCTGAAACACTGGAAGGACTACTCAAAATATTTATCTTGGAGTGGTCTAAACAGTAATGCTGTAAATCATCCTTACTTCCATATGCTATCTGATGGCATTCATGTCAAATATACGTTTGATAAGCCTTATGAAATTCAGGTCCCTTCACAGGATGACTGAAAGAAGACTTCTACCTACAACAAACAAAATTGTATTGCATGGCATACAGATGGCTCGAAGATTGGCACCAGTACTGGTGTCTGCTGTCCGGACGATGGCACTAATATGTCTTACCCTTTCGGTAATCATGCTACTGTCTTTCAGGTTGAGGTCTTTGCCATTTTAATGTGCTGCAGAATTCGCTATGACAGAAGCTGCAGGAGCAACCAAATACTTATCTGTTCTGATAGTCAAGCTGCTCTTATGGCCCTAGGGAAGTCTACCATGACGTCTTCCCTCGTCTGGGAGTGCTATACTGCACTTTGTAAAATTGCTAACAACAATAAAGTCATACTCTACTGAGTGCCTGGACATTCAGGCATTCCAGGAAATGAGTTGGCTGATGAATTGGCTAGGAAAGGCTCAAGTACTCCTTTTGTTGGTCACGAGCCGGCTTTGGGTGCTCCCAATGAACTTACTAGAAGAACTGTCTATGACATCTTCAGAAAGCTTCAGTGCAAGAACTGACATAATACTAAGGGCCAAAGGCAACCGAAAATCCTCAACTGCAATTGCCCTAGCATACGTCAGAAGGAATTATTCAGGCTCAGTAGAACTGGCATCAGGAGGGCTGTTGGGCTTCTTACTGGACACGCACCCTCAAAAGACACCTAAATATTATGGGTGTTACTAAGGATTCGCTTTGCAGAGGCTGCAACTGTAGCGAAGAAACTGCCATACACATTCTCTGTGAATGTGAGGTATTCTTCACCCACAGGTTCGAGTACATGGGTTGACATGTGATTGAACCCTGGGAGTTGTACGACATTCCTGTTAAGTGCCTGCTTATTTTTGCTTCGGCTACTGGTCGTCTCTTTTCATAGAGATCTTCTCTTTTGGGATAGTACAATAGACCTCTGGTCGATGTGCTGGGCTCTTCTGGAGTCACCCACCTTTATTTCATTCATTCATACATTGCACAGACAGACAGACACACACACACACATCACGTTAAAAATAGTTTTTTCGTATTCTAGAGGTCTCGAAACATGTAGATCAGTCGAAAACTCGAGTTGCGATTTTCGGCATGATTCCAATACTTTCCCTATACATTATCATGTATTGCAGGGAAAGTAATAAAAAAATGTATCTGATTAAATAAATGCTGAGTCAGAATTTTCTTCAAACTTTTTGAGTGTTAAAAAACAATAAAATAATTAAGTTCAAACATTACAAAATAAGTATGTAATGATTATTTATACAGAAAAAAGCCTGGATTCAGATCCTGTCTGGAAAGTATCTTCAAATTTATCTAAAGCTTTGAAAGTATATGCACATAAAGGACAATCATGTATTACAGTGAACTGCAGTGCCTTTTATACCTAAATGTTTGCAAAAAATATTTGTTGAGCAATAAAGTTGTAGCTATATACGGAAATACTGTACATGTACAAAGTTGAGTTGGCCAGTAATGAAAACACATGTTTTGAAATACATTTTCAAAATACATTTGTATTTTGTATATTAAACTGAAAAAAAATGTATTTTGGTAATGTATCGAAAATACACTTTTCAAGTATTTTCTATTTTTAAATACTAAAAATACATTCCTTCAGATGTCAAACTGTCATGTTTAAACTGCAAATGAACAAATTGCAAAAGAGAAAACGGCTAATCTGTATTTTATAAAGTCATTGAATTTGTTTCTAAACAACCTTTTTCAACCTGGCACCAACGGAGATGTTAATTAATGTGATACTTAGCATCTGTGGTGACTTCTGAAAAATACAGTTTATATTATAAACTTCATGTTCATATTGGAATTATACAATGTTGTTGTGTGGTAGATAGCTCCTTCATCTCTATGTATGTAAAGAGAAAAGGCAAGAGGAGATATTGAAGTTACATTCTTTGGGAAAACAGAAACATAGGCAATCCTAGCTCTACTGTGCATTGTATTCCTTTTTTTTATATTTTTTAAATAAATTAAAGAGATACAATGCAGTTAGTTATTGCAAAGACACGAGAAAAGATGGAAGATGCTTCTGTTCATGATGAAAAAATATCAAGGGAATTAATGGATTATGATGTACATAATGTGCAGTATTAGATGGGAAATGTTTTAAAGTAATATATAACTATTGATGTGACCATGGGAAAATTAAGTCAAAATGCTAATTATGTAAACGAAAATGTACGGTTATAAATGAGACTTTCGAAACCACAACAAATTTCAAAATGAATCTAAAGGTAAAATTTTAGTCTCATGCAGTAATACTTATATTTAACAAGTATTTTTGTCAGTCCCTTGGCATTTGTTTAATAGAGGTTATACTATATTATGTAATAAGCTAGTTAGAACAAGTTAGTAAGAATGTAATAAGTTATACTGAAACACAACAGGTGGCAAAAAATTTGCCATACTACTGTTTTTCAGAAAAATGTTTCTGTGAAACATCTATTTCTCAAGAGATGCTATGGATATAACTCATATGATGTCTGATTTGGAGCTAGCATCATATTCTGGAGGGGGTCATTAAGGATTCCCTCTCCTTGTTATTTTTTCATTTTCGGTTGAAAAATTCTCATTGTACTTGAAATGTCTATATCTCAACATTAGCTATAAATAGAGCTTAGATGATAACAACATAAGAATTTCAGATTAAATTCTAAAGGAGATAGAGTGGCTCACTAAAAATTTTCACTTCCGATTCAAATTCTTTCCTTAAAACAATTATTTCTCAGAATTGGCTATAGATAGAAAAAATCTGATGTAGGCAGCACATGACTTTCCCTGCAAACTCAAACCCATATTATCTTTATTTCAATTAAATGTAATTCACTTTCAATTCAATTCTCATTCTCATTTGGTAACTGGACATATTTTCAAAGGTGGCGTGGAGAAAAGACGAAAAAACTAAAATATCTCGAGAACGGCTAGTCCTAGTGCAATGGGGTTGGTCTTATTCCTTTCATCATTAAAAATTATGCATAAAACAAGCATTTAATGGATATATTTGAACATACATAGTTTTTATTTTAGATTTTGACGATTTTTGAGGGCCATTTTGCAAAAAAAGGAAGGTTATTTTTTTCCAAATCATACCAAAATTTAATCAGCATCAGGGTAACCCACAAAAAACTTATCCACCGAATTTTGTAAAATTTGGACCATTAGTTTTCTAGTTAGAGTGGATACAGTCTTTTGCGGGACATTTTGCAAAAAAAGGCGGGTTATTTTATCCTGAATCGTACTCAAAATTAATCAGCACCCAATTCGCCAACAAGTGATTTACCTACCAAATTTTATAAAATTCGGTCAATTAGTTTTTTAGTTAGACGTCACGCTGAAAATAGTTTTTCCGTATTCTAGAGGTCTCGAAACGCATAGATCCGTCGAAAACTCAAGTTGCGATTTTCGGCATGATTCCAATACTTTTCCTATACATTACCATGTATTGCAGGGAATGTAATAATGACTGATATAGATTCAGCATTAAATTGTGGACGGGACTAAAAGACTCACTGAGGATTTCCTCTTCCAGTTCTGGTGATATCACTTCGGATTTAAAAATTTGCATTTTACTCGAAACATCTACTTTTAAAATTTTGCTATAAATACAGCTTAGATGATAGCAAATATGGATTCAGTATCAAATTCTGGAGTGGGTGGAACATTCAATATGGATTTCCACTGCTGTTCTCTTTTTCCACTTCCTGTTCAAAAAAATTACTTGTAACCTCATTTATCAAGATTTTCTGATAGATAGATTGGTTTTATCAGATAATGACTGATATGAATTTAGCATTAAATTCGATAGGGAGATAAGGGGGTTCACTAAAGACTTCCACTTCTGTTCAATTTTCACTTCACTTCTATTTTAGTTCAAAAAATGAAATTCTTGAAACGTCTCTTGAAACGTCAAAATTCTTGAAACGTCTATTTTTAAGGATTGACTATAAATAGAGCATAAATTTGGCTGATATGGATTCAGCGTCCCATTTTGAGAAATGCCAGTTCTTGTTTTTATGAAAATTCATAAGACTGGGCAAAATGTGTATGCAAAAGAGAATTAAAATGCTTAATAGTTCCATCAAAAATTAAGTGTACAAACCATTTGCCACCATATGAAGGTTTTTAAGAATTTTTTTGTTTTTAATTATATCTTTGTCAGCTACATAAAATGTGTTCTCCCATAAATTCATTTATTTTCTTTATTTATTTTTACTTTATCTTGGAGTTTTAAAATTTCAAAGAGTTTTTTAAGTCAAACTTTTTTAATATATTCTAATTCTTTTGAAATACTAATGTTAATATTTAACAATTATTAGGTTTGTTTAGTTCCAATAAACTGCATAGACACATGTTGCATTGCATTGAAAATTCAATCCAGTTCAATACACTGTGATGTTTAATTTTTAAAAATGTATTTTAAATAAATATTTTGTATTTAGAATTTTTTAATTTGAAAAGTATTTTGTATTTTATGCCCTAAAAATTATGCATTTTGTATTAAAAATACATTTTGAATGTATTTTTCCCAACTCTGTTACAAGGGTACTTTCAAAATACAGTTAATTTGCCAACAAAATGCTTCTGCATACATTACTGCATATGCAACCATAACATGTTTATTTTGTCATATTTTGAAGCTAATTCTTAAATAATTCATTATTTAAGCAATTTTTTCATTTATTATCAGCAAATTTTTTTCAATGTTTATGTCAACAGATTTCACTTTATTGAACTCTAAGTCACTGACTAACTTATCTAACACAGAATAAAATATTAATATAGAAAAAAATACTAATATCGAGATGAGATCGCCTCCAATATATCCTCTATAAACTTTGTTTATAGAAGACTAGTTGGAGCTAAATTGTATGACCCATAAAATTAGAGTTATGAGTCATAAAGTTTGAGTTAGTCCCTTTTCTTCCATGGTATGACCAGAAATTGAAAACTTGAGATAAAAGTCTGAGGTATTAAACTTTTATCTCAAGTTTTCAATAAATTGGTTTGTTAGAGGATATAGGGGAATGTAAATAAATTGTGTTAAATTAGGGGTTGATATAGTACATTTCAATAAGGAGTCTTGTGATATTAAAAAAAAATAGCTGACAATGATAGCACTGCTTGGCAAATTTCTCATTCCTTGAATCTCTTTGCTTCATACTGAAAAGACTATAGCATACAAAAATATAAAATTTAGTACATTTGCAGTGAAATATTTGGGGAACGCACTGAAAGAAACTATGTTTCAATTTAAATTTTAGTTTAAGAAATATTTAATGTCAAAGACAAAATATTTCAGATGCGAGTTTGTGTCCTGGATAGACTAGCAATAGCACACATTTTTACAGGCATAATACGTATATAGGTGCAATTTTGCAAAACAGAGCCCCTTTTTAAACACTTTACAACATAGTTGAAAAGTGTTTATGACTCATTCTGTCTGTCATTCTGTCTGTCTGTCTGTCATTCTGTCATTCTGTCTGTCTTCCGTTAGCATGATAACTGCTGTAAAAATGACCTTATCAAAATGAAATTTTAGTTTGTTGTTCAGACAGTCTGTGGGGCCTATGGGAATATAAATGAGTAATATCACCCAATTAGTTTTGGATTGAACATGGGTTGAAAAAATGAAATACATTGAACCCTATGGGACCTAATTTTTCAAACATTTTTTAAGCAAATTTAAAATTTACAAATTGCTTCGAAAGTTTTAAGAAATATTCAAATTATCACATAAAATATATAAAAAAATTTCAGAAAAATATATTCAGTAGTTCCTTAAATAAAAATTAAAATAATAATTACACCAATTATATGAAGAGATCACGTGACCATTATATGAAGAAATCACGTGACCCACTTCAAAATAAAATATGACATCCAACTTGAGTCAAAATCGTGCTAGTTCTTTATAATTTATATTTGGTGTTGTATCTGCCCTAAAACCACTTTATTTTTGCTCAATTTCTGTGCATCAATGTTTTGAATCAACGCAATTACAATATATTTGAGTTTAGATGATCATCAACTACAAAGAAGCCTAATTTTCACTTATGAAGATTGTAAACACATTAAGCTGTAAGATGAGTTGTATAAGAATTCCTGAATTTCTATAACACAAAATTATTTAGCGCTGAAGTCTGCAATATAGTTGATATGAATGAAACAGTCATTGATTTTACATAAAGAACAGACGATTTTATAGCAGACTTTTCCAGTGAAGTTACTTTTATCTCCGTGGTTTTAAGTTTTTAAGTAAAATAAATTATTGCAGTATTGTGATGAATGAAAGGAATGGAATAAATGTTTATGAATGAAATATTTACTGCTTTTTCATAGAGAGCCAGGCAATTTATATTTCAATGACGTCATTTAAATAAAGTTCATTTTTTTTTCGATGAAGTTTTCAAATATAATAAAAGTATATATTGTAGTATTATGATAATTTTAAAAATATTACCACAGAATATATCGCATTTTAGAGATGTTTAAATAAAATTGCATTGTAGTTGGAAAGTGTTTCACAATCAATGCTTTATACATGATTAATCTTTCTTGTTTAATTTTGATGTAGTTTATGACTTATTCTACTTTTTATGCACTTCTGAAGTGAAAATTTCTTCTGTATCGGAGCATCCATCGACTTTCTCTGTCTCATACCATAAACACTATAGCATACAAAAATATGAAATTAGATACATTTGTAGAAAAACGATAGGGAAGCACGGTGGAATAAGTTGTTTTTTTATTTAAACTTTAGTTTGACCTGAAGCAGTTTGCTAAGCGAGCTCAGTGAGTGCCAGCGAGTAATGGGCGAAGATCAGCACACCTTTCGAGTTTCTTTGTCTCATACAGCAAAAACTATAACATACAAATATATGAAAAATGGTACATTTATAGAGAAATAATAGGGGAATGTGGTGAAATCAGCAATATTTCCAATTTAAACTTTAGTTTGGATTGAAATAGCTCACAAACTGAGTTATGGAGGTTTACAAAACATAGCAAGTAGGTGGTAGAGCTCCCTAGCCGCATAAGAAATAGTAAGATTGAATGGGAGAGGTGTATGGCTTGCATGTGTCTGTGGATGTTACGAGCGGATGGGAGGGTCAGTGGAAGTTGATATCTGCCAATTCCCGTTTGCCATGCATGGCTGTGGTGTACTTGGATGGGGGCAGGACACGAAGCACATGTACACTGCTAGTTAAAACAGAATGGGGGGAAAGGAGTGGTGGCTGATTAGTTGTTTCATTTAATTGTAAAACTGCATTGTTTAATCAACCTACAGTGAATTCCTATTTTCAGGTATATAAAAATATATTTAGTAACAAAATATAAAAATATACTTACAGCTTGAAATTATTGTTTCTTTTCTTTCTTATACTTCTACAAAAGAAAGAAATGTATTACTATAAATGCTAGCTGTGTACTATCAAATAACTAAACTTGCTTATATACACATGTTACTATATTATAGAAAGAGTGAGGTGACTCCATAATTATATTTGGTGTTTAGGGCTATTTATTTGGCATTGCCATTGAACGCTGTTACAAAAAGTGCTAAATAATATGAGAATGATCTCTATCTCTTTGCTGCATAATGTTTCACAAGGCAACTTAATTTAGTACACCACAAATTTTATATGACTTTCCCAGAAAATTAATTTGATTCAGCTGGCATTGCCATTGAACACAGTTACAAAAACTGCTAAATAACATAGAAATGATATCTATCAATATGTTGCATAATGTTTTATATAAAAAGGCAACTTACTTGAATTAGAAAACACCACAAATTTTATAAGAGTTTCTGAGAAAAGTAAGTTGAAATATATGTGATATTTCAAATGTTTATACCAGCATTTTAATATTACAGTAATTCATTTTCTAATGAAAAATAACAAAAAAATGATTGCTTGTTTAAAATTATTGGCTAACTTTTTTTTTTACGGTTTAAAAAAATACCAAGTAATTTTAGGCCTGTTGAATACATGATTAAATACAAAATCAATATACTTTCAGCATTTCAATTTCAACAATTCAGGGGGGTGTACAAAGCGTGAAAATCTGTTAAATTTTAGACTTCTCATATTAAAGTAGATTTCCATTTATATAAATAATTTTTGCTTGTGTACATAAAAAGCTTTAAAGCTGATACAACTTTAAATTTCGTACTTGAGATTTTCATCTTCTATTTATCAATAATTAATTTATATCCTATATATATAATAAAATTGCTGTTTTCAGCCTTCTGCTTCCAATCAGAATGACACAAGCCGCAAGTGCATACAAAGAGCATATTTTTCATCCAATCAGAATGATACAAGCTACGAGTGCATATATCGAGAATTTTCTCCATCCAATCTGAACACAAATTGCGAGTACTGTACTGTGCAATCAAAGAGCACGTGCAGCACTGATTCATTCTCTCCGAAAAGGCTATATAAAATGGGCAGTTTTTAAAAAGCAATGTAATGCAGTAAGCTTATTCAATGGATTTTGATATAGATAATCTACCAGAAGACCCTAATAATAAACACAAACTATGCTAATATCAATGGAATGGGTATATTGGCATTCATGAAAGAACTTTAAAAAGGCACCAATGATGTTATACCGAAAAGTAGGAGAGGATATTGGAAAAACAGAGACAATCGTATAACACAACAGCAATTATGGCAGAGATGTACATGAAAATCAGTATCTTGATGAGCTTTAAAGCGATTGTGAATTTTTGTCAGTCGGAGGTTTGTCAGTTTCGTATCAGTAATGTGGTGCACTTCTCCTTTGAAAATGAGCATGGCAGAATAAAACCTAATTCCTGTACTCATGGCAAAGTAAAATGTTCTGAAGCAGTGGCCACAAGCTCTAATCATGAAGCACATGCCCACACCAATAGAAAATGACTCCTACGAGCGAAGCAATTTATACGGCAACATCTAAAAACCAAATTAATTCTGACAATGTTTACAAAAAGTGCTCTGTATAACAATGATAAAAATTGCAGCTTTTTAAGAATTATAATTAATAAAAATATTTTTTATGTGGAAAAAATTGTTACTAATTTATAATTTAAATTTGATATACAATTTTTGGAAAATCAAAATTTACTCATCAAAATTCTGCATCTCTAATCTTCAAATACTTTTAAGAAATAGTACAATCAAATAAACATATACAAAAAAGCATACTTCACAGAAGATTCAGGTAGTGCTTCTGGGTAAACAGGCACCTGAACACCTCTCTCCCATTCCGGCTTCCACGAATCTTCTATTAACCAATAATCATCTGGTGTAAGCGGCTCATTATCTGGAAGCTTCATAGCACTAATCAGATCTTTACGAAACAACTAGAAAGAAAATTTTCATTGCGTTACTACAAAATTCATTACAAAAAGTTGCAGTTACTGTATTTGAAAATTGCAAAGTCATTAAAAATTACGTCAATTAATGAATGAATGTCCTATTAGCCAATAATAATCTGTGTTAAGCATTCAGATGATTATAGACTAATAGAAGATTAATTGACAAATAAGATATAAATAATTCACTGACTAATTAGATACTATTTTGTATTAGCCAATAATCATCTATAGTAAGCAACTCATTACCTAGCAGTTTCATAGTACTAATTAGATCTTTACAAAAGAAACAACTAGGGGAAAATGCTCATTTGAGTTTCTAGAGAAATCATTACAAAAGGCTGCATAATTATTGTGTTCAAAATCCAATCATATATCTTTGTAAGGCTTTCAAAGCACTACAAATTACTCACTTCATGTTTCATCACTTTTAGTTTTTAAGATGCATTACAAAATATAAAAATAGAAAATTTTCAATCTTCTTTAACTTCACAGGATGATTGCTCAAAAACCTTTTAAGAGTTTGAAAAATAAATTACTGGTCCAGAAACAGGATTTTTTATGGGACATTTTTGTCACTTACTGTTTATATCTATCTTTTATGGTCTTAAAAGTATTTCAAGTGAAAATAAGCAAAGTGAAACAAAAACTTGCTTGGCCAAAATTATTTTCCTTTTCAAAAGGAAAAAAATAGTTCAAAATATTAAAATTAATTTTATATATTCTTAACTAGTATATTTCCAACAAAAAATGTATAAAATGTTTATATTCTTATTTATTAGGATCAGAGAGATATATAAGTGTCTTAAGTGCTTAATTTTTTTGTAATACTACAATTCTAGCTGGACACTCCAACCATATATGTTATTCAAGCAAAAAACAAACTGAACAAGACCCTAATAACATACTCTAAATGATAATCACATAGTAGATTAACACAGGGATACAAAGGTGAGGGCAATGACAAAACCTACAAGCCAATAAGAAAATCTCAGTGACTTTATGTGAAAACAGTGAAAACTTTCAGTGAAGAGGAGTGCAATCTCTGCCCATAGTAAAGGTACATTTTTGCATTAATTACTTTCACACACCACCCCAAGAATAGAAAAAACAGGTATGAAGCAAGAGTCATCGATAAGTGTAGACAGTATATAGGTGAAGCTGGTTGCAATTCAAATTTCAAATAAGATGTATCCTCCCACTCCAACATTTGTAAATGGAGAGATTGTACATATTTTGAAGGGAAGTAGGTATACTATAGGTACAAGGTTTCCCCCAGGATTAAAAAAGGGCAGGGTGCTGTTACCAGAAAAAGGGCACTTCTTAGAAAAAAAGGGCACATATTCTTTATGTTTGAATAACATTTATGCTTGGGATTTTTATGACGAAAATCAGAGCATTGCAAAAAAATGTAAACACTTTTGTCGCGTATACCTCCAAGTCTAATAGACAAAAATGTAAATATATTTTCTTGTTTTGTAGGAAATAGGGTCAAGATTGTGAATATATAAAATTAAGTTCAATTTTTTAATATTTTGAACTTGTTTTTTGAAAAACTTAAAAAGTATCTGTCCGAGCAAGTGTTTTTTTTTTTCGTTTTGTTGCTTATTTTCACTCGAAATATCTTCGAAACCATAAGAGAAAGATATAAATAGTAAGGGATAAAAATATGTATTAGGAAATTTAGTTGCTAAATCTATATTTATATTTTAAAAATGTGCTTATAGTTTTCGATTAATCGTTTTATCGAGTTCAAGAAGAGTGAAAATTGACCCTTTTTCAAGTTTGTAATGCTGTCTCAAAAACTAAACCGGTAAGCAACTATGCAAGAATATAGCTCTTGAAATCCTTACAAGTGTATATAATTGGATTTTGGATGAGCTCTTTGTTTGCAATGTATAGTGGTTATAATTTCGATATTTTAGTATTTTAACCTGGGTTTTCCAATGTGTAGGAAAGCTTTAATTTACTTAAAATTATACTATTGTTTCAGCTGAATCTGTTACTTACTCCTTGGTGAAATATTTGCGCATAAGTATGAGATAATCTTATTTTGTTTAAAAAAAATTAGGGCATTAAATGAACTTGGAGATTCTAAAAATGTCTAATGATTGGTTAGGTTTGAACAAAAGAAATTAAAATATACATATTCAAGTACATATTTATGTGCCGCCAGGCAAGTTTATAGATTATAGGTCAGGTTGATTTCAGGTCAGATAAGTTTAATTTATATACTGAAAAACAAGTTCATAAAATAATTTTATATTTTAACCTGAAGTTTATGGTCGAAGCATCCAGATAAAATTGTTGTGAAAACTAAGTACTAACTAGCTATAAACAGTTAGAGTGTCATTTGCAGCACTTTGAAATCCTGTAAACAATATAAATGAATCTGAAAAAATCGAATAGCTTTATTGAACTTTACTAAAGTTTTATTTTACAAAATGTTATTCATTCCTAACCATTTTGGCTTCATCGGACTGGAGCCACCACCACTAAGGTATGAAAATGTTTCTTTTGTTGAGAACAAATTTATCATTGAATAAATGCTATTTTTACATCAAATGCAATTATAGTCTTGAGCAGTTGGGTTTATTAGCAATTACAATTATTGAATTTATATAAATTTAGAGTTTATTAAATTTAAAAAGGAGAATATTAAATTTTAATTTTTAGTATTTTCTCATTAGTCAATAAGGTTTGATGATTTTAAGGGATAAGATATATTTAAACGTTGAAAATACTTGTTAATTGTTTGTTGTTATATATTGATTACAAAAAAAAAGAAAATCCCCTATTTAAATGACTAAATAAAATTCCAGAAAGCTCCATAAAATCACCGTATAAAGTTTTGAACTATGGATTAACAAATGTTTAGCTGCTAAGTTAATCATTATTCCATGGAGTAGAGTTATTACTAGTGCAAGCAACATACGTTCACGTGTCTGCGCAGCATCCGTATCTTTAGCCGTAAACTCACGTAGCAGGCAAACGACAACTACTGCATACGTCCCTAAAGCGGACGCATCGTTATTAAATGAGCTCGATTATTATTATTCATGCGTCCGCGGAGCGGGTCAAAGACGAGGAATATGAGGAGGGGTTATTTTATGTTTTAAATCTGCTATGCGGATGTCATGCAACGGGCTAATCTGTTAATCCACAAGCCCGCATAGTGCGAGTGTTCATAACACAATGTCACACGATTTGCACGCGTCTGCACAAGGTATATATCATTATTGCATGCGGATTACATACACTCGTTAAAAGAAGGCGCTTAATTTTGTAAATCAGCTACGCGAATTAAATATGTCGAATCGTTATTGCATGGAGCGGAGTTATCGTTATATTATATATAACGCATATTGCATCCGTCTGCGTAGTAGTCGGGTCATGACCGCTCATACAAATTTCTGGGTTACCCTTCATATTTCGTTTTCCTCTTTTGTGCATTCTTCATGTCTTCTCCCCCCTCAAAAAATTATTGGGGGCCTCATCACTTGAGTGGTGTCCACCCTCCTTATGGGCAGCCGTGGTCAGATACACAGCCAATAGCTATTGAATGGCCTTCATTGGGAGTAAATCCGCTACGCAAATTAAATATGTCCGTGTATCATTATTGCATGGAGCGGAGTTTTCATTATATTGTATATAACGTGTAGTGGTCAGATCAGGGCCGCCCATACAAATTCGTGGGTTCCCCTTCATATTTCATTTTCCTCTTTTGTGCATTTTTCATGTCTTCTCCTCCCTCAAAAACTGTTGGGGAGTCGGGACCTTCAGTGGTGTCCGATCCTTTCTAAGGGCGGCGGTGGACAAATACACAGTCGATATCTATTACACGAACTACAAATGGGAGTACTCTTAGTCGGGACTTTCGCACGTAGGGGAGATACGCAGTCCACAGCAAGAAAGCAGACTTATCTGAGAATTTTCAAAAAGCGACTAGGCTGGTAGCTAAAGGCAATTAGTAAATAATATAAAGAAAATAAGCTCTCCCATTTTTCATTCAAGCCCCTTAAAATCACCACGCTAATCTAACAACTTTTCTCCCCACCCTTTCTACCATCCTCCGGTTTTGACTGAATCGGCGGAATCAACGTAAACATCTTCCCGCAAATGGCGCAAAGAACCCTAGTCTGGAAATCTATATTTTTAAATATTTGTTTTAGAGCAAATATGCTTACAGGGTTTACATTTATAGAACTTTATAACTCAAATGCATATCAAACATGAAATAATGTAACAAAAATTTAAGTTGAAAAAGAAAACTGTCTTGAAAGTTTTCATCAGATGGAAGAAGGAATGTAAGTGCTTAATATTCCCCTTTCCATCTTGTTTCTTTTAGTGGAGGAAAGAAGTGATATGGGGGGCTGTCAATTCTCTTTTTGTTGGCACTAGATCACCCTTTTTCTTCCTTTGAAGGAGGAGGGAGCGGTGGGGGGGGGGGAGAGACAGGACCAAAATTTGCAGTAATGAACGCAGAGAAAGGGCTCCAAGACTTATCTGAGGTCATACAAGAACTGGTTGATTTTAGTATGAGGACAGATGCATTCTCTCTTAACAAAAGGCTAAGCAGGGGATCTGATCTGCTAAAATAAGGGCAGGGAGGGTGCTCTTCTCGTACAAAGGGCAAGAGGGTGCTGTTCTGGTAACAAAAGGGCAGGCAGGGCGCTGTGCCCTTCCAAAAGTGCCTGGGGGAAACTCTGATAGGTATACGTATTTGTAACAACCTAGCAAGAAAGCTTAAATTCTCAAACATTGTATCTACTGTCTGTTTAATAAACAACAGTTTGAATGCTTAAAAGCAATAAGCAGAAAAGATTTACGCAAAATGATTTATTTAAATAATAAAAAATAAAGTATACAGTAATTTACCAAATTTGTCTATCCTTCATATTATGTTCCTAGCAGCATACCCGTTCTTCGCATGGAGTATATAATATAAAAAAACTTAAAATTCACAATCATGTACAAATTCCTATAGCAGACTAAATGATATTTTTAATCATAATATTCTGTTAAAACATTTAATTTAATACTTCTAAAAAGAAGTTTAAGAATCTCTGTTCTCACTATACAAAATTATCTTCACTGGCAGATCTGAAGAATAAAACATCCTGGCTCCTTTCGTAAGCAAATTTACAAAATATATGGAATTGAATCAATATATGCAAAATAAAAGTGTTAAAATTGTATAGGATCTGTACTACTTATATACGCGAATATTAGAAGATATAACCTATATTAGTAGATTACATGTATAAATTAAAAATATCAATAAACATGTAATCTTTAAACCTTAAGACAGTAATTGATTCCAATATATGCCAAAATGAAAGTGCTAAAATTATATGGGAAGATATACCTGTACTACTTATGTTGCAATTAGAAAATATGTCCGTGTGTTAGTAGAAGATTACCCATATTACAGTATGAGTCCAAAATAAAACATATGACATAATAAATTGAAAATATCAATAATCCCAGTAATCTTCACACCAGAAGGCCGTACCTGATTCTAATGTATGCCAATATATATCAAAATATATGCAATATACCTGTACTACTTAGATTCTTGTAGATTAGAAGGTATACCCGTGTATTTGCAGAAGATTACTCATACGAAATACAGTATATGAGTTTCAACAATTTTTGTCCCTATAAAATGGCATAATAACTTGAAAATATCAATAATCTTTGAATCAATAATCCCCGAAAATATAAATAATAATAATGTTTAAACCTGAAGACCGTAATTGATATTATCCAGTAAAAAATGCAATGGCAATGGCAATGACATTTATTTCATATACATATCTTCTTTATTCAAATCGGAAAAGGTTTAATAAAATTTGTCTGCTGCATAAAACACATTGGATAAATCCGTTGCTAAGTGACACGATATCATTTGCTTCAAATAAATTGGTGGAAAATATATCTCCTAAATAATGCTATATCTATAGAAAATTTGACGACATTTTCGTCAATTTAGCGATATTTTAAAAAATCGACATATTTATCGCCAAGTGGGACTGTCAATTCTACAGTCCCACTTGGCGACGAATTAACGAAACATCACAATACTATCCCCTAACAAAACACAATTCATTTCATTTATTTAGAGCAATTTTATAAATTTCAGATATTTTTATGGATTTACAAACATTTATATCAATTTGGTGACATTTTAAAAATTCGCTAAATGTATTACTAAGCAGGACGGTTGAAATGACAGACAAATGAAAATGAAACATCATTTCAGTACTCTCTTTTAACAAAAAAAAATAAATAAATTTCATTGATTTATCTCATTTTTAAAAAAAATTAGCGACATTTCCGTCAATTTGGCAACATTTAAGAAAAGTTTCCAAGTTAGCAATATCCCGCTAAATTCGTAGCTCTGAATTTGCAGATCTGAATAAAACATCCTGATCCTGTTTAAATGGTGGTTGGTTGGTGACGTGTCCCTAACATATTTTATTAAGGAAGAATGTATGAAATGAAAACACAAAAATTGTATTAGAAGATATACCCGTTCTACTCTTTTTCTGTTTCAACAATCGGCTAAATGAATTTATTGGCTAAACACAGTATATGATTTTATTAGCTAAACACAATAAGCTTGAAAAGTCTTTGCCAAAATAAATGAAAGCGATGTATGCCTCCGCAATTAATATAATTAAAAAAAAAATCAAGCCGTTGATTTACATTTTTATATCCATTTTATTTTCATATATTTTTATATCAATTTTTTTATTATTCAAATCAAAAAAATAATAATAAACATTAACAAGCGCATTTAAATTAAATAACCATTTTGACTTCTTAATACTTTTCATTGTTGATTAAAAACTTGTGAAATTAAACCATGGTGATAGATTTTCCATTTAAATTCGTGTTTTAAACATTCATAGTTTGTCTATCCCTTTGAGGAGTGGATTGTCCCAGAAGCGTTCCCGAGTGGATCGCCCCGGAAGCATTCCCCATCCAACACACTGTTTTATTATAAGTAGAGATAGAGAAGAGATACACTCTAAGTGATTGTTTGCAAGCGACTTACATTTCCTGAATAGCACAATTAAACAAGGTTTTCCTAAAAGAATTGGCAATCACACTTGGCAACAAATTGACGAAACATCATCACAATACTGACCCCTAACAAAACACAATTCATTTCATTTATTTAGCGCAATTTTATCAATTTCAAGATATTTTTATGGATTTACAAAATTTTTTATTAATTTGGCGACATTTTAAAAATTCGCTAAATGTGTTACTAAGTAGGACGATTAGACAGACAGACAAATGCTACCGAAACATCATTTCAGACGCTGTTCTAACAAAACAAAATTAATTTCATTGATTTAGCGTTGTTTTTATCAATTTGGCAACGTTTAAGAACAGTTACCCCAAGTTAGCGATATCCTGCCAAATTCGTAGATCTGAATAATAAAACATCCTGATCCCTTTGTATATACTAAATGAAAACACTAAAATCATATTAGAAGACATACCCGTTCTACTCTTATTTTGTTTCGACACTCGGCTAAATGAATTTATTGGGTAAACACAATATATGATTTTATTAGCTAAACACAATATATAAGCTTGAAAATTCTTTGCCAAAATAAGTGAAAGTGATGTACGCAGTCCACAATTAATAAAAAGGAAAAATCAAACCGTTCATTTATAAGATATATTTTTATATCTATTTATTTATAATTTAAATAAAAAAAATAATAATAAACATTGACAAACACATTTAGATTAAATAACCATTTTGATTCCTTAGTACTTTTCATTGTTGATTAAAAACTTGTGAAAAAAAGAACCATGGTGATAGATTTTCCATTTAAATTCACGTTTCAAGCGTTCATGGTTTGTCTATCCCTTTGAGGAGTGGATTGTCCAGAAAGCGTTCCTCATCAAACACACACGCTGTTTTATTATAAATAGAGATAACCTGCATGCTTCTGCGATTTGCAAGTTCTAACATTTTAGCAGGGCTATTTTCAGAAATTTGCATCAAAGAATTTAAATTTGTGTTATTTAGGATATTTCAAATTTTTTTTCTTTTTAAACTAAACTTACACAGAAAACTAGTGAACGGCAACACAAAGCTAATTTACATAAATATTTTAACATTTGGGAATGTGGTACTGAATGCATTCAAAATAGACTTACGGAATTTAGGAAAACAATTTTCATTTTCTCTTGAAGCTTGTAATAGCTCTATTTACGTGAAAATAATTAACTAAATAAGACTTAATAATTAACTAAAATATGACAATATACTAGTATAGACAATCTAATGCTGAAAACCCAGGCCACTCGACTCACCCTAGGGTATGTGCATCTGTTTAAGGGACCAGAGACAATCTAATGTCGAAAACCCAGACCACCTGACTCACCCTAGGGCACGAACAGCAATTTGAGTGGCCGAGGGAGACAATCTAATGTGTAATAATAAAGGGATGGAGATAAATCAAAAGACAAATGTGCACTAAATTGTACAGTCGTACTATGTATGCAAAACTGAAGTTTGGCTCAAGTCAACTTTCTCATACCAAAATCCATTCATAAGAAATTTTTTTTTTCTTTTTTTTTTAAATCTATATCAATAGTCTAAATGATCGCAATTATGTCATGTTACCTTTCATTTTAGAAGCCTTGAAAATATCTTTTGATTGATCCCAAGGTTCACAATGAACTCCTTTGGTGGTGGTGAGGGCACTTGTGCCCTAAGGGGGCTAATGATGTCACAAACAAAAAAATTGTATCACTGCTATTTTTCACTTCAATGATTAAAACTGTAAAGTTTCATGAGCTATAAATAATCCCTTTTATACATAATTATTTCAAATTGTGTCTATGCTGTAATATTATGAAAACATGAAATATAGAATAAATTTAGAAGTTTTTGCTCAAATTTCAAAAAACTCTACATAGTTCTAGTTTTTTTAATAATAAAGCCGGATATCAAGTTTTATGAAAATCCATTAACATTTGTAGCAGTTATAATATACACAAGAAATCAACCACAAACAAACAGACATCACTCTAAAAATAGACAAAATGTGTTTAGGAGGTCCTAAAACGAATATTAATTAGTATATGAAAACAATACTTCCTCTATACTATATTCTACAGCATAAGAAAGTAATAAACTATATTAAATAAGCAAATTTGGTCAGTCTAATGTGATACAATAAAGGAATGGAGATGGATTTAAAAAGATAATTATGTAAGCTCGGCAATGCACATGAATGAACCAAATTGCATAATCACACTATATATGCTAAAATAATTAACATTAACCATATGAACCAATAGATCTTCCAAATAAAATGACTAAAATCTTTGGAAATAATACTTCCTCTATACTATATTCTATAGTATGAGAAAGTAATAAACTATGATAAATAAGCAAATTTAGTCAGTCTAATATGATATAATAAAGGAATGAAGATGGATTTAAAAAGATAGTTATGAATTAATATTAACCAGATGAACCAATAGATCCTCCAAATAACTAAAATATTTGGTTCGATCAATATATAACAACAAATCAGTAGCTTAACCTGTAGATTCAGTTTATAAACTGTTCAACAATGCATGTCACTATGGAGGAAAGATTAGTCCTAATCTCTACTAGATACCTGGACCAGGTTCCTTATTTGAACCACTTCCCTGCTAGAACACAGACATGTCCCTAAATCCCTAGGAAGCGGGGAAGACGTGGTAATATCCCGGAATGCAAAATAATACAAGGAATTTTGGAATGGCAAACAATCTCTCATCAGACAGCAATTTTTCATCTTAAAAGTAGTTAAAGGGGTATTGAAAATGAATCAAAAAATACATCTGCACTAGCACAGCAAAAGATTATAGAAGATGAGATTTACCACTTATTTGGAGACAGGAAACTTTCGATTTACAAAATTTCTTAGGAGGAAGTTGCAATTTACCACTTATACGGAAACAGGAGACTCCCGCTTTACAAACTTTCTGAGGAGGAAGTTGCAATTTACCACTATTTGGAAACAGGAGACTCCCACTTTACAAACTTGCTGAGGCGGAAGTTGCAATTTACCACTTATTTGGAAACAAGAGACTCCCACTTTACAAACTTTCTGAGGCGGAAGTTGCAATTTACCACTTATTTGGAAACAGGAGACTCCCGCTTTACAAACTTTCTGAGGCAGAAGTTGCAATTTACCATTTATTTAGAGACGAGAGACTCCTGGTTTACAAACTTTCAGAGGCAGAAGTTGCAATTGGGGAATTCCTCCATTCTACCCTAAATTTCAACCCCTGAGAAGGAAAGTGCTCTTCATCTGTCTACAAATACACTACTATTAATTGAAAAATATAATACTAATACAAAAAAAAATTCTCTTCATCCCTCTACAAATACACTGCTGTTAATAGAGAAAATAATAATAATAAAAATAAATTTCTCTGAAAAATCAAATACCGTAGAACCTTGAATATCTAAATTAATTAGGACTGTAAATAACCAGAAAATCAAAAATTTTAGATCATTGAAATGATGTGAATGACAAAGTGAATATTTGTTGTGAACTCACACTTAAGCAAATTGTCACCTGCCTCAATAAATCAAGGTTCACCATTATTGTCACACGAAAATCATAACTTACTGAACTTATTTAACTCAAAAATAGCACATGTTAACATAAAAGTTAACACATGCTCTTCTTGAAATATTACATGTTTTTTATTTAAACTTGTAAAAAAATATCACTATTATTAAATGGTTAAACACTTCACAAGTACTTTAGACCACAAAAATATATTGACATTTATTGTTCATGAGTTATCAAATAACGTTTTCATAGAAATTTTACTTTTCCACAAAATGTATAATACATCTTGAAAAGATCAAACAATTTCCTCATTAAATAATTTAATGTGGTTATTTTAAATAAGGAAGCTCCAATGTTTGATTCTGCTTCACCACAAAATCCAAATTTGTTGAGACACTTCATAAATTTTCTCTTTGAAAAAGCATAACTGCCCACTTTGGGAAACAGAAATTGGGGAGATTTTTATGCACCGCCAAAATCTCTATATAGCATCTAAAATTCCGTAAAGGCTGGAGGTGTTGTTGTTGAGACACAGACCGTCCGACCTACCAGAAAGGTGTAAGGTAACTGTATGGACGGCCGGGAAGTGCCACCCAATTTAGACCGGAACCCAGTGGGGGAGGCATCCACAGGGACCGTACCCTCCTTCCCCTACCACCAACCTCTCGGAAGGACTTACGGACCCACATGTTTAACGTGATCGTACTCCGCATGAACACGGCGGCATTTTGTGGCAGCGTGCAAATCTAGCGCGCAAACCACGGGGATACCGCACCCGAGATGGCCAACAGCACGCGGCGTTCCGAGGTGGTCACCCACCAAGTACTAACCGCGCCCGATGCTGCTTCACTTCGGTGATCTAACGAGAACCGGTGTTTTCAGCACGGTACGGCCGTTGGCCCAAGGCTGGAGGTGTAAAGAAATTTTTACTTTCAGAGTAGGAATTTTTACCTTTCCCTAATAAAATATAATAGCGGGTACAGGGATAAACCCAAATCTAATCTTGTAACCAATTAAATAAAAATATAGAAAGTATACTAAAAATTAACATGATAAATAGACATGACAGAAAGTAAACTAAAAATTAACATGATAAATAGACATGACAGAAAGTACACTAAAAATTAACATGATCTTTATAATGATAACTATTGGCAAATTTGGCTTTTTTTTTTTTTTTTTGAAAGCATAATAAATTATAGACTTTGCCATATATGTTATAATATAAATGCTACATATATGTTATAATATAATAAATATATGTGCTAAGATCAAAACTCACCTCAGCTGGGTCTTTGTGAAGAAATCGGCTATTATAAATCTTGGAAGTTGGTGGTTCAGCATACTTTGGTGAAAGAAAAGCTGAAAATATTATAATTATTAAAGATGTAGCACTTCCAGAAGTTTCCTTAATTCAATGCAAATAAATTTTAATGTTTAACCCATTCAAGACCAGTGTTGCATATACACAAAGGAGAGATTTCTCCTATGAACACAAGATGGCCACTATGTCAAACTGATGCATATAAGCAATAGAAACCTGAAATGTTTAACCAAATATTTTAAATAAGATTGTTCTAAAAACACATAATTTTTGCGAAACTAGTTACTTGGATAATTGATCTTCATATTTCAGTTGATTTTTGTTTTCCATTAGGATGCTGAGTAAATTCAGATTATAAACAAGTGTATATGCAAATAAAAACATTTGTGATTGTCAAGCAATTTAAAGGGCACATCAACTGAGATATTTAAAAGAAAATTTTTTATCAGTTGCCCTATGTTTATTTTAATGAAAGAGTAATCTGTGGTATGTTTAGAAAAAAAAGGAGGTGAGGAGTAAGCTGGGAATTCTTGTTCAGAGAGAGTGTGTATTACCTAGTAAAAATTTTAGTCGGATATAAGATACATAAGTAATAATCAGGGTGAAAAGACTGACATATCTTTCTCAAAGAGAAATTTCACACCAACTTTGCATTTTCTAGATGTTCTTGTTTCCCAACTTTGCATTTTCTAGATGTTCTTGTTTCCCATGATACAAATGGCTATTGTCCTTCTATCTTTTGTAAATCTATGTTTGCTAATTTGTGTATCCCTGTTAATTCCCCTCACCCCATTTCTTCTAAAATAGTCTCTTTCATTGACCATTTTAATCGTGCCTTTAATGTTTGTTCCACTGTTGAAGATTTACATAATGAAATTAACTTTAACATTGGTTATGAGGCAGGCCAATTTTCCATCCCCTGATCCAATTTTGCTGTGAATGTAAATTTAAACCCACCCATTCTACCATTACCCCTTTGTTTAGTCACATTTGTACCGATAAATTAAAGAATAAAAATAATATCTTAAGTCAAGCTAAGGTATAAGTTGTCCTCCTTTTATTCCCTGAAAATAATTATAAATTTTATAGTGGCAGCACCAAACATAATCTAGGCATTAGATTATACAAATACGTACAGAATATTAAACTTTCTACTACTCTTTCCCAAATTGTATTTAATGATAAGATTTATCCCATTTGATCAAACTTTTCAGTTAACTAACCGCAATAATCCTCATAATATTTTGCTTTATGAAACCCCTTTTATTTGCATTTATTGCAACTCAATTTGTAACTTCTATCCTGCTCAAACCCTCAGTTTTGCATGGCATCTCATTCTTGACTTCCTGAGCATTAAACTTTTGTCTGAATTCTTGGATATCTAGTTCATCTTATTTTGCTACTTATATTTTTTTTTTACTTTTATTACTAGATTGCTGTTATTTATGTCTTATTTCCCCATATATATTTTGTGATTTTATAATTTTATTCAATTTTGGCTTGGGTAATCCGACTATTTATATACAAATTTTGCTTCATGGTTTCTGACTGTATATATGAGACAATGTATGTTCCCCCTTTACTGCATTGCCACTGATGAAGGACATGTGACATCTGAAAGTGTTCTGGCCTGTTTGTATTATTTTTAATGTCTTAAATGGTGTCAAATTAAAAGTCCTTTTACTTTTAAAGTATCATCTTTAATATTAATTAAAAATATTTTGACATGTCACCACTCTTATTTTGTTTATTTTTATTTTCTCTAAGATATCGATTTAAGAATTGAGGCTAGTTAGATAAAATTAATGCTCATATACTTATTTTTTGTATATTAAAAGTTATTTTAAATGTGTTTTTTCTAAAATTAATTTTTTTATGTGAATCATTCTCAGTATATCTCTTTACTATTTCTTAAAAGTTTCTCACATTCAGATTTTTCATTTATCCATTTTCTAAATATTTTAAACATTAACTATTTTTTTTAACTTGTTTTTAAAGTACCAATGATTTTCATTATTTCAGGTGTTTTAAAATATTTATTTTTCAAAACACCATAAAAAAATTCATTTACTATGAAGCATTCAAATACTTTTGGGGGGTAATTTTAAACTTATTTTCTCTTATAAAGCTTTAATTATTCAAGATTTTTTTAACTTTAATTTTTTGCCAAATTAGAGATTATTTTATAATATACCTGTTTTTCTCATAAGATTTTAAGTTTTCTCATCTTGATATTTTTATTTTCTAAATTTCCATGCTGATGAAGCATTTACTATTATTTATTCCTCTTTAATTTTTAAGAAGGCTGGCCACTAATTTTTCTTTAATTTAGGGGTTAACCAAGGAGTTTTGGAGATTTTTAATTAATTTATATTCTTCTTTTGATCATTTACTCTGTTAACCTTTCAATCGTGAGACTTTAAAAAAAAATTGAAATTCTCCCAATCTAGCTTTAAAATTAATAGGAGGTATGTTCGGAATAGTATCCTTCAAACAAGCCACCCTCATTTATATTTTCTGAATGGTTGTTTATGGACTGTACATATGCAGATTAAAGGCCGCCGTGTTCACGCCGAGTACAATCACGTTAAACATGTGGGTCCGTAAGTCCTTCCGAGAGGTTGGTGGTAGGGGAAGGAGGGTACGGTCCCTGTGGATGCCTCCCCCACTCGGTTCCGGTCCAAATTGGGTGGCACTTCCCGGCCGTCCAAACAGTTACCTTACACCTTTCTGGTAGGTCGGACGGTCTGGGTCTCAACAACAAAGCAGTTCACTTGTGCTTGTCCCGTCCACAGCGTATTCTCAAAACTCTATAGATAAATTATTTTAATGTATCATGATGCAAAATATGTTATAATGAATATTTAACCAATAAAAAAATTCACAGGCTTTTTAATTCACCATTTTTATTTTAGTAAGTGATTTTAATTCTGTTTGCACATCCACTTTTGGGAACTCTTTAAAATTGGTGGCAGATATAAAAATAATGAAACACCTTTTAGCACAGTGTGTAAAAGTGGAGGCACTTCGGGTCATTAGATATAGCATGGCAAAGAAACTATATCTGGGCATGTCTCAAAACACAACAGTGATTACGGGAAGGAGAAAGATGGAAATGTAGCTTGCACTCATTCTCAACTACAAATGCAATAAATTATGGTTGGAAAGTAGGGGAGGACTACAGAGAAGCCATAGCAATATCATAGCAATTATTGACAGATTTTTCTCACTCCACAGAAGGGATTGTTTAGGGAGAAACATCATTCTAGGCTATCATAGAGTTTGGTTGATATTCAGGATTTCATTAATCGGCAGTTTTTGAAGTTTAACTGCCATGTTGCCATGCAGTGACTGGCGAGAGGGAATTTTAAGCTTTACCTATCGACCACTAGTATTTTGAAATAAAATCTGCAAGACATGATGGACATAAACACCATTTATAAATTGTTAAGCTTTTGTGTATTCTTGTAATATAAAAATTTTTTGCAAATATTTTCTGGCTCCTAACATTTCCAGAGATTTTCCAAACCCAGATCTAAGGCAAGTATTATAATTCCATGTGTATGATACAAACTCCCTTCATACAGGAGTAAAAATAAGTAAAAATGTACTGCACACATTATATATGAAACCATAGTTTCTAGGGAATCAAAAGTATCTGAATATAACCATTGAAATTATAATTGTTCCAAACTTTTAAACAGTCTAACACTAAAGAAAGTAATTAAATTATCTGCTAAAATGATTTAGACAATTTCAAATAGAAAAAAATTAATTTGATATGATTGCTGCAATTGTGCACCCCTACTGTCTTCTTCTTCTTCTTCGACCCAGACCGTCCGACCTACCAGAAAGGTGTAAGGTATCTGTTTGGACGGCCGGGAAGTGCCACCCAATTTAGACCGGAACCCAGTGGGGGAGGCATCCACAGGGACCATACCCTCCTTCCCCTACCACTAACCTCTCGGAAGGACTTACGGACCCACATGTTTAACGTGATTGTACTCCGCGTGAACACGGCGGCTGTTCGGGCAGCGGCGGGAATCGAACCCGGGCCTACCGAGTGCAACTTCCGCGCGCTAACCACAGGGCTACCGCGCCCATGCACCCCTACTGTCTGAAAAGTATATACAAAAACAGCTAATAATTTGAAAATTAGCTCCATAAAATATATGTGTGCACTTCTACAACACATGTCTGTATAAAACTCAGTATACAGATACAACTCACTATACAGAAACAGAAGGGCATATTATTGAATGTACAGCTAATAATTATAATTTCTATTAGGTAACAAAAAAAGACAAATATTAACATTTACCAGGTTCATCTTCATCACTCCCACTATGCCTCCTCTTCCTCTTGCCATTACAGGCTGAAAAATAATAATCATATTCTAATATAAAACTATAGGGATTAATGGATATAATTGTGATGATAAATTAGCTTTAAAATAAAAGTCGTATAAAAATGACATTAAAATTAAACCACTTGAAAAATTATATCAATGCATATTTATAGAGTAAAACCTTCTCTATGAACATCATTAAAAAGTGGGATATAATTTAACAAGCTTTAGAGAACTGTAAATCCTTCTTTTATCTAACAATTTGTATGAATATCAAAAATACTGAAGAACTTAAATTTTCTTTCTTCAACATTCAATTCATAAAATGATTCAAAGAAAAGATTCATAAAACGATTAAAAAAATTATGCAAAATTCTGTTACTCGTTATAGATTTATGTGAAAATTCACTCTTTTCACATATTTTGAATGGGAAAAAATTAATGTGCATTGTGTATGAAGATGGTACAAAGTACCTAGAGAAAGGTTTTGATATTTTCTGGGATATTTTTAGTTCTTTGGGGGGGGGGGGAGAAATTATACAGGTTTGATTAATGGAATGCAGTATTATTTCATCTGAATAATAAAATTATTGATGATAGAATGTCCACAGTCACTCCACTGGGCAAGCGTACAGTCATAACAAATGATAAGCACATACTGGCATATAGCACAGACCTAACATTTAACTTTTTTACACTTTCCTACAAAAATTACTTTTTAATACAGCTTAAAGGTTGTATATAATTAGAAGAAAAATTACATATTGGATTCTATATTGAGTTTGGTAGATAGATTTTCTTGTATCATGCCAACAACCCAATTAATGGATTGCAAACTCTTCATGGAATGTTCTGGTAAATGCACATAACTTGTGAAGTTCTTAGCCAATATACAAAAGAAAAGTTTCCAGAACTCATCAAAAGTCGCCAAGTCGGTGATATTCAGAAGAATGTTAAGTGACCCATATCTTCATATTATAACAATGGTTGGCCGTTAGGTATTCATAACAATAAGATGTCACTTCTGTTACATACCCATCATATTCATATCATGATTTAATCTGCACCCGGCGCTCTTTTTCACATCAAAAAGTACAACTAAAAAACAGACTGCTCTTTAAAAATGATAGCATGTGAAACAACATACTTGTTCGAATAATATAGTAAATAAAGGAAAATTTTAATATAAACACTTGCAATATATTTTAATTATTTAAAATTTGCTTTTAAAGAAAAACTGCCTTTTAAATAGCAGACAATTCTAAATAGAACAAAACACATATTTATATTGATAAGTCTATCTAAACTTTTATAAAGTGTATTCATCAATATATGTGAAACAGCAGTCACAATTGACAAGAATTTTCAGTTGTGAATAATGTGAATTGAAATTATGCACATTTGAAAAAATTCTATAACATTCTAATACTCCTATGCATAAAATTTCAAAGCCATTCCTTGAATGTTTACAGACCTCAAAGATATAGAGATAGACATTCTTCCAAAGATGCTCAAAATGCATTTTAGACATACAACAAGCTCTACCATCAAATTTATAAATTAGAAAATTTTAGAAAAGCAATACTTTTTCTACACAATAGTATAAGATAATAAAAATATAAAGTGTATAGGAAGTCAGAAAAGGACTCATTAATAGTCAACCATTTCATTCATGCAGCATAATACTATATACGTAATGTCACACAGTGTGCATTACATATAATGCATGAATGCAATGGTCAGATATACTATACATACACATGGCCTAAGTGTAGAAAGTAATAAAAAATTAATGTATAACAGCAATGTGTGCAAAATGAAATTTCTAAAATACAGAAACAATACAGTGCAACAAATTTATAACAAAGTTGTAAACACACGAGAAAAAATAAAATTCTACATAGACATAATTAGATTTGGAAAATATATTTTTTTTTTCACATTTTTTAAAAGTATGGTGTCAAAAAATATTCTATTTAAATTTCATGAGCATAGATATGGCTGAGATATAATGATTTTACTGACAGAAATACAAATGCTCTAAACTACATTCTCAAAACTTAAAAGGCATTTTTATCAAAATCTATTTTTGAAAATCAGTTGCCTTGATAGCTCGGCTAATTTTACAACTGATTTGTTTTATAACTTGCATGTTTCTTCCAGACAGTAGCATGCAGATAACTGCATAATCGAATTTTTATTAAAGTTCTACTCATAATTCTATTGCAAAAAAATAAATTATATTTTGAGCAAAATTTTATGTTTTTTGTTTGCATGGCTGCTATTTTTTTATGTTGAATATAAAAAGAATATGATGCTAACTACATATAATCCTAATCTTTAAGATAATTTGAATTTTTTTTTTATTTCAGACGAAATTTGCAGAAGATATCACAACAGCTGCAAAAAAAAAATAAAAAAATAAATAAATAAATAAAAATAAATAAAAAATTTAACAAAAAAATAGCTGGCATCATTGTGTTTTTAAACAAAAATTTCAGAATTTGCATTACATGTTATATACTGTTGAATAAAAAAAAGATGTTTAAAGACCATTCACTAATTTTCCACATTTCAAACTCAAAAATCCTTTTATTTTTGTAAATCCCAGGTGTTACCCCTTAATGATCCTTATCAGGGTTTTCTTTCATTTTATTTTAACAGTAAATTTATATACATAATAGAGAGGCTACTTTTACATATTCAAGTTAGCAGACCAGACAAATATTTCAGCATGTCAAAAGAAAGCTTAGATCAATCATTAATAATTAAACTCATGGAATTGAAATCCTTGATATGATTCTTGTATTCCTGCACGTCTTCTATCTTCTTTTACAAAAGTGTCAGTGTGCAGATATTGTAATTTTTATAGGAGTATTGTAGTGACCCTGTTACATGTTAGCAAAAAGCCAATATAAAATGAAAAAAATTTGTGTACACGATCATCAAAACTAAAATATCTGCAAATATGTGAAGCATTAAAAATATCTACATAAATGTTGAAATTGATTTAAAGCAAACTTACAATATGCATGATTACAATAAAATTAGACAATTAATAGAAAAATTGCATAAACAAATAGTTATTCATGGATTATAAATTCAAATATGGCAAAAAAAATTATATATACAGCAAACGAAGGCAATATTTGTAATTGGTAAGCAAGTATCTGCAAAATTAGCTACAGTTTGGAAAGTATCTACATGAAGTGCATATGTGGTCTAAATTGTTTAGCTTTGTTAGCATCTTTTATCACAGCAACCTTTGTTCCTTCAACCATTAATTACCTTGGGCGCGGTAGCCCATTGGTTAGCGCGCTGGAGTTGCACTCGGTAGGCCCGGGTTCGATTCCAGCCACTGCCAAAACTGCCGCCGTGTTCATGCGGAGTACGATCACGTTAAACATGTGGGTCCGAAAGTCCTTCCGAGAGGTTGGTGGTCGGGGAAGGAGGGTACGGTCCCTGTGGATGCCTCCCCCACTGGGTTCCGGTCTAAATTGGGTGGCACTTCCCGACCGTCCAAACTGTTACCTTACACCTTTCTGGTAGGTCGGACGGTCTGGGTTTCAACAACAACAACAACAACAACCATTAATTACCTTAGTCCAATCTTCCACCTTAGCCCAATCTTTACTCTGTGAGAAAAGTTATGATTGGCCAGAAAGGTAGAAAATTCAAGTGATGTTAGGTTTTTCAAAAAAAAACAGCTACTATTTTATACATGACTATAACAGTTTTGGCAGCTATTGAAGCCAGTTCTCTCCATAAATGTGAGTGAAGATGACGAAATGTTACTAAAATGAATTGCTATATGCAATTGCTATCATCATACATTGATTTTTACTTATCAAGCAATTACATGTAAGTATATATGTGGATCTGATGACAATGGTTTAAATAGCTGGTTGTCTGGTATGCATACACTTTGAGAATTTAAATATCACAAAAATATATACCTTTACTGCCCTTGGACCGCTTTTTCGCTGAAGATGCCATGCTTGCAAATAAACTTCAAGTTCTTTTACAGCTAGAAATATATTATAAATTTTAAACAAAAATTGACTAAAAGCAATTACATTTAAAAAGTATTTAACATGGTGTGAAAAAAATAATTGTTTAATCATTCAAAAAAATTGATTGTAAAAAAAAAAAATATGTGTTTGTTAACATAGATTGTTTATACATTTATAGCAGTTGCTTAAGTCTATTTGTAACAGTTGTTTATGTATTAGAGCAGGGCTAGACACCGGATGCCAGGTCACCTACAAATTTAGTCAAAACACCCAACATTTATGACTAGGCAATTACCCTTTCAAAAAATACTTTCAGATCTAAAAATTTAACATTTGACAAGCTATCGGTGCATAAGTTCCAATAAGGTCAAGTCTTCCACTTTCAATTAAGATTACAATAAAAATTGTTCTGTGTACCAATACACTTGATCACTAGCTCTAAAAGAAACTTTTAAGAGTAGATCCTTGAATGGATATATAGTTTCAAGACACCAGATAAAAAATAAATTCTGTTAATGTTATATATACAATATACATTATTATTATTTTTTTTTATTGTTTTACTTTATTTGTTAAAGATATGCCAAAAATAATTTTGGATGGGTTTTTTTTATTATTTGTTTCCATTTTTCTTTGTCACTGATAATGAAAACAAATTAAGAGTAAAAAAAAGACACTGTAAAGATGAGACTGGCATCAAACTTTTTTATCGCTAGCTCTAAAAATAACGTTAAGTGTAGATCTCATGGGATACGGTTGTAAGACACTAGACAAAAAATACATTCTGTTAGTTATATATGTTGCTTTACTTCTTTTATTAAAAGTATTCCAAAAAAATTTTTGGATTTTTTTTTAATTTGTCGCTGAAACTGAAAACAAATAAAGAGTGAGAAAAATCACTTTGTCAAGGTGTAATATGAAGACATAGGATTGGCACCAAAATGTTTGATCTTGCTCCTAGATACAAATAGAACTTGCCCTGCATTAGAGTCAAAAGTGTAACTGTTTAAAACTACAGCAAAAATTAGCTTTCAATACACAAATAAGATACATGTGCAGAATGGTAGTCAACTTGCATGTTCTTCCGAAGTTTTTAAAATCTGATGTTGTTAGCCAAGCCACAACCCACTTTATTTCATTTGAAATTACATGAAAATAATATTACAGAACATGCAATGGCAGTAAAATTTGTGTAAATTGGCTACTTAACAGAGAATTTTCTCAGGAATTGAAAATTTTGAATTTACATCTGGAACACTGTGTGGCCCCTTCAACTCTAATCATGAATTATCTGGATATCATTATTCAGAAAACTCTTGGGTTGTAAAATTGTGAGTTAAATTGACTATTCCAACTCAGTTGTATGTATTCCAAAAATAATTATATTATTAATATTATTATAATAATTATATCAATGTTCTACGCCCTTTGAGTGAGCTGGCCGACCAAGGGAATAAGAAAAGAAACAGAAAATCAGAAGCATGAATCAAACTTTCAAATTTGTGAATGATTGTTTTTCTACATTTTGGCATTTGTGATTTAATTTAAAAATGGAGGGAAAAAGTGATGTCCCAGTCCTATATATACCACACATTTATATTGAAAATAGTGCAATAAATTTAAATTTTTAAAATCATAAACATTTATAACTTCTATTGTACTATAATTATTGCACTTTTTAAATATAAGTATAAAACAACCAGACATCAAACACTCAAGAAAGAAAAAAAATAATAACATAGGTGAATGTTGCTCGTCATATCTGATTCACAATTTTTAAATAGCAAGTCTGTTTAATTTTAAAAAATGCTGAATTATGTAGCCATTGCAAGTAAACTTGAGCTCTTACTAGTATTTATCCGAAACAAATATTGATTGGAGATAGCAAAAAAGAAATCTACTCATGACTAAAAATGGCAACAACAACTAACTCAGGCTATTAATAAGTGCAATATATCCTCCTAGTCCTAGGACCCAGGCAACAAACAAAACACTTTGGTTTATAGCTGAAAATGGCAGCAATAACAAATATAACTCAACAGCAGCTTATTCAACACTTTTCCAAATTATTCTACCCCAATGTTGACTAATTTCATGCTGCAAGAAACCACAGCCATATAGAATTAACCACAAATTGTTTATATACTTTATAGTTAATATCAACCATAAAAAACCAGTAGTTTACACTACTGATAATAGTAAACTAGTAGCTGATTATTATCCATAAAAAAGCTGCTAATTTTATTCTGTAATGATCAATATCGGTACCAAACCAAAATGTTAAGCATCGATTATTTATTAAACTAATTAAAACTTGTTGAACATAGCTGTCCAAATTTACAATTTAGAAATAAACGAACACTTAATCTTGACTAATACATGAACTTATCTGCAGTCAACAGAAAAATAAGGAATAAAATGTACTTGCAGAAAAACATTAGTACAGAGGCTTCATCAATTCTCCTAATTTTTGAACTGCAATTAATGAGTGAATGAGTTAAATTACCACCAGTCCTTTAGCATTAATCTCTTATTGTTAAATTAAACACTGACTAAATTTAAGATGATGACATCTGTTATTGCAGAAGTGCCTTATTTATAACATAAACAAAAAAACCATAAGCAAACTTTCAAATAACTTATCGTACGTTTGATGGATATTTTCCTTAAGAATTTAAAATATTTTATTAAAGGAATGGGAGATTATAATATTGTTCTCAGATCATTGTATAAATGTTTATAAAAACTCGTCGACAAAATTATTTAAAATAATTTTCACAAACAAGAGCTGACACAATTAGGCCTAGATAAAATTTAAACACAAATTAAATGCTGCGAATCTTTGAAAATACACATATAACAAGTAAAAATTATCTTCTCTTTTGAAGTATGTTCTTTTATAGATTGAAAATGTAGAAAAAATACCTTTACTATACGACAATTTAGGGTTGATCAACGTATTCAATATTGTTTACATACACATAAGTTCACATTTTTAACATTTAAAAGCACATTTCTACACTCAACTATCAGCAAATGGTAAAGCAAACAAATGAGAAAGCTTCAGCTTCTCCTCTTTCACATTTTCTTTCGATTTTAAAAACACTAATGTATAATGATCAGAAGCACGAATGGAAAAAATCCATAGAACGTTCAAAATCATTAGAATTTTCACACTTTTTTCTTTACCTCAATAAAATCTTACCAGATAATAAAGTTGAAATTAAAAATAGCGATGTATAGTCCTTGTTTTGGAATATATAAAGGCTTCATGACGATTTTAATAATTTGTTTTGCAATTTTTGCTATCTCTTGGACATGCACATTTTGTTGCCGCCATTATGAAATGCAGCACAACACACAAACAGACAGGTCACGTGACAGTCCACGAGACAAATTTAGCTTTAAAATACAGTTTCGTATTACAGAAATAGATATTGATAGATTTACTCTTCAATCACATAATCCATTTCACATTATTTTTTAACACTATGATGTTCTGAAATAGTAATACAATTCTCAATACCCATATATATACATTACATATTCACAAAAAAACATAATCGATAATAAATCTCGCAAAGTAACAACACATGCCTCCATTGTTGGAGACATAGAGCCAGATTCAAAAACCGTTTCATCATCTGTAACATTTTCCATTTGACATTTCAAACTCAACAAGAAAAATATATTTAATGCTTTCACTTAAGCACAGAAAGTAAATAAAAGCAAAATATCTTTCATTTTGGACTTCCACAGTTCATTTTAAAATATATTTGAAATATTTGTAGCGGTTTTAAACCATAGAGTTTATGCAGTTTTCAAACAGCTTCCTAATGCAGTACTTCATTCAATCAAGTCACAAAAAACTATTAAAAATTATATTTTTCCACATTTTATTCAAATTTGAGAATCAAACTAAAGCACCTATATTATATCATCTGTCTCCAAATAATACGTAAAAGTTGTGGATTACTATTTTTGCGAAAGCGGATGAATGAAGCAAATCGAAAGATTTTCTCATTCATCCGCTTCGGGCATCATTTCACGAAAGCATACACTCCTGCAGCTGCAACCCGAGATCGAACGTGCCTTTTGCATTGCGCTTAGTTTTTTCCGTTATCTATACTAGCGATGCCTGAGAGCATTCTGCCCATAAGTAATTTTTAAAAAGGTTTATTGATGGGATATCAACTATAATAAAAAAACAACACTCAATTACTGTCTGCGTAGCCACAACAAACAAGGCAGTATATAATATTCATTGTTGTAAATAAATTAAAAATGAGCCCAATATCCAGTACCGTTTTCAGTATCTGATGTCTTTTACCCCGCAAATCGGGAGGTAGGTCGGGTCCGCATTTCTGTTTGATAAATAAGTTAAAAAATTCCAATATCCATCTTCATTTTCAGCAGGGTTAGACTGATAGGCCGCTGGGTCTGAGGGTCACTTTGGCTCAAAAGCATTCCAATCAACATAGAGAACATTCAAATGAACATAATTATCCAGTCATAATGACGATCTGGGAACATCCATTTGTTTCTGGGTTTCTGATTGGTCCAGTCCATGGACAGAAGACAACGAGACGGTCTGGGTCGTCAAACGTTTACTGTTGGCACCTGAGTATCTAATACTATAGGTTTTCAATGACCGCGTAGGCAAATTTTCAGGCGTGTCCGACTTTTGGGCTGAACGCGAACTGCAAGGCACATAGCTGTGCTATTACCAGCAAGACCGGACTGCTTTGGTTGGAAATATTTATTTCAAATTTTCAGAAACTCACGTTTATATAATGATTATATTTCTACAAAGGTAAATTTCTGTAGAGATCAAAATTTACGAATCTATTTTTAACTTTTTTACCTTCGATGGCGAAGCGTCGTAAAATAATTTTGAGAGACACAAAACCAGGAACAAAAAAATTAGCAAAAAAAAAAAATGTTTTTGTTTCCCACTTTTTACTTCATTTTAAAATAAATGTTTACGTGGATCTCTAAAATTTGTTTTTTGCTCACTTGAATTCCCCCCCCCCCCCCCCAAAAAAAATGTACTCTCCTATGGCGGGCTCTGGAAGGGCCATACCGATAAGGTTCAGAATCTAAAGTAAATATATCATGATAGATAGCGCTGCTTCGGTTTTCGAGTTCTTCCCATTACGGGTCCAGAAGGGGATGGACCAGTATGGTTCAAAATTCAAAGAAGCAAAATATACAACGAAAGACAAAGATAGGTTTGAATTTAGCTTTGTAGCTGCTCCGGTTTTATATAAAAAAAATGGTGCTAGAAAGAAAGTTGTTTGTATACATTTCAAACTAGCCCTGGAGAAAGTAATTAGAGATTCTAATATAAACACTAAAAGAAATATCTATCACAATTATATTCAAATTTTTGCATATGTTGATGACATCGATATTATAGCCAGAATTGTACTAAAGATCTGAAGGAGGTTTTTCTTGCCTTGGAAAATGTTGCTGATAAAATGCATTTGAAAATTAGCTACGACAAAATTAAATACACTCACGGACAATGAAAGTTGCGCACCAAGAAGGAAGCATAGAATGGATCTGAAATTTTATTGATGGAAGGATACAAATGGATGATATACATGATCACAAAAACAGCGCAACAGAAGATGTATAGAGGGAGCTGTGGTACACAGTCCTATCATCTTCAATAGCGCGTCGCATTGCCTCGTGTTGCAATACAAGCAGCAATAAGGTCCGGAATAGTGTCGAACAGACGCCTGATGTTGTCTTGCGGCAGACGAGTCCATACCTGTTGGACGTTACGTTCCAAATCCCGAAGATTGCGGCAACGAGGCAGCTGGCGTTTCGACTGGTCCCATACATGCTCGATAGGGAACAGGTATGGCGAGCAGGCAGGCGAAGGAAATGTCTGAACATGACTCAGGCAGGCCTAGGCGATCCGCGCCGTATGCGGCCGAGCATTATCCTGCTGGAATTGCGCACCTGGAATCCCAGCAACGAATGGGAGCACATGGGGCCGTAAAATCTCATCCACGTACCGCTGGCCAGTCAATGTTCCAGGTACCACTACTACAGCGGATCGGCTGTCGTAGGCTATGGCTCCCCAGCTCATGATGCCTGCAGTGGGGCTAGTGTGACGCTCGATAACGGGGTTGGGATTGTGGCGTTGTGCAGGGGACCTCCACACCCAGACACGCAAAACATCTATCCCAGAAACGAAGCGGCACTCATCGCTAAACACTACACATTGCCAATCTGTGGCGTTCCACGTTGCTCTGGCCCAGCACCACTGCAACAGGAGCCACCGATTCCCGTGTTAACGGCAGCAGGCGTAAGGGACGCTGGGATGGCAGATTCGCTTCCTTCAGGCATCTAGAGACAGGTTACAGACAGGAAATTTTCCTTCAGTGAAAGCTCTTTTGAAAGTCACAAGGAAAACCACTCTACTGACAACCTTTCCTATTATTTGAATCTAGGATTACAATTTCATAATTTTTGGTTCAGAGTTGCCAGATTTGGCGATTTATTGCAACCTGACGATTTTGGGCCAAATTTCAAATGTTCGAGAATCTTCTCGATATAACGAATATTCTACAAGATACGAGTTTCTTCTGGAAATTTCTACAGAGAGTATTACTAAAATAACCGTATTTTGAATTACCAAAAAGTTTCCAGCTGCGAAAACCCTTAGACCTCCCGTACCCCTCAATTTATATGTTTCTAATAGTGTGCAGTACTAACTTTTCCTTAAAAAATAAAATAAAATAAAACTCTGTAATTATGCATCTGTATTGCTGTTATTTATGACTAATTAAATGATTTTTATGATAAATATGAAAACAATTTTGCACAGAATATTCATTACTTGTTAATATAAATAAATATGTTTCTCAAAGTTTGAAAACCGCCTGCGCGAGCGAATACGGCTTTCATTTCATAGTAGAAAACAGAACACGAACTGTAAATGGTCTAAGATTCTAACAGTTTTATTAATATAAGCTGAAACAATGAATAGCTTCCTAAACTATTTTAACGCATTTGAAAATAATTTTAATTCAATTACCCACGGTTGACAAAATTAAAATATGATTAAAGAAATTCCAAAAATTTCAAATTTCTTCACTTTCAAAAATGGCCTTTAAAATAAAAACATTATTCTTTTTTTGGGGGGAGGGGGGAACCTCCAAGTTCTTCCTAAATGAAAGTATTTTCTTATATGCTTTTATTTATTTATTTATTTTTTTAGGGGGAAGGGGAGTGGTAAAAACTGAATTTTGGCCCGAAAGTGTTTAGTTTTAACAAAACTAATATTTTGAGAGACCATTTTACACATTTACGTAGCTGACCCTCAAAGAAACTTAAATTTAATCGAAATTTAAAAATAATAATCATGCTAAAAGTCGTAAACTAACAGACATTGTGACTCTATGTGGAACTTTTGTCTCAAAGCGACTTTTTGAGCTCTAACGTGCACTGTTCTTGAGGTTGAGATATTGCCCGCTTTTAATTAAAAAGGAAGAAAATAAATAAACAGACTAACCCTAGTGCCATTAGTTGGTATTGCTGCTACTATTACTCAGTTAGTTACTGCTCAGAGCTGAAAATATCCTCATAAGATATAAATGTGTCTCTCTCATCTCACTATATCGAAGACAATCTCTTCATAATAATAATAGCAAACTTTTAACTTAGACAGAAGGTAATTTATTTGATTGATTTAATACGTATGTTTTATGTACTTTGAATTCTTTATTTTCTCTTGGATATTATTTGATCCTGCCGATCGGAAAATGTGTTGGACCAATTTTAATTTATAAGCATTTTTTTGTAATAGCTAAAACTAATTTATTTCCGAAAGTAGAGAGAAATTGATAATTTTATAAGAACGAAAAGTTTGCAGATATAAATTTTTTGATTTTGGTGGTGCCATCTATTGCTAGTATTACTAACTGTATTTTCTGATTACTAGAAAAAGCTAGAATCACTTGAAGTTATAAAATCTGTGTAATAAAGCCTTTATTTGTCTAACTAGAGGCGGACTAGTCATGTCATAGATCAGTACAGCGTAATTACAAACTTCCCCTCTCTCTCTCTCTTTTTTTTAAATTGATTTTTAGTAGGAGATCAACTATTGATACCTAAATATATTAGAGGTTTTATTGTCTAACTAGTACTTAGAGAACTTTATTATTATTATTATTATTATAAATTTTTATTAATTATCCTATAACCAAGCGATTTCAAAGGAATAATTTCTATCATTAGGATTAAAATTGACGACAAGAGAGAGAACTCTATTGCCAGGGACACCCATATAAATTGTGGGCCCCGTATAAACATTTATTTACTATAACAATCTCCATATGTGATATTCCCCTCTTTGTGAATTTTTTATATATTTTCTTCCCTCATAAAAAAAATATTGGTTGTCCGGATCCCCATTCGAGTGGTGTCATCCTTCCTATTTTTTTTTTTTTTTTTTTTTTTTTTTCGTTTCAGTAATGCAAATGTTTTTACAAACATAACATTTAGTTCTATATCAAGTTTATTTTTAGAATTAAGAATCAACGGTTTATTTTGGAAAAAAAAAATATTCTCAAAAATATTTCTTTCTTTGAATTGCTAGAAATTATTTATTTATTTATTATTATTACAAAAATCATCACTCCTTTCTTTCTTACTTTTCCTACATACATAGTATAATGTATAGGGAAAGTATAGTGACGGGGTCTAAAGTTCGAATCGGAGTTTTCGATGGAAAAGCATGTTTCAAGCTCCACTGAACGCGAATCGAATGCTTTTGGGGTGATGTATGTGAATGTATGTATGTTAGTATTTGCGCATGTTAGTGTGTGTGTATGGTAATATGTGTGTATGTTAGTGTGTGTGCGTGTGTATGTTAGTGTGTGTGTGTATGTCAGGTATGTTAGTGTGTGTGTATGTATATTAGTGTGTGTGTGTGTATGTTAGAGTGTGTGTCAGTGAGTCTGTGGAACTGATATTTCACTAATGAATGGAGAGATTTAAAGAAAAAATGGGTACGATTATTACAATCAGTGAATATTGGAACACTATTTATTTTAAACGCGATCGAATGCTCAGATTAATTTTTAAAAACATTCTTAAAAAATCAGGATTTTGAATAATGTTAAGGAAATAATCATTTCTTATACAATTCATCATTAGTAAAAGAATGGCACCCGCTATAGAACGCTAACACAAACTGTTCTCGAGATACAGCAAGTTTTAAAATAGATTTATCGAAAAAGTTACATGCCGCTAAAATAAGTAGCAGGTATACGAAATATGTTGACTTTGGTGATAGGCGTTCCGAAAAATGTAAACACTTTGGACGCTTATATACTTAAACCAAATAAATAAAAATGTAAACAATGTTTACTTGTGTAGTTGGATATAGGGTATCATTTACGAATATATAAAAATAATTTCAATATTTTAATATTTTGAACTTAAATAAAAAGCAAAAGTTTTGGTCCGAGCGAATATTGGTCTCTTCACTCTGCTTACTTTCACTTAAAATGTCCTCTAAATTATAAAAGTTGGGTATGAATAGTAAGCGACAAAAATATTCAATAGAAAATCCAGATTTTAGATTATAATTTGTTTTTGCGAAGTTCTTAGGGTTTTCGAGGAGTCGTCTTGTTTTGTTAATTTGAAGAAGACTGATCATTTTCCATTTTCCAAGTTTGCAATTCTAGCTATATATTGTAGCAAAGTACTAGCTATAAACTGCAAGAAGTAATTTGTAACAATTTGAAAACACTCTAAGGATATAAAATTGGATTTCGGATCATAGATTTAGTTATTGAAATATAGTGGTTGTGGTTATAATTACGATATTTTAGTATTTAAAACTATTTTGAAAATGTGTTTCTAATTACGATATTTTAATATTTTAAACTGTTTTGAAAATGTCTGAAGAAGACAAAACACTCAAGAAAGATGTTATGCACGCAAAACTATTTTGAATCCATTGAACTGGAGTCGCTACAGATTTTTTATTTATTTATTTATTTTTTGTTTAATATTAAGATTTTGATACAGGTAGAATTGAACTCTATTGAATCTGAATTTGGGTCTTGATTCACATTTCATAAATTTTAAATTCGGGTCTTGATTCACATTTCATAAATTTTAAATTCGGGTCTTGATTCACATTTCATAAATTTTAAATTCGGGTCTTGATTCACATTTCATAAATTTTAAATTCGGGTCTTGATTCACATTTCATAAATTTTAAATTCGGGTCTTGATTCACATTTCATAAATTTTAAATTCGGGTCTTGATTCACATTTCATAAATTTTAAATTCGGGTCTTGATTCACATTTCATAAATTTTAAATTCGGGTCTTGATTCACATTTCATAAATTTTAAATTCGGGTCTTGATTCACATTTAATAAATTTTAAATTCGGGTCTTGATTCACATTTCATAAATTTTAAATTCGGGTCTTGATTCATATTTCATAAATTTTAAATTCGGGTCTTGATTCACATTTCATAAATTTTAAATTCGGGTCTTGATTCACATTTCATAAATTTTAAATTCGGGTCTTGATTCACATTTCATAAATTTTAAATTCGGGTCTTGATTCACATTTCATAAATTTTAAATTCGGGTCTTGATTCACATTTCATAAATTTTAAATTCGGGTCTTGATTCACATTTCATAAATTTTAAATTCGGGTCTTGATTCACATTTCATAAATTTTAAATTCGGGTCTTGATTCACATTTCATAAATTTTAAATTCGGGTCTTGATTCACATTTCATAAATTTTAAATTCGGGTCTTGATTCACATTTCATAAATTTTAAATTCGGGTCTTGATTCACATTTCATAAATTTTAAATTCGGGTCTTGATTCACATTTCATAAATTTTAAATTCGGGTCTTGATTCACATTTCATAAATTTTAAATTCGGGTCTTGATTCACATTTCATAAATTTTAAATTCGGGTCTTGATTCACATTTCATAAATTTTAAATTCGGGTCTTGATTTACATTTCATAAATTTTAAATTCGGGTCTTGATTCACATTTCATAAATTTTAAATTCGGGTCTTGATTCACATTTCATAAATTTTAAATTCGGGTCTTGATTCACATTTCATAAATTTTAAATTCGGGTCTTGATTCACATTTCATAAATTTTAAATTCGGGTCTTGATTCACATTTCATAAATTTTAAATTCGGGTCTTGATTCACATTTCATAAATTTTAAATTCGGGTCTTGATTCACATTTCATAAATTTTAAATTCGGGTCTTGATTCACATTTCATAAATTTTAAATTCGGGTCTTGATTCACATTTCATAAATTTTAAATTCGGGTCTTGATTCACATTTCATAAATTTTAAATTCGGGTCTTGATTCACATTTCATAAATTTTAAATTCGGGTCTTGATTCACATTTCATAAATTTTAAATTCGGGTCTTGATTCATATTTCATAAATTTTGCTTACGGGTGGGACAGCGTCAGTCCCAAACAAAGAACCTCTCAAAAAGACAGGTATTTGATATACCCTATCCCAAACAGTTCGACCCTCTTTGCAGGCATTGGCGTCAATGTCTGCAAAGGGGGAGAGAACTGTTTGGGATAGGGTATGTCAAATACCTGTCTTTTTGAGATGTTCTTCGTTTGGGACAGACGCTGTCCCAACCGTAAGCAAAAGGTTAAACTAGACAACTTAGCACAAAATCACGACCACAGTTCTACGAACACACTTAAACTCAAAATAGTTCTTTGATTGCCACCACACGTACGCTTCATTGACTATGAACTCTGAATGGGTGTTCATTGAACTAAACGTCGGTGAAACTTGTGTATAATCTTGGTCATGAGAGTGGAAATGGCGACCTACATCTATAAATTCTGTTCCGAACATAATCTTGAGTACCAAACAGAGACATAATGATTTAAGAGGTCGTGATTTAGGAGTTGGACAGTTTCAGGTGGCAACGGCTGAGGGTCACTGTCTACTACGTGGTGATGCAATTGAGAAAAACGTTATGTAAGAGGGCTGTTAAAATAAAGCTACAGAATTTGGCACAGAAAGGGAAACTTTATTGCAGTGATGATTGTGAAAGAATTTTTATTAAGAACAACATTTTCCTTCTTTTTACAAAAATTCCCCTTAAAATTGGTGATACAGGAGAAAATGCGCTGCTACAAAGAGAATATATCCATTCTGGTCAAATTTATTTTCCTCAAGTTACCCAGATCTTATTTAGTTTGAATGAAAACAGATAAAAACATATATTAATAAAAAATCTGATGTGGGCAACACATGACTTTCCTTACATAATGCAATGAATTTACTACTTTTACAGTAAGAAAATAGGCATTTTTTAAAGTAGATACTTATATTCTTTCTAAGATATTGAATTTTCGACAATTAGTCGTCATTTTCATAGATTTAGTGTCATTTCTATCCAGATGGATAGAAATTCGTTAATTTGGCAAATTTCAAAAAGTCACCAAGTTGGCGACATTTTACCAAATTCGTTGCCAAAATACCACCACGCGTTATGGACGGAGAAATAAGTTATTCTTATAGCAGATAAATGACTATTGGCGTTCAAATACAAAAGTATTACTCAAAGTATCTTTTCTCATGAATGGAACGAGCTAGATCCACGAGAATGATGTCATCCAATTTATCGCATGATATTACATATGAAAAGCGAACATGTTTCTCAACAGTTAATATTTTTTATAATTTATGGGATTTTTTGATAAATTTATTTGAAAAATGTTAAATATCTCGAGAACGGTTCATGTTAGTGTTCTAAAGTTTATGTCAATCGTTTTCTAAGAAAAAATTACATAAGAAATGCTTATTTGCGTAACTTTATTAAAGGTTTTGCTTTTTTGATGATTTTTTCAAAATTTCACTGGAAAATTCAGGGGGATTCTGAATATTCGATGACGTTTAAAAGCAAAACGCTTACAGTATTCACGGATTGTGATTTTTGTACCAAATTTCATTCGAATCGCTCCATTCGTTCGTGAAATATCGTCTCCACAGACTCACTGACACACACACACATGCTTTCACACACACACAGACATCACTTCAATAATGTTTGATTCGTGATCAGGGATGCTTGAAACGTGCTCTTCCATCGAAAACTCAAATGCGAATTTTCGACCCCGTCACAATACTTTCTTTATACATTATGTATATAAGGAAAGTAAAAATGGAGATACATTTACTTTTATTATCATTTTTGCACGTTTTATCATATTCCAAATAACCTTTTCGTGATTTCTTATACGGCTATTACTATCAGACTCAACTGAAACGCCGCAAATATCGTTTGGTTGAAAACCTTTTTCTCGTTGTAGATATCATTTTGGAGGCCAAAAATTATTAAGTGCAATATAGAGTCCATAGATGACGCTTGTATTTCAATAGTGAATAGAGTCCCATATAGTATATTACTTTCCTTATATACATAATGTATAAGGAAAGTATTGTGACGGGGTCGAAAATTCGAAATCGAGTTTTCGACGGGAGAGCACGTTTCAAGCATCCCTGATCACGAATCAAACATTTTTGAAGTGATGTCTGTGTGTGTGTGTGTGTGTGTGTGTGTGTGAAAGTATGTGTGTGTGTGTCAGTGAGTCTGTGTAGACGATAACTGACGAACGAATGGACCGATTCGAACCAAATTTGGTACAAAAATCACAATCTGTAAACACTGGAAGCCTATTGTTTTTATACGTAATCGAATGTTCAGAATCCCCCTAAATTTTCGAATAAAATTTTAAAAAAATCGTCAAAAAATCAAAACCACTAATAAAGTTACGCAAATAGATGTTTCTTATGTAATTTTTCATTAGAAAACGATTGACATAAATTTTAGAACGCTAACATGAACCGTTCTTGAGATATTGCACATTTTTGAAAAAAATTATTAAAAAGTCATATAAAGTGAAAAAAAAATATTTCCTATTGAGAAACATGTTCACTTTTCATATGTAATACCATGCGATAAATTGGGTGACATCATTCTCGTGGATCTAGTTCGTTCCATTCATGAAAAAAGATACTTTGAGTAATACGTTTGTATTGGAACGCCAATAGTCATTTGTCTGCTGTAAGAATAACTTATTTCTTCTTCCATAACGCTTGGCGAGATTTTGGCGGCGAATTTGGCGGAATGTCGCCAACTTGGCGACTTTTCGAAATGTTGCCAAATTAACGAAAATCTCGCCAAATGGAGGAAAATGACACTAAATCAATGAAAATGACGACTAATTGTCGAAAATTCAATATCTTGGAAAGAATATAAGTATCTACTATAAGAAAAAGCTATTTTTTTTACTGTAAAAGTAGTAAATTCATTACATTATATAAGGAAAGTCATGTGTTGCCCACATCAGATTTTTTTTATTGTTGAGGCTCAACCGACTGGAACTAATGATTTTCAATATCGAGGATCACTCAGCATTTGACTGGAACTAATAATTTTCAATATCGAGGCTTACCCGACATCTGACTGGAACTAATAGTTTTCAATATCGATGATTACCTGACATCTGACTGAAAATAATAATCTCCAATGTCCGGTCTTTCCCGATACAGAACTGCAAAGCTGTGCTGGATGTTTGATTTCTAGCATAGGAAACTCCCCGTAAAGTCTGGTCCTGTAACCATAAGCTTGATCACTGCTGTCTCGTGTAGTGAGTTCAAATACTTTAAATTTGAAACTAACTACGTTGTATTACTGACTTTGTCAGTCACCACAGATTTTTCCAAAATTGCAGCACGTAGCTAGTTATTTTGTTTCCAGTGAAATAATCGGCTGTTCCGTATCGAAGAGCACGAAACCGGCCTACAGATGCTGGTCACCGCATTGGGAGTGTGATTTCAAATTTTGAGCCCGTTCTATAAAGACCGGCTCTAAAGTTTTAGTTCTTCCCAAAAGTGTTCGAAATGAGTTCAAGAGTTCTTAAAACTTGCGATTACCCGTCAAAAAATCAAATATGAAAATTCTCTAGAAAATAATATTTTTCTTTATACAATAGTGTCAGAAAGTAATTTATTTCCACTAAAGATAAAGAGAGAGAGAGGGAATTTCAGTTTTTCGCGACAAGAACCAACCGCTCGTTCCAATTCCCTGATTTATATCAACCAATGATCCGTTCGTACTAATCCACCGTTAATGCACTTCGTACATTCCAAGATGTCAGCAATTCGGGGTTTGCTACGTGAGATAATGCTTATGTAACAGCATCTTGACCAACATGTGGCAGATTTACTGTAAAGTTATTGAAGCCTTCATTTCTGGTCTCGATCATGAAAAGAGCAAGCACTTCTCTTATAGAGATCGAAATTTCTTATGTGGACTTTCTTATGTGGAATCAATGGGTGGATAAGATGTACTGTTCAGGATGTTTAAAGACCAACAATGAAATGCATATTTTATTTGTTTTATATAACTTAGTACATATATCAAATGTATATTCGTTAACAACAAAAATCCATCATGCATAAAGCATTGATTATGAAACACTTTCCAACTGAAATGCAATGTTATTTAAACATCTTTGAAATGCGATACATTCAGCGCTGATATTTTTTTAATTACCACAGAACTACAATGATTTATTTTACTAGAAAACTCAAAACTTCAGCGATAAAAATGAACTTTATTCAAATGACGTCATCGAAATATAAGTCGTCTGTCTCTCTGTAAAAGCAGTGAATATTTCATTCATACACTTTTATTCCAGACTCCAGAGTTTAATAATTTTGCGTGAAAAAAATTCAGCAATTCTTATACAACTCATCTTACAATCACTTGTTTACATTCTGCATCCATTAAAATTAGGCTTCGTTGTAGAAATAATCAAAGTTTGACTATCATTTAAACTAAAAAATATTGTAATTGCGTTGGCGCAGAATATAAATGCACAGAAAATACGCAAAAATAAAGCGGTTTTAGGACGAATGCAACACTAAATTTAAATTTAAAGGAACTTTAAAATTCATGATTTTTACTCTGGGAAAAAGAGATGGATGCCATATTGTATTTTGAAGTGGGTCACGTTATCTCTTCATATTATATGGGTATCATTATTATGGGTGTCATATAACTTTTATTTAAGAACTACCAAACCAATTTTGCTGAAAATTCGAAGCAATTTGTGAATTTTAACTTTGCTTAAAAAATGTTTGAAAATGACCCATAGGGTTTAATGTTTGAAATGTCCCATAGGGTTTAATGTATTTCATTTTTTCAACCCGTGTTCAATTCAAAACTAATTGGGTGATATTATTCATTGACACACACACACACACACACACACACACACACACACACACACACACACACACACACACACACACACACACACACACATTTCATGTGTCCCACAGATTTCATGTGTCCCACAGTCTCAACAACATACTAAAATTTCAATTTGATAAAGTCATTTTTACGGCAGTTATCGTGCGAACGGGCAGACAGTTAGAATGAACAAAGTCATAAATACTTTCAATTATGTTGTAAAGTGTTAAGAAGAATGTACATTCATCAATATCTGTCAAAAGTTCTATCATCAGGAACTCAGCCACGATCACTTAGGCAATGTTAGTCAAAGTACACGTTAGTATTCTTTCTCTAGTTCAAATGTACATCGTTTCTAACGGAGAGCATTTTATGTACTGTACATTAGATTCCTGTGCATGTAAGTGTTATTGTTAAAGCTTTACAACATAGTTTAAAAATGTTTATGTTTATGACTTTGTTCATTCTGTCTGTCCGTCTGTTTGCACCGTAACTGCCGTAAAAATGACTTTATCAAAATGAAATTTTAGTATTCTGTTCAGCCGGTCTGTGGGACATATGGGAATGTGTGTGTAAATGAATAATATCACCCAATTAGTTTTGAATTGAACCCGGGTTGAAAAAATGAAATACATTGAACCCTATAGGACCTAATTTTTCAAAGATTTTTTAAGCGAATTTAAAATTCACAAACTGCTTTGAAAGTTTTAGGAAATATTCAAATTATCCTATAAAATATATAAAAAAATTTCAGCAAAATATATTCGGTAAATTTTTTAAATAAAAATAAAAATTATAATTACAACCACATTATATGAAGAGATCACGGACCCACTTCAAAATGAAATATGGCATCCATCTTGTCTCAAAATCGTGATTTTAAAGTTCTTTTTAATTTATATTTAGTGTTGTATCCGTCCTAAAACCGCTTTATTTTTGCTTAATTTCTGCGCATCTTTATTCTGAAACAACGCATTTACAATATATTTGAGTTTAAATGATCATCAAATTTTGATTATTTCTACAACGAAGCCTAATTTTAATGTATGCAGAATGTACACATATCAAGCTATAAGATGAGTTGTATAAAAATTGCTGAATTTTTTTAACGCAAAATTATTTAGCTCTGGAGTCTGGAATGACGCTGATATGAATGAAATATTCATTGATTTTACACAGAGAAGAAGACGACCACCTGGGAACACCGCGTGCTGTTGGCACATTTCGGGCGCGGTAGCCCGGTGGTTTGCGCGCTGGATTTGCACGCTGCCACAACTGCCGCCGTGTTCATGCGGAGTACGATCACGTTAAACATGTGGGTCCGTAAGTCCTTCCGAGAGGTTGGTGGTAGGGGAAGGAGGGTACGGTCCTTGTGGATGCCTCCCCCACTGGGTTCCGGTCTAAATTGGGTGGCATTTTCCCGGCTGTCCAAACGGTTACCTTACACCTTTCTGGTAGGTCGGACGGTCTGGGTCTCAACAACAACAAAGAACACGATTTTATAACATTAACTGTTTGAATGAAGTTATTACAGTTGTAGTATTGCGATGAATGAAAGGAATGGAATAAATGTGTATGAATGAAATATTTATTGCTTTTACATAGAGAGCCAGGCGATTTATATTTCGATGAGGTCATTTGAATAAAGTTTTAGATGAAGTTTTATGTTTTCAAATATAATGAATTATTGTAGTATTGTGATAATTTTTAATATATTACCGCTGAATATATCGAATTTTAGAGATGTTTAAATAAAATTGCATTGCAATTTTAAAGTGTTTCATAAACAATACTTTAAGCATGATTGATCTTTCTTGTTTTAGATATTATTGACTTTAGATGTTAATAGCTGTTTTGTTACTGTCATTTGCAAATAACCATGTTGTGCGAAATAAAAGCTTTCTGTAACAGTTTTAACAATTTTATTGTCGATTCTTACTCATTAGGTAGTGTTCTGCAGCTTTCTAATTGGTTTTCATCGTCTATTTTGTTTTGTTGCCGAGTTCAGTATTCCAACATTTTAAATTCTCCGATAGGAGCGTTATAATCCCTTTTACTTGATCGGACATGGCCACTATATTATAGATAGACCTAATGTATACACTCATGGACTTTTTTTTACAAATTTATTGGAGTACTTAAGAACTTTCCTCAGAAACTTGTATACTACTATAGTGAAATTGATATATACAACGACCACTTGGGTGACTTCAAAAAAGTGTTTTATTTAAACAAATGGTCAGCAAAGAATTCTCTTGCTACAATGAGAACTTTACAAGAAAATATTTTTTCTCCATTGCTTGCACATCTCGGTTTAGTTTGGATTGGATGATTTTGGCTCTCTGCTGTTTTTTTACTTTCCTTACATACATAATGTATAAGGAAAGTATTGTGACGGGGTCTAAAATTCGAATTCGAGTTTTCGACGGGAAAGCACTTTTCAAGCATTCCAGATGACGAATCAAACATTTTTGAGGTGATGTCTGTGTGTGTGTGTGTATGAAAGTATGTGTGTGTGTGTGAAAGTATGTGTGTGTGCGAAAGTATGTGTGTGTGTGTGTCAGTGAGTCTGTAGAGACGATATCTCACGAACGAATGGAGCGAAAGTTAGTAAAAATGGATGAAAGTTAGTAAAAAAATCACAATCCGGGAATACTGGAAGTCTATTGTTTTTAAACACAATAGAATATTCAGAACCCCCCTAAATTTTCGAGTGACATTTTGAAAAAAAATCATCAAAAAATCAAAACCTTTAATAAAGTTACGCAAATAGACATTTCTTATATAATTTTTCCTTAGAAAACGATTGACACAAACTGTAGGACGCTAGTATTAACCTTTCTCGAGATATTGCACATTTTTTAAATAAATTTATCAAAAAATCAAGTAAAATAAAAAAAATATTAACTCTTAAGAAACATGTTCACTTTTCATGTGTAATATCATGCGATAAATTGGGTGATATCATTCTCGTGGATCTAACTCGTTTCATTCACGAGAAAAGATACTTTGAGTAATACTTTTGCATTTGAACGCCAATAGTCATTTATCTGCTGTAAGAATAACTTATTTCTCCGCCCATAACGCGTGGCGATATTTTGGCGACGAATTGGGTGAAATGTCGCCATCTTGTTGACTTTTTGAAATTTGCCAAATTAACGAAAATCTCGCCAAATGGATAAAAATGGCTCTGCATCAATGAAAATGACGACTAATTGAAGAAAATTCAATGACTTGGAAAGAATATAAGTGTCCAATACAAGAATAACATTTTTTTAACTGTAAAAGTAGTAAATTCATTGCATTATATAAGGAAAGTCATGTGCTGCCCACATCAGATTTTTTTAATGAAAATCATGACTACTTTAGCAGGAATCTAAAATTTAACCCATGGTTTGGAATTATAAATAAGGAGATAAAGCTTTTATGGATGAAAAGCTTAATATCATAATGCTTTGAGAATTATATTTAGGTGTAGTCAATGGCGTTGCAGTAGATGGTAGATATTCTACTACGGGTGTCGTCAAAGGGGATAGGATATTTTGGGGCCGCATCTCCCCTCCCCCTCCCCCCAGGAACCCATCGAACCCGTTGTATTTCGAAGAAATGGTATATGGAGAAATCAAAAACGAATCCTGCCTCTGTGTAGGCATCGAAACCAGGAATGAACGAAACACTTATACGGAGAATAATAAATACCAGTTATACTTAATCAGTATCTAAATGCTCATCCAAGCCACAATATTGATGGAGAAAATTTATGAGAGTATGCAAATAATGGTAGTAACGCAGTGCCTATCTGTGAGATAAAAGGCAGCACGAGCAGAACGGGAGAAGGGAATTGACAACAATTTGTAGCGGAAATACAAAAACTATATCATATCGAAAAAAAAATCGTCCTTCTATCGGTTCTGTCAGGCCAGTCCGGTGATTGTTTTAGAAGGTGCTATGGCCTCTTTTCCTATATGCTACAAAACAATAACACAAAAAGTCCACAAAAAGTTTGAGTATATTTTGTACTTGCTCCTTTAATAACCCCAGAAAATTTTGATAGTGATACATAAATGCAATTCTTAGCGGAACGGAGGCCGACCAAAAATATTTGTTATTTTTATTTATAGAACAAACATTTCCTGTAATTCGTATCTTACCCAAGAATAAGTTTGAAAAAACGACTAATTTTAATTACCACCAAGGACGCATTAAAAATAAGTATTTAAAAAATTAGTGTGACAAGAACTACAAATTTAATATATTTTTCACGGAAAAGTCATGCTTGGTTTCGTTTAAAATTCTAATCGACGAAGAATCAACATGGAACGTGCGCAAGCAAGGTTATTGTCAGTGAAGCAAAGGTTAAAGAAAATCGTCTGCAGCGATGCATAGCGATGCCTTTTGTTAAGATGCTGTGAAATTTCATTCTAGGCATTCTTTAGCACATGATGATGCTCGTTATTTTATCGGGAAAGAAAAATGTAATCAAAACAAAACGTGAATATTAGTCACAAAGATTATTGTTTATAATCTCAAAAACCAATTTTGTGTGCAAAGATTGCAGAGTTCGTAGGCTGTGCTTAAAATAATCTCTACAATGCATGGGCGACCATAGGAGAGGACCATGGGCGTTTAAGGTCAAAGAGGCGATCAACAAACTAGTCCGTGTTGTACTTCATATCCTTGAGTTTGAACACCCCCCACCCCCCTGGGACGCGGTAGCCCATTGGTTAGCGCGCTGGAGTTGCACTCGGTAGGCCCGGGTTCGATTCCAGCCGCTGCCAAAACTGCCGCCGTGTTCACGCGGAGTACGATCACGTTAAACATGTGGGTCCGTAAGTCCTTCCGAGAAGTTGGTGGTAGGGGAAGGAGGGTACGGTGCCTGTGGATGCCTCCCCCACTGGGTTCCGGTCTAAATTGGGTGGCACTTCCCGGCCGTCCAAACAGTTACCTTACACCTTTCAGGTAGGTCGGACGGTTTGGGTAACAACAACAACAACCCTCCACCCCCTAGGGTTGGTCGTGTGGTCTGGGTCTTCAACCCCCCACCCTCCAACGGTCCTACCGTGCTGAAAACACCGATTCTCGTCAGATCACTGAAGTCAAGCAGCATCGGGCGCGGTTAGTAGTTGGGTGGGTGACCACCTGGGAACACCGCGTGCTGTTGGCACATTTCGGGTGCGGTAGCCCGGTGGTTTGCGTGCTAGATTTGCACGCTGCCACAACTGCCGCCGTGTTCATGCGGAGTACGATCACGTTAAACATGTGGGTCCGTAAGTCCTTCCGAGAGGTTGGTGGTAGGGGAAGGAGGGTACGGTCCCTGTGGATGCCCCCCCACTGGGTTCTGGTCTAAATTGGGTGGCACTTCCCGGCCGTCCAAACAGTTACTTTACACCTTTCTGGTAATTTTCATCTTACAAAACCCTCCCCTGCCAATTGCGCAGCCTGGTTCTCGAGAGTCAGTTCAAATAAATCTTCTATAGATAAAATTAAAAACTGTGTTCTCATTGCTAGAGACATCTCTAATCAAATTTCCTGATCAGCTTGTGAGCCTCTCCCTTTTCGCCCTTTTGGTCGGTGGTCCCCTGTTGTCCTTTTCCCTGGAGGTGTTACCCTCTCTTTGTTTGGTTGCCTTGTTTTGTCTGTGTTTTGTTTTTGTCTTTGTTTTGTCTGTGTTTTGCTGTGTTTTGATTGTGCCCCGTTTGTTGCTGTTTGTCTTGGTTTAGTTTTTGTTTTTGTCTTCGTTGTTGTTTTTGTTGTATTATTTCTCATTGTGCACCAGTTGAAGTAACAATTGTTCAAGAATTATTGTAATCCGTTTTAATGTGTCTTTCACTGTTTAAACTTTATATTGTTTCAAAATGTGAAACATATTATGTAAACTCTCCTGTAAATTTTTGATTCTCAAAATAAACGTTGCTGGACCGTCGGACGAAAGCCATGGAAGTTGGGAGTTGGTTTCGGCCTTCCCGGCCGTCCAAATGGATGCTCAAGTCCTTGTTGACGAGCCGGACGGCCTGGGTTTTCAACACCTTTCTGGTAGGTCGGACTGTCTGGGTAACAACAACAACAACCCTCCACCCCCTAGGGTTGGTCGTGTGGCCTGGGTCTTCAACCCCCCACCCTCCAACGGTCCTACCGTGCTGAAAACACCGATTCTCGTTAAATCACCGAAGTCAAGCAGTATCGGGCGAGGTTAGTACTTGGGTGGGTGACCACCTGGGAACACCGCGTGCTGTTGGCACATTTCGGGCGCAGTAGCTTGATGGCTTGCGCGTTGGATTTGCACGCTGCCACAACTGCCTCCGTGTTCATGTGGAGTACGATCACGTTAAACATGTGGGTCCGTAAGTCCTTCCGAGTGGTTGGTGGTAGGAGAAGGAGGGTACGGTCCCTGTAGATGCCTCACCCACTGGGTTCCGATCTAAATTGGGTGGCACTTCCCGGCCGTCCAAACGGTTACCTTATACCTTTCTGGTAGGTCGGACGGTCTGGGTCTCAACAACAATCCCCCACACCCGGCCACCCAAACTGCTGCTTGTGCCCTAGGGGGAGTAGGGTGGTCTGGGTTTTCTGCCCCCTACCCCCACCCGTGGAAATATTTTTATTGGCGCCGATTCTATGAAGCTTGACCCGAATACAGCCGACGGGATTTCTGGAGATTTCCCGGTGGGCCAGATCTGCTGGATATAATTTTTTTTATTTCGATGAGTCGAAATTCAAAGGGTTGATCATGTCCTTATTTCCTAGACTGATATCGGACTGGATCTGAAGATGGGGATCACCATGTGCTTGTCTGTGGGAAGTCCTTATCAAACATATTAACATTTAAGTGTAGCTTCAACAATAAAAAACTGTTTAAAGCGACAGAAAATTCATGTCCAGCATTCTAGATGTAGATAAATTAACATTGATATTCTAATTTAAAATCATTGTTAATAGAATAATTTGTTGGGATTTCGTTACAAATACTGACATTTTCGAATTGTCTGAATTGTATGCCGGTATTGCCTATATTGCATATCGGTAAAATTGTGACTTATAGCAGGTTTCAAGCTGTTATTGCAGATATCGGTTATTCCATACTGACGAGAGCATAGTAAGCGTGAAACTGGTCCATGGATGCTGGTATTTGCAGTGAAAGTGTTTCCCACATTTTGGGGAACGTCCTTTATAAGTTTTGTGTTTTATGAACTTTGCCTTTGGCAACTTCGTGTGTCCTCAGCTAAATTGCAAATGACTTTTATGCAGGTCACTTTGAAGGATTGAAATTGTTAGTTTTCATAGAAGCTCGTAAAAATTGTTGTTTATAGCAAGTCTCTTACTGCCATTGCAGATATCAGCTGTAGAGCATGGGCACGATCGTAAATAAACAATCTGCGTAGCAGAATGCGCAGAAACGTAAGGGCAAAAGGACATTATTTTTTCCATAGCGTGTAATGGAAAACGGACGATAATAGGAAATAAAAATCTGATGTGGACAGCACATAACTTTCCCTGAACACTTATATCCACGTTATCTTTATTTTAATTAAATTTATTTCACTTTTAATTCAATTTTCGTTCTCATTTGGTATTTGGAATTATTTTCAAAGGTGGCGTGGGGAAAATACGAGAAAACTAATATATCTCGAGAACGGCTAGTTCTAGTTCAATGGGGTTGGTCTTATTCCTTTCACCGTTAAAAATTACGTATAAAATAAGCATTTAATGGCTATATTTGAGCATACGTAGTTTTTATTTTAGATTTTGATTATTTTTGCGGACCATTTTGCAAAAAAAAAAAAAGCTGGTTATTTTTTTCCGAATAGTGCCGAAATCTAATTAGCACCAGGGTAATCTACAAAAGACCTATCTACTGAATTTTGTGAAATTCGGTCCATTAGTTTTTCAGCTAGAGTGGATACAGGTTTTTGCGGGTCATTTCACAAAAAAAGGCGGGTTTTTTTTTTATCCTGAATCGTACCCAAAACTAATCAGCACCAGATTCGCACACAAGTGATTCACCTACCAAATTTTATGAAATTCGGTCCATTAGTTTTTTAGTTAGATTGGATACAAAATCTGCATAGACAGACAGACAGACAGACACACAGACACACAGACAGACACACAGACAGACACACAGACAGACACACAGATACACATGCACACACACAGACACACAGACAGACACACAGATACACATGCACACACACAGACGTCACGCTAAAAATAGTTTTTTCGTATTCTAGAGGTCTCGAAACGCGTAGATCCGTCGAAAACTCGAGTTGCAATTTTCGGCATGATTCCAATACTTTCCCTAAACATTACCACGTATTGCAGACAAAGTAAAAATCTGATGTAGGCAGCACATGACTTTTCCTGCAGACTTATATTCTCGTTCTCTTTATTTTAATTACATTTAATTCACTTTTAATTCACTTTTCGTTCTCATTTGATAACTGGACTTCTTTTCAAAGGTGGTGTAGAGAAAATACGAAAAAACTAAAATACCTCGAGAACAGCTAGTCCTAGTGTAATGGGGTTGGTCTTATTATTTTCTTCGTTAAAAATTACGTATGAAACAAGCATTTTAAGGATATATTTGAGCATACGTAGTTTTTTATTTTAGATTTTGTCGATTTTTGCAGGCCATTTTGCCAAAAAAGGCAGGTTATTTTTTTCCGAATCATACTAAAATCTAATCAGCACCAGAGTGTCCCACAAGTGACTTCTCAACCAAATTTTGTGGAATTCGGTCCATTAGTTTTTCAGCTAGAGTGGATACAAACTTTTGCTGGCCATTTCTCAAAAAAAGGCTGGTTCTTTTATCCCGAACCGTACCCAAAACTAATCAGCACCAGATTCGCCCACAAGTGACTTATCTACCAAATTTTATGAAATTCGATCAATTACTTTTTTAGTTAGAGTGGATACAAAATCTGCTCAGACAGACAGACACACAGACAGACAGACAGACACACAGACACACAGACAGGCACACAGACACACACACAGACGTCACGCTAAAAATAGTTTTTTCGTAATCTAGAGGTCTCGAAACGTGTAGATCCGTCGAAAACTCGAGTTGCGATTTTCGGCATGATTCTAATACTTTCCCTATACTACAGTGTCTAGAAGAAGGTTCCTTCGAGGCTAGGCACTGTACCTATACATTACCATGCATTGCAGGGAAAGTAAAAATTGAAATTAAACCCATTAGACATCGAAATTTTTCATGTGATGAAAATAAGTTATTTAGAATACTTGAATAACAATATAAATTTAAAGATTTCAACAAAAAAAACCAAAAAAAAAGAATCTCGTGCATATATTTTAATGAATGCGAATATTTTATTTTTCGGTTAAATAAAAATATCCATCAAAGAAGAATTAGATATATCCTACTAAAATTAGAAGTTAAACGATTGTAAGTTTCTAAAGTAACCAATTTTAATACAGAAATAATGAAAATTTTCATACTGTCAAGCAAAAGAGTATTTTGTTTTGGAAACGCGGGCAAAATTGTCCGCATGACATCACGTGCCCAGGCTCTATTCTATGCTGACGAACGCATAATAAGTGCAAAACCAGTCGATGGATATTGGTATCTGCAATGGGAGTATCTTTCGAATTATGGGAGCATCTCTTATAGGCAGGTTTTGTACGCTGGTTTTGTACGACTATTTTCTTCGCTGAACACCATCGAAATAAAACTTATTAAAAGAAGTTGCATCATAATTTTTTAGAAATGTAATTTTTCTATCTTTGAAGGGTTAAATCTATCTAATAAGTAATCTATCTCTAGTTAAATCTATCTAAGGGTTATATCTATCTGATTAAAATAAGGCTCAATATGATTAAAAATACTTTCCTTATTTTGCTTTATTTTATAACTCTTATGCTGAATTAATTGAATAATATTTGAAATTTGATATTTTCAGAATTTACAGTGCTGTTTTAACCATGGTTATCGCAATTAGTAAATGCTAGCCGAATACCCGTTGAAAATCAACGGTGTTGCAATAAGCAACCCCCGAAAAATGTAAATTTTTAATTAATTCGCGTTTCACATATATTCGGCAAATCGAATATTTTGGTGTGCAGAATTCCCCTAAAGAAGAAAATATTGGAAAACTTAAATTGCACACTTTTTCTTTTCAAACTGTCTACCCGTACATCAAATTAAAGTCTCTATCTCATCCCGAAGCATATTATTTTATCATTTCACCTTTCGAACATTTTTCTGTGGAGCACATCCATAAATGAACATTTTTGAAAAACTCTTGAACCTTCTTAGGCTTGTTATCAGATGATTGGCCAACATACCAAATATTAAGCCTCTATCACATTTAAATGGAAGCGTGTCTCATTTATTCGGAAAATAGAACATTTTGGTGTGCAGCACCCCTAAAATAGCAAATATTGGAAATCTGAAATTGTACACTTTCTTTCTTTCAAACTATTTATCCGTATACCAAACTTGAACTCTCTTATCACGAAGCATGCTTTTCCTTTCATTTCACCTTTCAAAGTTTTTCTGTGTAGCACCCCCTTAAATGAAAATTGTTGAAAAACTGGGCTGTACCTACAAAATTACTTTTAAAATGCAACAAAATTTTAAATGATTGTTTTTAATAGCAGCGTTTCCAGCAGTCCGGTTATTTTTATACATCTCCTTCTCGACCCATTAAAATTTGCAGCGCCTTTACTAGCCGATAGGTATCATGAAATAAATTAAAAAACCCATACAGTTTATATATATTATAATAAAGTACTACAAAAATGTAAAGAAATCAAAGTAAAACCAAATAATTTGTTAATGAGAAGTGCGAGGCTGTTTCTTGTTAACTTGAAACTTCAGGTTTGGAGATGAAGATGATAACTTTATTCTTAGATCAAGTTCGACCGCCAATCCGTTTCCTTGTTTATTTCTTCGAAAACCCAGTGTTGAAAATCCCGCTTCACACTTTTATAGATCGTTTCAAAAGGCATTATAATTTTTATCACCTTTTCTGCTATACCTGGGTACTTCTGAAGACAAGGCAGCCGAAAATCTTTCAGTAATATTCTGTCAAAGATGTGCGAGATAAACTGCGTGGACGCGGACGAAACCCGTCGTTTGTCACAATTAATTGAATTAACTATTCAGTAATTCCGATTCAACGTTATTTACTCGTATTTTAAAGTTTGGTGAAAAAATGGAAACCCAAAAACGAAACACTTAGATTTCCGAGAGTTATTTTAGGCGACCCGGTATGGTGGGTCGCGACCCACCATCAGAAAAACGTTGGCATAGATATTAAATTTCAGATTTATCTCATTATTTGGGAATCTCATTACAGTATCTTGTCTATAGAGATTTATTTATACAAAATATTACACGTACACATATCTAAAAAAATCTGATGTGGGCAGCACATGACTTTCCTTATATAATGCAATGCATTTACTACTTTCACAGATAAAAAATGGTAACCTTATAGTAGATACTTATATTATTTCCAAAATATTGAATTTTCTTCAATTAGTCGTCATTTTCATTGATTTAGTGTCATTTTTATCCATTTGGCGAGATTTTCGTTAATTTGGCAACATTTAAAATGTCGCCAAGTTGGTGACATTCCGCTTAATTCGTCACCAAAATCTCGCCAAGCGTTATGGACGAAGAAATAAGTTATTCTTACAGCAGACTATTAGCGTTCAAATACAAAAGTATCACTCAAAGTTTTTTTTCTCGTGAATGGAACGAGTTAAATCCACGAGAATGATATCGCCCAATTTATCGCATGATGTTACATATGAAAAGTGAACATGTTTTTTAACAGTTAATATATATTTTTTAATTTATGGAATTTTTTGAAAAATTTATTTGAAAAATGTGCAATATCTCGAGAACGGTTCATGCTAGCTCTCTAAAGTTTATGTCAATCGTTTTCTAAGGAAAAATCACATAAGAAATGTCTATTTGAGTAACTTTATTAAAGGTTTTGATTTTTGATTATTTTTTTCTAAATTTCACTTGAATTTCACACAAATTTTTTGAGCCACTTACAATACTTCCCTTTACAGATGCATTTCTCTGGAAAAGTAAAAAACAACAACAACAAAAAAATACGTATTATTACTCGAATTTTATGAATTATTTTCTAAATATTATCGTCAAATGAGGAAGCGAACGTTTTTCCAAATGGTAATGCATGATGAAAGCATGGTGTCGAAAATCCACAGATCTACACTCTTCAGATATTGAAAAATACAAAAAAAAACCTATTTTCAGCGTGTCGTCTCTCTCTATCATTCTCTCTCTCTCTCTCTGTGTGTGTGTGAGTGTGTGTGTGCTTGTGCTATGTATGTATCCACTCTTAGTCAATTGTCCGACGAAATTCACAAAATTTGGTAATCAAGTTTCTTGTTATTAACCCTGTTAATTAGATTATGGTGGAATTTAAAAAAGCAGAACCACATACCATTTTCGCCAAATGATGTTCCAAAATCGTCATAATCTAAAATAAAACATGATATATACTTAAATGTATCAATTAAATGCTCGTTATATACGTAAGTTTCAACAACAAAATGAATAAAACCAATCCCATTACTCTATGGCCGATTATTTTTGAGACATTTAAGGTTTTAGCATCTTTGCAATGCCACCTTTGAAAATATGTGCAGTCCCCAAATGTAAACAAACATTTAAGTAAAACCACAAAGTTAGTTCAATTTTAAATAATTATACCTGACCCATTTTATTCAATGAAATTCAATTTAATGACATGGAAGAAAAACAAAAATACTTTAAGTTTCCAGAAAAAGTAATGGTCCGGCTTCGTCAGATTTTTTATTTTAAGTAGGATTGTTGCACAAAAATTTGAAATTTAGCTTAAAATTTGATCCTTTTCCATTTAATTTTAAATCTATATATTCATAAAAATCACTTTCTGAAAGTCTGCATTTCTATTTTGAACCAAAGTGCTCTTTTGAAGTGATTTTATAATGTGTTATTAACTCTGTTATTAATACTCTATCTTAGTAAAATAAGAACTTTTTTACACTATACTCAGAATAAACGTTTCACATTTATTATTTTATTGCAAATGTTAAGGCTTTCTACAATTTATAAAAATCTGATGTGGACAGCACATGACTTTCCTTATATAATGCAATGAATTTACTACTTTAACAGTAAAAAGAAATAGGTTATTTTTATAGTAGTTATTTATATTCTTTCCAAGATATTGAATTTTCGTCAATGAGTCAACATTTTCCATGTCGTCATCATTAATGAGTCGTCATTGATTTAGCGTCATTTTTATCAATTTGTCGAGTTTTTCGTTAATTGAATAACATTTAAAAAAATCGCCAAGTTGGCGACATTCCACCAAATTCATCGCCAAAATCTCGCCAAGCGTTATGGACGAAGAAATATGTTATTCTTACAGCAGATAAATGACTATTAGCGTTCAAATAAAAAAGTATTACTCAAAGTATCTTTTTTCGTGAATGGAACGAGCTAGATCTACGAGAATGATGTCACCAAATTTATCGCATGGTATTACATATGAAAAGTGAATATGTTTCTTAATAGGAAACATATATATTTTTTTATTTTATATGACTTTTTGATAATTTTTTTGAAAAATGTACAATATCTCGAAAACGGTTCATGTTAGCGATCTAAAATTTATGTCAATCATTTTCTAAAGAAAAATTACATAAGAAATGTCTATTTGCGTAACTTTATTAAAGGTTTTGATTTTTTGACGATTTTTCGAAATTTCACTCGAAAATTTAAGGAGGTTCTGAACATTCGATTACGTATAAAAACAATGTGCTTCCAGTGTTTAGAGATTGTGATTATTGTACCAAATTTCGTTCGAATCGGTCCATTTGTTCGTCAGTTATCGTCTCCACAGACTCACTGACACACACACACACACACACACATACTTTCGCACACAGAGCCACACATACTTTCACACACACACACATATTTAGTGGAAAGTAATAATCATACATATTTTGGTATATGTATAATATTCAGAACATGTACTATAAAAATATGTGAGGTTCTTGCTTTCTGTACAATATTGTAATGTATAGAGAAAGTTTTGGAATCGTGTCGAAAATCGCAACTCGGGTTTTCGACCGATCTATATAACTTTGAGACCCCTAGAATACGAAAAACTTGTTTTAGCGTGACGGCTGTCTCTCTCTCTTTTTTTATCTCTCTCCCCCTCTCTCTTCGTGTGTGTATCTGTCCACACTAGCTTAATATATAATTCACCAAATTCCATAAAATTTTAGATGTAAGTCATTTGTGAGATGCTTTAAAGCTGAATAGATTTGGAAAAAAAAGAACCTGCCGAATTTTGCCACATGGCTCGCAAAATCCTCAAAATCTAAAACAAAAGACTACGTATCAATTAAATGTTTGTTTCTATAAGTATTTTTCGTTGATAATAAGAGTAAGGTCAATCCTTTTACTCTAGGTCTGGCCGTTCTAGAGATATCTTCGTTTTGATACACCGCCTTTCGAAATTCGCCCAATTACCAAATGGAAACAAAAATTCAAATAAAAGTGCACATTTAGTGTAATTTCAAATAATTATGCGGATTAATTTTTGTAATTAAACTCAATTAAATAATTATTATAGATATAAAGAGAAAATAAATTTTAGTCTGTAAGGAAAGTCATGTGCAGCCCACATCTGATGTATTTATAAATAGTAATATTATAATTTTGAGAAACATTAATATATCTGAAAGATGCGCATTTTTCGAGAAATTTTTTATGTCATAAATATAAATTTATTGTAAATTTTATTAGAGAATAATAATTAAACTAATAATGCATATTTTCATTACCCAAGATATAATGATACATAAAACATAAAAAATAAATTTGTATCATAATTAATTTTTGAAGTTTTAGTATGATTTTCAAAACATGGCATTTTAAAGGAAAATTTTTTAATTTTATAAAATTTCACAAATTTAGAAAACATATGTGTTTTATATATGTCATTTTTCTCTATAATGTTTCTCATATGTCTTTATTTTTATATAATGTTTCTCACAAGAAGGTAACTTGCAGATAAGAAGACTATATTTTCATATGTATATTGGTATTAAAAATGTAGTAGTTTTGTGTGACAATCCCTTTTAAATACAAAATAACCAAGCACTCATTTTCATAAATGAGTTGGAATTTTAAATATTTTCTATTTAAAAACAGCAGTAAAAATTTCAGTAAATCCTTATTCCAAAGCGATTACTTTGTTCTTCTAAAAGTAAACCCGTTTATAAATGCAATCTTGGTTTGTGAAAACTAATAAATATTTCCTGATCCAGAGAATTGTGAAAACTAACAAATATTTCCTGATCCAGAGGTTTGTGAAAACTAATAAATATTTCTTGATCCAAATATTTCCTGATATCTTGTTTCAGAGAATTCTGAAAACTATAATATAATATCTGACTTTCAAAGGAATTGAAATAAACAAAATAACGCAGACGATATTTCGTGCTTGAAAATAAAAGCGAACTATGAATTCTGTTTGAATACACGTCTAAAGGATTTTCATTTTATCATTATTCTTATAAAGCATGGAATTTTAGAGCGGGAATTTTCTGTGTTGCACAGATGTCTGTCAAATAACCGTGAAAGTTCTTCGGGTTTTCCAGATTTCTTTTCTCTCCCAAACAATGAAATGTTTTATCTCTGCGTGTGATTGAATCTATATAAATACGGATTGTTACAGTATTGTTTTACATTATTGCAGTTAGATATATCGTTGACGTTCTCAACCTGAAAAATGTAAGTATTTTTCTGTGTAATATATTGATATTAATTTCTGAATGTAAATTGACAGCTATTCGTAATAAGTAATTAATGTTTTCATGTATAGATATAAGATTATTCTATCCAAGAGTCGTCTTTACAAAATACCTTGTGGGTAAATCTTTAAAGAATCTTTTATCTTAAAATAAATTAGAAGGTCTCAAAGGGGCAGAATGGCAATTTTGGGAGATCCTTAACACTCATTGGAATCTTCTAAATAGGACGTCGATACTTTTTTATTTTTGTTTTCACGCGAATAACATCTATAATCGAAGTATCTGGATAAAATGGGAGCTTTAAAAGAAAATAGAAACACTTTAGACGCTTATATCTCCAAAATTAATAGATAAAAATTTACATCATTTACACTCGTTTTGTAGAAAATAAGGAACCATTTATGAATATAAGAAAATATAATTGCAAAAATATTTATATTAGCAGTAAACCCGCTCTTCGTACGGAATATGTAATATAAACTAACCTAAAATTCAGAATTATGTGCAAATTCCTGCAGTATTCTAAATGACATTGATATTAAAAACATTCTATTAAAATCGCTAATTTACTTCTCCTACAATGAAGTTCTGTTCTTGCTATATAAAATTATCTTTAAAAAAGGATTTGAAGAATAAAACATTTTGGTCACGTTTGTAAATAACTTTACAAAGAAATATGAAATTGGTTCAATAGCTGCCAAAATGAAAAATCTGAAATGGCATTAGAAGATATATATTCATACCGCTTTTATTCTGTTTCAACAATCTGCAAAACATAGAGAGTTTGAAAAATCTTTGATAAAATAAACATACTTATTGAAAATATGAAAAATTCTCGTAATCGTTAAAACCGCTTGCCGTAATTGATACAATGCTGTCAAAAATGTAATACCATTTAATTATAGAATGTATACTTTTTATCCATTTCTTTATTATTTAAATCGAAAAAAAATGATAATCGTCTGCTGTAAAATCTCATTTGATTTAATCCAGTTGCTAAGCAACGTGATATAAATTTCTCTAAAGAAATTTGCAGAAAAAATATCGTCTGCATAATGCTATTTTTATGGACGTATTAATTGTATATTTTCTTTTAATATCTAAACAATTACTGGTCTTAGAAACTTAAAACACGAACTACATTTTAACTGGGGCTGTTTTAAGGCTACACATAAAATTTCATATTTGTTGCAGGCATTCTCTCGTAATGAGACAAACACACATACGTATACACACACATATAAACAGACAGATTTTCAATCGTATTTTTATAGATTTTGAACAGATTATTTCGGTACACAAATAAATAAAATGGTATTATCCAAAAGAGTTTTTACTGACTTCCATTAGAAAGATCTTCCAAACTATAAAAGATAGATATACACAGTAAGTGATAAGAACGTTTAATAGAAAATTCTATTAACAGAAAAATAATTTGGCTTTGCAAAGCGTTTATGGTTTTTGATTAATAGTCTCGTCAAGTTGAAGAAGATTGTATATTTTACATTATTAACGACTCTTATGCTTATACTTGAAAACTAAAAGTGCTTGTTATAAAGTGATAGTTCTTATGTTAATACTATCGAAGATCTTCAGTATTACAATATATCCATTCTATTATAGAAACTTTAAACGTAGACATTACGGAATCATAAAATCCGAAGACTTTAAGCAGACGATTTTCTCCTTAAAACTTGGATCATATCCTGTAAAGTAGTACTCATAATCAACATGCATTTCTATGGCGAAAAACTTAAAATATTTATATAAACTATTAATTTTGAAAAAATAAAATATTATCGCAATGCAAATCAGAACTGAAACAATAAAAAATATTCCTACGTATTCAAAATTATTTTACCGTTTAACTTATTTTTAACACCCTATATTCTGTACTCTGTCCTACAATTACGAAAAAAGTACTGGTTAATTATACTCATAATCAGGTCTAAATACTTCATTTAAAAATATTTGAAAATGCATATACTAAATACTACGTTTTTTACTTTCCTTAAATAGATAATGTATAAGGAAAGTATTCTGACGGGGGTCGAAAATTCTAATTCGAGTTTTCGACGGGAGAGCACGTTTCAAGCAACCCTAATCAAGAATCAAACATTTTTGAGGTGATGTCTGTGTGTGTGTGTGTGTGTGAAAGTATGTGTGTGTGTGTGTGCCAGTGAGTCTGTGGAGACGATAACTGACGAACGAATGGACCGATTCAAACGAAATTTGGTAAAAAAATTACAATCCGTAAACACTGGAAGCCTATTGTTTTAATGCACAATCGAATGTTCAGAACCCACTAAATTTTTGAGTGAAATTTTGAAGAAATCGTCAAAATATCAAAACTTCTAATAAAGTTACGCAAATAGACATTTCTTATGTAATTTTTCATTTGAAAAGGATTGACATAAATTTTAGAACGCTAACATGAACCGTTCTCGAGATATTGCACATTTTTCAAATAAATTTATCAAAAAATCCCATAAATACAAAAAATATATTAACCGTTGAGAAACATGTTCACTTTTCATATGTAATATCATGCGATCAATTTGGTGACATCATTCTCGTGGATCTAGATCGTTCCATTCATGAGAAAAGATACTTTGAGTAAAACTTTTGCATTTAAACGCCAATAATCATTTATCTGCTATAAGAATAACTTATTTCTCCGTCCATAACGCTTAGCGAGATTTTGACGACGAATTTCGTGGAATGCCGCCATCTTGGCGACTTTTTGAAATGTTGCCAAATTAACGAAAATCTCGCCATCTGGATAAAAATGACGCTAAATCTATGAAAATGACGGCTAATTGTCGAAAACTCAATATCTTGGAAAGAATATAAGTATCTACTATAAGAAACCTCTATTTTTACTTTCCTTATATACAAAATCTGATGTGGGCAACACATGATTTTCCTTATATAATGCAATAAATTTACTACTTTTACAGTACAAAAAATCTGATGTGGGCAACACATGACTTTCCTTATATAATGTAATGAATTTACTAATTTTCAGTACAAAAAATTGGTTTTTTCTTATAGTAGATACTAATATTCTTTCCACGATATTAAATTTTCGACAATTAATCGTCATTTTCATTGATTTAGCGTCATTTTTATCCATTTGGCGAGATTTTCGTAATTTGGCAACATTTCAAAAAGTCGCCAAGTTGGCGTCATTCCGCCAAATTCGTCGCAACAATTTCGCCAAGCGTTATGGGCGAAGAAATAAGTTGTTCTTACAGCAGATAAATGACTATTGGCGTTCAAATACAAAAGTATTACTCAAAGTATCTTTTTTCATGAATGGAACGAGCTAGATCCACGAGAGTGATATCATCCAATTTATCGCATGGTATTACATATGAAAAGTGAACATGTTTCTCAATAGGAAATATTTTTTTTCATTTTATATGACTTTTTAATAATTTTTTTGAAAAATGTGTAATATCTCGAGAACGGTTCATGTTAGCGTTCTAAAATTTATGTCAATCATTTTCTAATGAAAAATTACATAAGAAATGTCTATTTGCGTAACTTTATTAGTGGTTTCGATTTTTTGACGATTTTTTCAAAATTTTATTCGAAAATTTAGGGGGGTTCTGAACATTCGATTACGTATAAAAACAATAGGCTTCCAGTGTTTGCGGATTGTGATTTTTGTACCAAATTTGGTTCGAATCGGTCCATTCGTTCGTGAGTTATCGCCTCAAAAGACTCACTGACACACACACACACACACACACACACACACACACACACACACACACACACACACACACACACACACACACACACACACAGACACACACACACACACACAGACATCACTTCAAAAATGTTTGATTCGTGATCAGGGATGCTGGAAACGTGCTCTCCCGTCGAAAACTCGAATTCGAATATTAATGTTGTCAAATTCGATATTCGAGTTTTGTCTGTGTGGGATGTGTGTGTGTGTGTGTGTGTGAAAGTATGTGTGTGTGTGTGAAAGTATGTGTGTGTGTGTGAAAGTATGTGTGTGTGTGTGTGTGTGTGTGTGTGTCAGTGAGCCTGTGGAGACAATAATTGACTAACGAATGGACCGATTCGAACCAAATTTGGTACAAAAATCACAATCCGTAAACACTAGAAGCCTATTGTTTTTATACGCAATCGAATGTTCAGAACCCCCCTAAATTTTCGAGTAAAATTTTGAAAAAATCGTCAAAAAATCAAAACCACTAATAAAGTTATGCAAATAGACATTTCTTATGTAATTTTTCATTAGAAAACGATTGGCATGAACTTTAGAACGCTAACATGAACCGTTTTCGAGATATTGTACATTTTTCAAAAAAATTATCAAAAAGTCATATAAAATAAAAAAATATATATGTTTCCTATTAAGAAACATATTCACTTTTCATATGTAATACCATGCGATAAATTTGGTGACATCATTCTCGTAGATCTAGCTCGTTCCATTCACGAAAAAAGATACTTTGAGTAATACTTTTTTATTTGAACGCTAATAGTCATTTATCTGCTGTAAGAATAACATATTTCTTCGTCCATAACGCTTGGCGAGATTTTGGCGATGAATTTGGTGGAATGTCGCCAACTTGGCGACTTTTTGAAATGTTGCCAAATTAACAAAAATCTCGCTAAATGGATAAAAATGACGCCAAATCAATGAAAATGACGACTAATTGTCGAAAATTCAATATCTTGGAAAGAATATTAGTATCTACTATAAGAAAAACCTATTTCTTACTGTAAAATTAGTAAATTCAATTCATTATATAAGGAAAGTCTTGTGTTGCCCACATCAGATTTTTTTTACTGTAAAAGTAGTAAGTTCATTGCATTATATAAGGAAAGTCATGTGTTGCCCACATCAGATTTTTTGTTATGTCAACTATTAATAGCCACTACTTTACCAACCCTAGCAACACCTGTAAATAATTCTCGAAGCATTATGGTATTTTCAAGCGTGTCATCAAAGTCAAGCGAGTTTTATCTTCTTTTTCCTAACTCCATGGTATGGACTTTGATATTCGCTTGTAACACATAGAAATATTAAGTTGTTTCATTTCTGTATTTAACTTTAGTTTATGTGGACCTATATTATCTGTTGTAAATAAAAAAATCTGATGTGGGCGGCTCATGACTTTCCTTATATAATGCAATAAATTTACTACTTTTACAGTAAAAAAATAGATTATTTTTATAGTAGTTATTTATATTCTTTCCATGATATTGAATTTTCGTCAATGAGTTGTCATTGATTTAGCGAGTTTTTCGTTAATTTAGCAACATTGGAAAAAGTCGACATTCCACTAAATTCGCCGACAAAATCTCGCTAAGCGTTATGGACGAAGAATTAAGTTATTCTTACAGCAGATAAATGACTATTGGCGTTCAAATACAAAGTATTACTCAAAGTATCTTTTTTTATGAATGGAACGAGCTAGATCCACAAGAATGATGTCACCAAGTTTATCGCATGATATTACATATGAAAAGTGAACATGTTTATCAATAGGAAATATTTTTTTTTGATTTTATATGACTTTTTGATAAGTTTTTTTGAAAAATGTACAATATCTCGAGAACGGTTCATGTTAGCGTTCTAAAGTTCATGCCAATCGTTTTCTAATGAAAAATTACATAAGAAATGTCTATTTGCATAACTTTATTAGTGGTTTTGATTTTTTGAAGATTTTTTCAAAATTTCACTCGAAAAAGTAGGGGGGGTTCTGAACATTCGTTTGAGTATAAAAACAATAGACTTCCAGTGTTTACGGATTGTGATTTTTGTACCGAATTTCGTTTGAATCGGTCCATTCGTTCGTCAGTTATCGTCTCCACAGTCTCAATGACACACACACACACACACACACAGACATCACTTCAAAAATGTTTGATTCGTGATCAGGGATGCTTGAAACGTGCTCTCCCGTCGAAAGCTCGAAATCGAATTTTCGATCCCGTCACATAACTTTACTTATACATTATGTACATAAGGTAAGTATTAATTGAGACTGAAAGCAACGAATAAACTTTTATTGTAAATTTTATTGGAGTTTCATTTTACAAGATATTACATACAAAACCATTTTGGACTGAAGCCACCCCTGATTTTTGTTTTTAAAAATCTAACTTCACAAAATATAGGATAACTAGAGTACCCATAAAAATTCACTGAAAACTTTTATTCACTGAAAATTAATCAATGTAAAATATCTTCAAACTTGATTCTTTTTTTTTTATCAAAGACACCTTCAAAAAGAGTAATTTTAGTTTAAATATTATATAGTATTATTTAGCTTAGTAAAACGATTGATAATTATCTCACTAAATCGATTTTGATATTTTCCCCCCCTCAATTAACCGTTGAATAATGGTGGTCGATTAGGCCTAATTTTACGTTTACGAAGAATCTTCGGTGAACATATATGAACTTTTTTTTCTGATTAAATATTTAAATAATCCGGTGAAAATTATAAAATAAGATAGAAATATTGTAAGAAGGTATTTGATAATAACATAATTTTTTGCTTTATTAAAATCAAATAATGTAAACAAATCCAAATTTTTGAACATGTGCATATATTTGTTGCCAGCCGGCAAACAATAATGAAGGACGTGAATTACTTCCCCTCGAAGTTATGTTGTTTAATTATATAGATAGTTTGATTGTATAGATAGTTTGATTGGATTTAAATAGCTCAGTGACACGTTCTCATAAAGTTTTTATCAAATTAAGTGAGTATATCAAAATCCGCCGTCCTTAATTTAATCTCGTGATAGTCTTCCACATTTATTTTTATCCTGATTTATGATTTTTCTATAGTGTGCACCATAAATATGGTGCAATAAAAAAAAAGTTTATCTATAAAGTTATCTATAAAAGAGCGCTGAAAATGCTAAAATTAATCTAAGGATGCTACTACCTGCAATGGAAGCTCTATTTTAGCTTTAGGAACTATCCTTCTATAGAAACTCATATAGAAAATTATTTTTAATGTTTCTCTTCCAGAAATCATCTGACGATGAAGGCGGCTTATATTATTCTTCTCATAGGAATCGTGTTTTGTGCTTTTGGTAAGTTTAAACATATCATTGAATTGTCAGGATTAAGGTTTCTATCTCTATCCATCCGTATCTGTAACAGAAGATCCATCATAATGATGATGTTTACTTGAAATTGTGTGATCTGAGTTCATTAGAAATGAGAAAGTAATTTCTCATAATGATTTCAGCATTTTAAAACCAAATTTCGAACAATTTAGTAATTTGTGAACCCATATTTTTGTAAATTTGTTTAACTTGAATCACAAACAAATTATTACTTTCCATACATCCGTCATAGTTATAGTGTAGAGAAAGTATTGTGATGGAATCGAAAAATCGAATTTGAGTTTTTGACGAAGGAGCACGTTTCAAGCATCCTCGAACTCAAATTGAAAGTTTTAACGTTTATGAGATGATGTCTGGGTGTATGTGTATATGTATGTTAGTGCGCGTATACGTGTGTGCGTGAATACGTACGTGTGTGTGTGGGTCATTGATTCAGTGAAAGCGATATCTCACAAACGAATGAGTCGATACGAAAAAAATTTCGAAAGATTATTACACACAGTGACTACTGGCGTCCTATTGATTTTAAATCAACAGCATTTTCCAAAGACCCCCAAAGCCAAGTGGATAGCGTCTTCGGCTGCTGTCTGGTGGGCTCGGGTTCGAATCCCGAGTAAGACATAGATGTTTATTGAGGCAAGTCAGTCTTCCGCCTTCTGGGTCCTCGTCTAAATGTGAAACTGCACCTCCTCCGACCTTCGTCAGTGATGCTTGTTTGTAATAAACTTTGTCCTCTTGTCTTGTATTTCTTCGTTCTTTCCTGCTTCTTGCGTCACTGGTCCTGTATCGGCTGTTCCGAAACAGGAGGTCATTAGAAACAACAACAACAAAACCCCCAAATTTCCAAATGAATTGCTGAAAAAATTATTAAACACTCAAAATCTTTAATCTTGAATAAATAACCATTTCTTACGTAATTTATCATTACGATTAACGCATGGCACACATTATAAAGCGCTGGAATGAACCATTCTCGAGAATAGCATTTTTTCAGATACATTTACAGGAAAAGTTACATAAAATGTAAATAAGTAGTAAGTATCCTTAAATAGTTTGATCTGGGTGATACATTTGTCGAAATATCACCAACTTGTCATATCAACGTATCTCCATCAGCTGGAGCGTGACTGAGTTACTAAAATTTACAGAACGACTGAAGGTATATATTTCCATCTTCTAATTCTGTCAACATCATTTTCATCTATATTTTATCACACTTAAATGAAAATGGTGACAATAAAATATACAAAATATACATTCATTTCAAGAATGGAGGTGAATAGAGGTAAACAATTTCTCGAACTGCATGATTTCAAGTTTTCAAAATTTATTCAACATTTATTAATTTATTCAAACTTTATGAAATAAATATTAAAATCTGATGTGGGCAACACATGACTTTCCTTATATAATGTAATGAATTTACTACTTTTACAGAAAAAAATAGGTTTTTCTTATAGTAGATACTAATATTCTTTCCAAGATATTGAATTTTAGACAATTAGTCGTCATTTTCATTGATTTAGCATCATTTTTATCCATTTGGCGAGATTTTCATTAATTTGACAACATTTCAAAAAAGTCGCCAAGTTGGCGACATTCCGCCAAATTCGTCGCCAAAATCTCGCCAAGCGTTATGCACTAAGAAAAAAGTTATTCTTACAGCAGATAAATGACTATTGGCGTTCAAATAAAAAAGTATTATTCAAAGTATATTTTTTCATGAATGGAACGAGCTAGATCCACGAGAATGATGTCACTCAATTTATCGGATGGTATTACATATGAAAAGTGAACATGTTTCTCAATAGAATTTTTTTTGTATGTGACTTTTTCATAATTTTTTTGAAAAATGTACAATATCTCGAGAACGGTTCATGTTAGCGTTCTAAAAGCTATGCCAATCGTTTTCTAATGAAAAATTACATAAGAAATGTCTATTTGCGTAACTTTATTAGCGGTTTTGATTTTTTGACGATTTTTTCAAAATTTCATTCGAAAATTTAGGGGGGGTTCTGAACATTCGATTACGTATAAAAGCAATAGGCTTCCAGTGTTTATGGATTGTGATTTTTGTACCAAATTTGGTTCGAATCGGTCCATTCGTTCGTCAGTTATCGTCTCCACAGACTCACTGACACACACACACACATACACACAGACATCTCTTCAAAAATGTTTGATTCGTGATCAGGGATGCTTGAAACGTGCTCTCCCGTCGAAAACTCGGATTCGAATTTTCGACCCCGTCACAATACTTTCCTTATACATTATGTATATAAGGAAAGTAAAAATTGTTGAATTTCATTGGTGAGTTTACCTCCTTCAGGCGCGGCTGTCAGATTGTAATGGCAGTTCTTGTTACAAAAAGTACCGCGTCCGACGGAAGGTTAACCTTGGATCATAAGGAAATAGATAAAAAAAATGATAAATTTAAAAATTGGTTAACTGATTTGGCCTATAGGCCTGTCAACAGAAAACGTTGCGAAAACAAAAGAACAATGAAAACACGAAACATTCAAAAAGACAATTTTCTACAATACAAGTTTTCTCTACTTGTATTCTAGTGATTTGAATATATATATTTTTAAATTTTCGTCTTTGGGTTTTCCCCATGACAGCTATGAAAAAATTATTCCTCTAGCTTTAATTACGGCTGAGATCCAGGGGGCTGAAACCCCATATTTATGACGTGAAGTAAATATACACTTGGCACCGCTTGACATCACTGGTGTAAAATTAACGTTTTATTTTTATTACTTGCCGCGTAACGCTGCCATGTTTCTAAATATATTCCATATATTTAAATATTGAATTAATTAATTAATTAATTTGGAGTTATTTTCGTTAATTTGACGTTATTTTTTTAATTTTGACGATATCTTCGTCAATCTGGGGGAAGTTACATCATGTTGGCAATATTTAGCCAAATTAGTCGCCAAATTTATAACCAAGCAGTACAGTCAGGCGAAAAGAAGAGCATTTCTTATATATAAATGACTATTGGCCAATTGTTGGGTGCCAAAATACAAAACTATTACCCAAAATATTTTCTTTCGTGAATGTAGATAACCAGAACACCGAGAATGATGTTAATAAATTTGTCGTATATTAGTATCCCATATGAAAAGTGAACATATTTCAGAATAGTTACCTTTTTTCATTTTATATGATTTTTTTTGACAAATTTATATGAAAAATTGCAATGTCTCGAGAACGGTTAGTGCTAGTGTTCTTCAATTTATGTCAATCGTTTCCTAATAAAAGATTACACGAGGAATGAGTATTTGACTAACAGTGTTAAAAGTTCTGAATTTTTAAAGTTTTTCTCAAAGTTTTATTCGAAAATTTAGCGTATCTTCCGAACGTTCGATTGCGTTTAAAATCAATAGAATTCCACTATTTGCCGATTATAACATTTGTACCATATTTATCTCTAAACGCTCCTTTCGTTCGCTAGATATTCAGAGTCTCACGGACACACTCTCATACATACACACATACATAAACACAGAGACATCACCTCAAAAATGTTCTATTCGAGTTCAGGGATACTTGAAACGTGGTCCTCCGTCGAAAACTGAAATTCGAATTTTCAATCCTGGCCGATTTGACTGACCTGGGCATTGCGCTGGCTCTGTTTGCGATGATCAAAATCTACAACATTTATGCGTTGTAATTTTTCGGATGAATTGAATCCTTCTCACAGAACACAGTTCAGGAAAAGTTGAACTACATTAAATATAAATTTATAATTATTCATTTTTAAACAATTATTCATTTTTAAGCAATTATTCAATTAAAAAATGAATTAATTTATAACATTACTTTTCAATAGTTTAATTAGAAGAATAGCCAGCAGACGATTTTGGTACTTGAAATGTAACTCTTTTACTAGAGTTACAAATGAAATAAAAAACTGTATAAAAGTTGAATTATGAAATACAATAAAATATCGTCTGTTATAATTGTAAATTAAAATGTCTAAAGAATGTTTGGTTGTACACCCATAGAAATAATTAAGAAAATTTAGGATTTTTTTCTGTGCATGATGGTGTATAAAAAATAATTTTATATGTTTATCCGAGTTATAACTGTAAGAATATTGGAATAAAAAATTCCGAGATTTATGAATTTTTCAAACAACATTCCAAGATATTAGAGTTTTCTTATTAGTTATAAACCAATTCCCACCGTGTACACAAAGTTTCAAGTTTCTACCTTCAGCAGGTTCTGAAGGTAGAAACAGCAGGTTCTGAAGCTATAGTTGAATTATACAGATGTATAATTCAAGTGTTAGTCAACCACAGTCACTCAGCTGTATGATATAGATAGAAAATCTCCTCTCTATGTTTGTAATAAATTTGGCGAAATATCGCCAATCAGCTTTTGGAAAATGTTGCCAAATTGACGATGGATCAATATCTCGAAAAATGAAGTTTAATTTCTTAGAAAATCCCTGTTGCTTTGTGGGCGTTATTAGTTGAATATTCTTACCTCAAAAGGTAGGGTGTTTTACTGTTCGTAGGACAGGTATACGTTTTGCTAGGTGTTATAGGCTGCCGTAAATTAATTGTCTTTTGTTTGGGGGTGATGTTGTAATAGCGTTTTATCAGGGAGTTTACTGTAAGATATTTGCAAGCATGTTACTGAAAGTTCCAGAAGGATCAGCTTTTCGTAATTGGAAGTAAGGTTCTTGATAATTATGATAATATATATGTAAAAATGCAAAAATAACGCATCGACACATTATAATTAGTCGAATATTTCAGAAATGAAGCTGGAATTTTCATAAACGTCTGTAATTGCGCCTTTTTTGATAATTTGCTGAAATTATCAACAAAGTGTCTGAAAAAAAAATGAGCAAAGGTTGCGGAATGTTTTACAGTGTAGTACAGTTTCTTTGGAGAATAGTATAATAATTAATAATAATGATTGAATAATTAATAATATTAATAATTATGTACTGCAGGATAGCGCATGGGGGATATTTTGTTCATGCAGTGTCTTATGATGGACATAACATCAATGTTCTAATAAAATTTCTTGATGCATATTCACAGTTTAAACTTTTTACTCACAAACAGCTGCTTCTACAGTTGAAGCTGGATTCGGCTGCCCGGGAAACCAGTACGAGTGCAACAACCACTGCAAGAACAACAGATTCCGAGGTGGCTACTGCGATAGCTTGTTCAAGATGAGATGCAAGTGCTATGGATAATATTTTCTTTTAAATACAAACCATCCAATTGCTCCGATCGAATAATGTGTCATGAAACGTTCCTTAAAGATTGCTTTGTAAAATTGAAATGCCAGTTCAATTCGTTTTGTTGAATTTAATAAAATTGAATTGCTAGCCTCAATTATTTTATTGGGGGATTTTTATATAAAATGACCGTCATTTTTCTGATCGTCAAATATGTTGCAAAGCTCGCCAAATCATACCGAATTTGTCACGAAGTAGAACAGACAGAGAGAAGGCCATTTTCTTTAATACTCTACAACGAATTACACGGCATTACCCGGATATTACATAAGCGCCCTCTACTTAGAAATAGTATTTGCATACATCAATTCTAATAAACTCCATGTTTTACAATGTTTTCCTTTGGTGTGGCAACAGATGATTCTGTTGGCTTACTCTCACCGTTGAGCCTGTGGATTTGGGCTCATTTTATAATTTTTGAATGAGTTTGAAATAAAAAAAAAAATTATGTGGACAGCATGTGACTTTCCAAACAGACACAAATTCATTTTCTCTTTATTTCTTTAATAAATCATTAAATTGAGTTTAATTTCACAAAATACCGTATAATCGTTTAAAATTACACTGAATTTTCACTTTAGAAATTGAATTCGCACCTACGTAGCAAAAATTATAAATAACTAAATATCTCTAGAACGTCAAGGCCTAAAGTACAGTGTCTAGAACTAACCACTAGCCACTATTCTAGCCACTGTACCTAAAGTAATGAAGTTGGTTTCATTCTTTTCATCGTCAAAATTTACGTATGAAATAAGCGTTAAATTGATATATTTGAGCATACGTAGTCATTTATTTTAGATTTTGACTGTTTTTGCAAACCATTTCGCAAAAAAGGCAGGTTTTTTTATTCCGAATCGTATAAAAATTTAATCAGCACTATTAAAATTTGGGAGTTTTCTAAGCATTCAATTGCATTCAAATCAATAAGTTGCAGTATTGGCCGATTGTAATATATATACCAAATTTCTTTCGAAATTCTCCATTCGTTTGTGAGATATAGAAACTCACAAGTGACTTATCTATAACATTTGGTCCATTAGATTTCTAAATGCGCAATTATCAATATTGATATCACCCGCAATAAGCAATATAGTCCATATATTAAATGATTTTAATATTTAATTAATAAATTTGGCGTTATTTTCGTTAATTTGGCGTCATTTGTGAATTTTGCCGATATTTTCGTTAATTCGTTTGAATACGGCACCATTATAAGAAAAACCAGCCGAATTAGGGATGTTTCGCCAAATTAGTAGCCAAGTTTTTCCGAATTTATCTCTAAGCGTTACAGACAAACGGATAGAAGAGATTTTCTTATATATAAATAACTCATTATTGGCGAATTGTTGGACGTCAAACTACAAAAGTATTATGCAAAGTATCTTCTGTCATGAATGGAATGAACTACATCTACAAAAAGGACGTCTGCAAATATTTTGCATAATATTGCATATGAAAAGTGAACATATTTCACAATAGTTATTTTTATAATTTTATGAACTTTCTTTGATAAGTTTATTTCAAAAGCGTGCAATATTCCAAGTGTGGGTTCATTTCATTGTTCGTTCTAAAGTTTATGTCATTCGTTTCCTAATAAAAAATTACGTAAGAAATGATTATTTATGAAAACATTATTGAAAGTTTTGAATTTTTGATGATTTTTTTCGAATTTTATTCGAAAATTTGGGAATTTTCTAAGCATTCAATTGCATTCAAAATCAATAAGTTGCAGTATTGGCCGATTGTAATATATATACCAAATTTCTTTCGAAATTCTTCATTCGTTTGTGAGATATCGCATAAGAAGACTCCCACGCAGACACACACACATACACAGACATCATCTCCAAAACATTTGATTCTAGTTCAAGGATGCTTGAAAGTGTTCTTCCTTCGAACACTCCAATTCGAATTTTTGACACCTGTCACAATACTTTTCTTATATATCATACTACGTATATAGGGAAGTAATAAAATAAGTAATAACAACTGAAAAAATCTGATGTGGGCAGCACATGACTTTCCTTATATAATGCAATGAATTTACTACTTTTACAGTAAAAGAAAATATATTATTTTTATAGTAGTTATTTATATTCTTTCCAAGATATTGAATTTTCGTCAATGAGTCGTCATTTTCCAATCGTCATTATCAATGACTCGTCATTGATTTAAAATCATTTTTATCCATTTGGCGAGTTTTTCGTTAATTTAGCAACATTTAAAAAAGTCGCCAAGTTGGCGACATTCCACCAAATTCGTCGCCAAAATCTCGCCAAACGTTATGGACGAAGAAATAAGTTATTCTTACAGCAGATAAATAACTATTGACGTTCAAATACAAAAGTATTACTCAAAGTATCTTTTTTCATGAATGGAACGAGTTAGACCCACGAGTATGATGTCACCAAATTTATCGCATGGTATTACATATGAAAAGTGAACATGTTTCTCAATAGGAAATATATATTTTTTTATTTTATATGACATTTTGATAATTTTTTTGAAAAATGTGCAATATCTCGAGAACGGTTCATGTTAGCGTTCTAAAATTTATGTCAATCGTTTTCTAATGAAAAATTACGTAAGAAATGTCTATTTGCGTAGCTATATTAGCAGTTTTGATTTTTTGACGAATTTTTCAAAATTTCACTTGAAAATTTAGGAGGATTCTGAACATTCGATTGCGTATAAAAACAATAGGCTTCCAGTGTTTACAGATTGTGATTTTTGTACCAAAGTTCGTTCGAATCGGCCCATTCGTTCGTCAGTTATCGTCTCCACAGACTCACTGATACACACAAACACACACACACACAGACATCACTTCAAAAATGCTTGATTCGTGATCAGGGATGCTTGAAACGTGCTCTCCTGTCGAAAACTCGAATTCGAATTTTCGACCCCGTCACAATACTTTCCTTATACATTATGTATATAAGGAAAGTGATGAAGGGTAGGGTTTAAAATAATTTGGTAGGTTAAAGTTTAGTTTTATATATTAAACTTTACTTAAATTTGTCACTTAAAAATGAGATTACAAGTATATTTTAATAAGGTTTATTAAAGTAAATTTACAATCCAAGTTTTCACAATGGAGCTTAGCGTCAAATGTTGTCGCTTTAACCCATATTGTACCTAGCATTGAAAAAATTAATATTTTTTTATAAAATTTTGAACCTGTGTTTCTCTAACCCTATGTATATACATAAAATCAAAAAACTTAACAAATTTTATTAGTTTGATCGGTGCAGGCTGTCCTAAAAATAGGACAATGGTCCATCTTCCAGATATATATCCTATAGGACAATCCTCTAGATAATTTTTTTTTATAATCCTTTATTACTGGTATAAAAGTATGGAATATTACCTTGATAAATTTATATGTATGTTTTTTCTTGGAGCTCAAAACTTTAAAAAACTTGTGTGTTGAAAATGAAAAAAAAAAAAAAATCTGCAAGAATCGCCATTTAAAAAAAATTAATAAAAAATGTCCAACATTAATTTAAACTTGCGACAAAGGCAAATATATAGTTAATGATTCTTAAACAATATATTATCTTTAAATTGAATTAAAATATGCAAAAGAATTTATATAAAGACCACTTATGTGTGCTGTCCTATTTTTAGGACGATGAGGAAATATAGGTTGTAAAATGAGGCTCCGCCGGGTTCTGTCTCATGGTCAGTATTAAAAGAGATTCCGTTTTTCACCTAATCAGATGGGGATCTTCAGGTCTGGAAAGCCTTAAAAAAATTCCGTTTTCTCCGATTCCCGGGTGGGTGTGTTTGGGGAGAGGGGGTGGGGATAAAAATCCCACTTAGTTAGGTTCTGTCGCATGGTTGATACTATGATTATGTAAAGATACAGCCTTCTGGGTCATCGGATTAGTTTTGAAGAGTCTGGGAATCCGATTTCCTCCTCTACCGGGAAGTAATGGAAAATCCGGTTTCGTTAAAATTGAAAATCCAGTTCTTGAAACTATAAGTGTGCAAAGTTTCAGCTTTCTAGGTTATCATGGGTCTGGAAAAAAAAAGTCAGACAATTATTATATAAATTATACTGAAGAGGGAAATGTGGGCAGGAAGCAGACATGAGATTAAAAATGCTTTTTTTTTTTTTTTTGCAAACAATATTATTTCAAGGTTGTAATTTTAACTATTATGAATTTATACTAATAAAGATTTTTCCCTAATTCGTAGTCTTTCATGAAAATCTTTGTGGACAATCAACGATCCGTAAACTGCACATAAAATCATTGTTGAAACTGCCGAATCACAAGTCAACATCTTCAACCGTGTCGCCCATCTTGTTATCTACCACTTTTTCTTGGCGGAGTTATTCTTAATTTCATTATTAATTATGACACAACCTTGTTCCTAATCTCTTAGTTTCAGTAGTTCAAATGAGTAGTGATTGCATAACTTTTTTAAGGGAACTCTTAAATATCGTGTCTTTGGGACCGTGGAATGTCATGTGACATGTGATTCAGAGTATTTGTTTCTGGAGCGCGCGAAAATTTTCTATGGAATAATTAGACAAGTATAAAAAGGCAAAAGGTTACGGAAATCGTTAGTTTCGGCATTTGGAACGTTGGGATAACAATGATATTGGTGAGTACGTTAGATCTTTTTTTGATTAATGTCAAATTTGTGTTGACGTTTTCATAATTTGAGTAGAACGATGTATATCAATCTATATTAAGCGCTTTAAAACTTTTTGAAAATGCAAAGGAAGCATCAAAATAAATTTAAAATACTGGGATTACATGGGGTAAAAGTAAGGAGTTAAAATTTCATATTAAGAAAATGTTGATATCGTTAGAGACAATATATTCAGGTGGTGATGGGATAAGATAAATAGTTCTGCATTGTATGTATTTCTATGGCGAAAGGCCTAAAGTATTTATTTAGACTAACAATTTTGTAAAAATAAGTTATTAGCGTAATGCAAAGTAGAACTGAAACAATAAAGAATATTCTCACGTATTTAGAATTATTTTACCTTTCAATTTATTTTTATCTCCCTATATTCCGTACTCTATCCTACAACTGTAAAAAAATACTGATTAATTACAGTCATAATTAGGGAATCTTAATATAAAAATATTCAGAAGTGCATATACTAAATACTACGCCTTTCTGTGGTGTTAACTAATAATAGCAACTATTTTACCAACACTAGCGGCATCTAGATAAAATTCTCAAAGCATAATGGCATTTTCAAGCCTTTTATCCATAGGAGTTTTATCTCCTCTCTAACTCCATGAGCTGGATTATGAGTCTTCAGACGATTTTGTTTTTCATAAATGAATATTTTATATTTTTATTACTTTCCCTGCAATACATGGGATAGGGAAAGTATTGGAATCATGCCGAAAATTACAACTCGAGTTTTCGACGGATCTATACGTTTCGAGACCTCTAGAATACGAAAAAGGCATTTTTAGCGTGATGTCTGTGTTTGTGTGTCTGTCTGTCTGTGTGTCTGTGCAATGTATGTAGCCACTCTAACCCAAAAACTAATGGACCGAATTACATAAAATTTGGTAGATACGACTCTTGGGTGTGACCCTGGTGCTGATTAGTTTTTGGTACAATTCGGAAAAAAGAACCCGGCTGTTTTTGCAAAATGGCCAGCAAAAATCTTATGTATTCATACTAGCTGAAATACAAATTGACCAAATTTCACAAAATTTGGTAGATAAATCACATGTGGGATACTCTGGTGCTGATTAGATTTTGGTACAATTCGGTAAAGAACAACCTACCTTTTTTTACGAAATGGCCCGCAAAAATCGCCAATATCTAAAAAATGACTACGTATGTTCAAATGTATCAATTAAATACTTGTTTTAAACGTAATTTTTGAAGCGGAAGAGAATAACAACTCTATTACTCTAGGACAAACCGTTCTCGAGATATTTGAGATTTTTCGCATTTTTTTATGCCGCCTTTGGTAAAATGCCCAATTACCAAATAATAGCAGAAATTGAATTAAAAATGCAAATTTAGTGTCATTTTGTGCAATTAAACTCAATTTAATGAGTTCTTAAAGAAATAAAGAAAAAATGAATTTGAGTCTGCAGCGCAAGTCATGTGCTGCCCACATCAGATTTTGTTCAATTGAATTATAATTGAATAGTGCAAGTGAAAAACCAAGTTTGTTAAAAAAATGTGAAAATTAGATTATGGCATGGCATTGCTTTCATAAGTACTTCAAATATGGCAAGTCGTTAAAGTGAAAAGTCCACTGAGTGAGAAATTATTGAAGATTTAAAAAATTGAGTGCATCTGAAATAGAGGATTAATTGAAAAATTGCATCTGAAATAGAGGATGAATTGAAAAATTAATTGTGCAATAAATTAAAACCTAATGTTATTATATAAATACGTCCACGATTTAAAATACAATAATTTTTTTTTTATAAATATTCAAATGACTTCAAATTATACCTTTACTATTCATAGCTAGACTTCTAGTTCTCGAGATATTAGCATTGCAAATATAGTTTCATGAAGAAATAGCAAGGCTTTAAACTAACGTTTAAAAATATTTTCATTTAGGAAGATACAAAAGTTTCAGGAATTTTAGTTTATGAACACGGTTTTGTCGCTACACCCTTCAATTAGTATCACAGGGTTCCAGAGAAAAATAATGTATATTTCAATGAGATTTCGTTTAAAAGTTCCTCTTTTATAAATAAATTCATTTTTTTTTAATTATGAGGAAGAAGCATATTTGAGTTATATATCGTATTCCCACATCATAGGCAGCATGCATGCATACAAGACCGCAGATAACAGAATTATTGCATGAGCGGCACCCCACTTCGTGGGTTCCAGACACTTTTTGAACCGTCAATAATTTTGTTATGGGTTCCTCGAACCCCTAATATTTTTGTGGCTATTTAGTGGGGAAAATATATGCATAAATTTTGTTGCGTTAACAACTCTACAAGTTTGTCATTATTCATTTTCTGAGAAATTTACCCCTCAGATTGTTTATTGTATTCAGAATACAAGATTTTAATTTAGAAATGATATAACGAGAAATTTGTTGACCTTTTCAACATTGGTAAAGATACCTACGAATAAATTTTACATTTTTTTTCTTACCTCTTAAAAAATAATTAAGTTGGAAATTCACACAGTATCTGTATTGTATATAATAATGTTGTACCTACAAAAGCAAAATAAATGAAATAAATAATTATCTGGAGAAAAACAAATATTTTTCTATACTTAACTATAATTCGCTTCATTTTAGCATTTCAGACGTCTTATTGTGCTATATAATGACTGAATTAAACTTAAATTAGACTTAAATATTTTGAAAAATGTATGGGTCATTCCATTTAAAATTTATGGAATTCCCAATCCTTTTTTAAGTCGACACTTATTCCATAGTGCACTGTCGACAGAATTTTTGGGCTCTGTGCAGCAAATTTCCATCTTCCATTAATACTCCCATATATTTTATAAGTTATTGATTGTTTTTCATAAACTGTTCATGCGGCCAGTGCTGTTAAGCCTTCAGGGTCCTTATGCATTACACCCTTTTTCTCCACCCTTTTGGCGGCCTGATTGCATAGGGACCCGGATGTTTGAAGCCTTCAGGATCGCTATGCATTGCATCCTTTTGTTCCACCCTGTCGGTGACCTGATTGCATAGGGGCCCGGGTTGTATAAACACTTTATGTAAAAGGTCAATAACTTGCGAAATAGGGTGCAGTAGGGGGGCGAACTTACTCCAAAGAAGTCCTACAAATTATGTTGGTGGCACTGCACACATACATAAATGCTCCCATACACGCACATCAGACGGAACAGTTTTTTGAAAGTGTTTGAAATTTGTTCAGAAAATCCTTGGACTTTATTTTTCGTCCAATTTTTGAATTTGGAAATTTTTGCAAAGATTGCAATTTTTTTTCCTATCAGATATTTATATGCTTCAAAAATAGGTCATATATAATATTCGTGTTCTTCAGTTAAAAGGCAGGACTAACTATGATTGTATTTTCCATTGACAAATTATACATATTGTATTAAAAATGAATTCCCGTCGGATTTAAGATGGTAAACTCTGATTAAATATACCGGGACATACAGGGAATTCTTGAAAACTAAACATTGTCTTACCGATAAGCCCTCTCAGAATAACAAATAAAAGCAAGGTGAAATGCTATAAGATTAACATTTTTAGGACATCAATTTATGTCCTTTTCTTGTTGCAACATTTATTCTTTTAAAAACTGTAGAGATCTGTGTGTATTCAAACTCAAATATATCATATATTTATTAACACAATGTAATTTATCATTAACAAATTTTCTATTATGTAGAATGTTTTGATTTTATTGAATTCATTATTCACGAATTCTCTATTATAGAGTTGTTCTAATTACATTGTTTTAATATATTGTTCATGAATTCTCTATTATAGAATGTTTTAATTTTATTTTAGTTATTTAATCTGGAATTATGTACTATAGAAATATTATAATTATATTGTTTTTATTTATTGTTCATGAATTCTTTACTATAGAATTGTTTTAATTTATTCTTTATTATAGAATAAATTGAAGTGAAAAAGTGTTAAAATATCGAAAGAAATTTTATATATATATAAAAAAAAAACGGGAACTAAAAAGCCGAGAGAGACTTGTTTTGAAAGAAAAGTCTTTTCCGGTTGTGACATTTGTTTTGTATCTATTTTGTATTACACGTGCGTCGTCTATATTTGTTTTTTATTGCATACCTCCGACTGATTATCTCAAGCAACGTTTTGTAACTTGAACTAGACGCGCTTGCGATGCCATCTAGTGTATATAATGATATTTAAATAAATCATTATAATGTTTTCCACAAAAATTACTTTAACAAAATTAAAATGACAATATATATATATATATATATATATATATATATGTGTGTGTGTGTGTGTGGACAGCGCATGAGTTTCGCTACGGACTTAGATTTTCACATTTCATTTATATGAATTAAATCGGGTATTATCACAAAAAATATGATAATCTACATACGGCGATCACTTATAGCTGAGAGCAGAAAGATCAAGAAGATAGTACTCAGGGGTGACGAGAAGGAAGTGGGGGGGGGGCGCCTGCTTAGGTGGACTAAAGTTTTTGTAATACATAGAGGCAAGGCGTGTCTTGCATTTTTCGAAACATTTAACCTTATTAAATAAAAGTAATTTTGTAAATAACAAGTCTTGTTGCATTTAAATTAAATTTAATCTTAGTAAAATGTCAAGTGTCAAAATGATATATACATATATAATCCTTGTAATAGTTGAATTATTTCGTTGTCAAATAAAAGCAGTTTGATTTAAATCACATATCAATATCATTTCATTTTTCTAGATACTCTTAATTTCACAATTTATTTTTAACGTTCAATTCCTATTGCTAAAGTATGAATTAATTAAATTAATTTCCTATTTTTTGTTACAAATGCATTTCTAGCAGTGATTCGAAATTAAACCTAGGTTACATCCTGCATCAGCATCCATTATAACTATTGCAATTTAGAATTAAGTTAAATACGGTACCTAACCATTGCTTTTGGTAGAAAGAAAAATTACTAGTACCAAATTATTAATTATTACTTTCCTTATATACATAATGTATAAGGAAAGTATTGTGACGGGGTCGAAAATTCGAAATCGAGTTTTCGACGGGAGAGCACGTTTCAAGCATCCCTGATCACGAATCAAACATTTTTGAAGTGATGTCTGTGTGTGTGTGTGTGTGTGAAAGTATGTGTGTGTGTGTGTGTGTGTGTGTGTGTGTGTGTGTGTGTGTGTGTGTGTGTGTGTGTGTGTGTCAGTGAGTCTGTGGAGACGATAACTGACGAATGAATGGACCGATTCAAACCAAATTTGGTACAAAAATCACAATCCGTAAACACTGGAAGCCTATTGTTTTTAAATGCAATCGAATGTTCAGAACCCCTCTAAATTTTCGAATAAAATTTTGAAAAAATCTTCAAAAAATCAAAACCACTAGTAAAGTTACGCAAATAGACATTTCTTATATAATTTTTCATTAGAAAACGATTGACATAAATTTTAGAACGCTAACATGAACCGTTCTCGAGATATTGCACATTTTTCAAAAAAATTATTAAAAAGTCATATAAAATGAAAAAAAATATTTTCTATTGAGAAACATGTTCACTTTTCATATGTAATACCATGCGATAAATTGGGTGACATCATTCTCGTAGATCTAGCTCGTTCCATTCATGAAAAGAGATACTTTGAGTAATACTTTTGTATTTGAACGCCAATAGTCATTTTTCCGTTGTAAGAACAACTTATTTCTTCGTCCATAACGCTTGGCGAAATTTTGGCGACAAATTTGGCGGAATGTCGCCAACTTGGCGGCTTTTTGAAATGTTGCCAATTTAACGAAAATCTCGCCAAATGGATAAAAATGACGCTAAATCAATGAAAATGACGACTATTTGTAGAAAATTCAATATCTTGAATATTAGTATCTACTATAAGAAAAACCTATTTTTTTACTGTTAAAGTAATAAATTCATTACATTATATAAGGAAAGTCATTTGTTGCCCACATCAGATTTTTACTAAAAGAAGAGAGCGAAACTTAGGTAAAACCAGGTGCCAGGAAAGGTCCTAGCCTCAGGACCTGCGATCGAAATTTTCCCGGATCTGCTGACACTAAAATATATGCTTATTAATTTCTATCTAATTAAATAGCTACAGCTCATCAAAATTATCAAAGAATATTTTAATTAATTTTTATAATGCACATATTGAATTTTGTAGTTCACCGAAAATTCCCTAAGTGGACCCGAACAGTGGTCCTTTCAAAAATTCCCTTAATACAAGCGTTACATTGTACGCTGCTATTCAGATAATTATCATTAATTTATTCTATAAGCAGTAAATGTACCCGGCGTTGCCCGGGATTCAAAGAAGGGATTAATCGACTTTATTCAAAAGGAGTAGTTGCGCCCCGCTCACCTTTTAAAATCAGAGAGGAATTAACTGCTGTGCAAAACCGCGCATAAAAAAAACAAAAAAAAAACAAGAAAAAACGGTAATATCAAGAAAATTAAATGTTATCTCAGCAAATCTTTATCAGAACGTTGCCGTATTTTAACACAATACTCAAAATGACCATGTAATACAATATTTAAAAAAAATAGAATGATATATTTTAAATTCGAAAAAGATAAATAAAACCCATAAATAAAAAAATAAATAAAATCCCGATAAATAAAACCCATTTCATCAGGCAAACAGCTGCTTTTCTGTATCAACACATATTTGCCACTTTATATTTATCGCCTGCTCGGAATAAAACTGATTTTGAAGTTGAAATATTGACGGATTTTCAGTTTTAAATGTTCCTAACTTTTAAATTAATCCGAATTTAAAAAAAAAATTGCATCGCTCGGGAACCTGAAGCACCCCTGTAACAATCTTCGCCATTATCCGAAGCTTCGATTTTCCGCTACCCTAACAGCATTTTTACTTTCCTTATATACATAATGTATAAGGAAAGTATTGTGACGGGGTCGGAAATTCGAATTCGAGTTTTCGACGGGAGAGCACGTTTTAAGCATCCCTGATCACGAATCAAACATTTTTGAAGTGATGTCTGCGTGTGTGTGTGTGTGTGTGTGAAAGTATGTGTGTGTGTGTGTGTGTGTGAAAGTATGTGTGTGTGTGTGTGTCAGTGAGCCTGTGGAGACAATAACGGACGAACGAATGGACCGATTCGAACCAAATTTGGTACAAAAATCACAATCTGTAAACGCTGGAAGTCTATTGTTTTTATTTGCAATCGAATGTTCAGAACCCCCCTAAATTCTTGAATGAAATTTTGAAAAAATTGTCAAAAAATCAAAACCACTAATAAAGTTACGCAAATAGACATTTCTTATGTAATTTTTCATTAGAAAACGATTGGCATAAATTTTAGAACGCTAACATGAACCGTTCTCGAGATATTGCACATTTATTTAAAAAAATTATCAAAAAGTCATATAAAATAAAAAAAAATATTTCCTATTGAGAAATATGTTCACTTTTCCTGTGTAATATCATGCGATAAATTGGGTGACATCATTCTCATGGATCTAGCTCGCTCCATTCATGAAAAAAGATACTTTGAGTAATACTTTTGTATTTGAACGCCAATAGTCATTTATCTGCTGTAAGAATAGCTTATTTCTCCGTCCATAACGCTTGGCGAGTTTTTGGCGACGAATTTGGCGGAATGTCGCAAACTTGGCGACTTTTTGAAATGTTGCTAAATTAACGAAAATCTCGCCAAATGGATAAAAATGACGCTAAATCAATGAAAATGACGACGAATTGTCGAAAATTCAATATCTTGGAAAGAATATTAGTATCTACTATAAGAAAAACCTATTTTTTTTACTGTAAAAGTAGTAAATTCATTACATTATATAAGGAAAGTCATGTGTTGCCCACATCAGATTTTTTTTTCTCACAGTAAGATTTACGTCACACTGAAACTTTGGGACGTCACAGGACGTCGCAGTACGTCTCGGCAATGTCATATTGAGGTCACAGTGAAGTCATTTTGGTCATTTTCATGGTCGTTTGTGAAGTCGCATATTAATTTGTTTGTGACGTCACATTGTAATTGCCATTGTAATGTCGGCACATTATTACGTGTTAATTAAATTGTGGAAACTTCACAGAATATAGTCACAATGAAGTTACATAGTTACTAATACGTAACGTCGCATGGAAGTCACAAATATGATGTCACGTTGTGACCCAGGTGTCACGTGACTACAACGTCATTGTCTCACATGTGACGATCTTTGCTGTGAGGGTACAGACGACATACACAGACAAGCAAATTCTACTATTATGTACTAGAAAATGTACTTGGCGTTACCCAGGAGTTAAATCAAGAATTAATTGAATTCATTAATTAAAAAAATAAAATGTAAATAAAAAATAAATTTTATTTATATAAATAACAGTGCAAATTGCATGCAATCGGTGTAGAATAATGTAACAAGGGTGAGATACCTCCCCCTCCAATTAAAAATTATGCCTTCCCCCAACGAACAGTATGTAAATAGAAAGCGAAACCCAATTTGACTTTTCTTGAAGACGCAAAGGAAACAGAATAGCTGCAGTTCCCCCTTTCCTCCGCGACAATATATGATGAAACATTTTCCCCAGCTATAGTAACCGCCAATCAAAATAAAATAAAAAAATCTGATGTGGGCAACACATGACTTTCCTTATATAATGTAATGAATTTACTACTTTTACAGTAAAAAAATAGGTTTTTCTTATAGTAGATACTAATATTCTTTCCAAGACATTGAATTTCGTCAATTAGTCGTCATTTTCATTGATTTAGCGGTATTTTTATCCATTTGGCGAGATTTTCGTTAATTTGGCAGCGTTTCAAAAAGTCGCCAAGTTGTCGAAATTCCGCCAAATTCGTCGCCAAAATCTCGCCAAGTGTTATGGATGAAGAAATAAGTTATTCTTACAGCAGACAAATGACTATTGACGTTCAAATACAAAAGTATTATTCAAAGTATCTTTTTCCATGAATGGAACGAGCTAGATCCACGAGAATGATGTCACCCAATTTATCGTATGGTATTACATAAGAAAAGTGAACATGTTTCTCAATAGGAAATATTTTTTTTTATTTTATATGACTTTTTGATAATTTTTTTGAAAAATGTGAAATATCTCAAGAACGGTTGGTGTTAGAGTTCTAAATTTTATGCCAATCGCTTTCTAATGAAAAATTGCATAAGAAATGTCTATTTGCGTAACTTTATTAGTGGTTTTTATTTTTTGACGATTTTTTCAAAATTTTATTCGAAAATTTAGGGGATTTCTGAACATTCGATTGCGTATAAAAACAATAAGCTTCCAGTGTTTACGGATTGTGATTTTTGTACCAAATTTGGTTCGAATCGGTCCATTCATTCGTCAGTTATCGTCTCCACAGACTCACTGACACACACACACACACACACACACACACACACACACACACACACACACACACACACACACACACACATGCTTTCACACACACGCACACACACACACGCACACACACACACACACACACACACAGACATCACTTTAAAAATGTTTGATTCGTGATCAGGGATGCTTGAAACGTGCTCTCCCGTCGAAAACTCGAATTCGAATTTTCGACCCCGTCACAATACTTTCCTTATACATTATGTATATAAGGAAAGTAATATTTAAAGCTCAATCCTTTGGGAGAGAAGGTGGAGCTTAAACACACCGCGACCCAATGAGAGGGAACGTTTTGAAAATATTACTGGATTTCGCCAATCCTTGAAAATGTATATGTAAAACAAATAAGGTTTTCCCGAAATTTTGGTCCATGGAGACCCTTCGATATATATTTAGCTGAAGTTTTAAAAAAATGGAGTGCGAAAATTGCATTAGATAATATATTTTCGAGATGGGAATTTCTTTAGATCTTTTTAAGACGTTTTTTTTTCTCCTCATGGATCTAGAATTGAAAATTCTTTAACAAAGAAGCTATGGATTTAAAATTTTTGACACTTGAGCAACATTTTCCCAACTCTTAATGTCGGTTTAGAAAAACAAAAATGAAGATCTAAGCTCTAAAATGAAGGTGTGACTTAGATTGTTTAAATGGGGATTGTTTAATTTTTTTTTCCGATTTTTCTGGAATTTGACCGTCTTTAAAAATCTGAAAGAAAGAAAAACAAAAAAAAACTAGCGACTTTTTCAAAATTTAACTCTTTTCAAAAACCTTCAGCTCCCACAAAAAAAGAAGAATTCGATATTGCAGATTGAAAATCATGGAGATAATTTTTTTTTAGGACGGGGTGGGAGGTGAAATTGGCATAATATCGTGCTTCAACATAAAATAACTGAAAAGCTATTTTGAATTTGAAAAAAAAAAATCTCGAAGAGGTATGTTGTACTGGGAGCTAGCTCAGTTAACCCAGTACCGAATTTCGAGACTGTCCGAAGCTTAGATTTCCCTCTACGCTCGACAAACACGCGCACAGAGAGAGAAAGAGACAGACAGAACTTCCTTTATTATGTAAGAAGATACTTTTAATATTATGAAAATAATCCATTTTTTTATTGCATAAAATATTAATATATACTTCGAAAATTTATTTCATAAAATATATTTTATTATCCTTGAGAGAAATAATATTATTATTATCTTAAATTTTGAATAATTCGTGTTAATGATATGAATTACTAAAGTCCTATCCAGTTCTTGTGTCTTAGGTAATGCATCTACGCATAAAATTTCATAGGCGACCTTGAATTATCAGGCACACACGGACATATTTCCAAAAGCGTTCAAAATGTGCTTACGAATTTTAACATGCTTTTTTTTTTTTGCTTTCTTTTGTTAAAATTTGGAATTCAAACTTTTTTTCAGGAAAATAATACATTCTGTACACAATATAGTACGAGAAAATAAAAGTATGTTCTGCCAACAAACGATTTTCCGTTTAAATTAGTAATTTACGATTTTGAGGACAAATAATGCAATAAATTGGAGTCTTTTTATGATTTGCTCTTATCTTGCTGAATATCGATAGACTTACTGCAATCATTTAGTTCTTCCATGAGATGTCTGGGGGAAAAAATTAAATGTCTAATATCTTGAGAACGGAACATTGTAAGCCCCTAAGCAATGTTGTTGATTCATTTTTACTTATAAGCACTTAAAAGCATTCTTACATTTTATAAGAGTGAGTACATTTTATTCTTACGCTTTTTTTCGTATTGAATGAAATTGCTGACATCACTGGGTTGTGTTATTCTAACAAGTTATGCTTTTCGGTTTCTAATAAATAATTAAGTATAAAAAGTTATTTATTTAACAATTTAACGTAATTATTTAAAAAAAAAATTAAACTGACAAACATATAAACGTTTTTCAATAAATGGTAGATTTGTATTCAGGGATGCTGAAAACGTATCTTACATAATAAAAGATCTTTATATGTGTGTGTGACGTCTGCAGCAGAAAATTGAAGAGTCGGACAGCGGTGAAATTTGACGCAGAGGTCCTTCATGTTCCCGTGCAATGCACGTCGGTGAGATTTCTTAAAATTCTAATTAGGTTAAAAGTTATGAACTTTAAAAGCCAAAAATTATCTATTTTCCGCCATTCCCTCAAATCAAATCTATTCACTCATTTACCGCTTCAGATAATACTAAGAGTAGATATTTCGGGAAAAACAGCTGTTTATATAACGAAATGGATTTTATGTGTAGGTTTTTAACTTCTCGAATTTAAAATACTTTGTTCTAATTTTTTTATTTGGTATTAAATCACCATTCTGAGTATAATGCTAAAATTTGACTTAAATTGAATAAAAACTCCTTAGACAGCAATAATATTTTCAGTTCTACTGACTGTTTTTTTGAGACTTCAAGAATTTTCATTTTATCGTTCTGCCAACGATTGGCTTAGCGATTATTTAGTACGTACCAGAAGAACTTTAAGTCGTATTATGCTTGGGTTGTACAATTGGCATGGTTGATCAATGCCCATGGATTAAAAGAGGCACTGCAATGAATGTAGTTCAAAACAGACGATTTGTATATTGCGTAGTGTTATCCGTACCTGTATTATGTAAGTAGCAGACGCTTATATAGGTTTAGAGCAACGCCGGGTAATTCGTTCTAGTAAATCAATAAGAATACGGGAATGCAATGTTAGGCCCCATCACAATGCTTTCCCTTTACATATGCTGTAGAGTAAAGAATGGAATTTGTTTTGAAGTAATATGAATATATTTCAAAATTTTCTAGAAAACTTTTGTATATACAGGATGATTAAAAAAATATGGGCCAAACTTTATGAGGTGGTAGTATACACCAAACCAAGCATTTTTCGTCACAGTTTACCGAGTTAGAAATGAAACGTAAAGGCGTTATGGGGCGCTTACCAGTTGGAAACCGCCGCTCTGCAAACTTAAAAGAGTCATTCTGGTTGTTATTTTCTGATTGAAGAAGAGAACCACGTATGCAAATTTTATTAGGGGGAAAAGAAGAATCCTTGTGCAAATTTTCGTAATTAGGCGAGATGTAAGGATCAATCTGCGTGAGGTGGGTATATAGGATGTATATAGGAGGTGGATATATAGGAGGTATACTGGGCGAGGTGATTCCACAGCTTGGCCCCCACGATCGCCCGATCTGTCGTGTCTTGTCTTATTTTTGTGAGAATATCTCAAGAGTTTCGTCTATCACACTCCCCTTGAATGTGAAGAGGAACTCGTCGCTAGAATTTCGCCGCTTCTGCCGAAGTGCGCGACATGCTTGGTCTGTTCGAGAGAGTTCGCCAATCCCTCTATCACCGCTGTGAGACATGCATTCAGGTTGGCGATCGTTCTTTTGAGCCATTATTGTAATTATTGTTCATTAAATGTCATTTTATAAATTCTAATTCATTCTTGTGTTTCCGCCTCACCTCATCGGCTCCCCCCTCCCTGATTGTGAATTTCAGAAGATATGAGATAAGCTTGAACGATTATTAAGTGAGGTAACTTCGGCGGTAAGTCCGAATCTATAATTTTTCATGCCCTTCATGCGGTGTGCGAGCTTGAGTATTTTCTACAAAAGGAGCAAATTAACTTAAAGAGGTTTGAATACGCTTAACTATAATTTGCTGTAGAGTTAAATAGTGATCTTGCTTTCAAATATGGTTTCTCTGTATTTTATTTTATTTCTCTTCATTCCTACCTTTATTATTATGTAATTATTTTATTATTCATATTTTACAGAGCTGTTTTATAGCCCTGAGCTGCGTAGCAGCCTGTTTAGCAGATGGTTACGGTAGTTACTACGTTCCAGGACCTCAAGTGGTCAACGACGATTACAGTGATGGAAACGACTACGGGCATCACAGAGCTCGTGAATACGACCACGGTGGTCACAGAGAGCTGGAAAGCATTCAAGATTCTCACGGAGCTAGAGACTATGGCAGTGGAGAAAATGAAGTAATAAGAGACTTTGCAAAACAAGCACACCACAACCAGGGAGCTCATGCTTCTGTCCAGGCTTCAGGAGGACAAGAAAACCACATCCAGAAAGCTCACGATAAAGGATTCTACGAACGTGAAAAGAAGTATGGCTATGAAAAAGCCTATGGATACGAACGGGAAACAAAACATCATGATAAATCCAACCGAGCACAGAGTCATGGTAGTGGATATAACCACAATGAGAATAAAGGACATTACAACCAAGGAGGACAAGCTGTCAGAGACCTTGCTGCTCAGGGGAACAAGTATCAACAAGGATCTGATGCCCATGGAAATAAAAATATCCTCATCGACCTGAGTAATGACTATAACAGAGGAAATGATGCTGCTGCCCAATATAATCGTGGACATAAGTTGAGAAACTTGAATCTAATTCGTAGGCCAGAACCTCTACGCAGGCCTGATCCTCTTCGCACTTATATGCCTCTGTTTTTGAAGCGAAACTATGTCAATGACATTGATGGTTCTCTTGCAAGATTTAGGTATTTGAGTGGAATCCATGGATTAGGAGGCATTCGAGGATATGGACTGGGGTATGGGTTCAATCCTTTAAGGTATGGTGTTAGCCCACAGGTTCTTAATGGGTATGATAATCATGAAATGGAGTATTTCAATGAATCATTGGAGGATGAGGATGGACCTACAAGCAATGTGTACTACATTAAACATGAGGTATGAAATGAAAATGGTGAACAGAAGGACTAATTTATAAGGAAGCCAGTCTAGAAATACAAATTTTACTGTTGTTTTTTTGTATTTATGAATTTTGTTTGTAATGTTGTCAGTTTGCGTTTTGATGTAAATAAGTTTAATAAAAAAAACTGCAATCATAAAGCATTGTGTTTTAATAAATATATCTTGATTCAGAATATAATAGGGTAAAATCTGAGAGCAAATATATTGTCAACTGTTCACTATGAGCCATAGTTAGGAAATATTAAAATCTAAACAATATTCATATTCATTTGCATTGGTTGTATTCATATTCATTTCGATTTATTGTACTGTTATTCATTGCAATTAATTGCACTCATATTTGTATTAATATCAATTGGGGTTTGGGGATAAAATGATAATAATCTTATCTAAAGTATATGCCTAGCATACAAGGAGCTTAAAAAACTGACCAGGTTTAGGTTTACAACTTTTGAACCGTTAGTGATAGACACATACAATATATACCGATTATAACACGGGTTTTCGATGACATCAAAACATCCGCGTTATAAGTGCAACCGTGTTATGAACGAAGTGCTATTTTAATGCCCAACTTTCAGTGTTAAAATACAGTTTATTTTTAATGTTCTAAATGAATGTTTTATACATTTAGTTGTCTGTTAAAAAAAAAGAAGTTTGCGGAATGTAAAAATCAATATTCTGCAGATTTGAATTATTAGTTTTAGTAAAGATTGTAACTATATAGCAGGTGTGTTACAAATATGCACAAATATCTTCAACGCCGATATTCTAGTTGATTGTTGCAGCAGCTATTTGTTCATCATTGATAACTTGTCAGATCAGTTCCTGTGAGTCAATATCAATCCAATAATTATATCTTCTTCTTCTTCGACTTAGACCGTCCGACCTACCAGAAAGGTGTAAGGTATCTGTTTGGACGGCCGGGAAGTGCCACCCAATTTAGACCGGAACCCAGTGGGGGAGGCATCAACAGGGACCGTACCCTCCTACTCCTACCACCAACCTCTCGGAAGGACTTACGGACCCACATGTTTAACGTGATCGTACTCCGCGTGAACACGGCGGCAGTTTTGGCAGCGGCGGGAATCGAACCCGGGACTACCGAGTGCAACTTCCGCGCGCTAACCACAGGCCTACCGCGCCTATATAATTGTATCTGTAATTTCTGCTTTCCCTAATAAGATTTTTAATTTAGACACTATAGTTTCCTATATTATAGATTCACAAGAAAGTTCTATTTTGTACGCTGCTTCTTTTAATGTTAAAAAATTTTAAAATTCGAAAATGTGACTAATTTTTAAGATCACTTCTAAATTTTGGCTCTAGGTGAAGCTACGGAAAGAGAAAGGGAGACATGCTTAGATCCACGTTATTTCCAAATCCGCAGTATAACCGAGGGTGCTATTACTGGGTTTCAATGTACTTCTAATCGAAAAATTGTTTTGAAACGTAGGAATGACATCAAAAGCATTTTCAAAACTGTACGACGTATTAGCATAAAAATACATAAAATATATTTTTATATTCTCCCCCCCCCCCCCCATCCACACCTAAGCGAAAAAGTTCGATTATTCGAAAAATGGGCACAAAATCTGGAGTCTGTTAAAAATTGATAGTTCTAATTTAAAAATTCGCGGTGATATTCATGGAACAAACATTTTGGGGACAGTATATCAATTGAATGATTAGTATAAATAAGTACACACTGATACTTTATTTTGTGGTGGATGGTCCTTAAATATTTTCGAAAATTATTTGGTAAGAGCAGTGTTTTCCTTTTTATGAAAGTCAGAATTTTATTTTATTCACGTTTTGATTTTATAGAAATATGCCAAATTAGCTAATCACTATATCTAACATGTTTTAATCTTTCCAGACGGCCCAGATGCCCTCCTTTTTTTTAAATAATAAATAAATGACAAATCATTAGATTTTAAATGTCATTTTATTAAAACATCCATCAGACGTACATATAATTTAAAAGCCAGAGAGCTTTCGGGTATCATCATACTCTTCCTCAGTGGCGTTAAATAAAAAATCATGCCAACAGGCTTAAATACTATCCATTACCGGCAAGTTGAATTTGCATAATCATTGCACACTTAAATTTACACACTTATAGTATCGACCATTGGTCGAACCTCATGGAGCCGGATTTTCGAATCTTATCGCGAAGTTGGGCAAGGGGGGGGGGGGGGTGAAAATCTCTCAGAACGTTCTCGAAACCCCCTAGCGACAGTGGTGAAGTCGTATAATAAATTGTGCCTGAGCGCTTTACACGCTGCATCATAATGGCATGAAATACTAGTAGCAAATATGTTAAGCTACACAATATGGTGGTGACATAGTTATTAACATGTTGCCTATTATTATTATTATTATTATTATTATTATTATTATTATTATTATTATAACTTTCAGTCCAGCGCAAGCAAAACCGCAAAGGGGCACACGTCAGACGAAGCGCCAATCACATAGTGTAGTACCTACCATTCGTGTTATTATTTTTTCTTTATTTTGTGCTCTGTGTTGACAAGTCGGAGGCAGTCAGGAAGTACAGTTTCGTCTCAAGCGTCTGCCAATAAAATAATTATTATCTTGTTATTATACAACAAAGGACTTCTTATGCTACGCTAGGTTCTGTTTATATAGACACATAACAAATTAATGTTAAATAAAACACATTTAAAAACTGAATATTTACTGTTATTTTGTGAGGAAGGGCGTGCCCTGGTTATATTAAAAAATACCTGGGCGGGGCCCAGATGCGCCCAGCTATCACCACACCGCTGCTTATCGGGGGCATAAAAGACTGAAACTCGACCCCGGGGCAGAACCTAACTGAGTCAATTTTCAGTCGTGACAACTATTTTGGACGCTAAGCACCATACATTGTTAAACAGAATAACACTTCTTAAGTAAAGTTGCAGTTTAATATTTTAAGATCGTTTGTTTCCCCGTCTTTGATAGGTATAAATACTAGTCGTATAAAAGTTTCTAAACATTTTACGAATAGTTGTATATTTTTCTATAAATGGGCTTTATAAAAAGTTATATTCCTTATATTTATGTAAACACTTACCCCCCCCCCACCCCCCCTCACCCCACTCCAGTTTTGAAAACATTTTGGATAAACTTATCATACGATTCAAAATAATTTTCTAATTTGAAGTATGTGTCTATCACTAATGGTTCAAAAGTTATAAGCTTGAGTAGTCATTATTTTGAAACTCTCCAGACTTCGTATACATTATAGAAGGTCTGTGGTTGGTGTAAAAATGAGTGTGTAAATAGAATGAAGTCAAGAGAAAAATGAATGAAAATCTACAGAACTTCCGCAAAATTGGCGAAGTCATAAACAAGTTTAATCGATTTCCCGTGGATATGAATGATTTAAAAAGACAACCATGAACCAATAAACATTTTTATAATAAATGCCAAAATTAGGATTACTGAAATTGGTTTATATATTTTAATAATACTAGCTTCAAATTCATTTACTGAACAATTTTTGCAGAGAAGTCTAACTTCTAATTGAGGCTAGGGAGTTATTTTTTCTGAGTTGTACTAAGCTTTATATTACTTTTCTTATATACATAATGTATAAGGAAAGTATTGTGACGGGGTTGAAAATTCGTTTCAAGCATCCCTGATCACGAATCAAACATTTTTGAAGTGATGTCTGTGTGTGTGTGTGTGTGAAAGTATGTGTGTGTGTGTCAATGAGTCTGTGGAGACGATAACTGACGAACAAATAGACCGATTCGATCAAAATTTGGTACAAAAATCGCAATCCGTAAACACTGGAAGCCTATTTTTTTTAAACGTAATCGAATGTTCAAAACCCCCCTAAATTTTCGAGTGAAATTTTGAAAAAATCGTCAAAAAGTCAAAACCGCTAATAAAGTTACGTAAATAGACATTTCTTACGTAATTTTTCATTAGAAAACGATTAATATGAATTTTAGAACTCTAACATGAACCGTTCTCGAGATATTGCACATATTTCAAAAAAATTATCAAAAAGTCATATAAAGTAAAAAATATATATTTCCTATTGAGAAACATGTTCATTTTTTAAATGTAATACCATGCGATAAATTGGGTGACATCATTCTCGTGGATCTAGCTCGTTCCATTCGTGGGAAAAGATACTTCGAGTAATACTTTTGTATTTGAACGCCAATAGTCATTTATCCGCTGTAAGAATAACTTATTTCTCCGGTCATAACGCTTGGCGAGATTTTGGCGGTGAATTTTTTTGGTGACGGTTTAAAATGTCGCCAACTTGGCGAGATTTTTAAATGTTGTCGCCAAATTAATGAATATCTCGCCAAATGGATAAAAATGACGCCAAATCAATGAAAATGACGACTAGTTGTCGAAAATTCAATATCTTGAAAAGAATATAAGTATCTACTATAAGAAAAACATATTGTTTTTACTGTAAAAGTAGTAATTTCACTGCATTATATAAGGAAAGTCATATGTTGCCCACATCAGATTTTTTTTTGAGTTGTACTAAGCTTTATTTTTGAGTTGTATTAAGCTTCTTATTTTTGTGTTATTGATTTTCGTTTGTCTGTTTGTATGCTTTTTGCTCAACGGTACGTCCTCTAAAACTTAACACCAAATTTTTGAAATTTGGATATGAGATGTAAATTAATGTTTTACAGGCAGAGTTCATTGCTGAATGTAGTCGGATATGAATAACAAGGAATGACAAGGAAGTCGGGTATGATCAAAAGGACAAGATCGTGAACCAATAAAATTTTTTATAATATATAATAGCATTTTTCAAACTCAAGAGTATTATCAGTACGTTTAAATAATTTTATTTTTAAAATTTTGAATAATACTAACTTGTTACTATAATATTACTAGCTTTGTAGTATTATTATACAAAACCATTATTATTTAAAATTGATTTTAATTTTAATAATACTAGTAACTTCATATTCATATTTTGGACACATTTTGCTGAGAAGTCTAACAATTGCATGCATTCTAACTTTACAGAGTTGCACTAAGCTTCTTACTTTTAAGTTGAAATCGATGTATCTTTGTTTGTATGTAAGAGAGTAATTTTTATATACGTGTTGCATTTATCATTCTATTATACATTTATAATTAATACGAAAATAAATATCAATATTTTTAGCACTACCAAAGATAAATGAAATTGCTGCTTGTGAGAATAAACTTTCAAATACTTCCTTAAAGGAAGCAGTCATATGAAAATTAGGTGACTACAATTGTTTCTTGAGAGTTTTGATCTCTCTTCCCTCTAGTTCAGATTTTTGATCCCTAAACAGTTATTTCGTAGCGGTTGTTAAGCGAAAACACAGTTTGACCTGAGGAAGAGGGATCAAAACTCCCACGAAATAACTGTAGTCACCCAATCTTAATATACTTTCTTTTTTAAGGAAGTATCAGGAATTTTTGTTTTATTATCAAATATTGTTAAGCAAATACTTTCAAATACTTCCAAGAAACTGTCTCAATGATACGCTTTACACTTCTTTATGATTTCTGCAAAAAGGGTTGTTGAAAGTATCAAATATGGGGTAAAAATGTTGTAATAAATTAGAATATATTTGTAATCTTATGTTTTATCTTCTATGTAGCAATCACGCAAATTTGTTTCATTTAAAAATTTAAATATTTTAATGAATTTCACTGCTGATAAAGATGTATATGTGAACTGAGAAGTTTCTTCTTCAAAGAGAAATTCAACCTGCATAATTTGGTATCAAAATAATAACCAACACAGTTACTGTTATGAAATGCACCCCTGGTTAATTAATTCCTTTCTAAATTTAATATTCGGTAAATTCTAATTTCGTTTCGATTCTAAAACATGTTCTTAAATATTTATTCCAAATTGATAAAGCGCCAATTGTGTATTTCGACTTGTTGGAGTTTTCCCGCCTGTATCGATAACCCTTGGCGCCAGGATACATTCCCGCGTTTTTGTACATTTACCCGGATTTACATTTCGTATTGAAATGTATTGGAACTCTTTTCTGTTTCGTCACGAGCACACCCGCATTCACACTAAGACGCTTCGGTAAGAATAATGTAATTAGTTTTCAGTTGGTAATGTAATATCAGGGCAGTAGAACGTGTTCTTGCCCGCGAGGCATAGTAAAAGGATGTTTCTAATATTAAATTAATAATGGAGTAAATTATTTAAATCGCGTTTTAATGTAATTTCGAAGAGTCACGAGATTTTTTCATTATAGATCGATAATTCCGAGATGTCCAATCGGCGCAAACCAATTTCGGATTCGTGTGGACCAATTTCGTGTTCAACGAATATTGTTCCATATGTTGGAAATCTATGTGTATCTTCAAGTATCATCGTCAATAACTCTGATATCCAATACTCCTTGATGTATATGATTTTAAACATAATAATTCTTCATCAAATAAAGAAAAAGGTAAATTTAAAGGATTCAAGTCATCATTTCTCGTCTTCTGCCATCATCACGCCATCTCAGCTCCAATCGGTGTATACAAGATATTGGTACCCTAATCAATTCAACGTGGATCTCCCGTTTTATGCGATGCCAGTGAGAAACCGCTCGCAGCGATCGCGCTCCAGTTGCTTGTCGTGCAATCCTATTACAAATGCCGTTTGCAATTCTAATACAAACTGGTGGCAACTACTTCTTACATTATAGATCCCATATTTCGTAATAATTAAACAATTTGTGTTTTATATAAACTGTTTAGGAAGATATTGACTTACTGAATATTATACATATTTTCAATATGATCTTATCACTCCATATAAATATTTTAAATAATGTCAATATCTTTATTTTTATATGTAAGTTCACAAAAAATGACTGTTCAATTGATTTTCAGTCAATTAAATTGAAGGCTTAATCCAAAGGCTTTGCAAATCTGACCTATGGGCCACCAATAGGAAATCCATATGGCTCATGGGTTTACCATGCGACAAAAATTATTTTGTCCTAAGGTAACTTCCTTTTTAGGACACGCCCGGTAAGAGCGCGAAGAAGAAAAAAGGCCGTGTGTATTTACAAACATTAATTTATTTACACTATATAAAATATTTACAACAAAATTGATTCAAAATATTCAAAATGAAAGTATACCCCTTTAAGATAACAAATAAACAATTACAAACGTATATGTAGTCTCATAGACTAAAATGTGAAAGATGGTAATTAAAAATTAAATTTAAACAATCCTATGCAATATTTTAAATATCCTTAAATCCGGAGAGAGAGAAGTAAAAAGTACAAATCAGGCACAGGCCCTTAAATGTGGAACTCACCGAGCATTCGCTGAATGAACAGCCTCTCATGGTTGAGGACAATGCTGCTGGAGTATCTGTTCTCACTCACAACGCCAAAACTTGTCCCTGCTCCTCTTTTTCATTCTCAAAAACTCTCTCTCTCTCCAAGAATTTAAAACACGCCCCTGAGGCGCATACAAACATCCCATTGGATTCAGGGTCTTAACCCCTTGACCCCAAAGCACCGCCATTGGCTTTAGGCCTTCCAGAAACAAAAAGCCCCTTCTCAAGCCCCTGCGAAACTGATATTCCTTCGGCCACTAATTCAAAGTCGCCGAGGACCCTATGACCCTTCCGAAAAGGACAGGACGCCCGTTAAATATTTCGGTACGAATCCGAGATCCAAAGCAGCTTCGACATCCAGGTTTTCTATTTCGAGTGCAGATGGCCGAACGAAAAGGCTGACCCCCAAAATAAATAAGAAGACTCTAGGTCGCATTCCCGAAAATATTGGCTCATGGGTTTACCATGCGACAATATACCTCCATTTCCCCATTAAAAATTCCAAAATCCAAAAATTAAAATTTCAAAATTTCAAAAATTTAAAACTTTTTTTTAAAAAATTTACCATCAAAAACATTAAGCAAATTACCAATGCAATACGTCTTTCCAAAAATTACCTCCATTTCCCCATTAAAACATCAAAAATCCACAAATTAAAAAAATTTTAAAATTAAAAAATCAAATTAAAAAATTCAATTTTACAAACAAAACCATAAGGCAAAATCAAAATGTGCAGGAGTGCAATCTGCTTTCCTTCCAGCTACTAAAAACTAACCTCTGAAAACAGAAGTTTCCTCCTATAGTATAATCAAACACATAGAAAAAACATCATATTGCATATAAAAGACAAAAAAACAATTGTCAATATAAACACAATCCAATAAAATCAAAATATAAAACAAATTGATGAATTCAGGACAACAAATCAGAAAGTCTGTTATTTGTGTTGCACAAGGCTGTACAAAGTCACTCAAACTAAATTACTTTTCTCACTGATAATGTTTTTTAGTTCTCCAAAAGTTTATTTCAAATTGTGCACCAGAAGGCAAAAGCATTGGGATCAGGCATCCCTGAAAATTGTTGTGTATTTTGTTGGCCACTTCTTCTTACAAAAATTATCATACCTGCATACGTTCCTTGTTTATGATAAGTGATTATGGAATATTACCACTGTGTAGAAAGTTTATCACCAAAAGTTGTTGTTGATTGACAGCAATGATGAGGAGTGTCTATTCTGTGCACACCCCATAAACACATAGTAAAGTATTGAACACAATGTCCGATGTCTACCCTTACGAAATCAAATTGACTGGCATCTGGAACCGTTTGCACTGTAAACAAATAAACACAAAGTTTGATGTGTGGCAGCAATAAAAATAACTGGAATCTGGACCCGTAGAAAACTGGAAAGTGGAAAACTGTAGAAAACTGAAAACGTAGGCAAATTTTCCCAGTATATATAACTGGAACATGTAAAACTGTAGAAAACTGTCCTGTAGAAAACTGGAAACGTGTAAATGTATACATTGTAAAACAAGACAGTAGAAATCACGGAAACAGTAGAAAACAGACGGTAGAAATCCCAGGAACGTGTAATTGCCTGTTCTGTATACAAAGTCTGATACATGTAAATTGTTTATAACGAAAGGCATGTCTGTGGCTATAAATGTTTATACGCCTTGTACTTGGCATAAACTGAAAAAAAAAAAAAAAAACTGATGCCAAATGCTCTATAATGGCAAAAATTGCTATCCATTGTGTAGCACATTTCTACATATTTTTGTGACCAAGGTGCGTATTGTGACAGTTTTAACATCAGTACTGAAAAGAACGCAGTCACCCCGCACAGTTCAGGACACAGTTCTTTCGTGTGATATCGTGCACTTTCTGCACCCCGTCCGTAGAGGAAAAAACAAACACCGGTGGAATCTTCTGCACTCCGTCCATAGAGGAAAACCAACACAGTAATTGACTCTGTGTTGATCTGTACGACATATCGACATATTACAATGCCTTATTCCGTCATCAAAAATTGTTTATATAGTGTTGGCATGTGCCAACATCCGGTCACCTGCTGACCCGAGATGAAAATTGTTGAAATGAACATATCATATGAACATATCATAATGAACATATCATATAGCCCCTTCCGTGCGCATCACCTTGGAGTTTACGTGCTGTACAAACTGCTTCAACAGTATTATGAAAATTTTTTTACAAAATACAAAATATATATATATATATATAGACTGGCCTTAGTGACGGCAAAGTTACCACCAAGAGACCTAGCCAATATGCACTTTATTCTTCTCTCCCTCCGAGAACAAAATATTTTAAAACAAAATGCAAAATTTCTAAATGCATGAACATGAAAGTAAAAATGTATAAAATTTTACTCCCTTACATATAAAAACCTTACTGCCAAAGGCAACTTTACGTTAAAAAACATGTTTCATATACCATGAAATTCAAAAATTCAAAACCATAAAATATCACACAAAATTTTCATAATTAAATTACATGATCTAAACTAAAAATTTTCTATCCAAAGAAAAAAAAAACAAAATCATCCAACACATTAAAATATCTCATTAATTGCAAGTTACAGAAAATTATACATTCCCTGCGAAAAAAAGAATGTTTCCAACCCATTCGAAAATTTTTCATTTAGCTATGTCTAACCCGTCGCTTAAAACTTGACTTTATCTCAAAATGACAGTGTCTTACTGCATAAAAAAAAACTCTTTTTTTTTTTTTTTTTTTTTCTTCTATTTATTCGCTAGTTTGTATGAAAAAAAACCAAAATAACTCCCAAACGTGTACCTTTCAGAAAATAAAACCACAGCTCGCAAAATTTTGCCTGATAAACGAAAATCCTTTTCTTACATTCGAAGGGAAAATTTACTCTAAGTGCTAAAATTTTGTTTCACTAAGCAAAATCATCTTATTCACTCATTTCCTCACTTCCTTTATTTCTTTACAAAAAGGGTTTTATCACACTTTTTATTAATACTTTCACCACTTTATGCATTAAGCCATATTTTCCTCAAATAAACACTAGCCTCACATTAAAAATATAAATTTCCCCCTTTTTTTTTAAAATGAAATACCATTGATCTTCAATTTTATATCTTATCCATTCCATCTATCATGAAAAAATACCCCTATCATTCTAACCACACTATATCCTAGCCTATTATTAACTATAAAAATACATATTTAACCATGACCATTTAGGTAGGTAAAGAGATAACACCCTAACAATAAAACCAAATCACAAGAGAAAACACCATATATTTTTCCTTTCTTTTCTTTCTTTTTTTTAGAAACACTACTTAAAAATGCTAAATTAGTGATATTATTATCCAACTGCATTCTCCCACAACTACATTTTATAACTTTTTATCTTCCAATGCTTTGTTAGCGTTCAACATACCCGAAGGAAAAAAAAACTAGCAAATCTCACCTTTCTTTACTAACCTACCCATAGAAACTAAAAAAAATCTCCATGCGTTCAGAAAATATGCCGGCAACTGTCACTTACAGTACTACGTGTAACGATTTAAGAAAATTATTGTATACAAAAATTGATTCCCTTTTGAGCCTAACAATCTAACAAACCTATCAATTTTCTATTCCGAATAATTTATTAAATTATGTGTGTTTTAACAAAAGTAAAATATAAGTGAATGTAGGAAAGTACCCTTTATAGACGATAAAAATATTGAATAAAAAAGTTAAGAGATACAAAAAAAAAATGAAATACTTTTTGCTTATTTATTTAAAATAAATCCTTTCAACGTTATGTGTCATCAGGAGATGAAAAAAACCCTTTGTTGATCACCCAAACAGTTTGATTCAATCCCCAAAATATAGAAATATACACTCTAAATCCCAAACATCACACAATTCTGCCCGCAGAAAAATATGTGCCTAAGGTCAAATTATATATCCTATCAACAATTGTTAAAAGGCCTATTTATTTATTTATTTGTTTATTAAACTTAAAAATTTACTCTTTGTTGTTTGTACTTTGTCTGTTATTTTTGTCACTTTATTAGAATTCCCTTGTAAACGAAAGTTTCCTTAGTAATCAAAATTTTGTTTCCATTTCTGTTACCACTTGAATTAATATAATATCTATTTATTTTCATTATTTATTATTATTATTATTATTACCTTTTTTCGAAAAACAATATACTTATTACTTTATGTATTTTAATTCCCAATAACCTAACTAACTCCAGCTGCAACGCCATTCTATTACTCACTCAGTAACTCTATCCAAACGAAAGGCAGTCTCTCTACTTGTATGTGTCGTCCATCCCTCTTTGAAATTTATGTTCTCCTCCGCTAACTAACTCCCAGCTCCCGTAAAATATATCTGCTAAAACCACTCCTTTTTTCTTTGTAACCATTCTGCGGGTCTTGTGTTTTGTCTGTGAAAATGACCCTCCTTTTGGAGTGAGGAAGAAACCCTACTGCGACGTATCAAATTTCACCCAATGTTGCCCCCCTTTGAAAACATCTGTGTTGTGTGAACAAGAAACTTTTGGAAATCCTTGTGTTTGCCATAAAATGGAACCGTCAAAGTTAAGAGAAAATTCTGTTGCCTTTGAAAATTCGATTATCTAACCCACTCACATTCTAAATATCATTTTCAGAACCATTTGTAAAATTTTTGTAAACTCGTACCCATAAAAGGTTTATTATAATCTCACATTACTTCTAATTTCAGCAAAAATTTTGTTCTAAAACTAAAAATCACTCAAATGTGTATTAATTAACTAATCTTCGCGACCAAAATTAAAAATGTCAAAAATGAAAATTTGTCCCAAAAATACTATACCAAAAAATTTTAACTGAATACGACAAAACCACCCAAAATATTTAGAATTCAGAGTAATTTACCCTAGGAGTTTGTCTAAAAGAATAATTTTTATTAGTGCGAGAAAAAGACACTTGTTGGTGTGTATCGGTCGGAGTAGGTAATAAGGGCGATTTCGAACCAGATGTATGTGTGTGTGTGTCCGCTGTATCTGAGATGCTAGTGGGTGTATTTACATTTGAGGGTAAATGTTTGTCTGTCTCTTGGTCCCAAAGAAAAAAAGGAGTTTCGGATTCTCCGCTCGTCTCTTGTTTTTTTGAAAGCAACGGAATACTCTGTGATTCCTCAGTTGTCTGCTGATTATTTTCGCTCTCATCAATTTTTAAATGATCTCGCCTTTCAATCATTAAACGCAAGCGATTTATGTGTGCCCTAAAGGTCTTGGAATAAGGCATATTTATCTGTTTTATGTCATAAATAAATCTGTTTATTTTTTTTACAACTCTGTAAGGTCCTAGCCATTTAGTCTTTTTAAACGATTTTACGTGATTTTTCAAAAATACTTTTGACCCAATTTTAAGGTCCCTAGGTCTGGCCTTTCTCATTTGTTTTTCCTCTTGATCGAATTTTGCGAGCTCCAAGTTTTTGAAAGCCGCTTCATGCGCTTCTCTTAAAATTTGAATTTGTTTTGCAGCATAATTCTGAGGAGATATCTTATTTTCGCCATGTGGTTGCGGAGTTTCGAAAAAATCGGTAGATCCCTTCCAAAAACTAAGAAATTTGGAGATTCTCCCGTGCTAAGATGCGTAGTGGCATTATACATCATTTTATGTGCAATCATAGCCGTGTCCCAATATGGGGAGTCCTCTGTTAGAGTTTTAATCGTAAATTTTAGTGAATTGTTTATTCTTTCTGAGATTCCATTGCACCAAGGCGCGCAAACCGAAACTAACTTCGTTACGATGCTTAGCTTCTCCGCCACCGTATTGTAGATTTCTGACGTAAATTGGGAACCGCGGTCTGAATATAGCCTCTGGGCTACACCGAAAATAGAGAAGAAATTTAATAATTTAGCAGCAATAGTTTCAGCCCGGATGTCGGGAATGGCATATAATTCAATATATTTGGAAAAATGACAAATTACTGTAAAAATGTATCGATTGTTATTTACACTAGGTTTGAAAGGCCCCACTAAATCTACCGCTATTTGGGCTCCTGGAAAACTTGGTACAGGTACACGTCCCAGGGGCACGGATCTTTCTGCGCCCTTTAACGACCTGCACTTAACGCAAGACATGACAAAATTGCGGGTGTCCGCATACATACCCCACCAGAAATACCGCTCCGCTAATAAGCTGTAAGTTTTGTCTACTCCAGTATGTGTGACGTGTGTCACTGCTAAAATGTGCTTTTGCATATTTTTTGGAATCACAATGGTTTTCAAAAATTCCTCCCTCCAAGGTTTATTTTTATAGTGCCCCAGGTGCATAATTAATTTTGTTTCTTCATCAATATATAAATTATGGAACTTTTTATTTGCTTTTCCAGTATTATTTTGAAGATATTCTCTGATTTTAAGTAATTCTTGATCATTCTGTTGTTGTTCCACAATATCTTGAATTGTGGGAATGGTTGTGATAACATTGACCTCAGGTTGTTTGTTTTGATTTGAATTAACATTGACCGCCGGTTGGGTGTTTTGATTTGAATTAACATTGACCGCAGGTTGAGTTTTTTGATTAGAATTTTCTGCCATGCGTTGTTTTACACTTGTTTGTTTGTCTTGTTCCTCTTCAAAAACGTCCCTACTTAAATAGTCACATAATAAATTTTCCTTTCCCGGGACATAAATAAAATCAAACTTAAATTCTGAAATTTCCAAAATCCAACGCTGAAAAGTATTTGGGGGATTAGACATTTTTAAATGTGAACCGAGAGGCAAGTGGTCGGACAAAACGAAGAACTTCCTGCCATACAAAAAATTTTTAAAAAACATAATTCCATTGTGCATTGCCAACAATTCCGCTTTTATCGCTGCGTACTTTTGTTCTTGTGGATTGAGTTTACGGCTGTAATAGGCTATGGGTTTGAGCATACCATCTCTCTTCTGTAACAGCGCTGCTGACGCCGAGGTTAAACTCGCATCGGAATTTAGGAAGAAATCTTCTTCAAAATTTGGTTGAATTAAAATAGGTTTCTTAAAGAAACAATCCTGTAGATTTTTGAAAGCTTTGTCACACTCGTCATTCCATTCAAATTTCGTGCCTTTTCTCGTCAAATCGGTTAAGGGGGCAGTCTTAGCTGCATAATTGGGGATACAATTTCTATAAAAGTTACATACCCCTAAAAATCTTTTCAATTTTCTTAAAGTCTTAGGTATGGGGAAAGAAGAAATTTTTCCTATATTTGCATCAGAAGGACTTATGCCTTTTTGGTTAATATTAAATCCTAAATAATTTATCTCCGTCATGCCAAATTTACATTTATTTGGGGAAAGCGTTATGTTTACCTTCCGGAATCTTTCTAAAACCAAAGTTAATTTTTGTTTTAATTCTTCATACGAATTTGCCGGGATTACCACATCGTCAATATAAGCCAAAATATCCTGTGAATGTAAATCCCCTAATATTAAATCCATTACTTTTTGAAAAATGGGTGCACTCGAAATATGGCCGAAGCATAATCTGTTATATTCAAAGGAACCAAAAGGGCTCGAAAACGCGAAATATTTTCTCATCCGTTCCGGGAGGATGATTTGGTTAAATGCACTCTGGAGATCTAACTTAGAATACAGCGCATAACCTGCCAATTTAGAAATGATGTCATTTATCTTAGGTATCTTATAAGGATATAAAATCGAAGTATTGTTTATCAGCCGAAGATCTAAAACAAGTCTGTAGGTATTGTCCTGTTTTTTGACTAAGAGCAGACTCGACGCGTAAGGACTGTTTGTTTTAGAAATTACCCCCGCCTCTTCTAACTGTTGTAATTGCTCCTTTGCCGTAATGTGTAATGCGAAAGGAATATCATACGGTTTAGAACAAATAGCATGCTCATGAGATAATTCAATATTTGGTTCAAAAAAATCAGTTGCTCCAAGAGTTTGTAAGCTTTTCGAGAAAACGTCCGCATACGGCATAATAAATTTTAGAAAATCTTGTTTTGTTGATTTTTCCATATGCTCTAAATTAAAATCTTCTGGTTTTAAATCTTTTCTTCTTTTTTCAATAATTTCAGGGCTCGCTTGTACTAAATTTATAGTTTCCTTAATATCTACCCTTTGTTGCGTAGTTTTATTTTCGAATCTTTCTGTAATTTCAAAATCCTGTGTAAATCCTCCCAATTTCATATGTTTATTTAAATCTAAAGCATGTGTAGATATATTTTGCACCTGTATATCAAAAGAATTATTTTCTATATTTACAACAGCGCAGTTGATTTGTAATCTCTGATTATTCTCAATGGGTTCATATAAAACCTGCGTGTTATCCTCGCAAAAAGTGTCCGATACAACCCGTACCAGTTTTGATTCATTCGGTTTCAGAGATATCTTGCTTTTGACTCTAACAATATTATTCATCTTGGCGTCCTGATGTTCTATGTCCGCTTGAGGAAACCTGTGCTCCTCCTGGTTTATGGGGATTTTATCATTTAGTACTTGTAATTCATTTTTTTGTGTATCAATAATAGCATGGTTTCTTTTCAAAAAATCGTAGCCAAGGATTCCGACATACGTGTTAGGGAAATTTGCTGTCGTTACATAAAAAATTTGTTTGAAATGTTTCCCATTAATTTTAAACGGAATTTCAATTGTATTTACATAATCAATATTCTGGCCACTCAAAGTCGAAATTTTTACCGCGCGGGAAATATATGTAATTTTAATTCTTTGCTTTATGTTTTGAAAAGTTTTGTAAGACATAATGGATACACTTGCACCACTATCAATAAGCATTCTATAATTACTTTTATCAATCTGTATGTATGTCGTGGGTAAATTTGGGATATTTTCAAAATTCGACGCGGATGCTACAATTTCATGTGTTTCTAAATCAAGATTTTTATCGGGATTTGTAATATTACTTGAGAGTTTGACCCGTTTTGTCTGTCCACAAACCCTCGACTCTAGTTTAAATTACTAGATCTATAATTTTTAAATTCCCCCTTTCTCTCTGTGGAATAATCATTTCTATTTTCTCTCTCATAGGACTTTGTACCATTTTCCCTCTCCGTTTGCGAATTTTCAAACGTTCTGTTCGGCCTACTGAATCCTCTCCTGTCATTACTATTTCTTGCATAGAAATTGTCCCCTTTTCTTTGCTCGTGGGAGTTCCAAGGTTGCGGGGGGCGAGACTGCCTATTTTTCTCGTACGAAAAGTTTCTGTGCGGCGAAACCGCTCTGGCTGAATAATCTGGCTGGTCAATATATTGACGGGCTGCCCTTTCTTTATTGTATTGATAACATGTATTTATGTAATGCCCTTTCTTCCCACAAAATCCACATATACTTATTTCCTGGGTACGCATCTCATTTTGCTTGACCGGTCTGTTTAATTTCAGATTATTTATCTCCTCCATTAGAGTCTGCATAAGTTGTCCGTTGAAAGCATTCTGTTCTTTCCGCAGATTATCAATAGCTTCGAACGGATCTTGTTTAGTAATATTATTTAGGGATGGGGCCATTGCTAAATTAGCTTGTTCCAAATTAATTGCCAGTTCTACCGCTTTGTTAAAATCTTGAGGATTTGCGCGTATAATTTCGCGTTGAAAATCAGCATTTAGTGCTTCTAAAAATTTACTTAATTTTAATTTGTCTGTAATTTGCCTAGTAGATTCATTGTCACCCGTGTCGCCTATATAATTTAGCGTTAGCGCTGTAATTCTGTGGGCTAGAGATTTTATCGTTTCTCCCTGATTCTGCTTCGCTGTGGAGAAAAGAATTTGTTTTGAAGTTATGGATTGTTCTTTAGAAAAATAGTCTAGAAAAACTTTTTTGAAATTTTTGAAAGACGTTTCACGCCTGAGCTGCTGAGAATTCACATAAAAATCGTTAGCTTGACCTCGGAGTCTCGATTTAAAGATCGCGAGTTTTTCCTCATCGCTCCATGACCCAAGGATGCTCAAAGCTTCAAAGTGCTCTATAAAAGCGCTACAATCCTGTTCGCCATCAAAAGTGTTTAATAAATAGGTTAACCCGGGAATTTTGGAAGAATTGCCCGTAGCACCGTTGGAATTTACCGTATTTGGCATAATTGAAAAAATATTAGTGAACAAACAAAAAATTTAAAACCTCGTCTACATGTAACCATGCAATCAATGACATATTATATAAACCAAAAAATATATATATACACATAACTCTCACAAATTTTAATTCTTTGTATTTTATCAATATAACATTAAAATAGCACATATTTTCATGGCAAATGAAACAGTTTCTACTTTTAACCAATGTTTAAAAATTTCTTCTAAATTTCTCATATTAAAATTTGTTTATTACTAGGGAAAAAAAAAATTTTTTTTTGCAGATATTGACATTTACTATTTGTTTTATTATTACCATCTTTCAAAAAAAAATTTTCCTTGGTTAATGCACCAAACATAATTCTTATCCAGTTCGTTGGCGTCAATTTATTTTCTTTCGTTACTGAACCCAACCAAATTCATCCTGGCTTAAGGCACCAAATTATTTTGTCCTAAGGTAACTTCCTTTTTAGGACACGCCCGGTAAGAGCGCGAAGAAGAAAAAAGGCCGTGTGTATTTACAAACATTAATTTATTTACACTATATAAAATATTTACAACAAAATTGATTCAAAATATTCAAAATGAAAGTATACCCCTTTAAGATAACAAATAAACAATTACAAACGTATATGTAGTCTCATAGACTAAAATGTGAAAGATGGTAATTAAAAATTAAATTTAAACAATCCTATGCAATATTTTAAATATCCTTAAATCCGGAGAGAGAGAAGTAAAAAGTACAAATCAGGCACAGGCCCTTAAATGTGGAACTCACCGAGCATTCGCTGAATGAACAGCCTCTCATGGTTGAGGACAATGCTGCTGGAGTATCTGTTCTCACTCACAACGCCAAAACTTGTCCCTGCTCCTCTTTTTCATTCTCAAAAACTCTCTCTCTCTCCAAGAATTTAAAACACGCCCCTGAGGCGCATACAAACATCCCATTGGATTCAGGGTCTTAACCCCTTGACCCCAAAGCACCGCCATTGGCTTTAGGCCTTCCAGAAACAAAAAGCCCCTTCTCAAGCCCCTGCGAAACTGATATTCCTTCGGCCACTAATTCAAAGTCGCCGAGGACCCTATGACCCTTCCGAAAAGGACAGGACGCCCGTTAAATCTTTCGGTACGAATCCGAGATCCAAAGCAGCTTCGACATCCAGGTTTTCTATTTCGAGTGCAGATGGCCGAACGAAAAGGCTGACCCCCAAAATAAATAAGAAGACTCTAGGTCGCATTCCCGAAAATATTGGCTCATGGGTTTACCATGCGACACCATATATGATTCAATATATTGATATTATTTTACATTATCATAGCAAAATTTTGTGTATATTTGTTCAGTTAAAAGCCATTTTTAGAAGATTGTAAAAATATATTACTAGTAGGAATGTAGATCGAAAATGTCTGAAAATAGGGAAACTTATAATAACACAAAACACAAATATTTTATAATTGTAAATAATATTTATTTCCTTTTGTGCGTAATTTCACTTCACATTTTGAAATAAGACAAGTGACATATTCAAGTAAAAATTTAAAATAGAATATTTCGATGATTTTGTAATCGTTTTTTTTGTCATCGTGGCTGATATTTGCTTATGTAATGTTCTGTTCTCTGAGCTTCGGCGTAAGTTATTCCCAGAGGTTTATCAAGAGGTGTGGCAACGTGGGAAGAAGGTGGTGGTAAATCACTATCGTCATCAGAATTAGTTGAAATGGAGTCAATATTTCCTTCAGCGCTTTTTTCATCGCTTTGTAAAAAGTCAAATGGTAAAGGAACAAAAGACATCGACTTCAGTGCGTTTGCTATGTCTACAGACGTAATCTTCAGCGGTACAACTCTAATTGTAACTGGAGTAGGAGCGCTTGCTTGTCGTCTCATTTCCTTTCTGGGTTGATGGTAACTGGCATGTCGTTGATAATTATTCTGATGCTGTGGTCGAGCTACTGGAACCAGTAATCCTGGAGGAAGACCATATGGCTCTTCTAGTAAAATAATACGAGGTTCCCCATAATCTCTTTGTGGCAGAGGGCGAAGATTCCTCTGCAGCTCTCTCAGAACTTCGTGAATTGCAAAGTCCTCACTGTACTGATTTGGCTGACGAGATTGTCTCTTGTAGTTCGACAGTGGTTGCATTTGCGAGCTTTCTCCCAGAAGAAAAGCAGTTCGGGCTTTTCTGTTTGAACCGTTATTGCCCAAGTTTCTGGCCGTTCGGGGCGCAAATTGGTTGAATCCGTACCATCCGGATTGAACGAGTTCTGGACGGCTGCCACTGTCCCACCACTGGAAATGCTGATCCGTACTGGTTGAAGCAGCTGGTTGCAGAAATATTTGGGAAATGATATCTGGTTGTTGATAGTTGGTTTTGCCTCTCTTTGGGTTATAGCGGCGTTCAATTGATGAACTAAGGGGTGATATCACAGATGATTGAATTTTTGGATTATGACTTTCAACGATGGAACACATGGCGCTTATCAGTAAGACAGCGGATGGTACCTGAAAATAAAAGCATAAAAATCAATTAAAACAAATAATAAAATAAGCATAAGTTTATATTCTTTAACTATTTGAGTAGCCAATGCAATTTTGTAATAGACATTCGTGTTTCACCATATTTTATTTAAGTTGCTTGAATTGCAATCTTTGATGCTATGTAAAATATATTGTAGAAACTAGAAAATGTACCTGGCGTTTTTCGGGGTTTAAAATGAGAGGACATGGCGTGCTGTGTGTGTACCTACGGAATAGTTCTTTATTAACACTTTACAACTAAGTTGAAAAGTGTTTATGACTTTGTTCATTCTGTCTGTCTGTCTGTCCGTTAGCATGATAACTGCCGTAAAAATGACTTAATCAAAATGAAATTCTAGTATGTTGTTCAGATGGTCTGTAGGACCTATGGGAATATAAATGAATAATATCACTCAATTAATTTTGGATAGAACCCGGGTTGAAAAAATGAAATACATTGAGCCCTATGGGACCTAATTTTTCAAACATTTTTTAAGCGGTTTTAAAATTCACAAATTGCTTCGAAAATTTTAGGTAATATTCAAATTGTTCCATAAAATATATAAAAAAAATTCAGCGAAATATATTCAGTAGTTTTTTAAATAAAAATTAAAATAATAATTACACCTCTTATATGAAGCGATCACGTGACCATGATATGAAACGATAACATGACCCACTTCAAAATGATATATGGAATCCATCTTGCCTCAAAATCGTGATTTTTTAAGTTCTCTTTAATTCATATTGAGTGTTGTATCCGTCCTAAAACCACTTTATTTTTGCTTAAATTCTGTGCATCTACATACTGAAACAACGCAATTACAATATATTTGAGTTTAAATGATCATCCAAATTTGATTACTTCTACAACGAAGCCTATTTTTCACTTATGTAAAATGTAAACAGCAAAATATGTAGAATGCGTTGTATTAGAATTGCTGTATTTCTTTAACACAAAATTATTTAGCCCATGGAGTCTGCATAGCTGATATGAATGAAATATTCATTGATTTTACAAAGAGAAGGACGATTTTTTTGATGAAGTTTTAAGCATAGAGTTTAATTACTTGTAGCTCCATGGTCTAAATTTTTAAATAAAATAAATTATTATAGTATTGTGATGAATGAAATGAATGGGAAAATGTTATGAATGAAATGCTGTTTTTATAGAGAGATCCAGGCGTGTTATTTTTTCTTTGACGTCATTTGAATGAATTTCAGTTGTTTTCGATGAAGTTTTCAAATATAATAAATTATCGTAGTATTATGATAGATTTAAAAATATTACCGAGGAATGTATCGCATTTTAGAGATGTTTAATCCAGGCAATTTATTTCAATGCTGTCATTTGAATGAAGTTCATTTTTTTCAATGAAGGTTTAAGTTTTGAAATATAATAAATTAATGTAGTATTGTGATAAGTTTTAAAATATTACCGCGGAATGTATTGCATTTTAGACTTGTTTAAATAAAATTCTTTGAAGTTGGAAAGTGTTTCATAATCTATGCTTTAAGCATGATTGATCTTTTTTGTTTTATTTTTGTTATAAGTGTTATTTTTGTTAAATTGTTAAAACATTATTTAATTTTCCGGAATTTGCTGAAAGTTTCGATGCAGTATTTATCAGTTTCCACTTTAAATCTCGGGCAACACAAAGTACATTTTCCAGAAAATACAACCTCCGTTACCCGGGAGTTAAAGCAGGGATTGATTTAATAATTTAAAACAGGGATTAACTTTAGCGCCTACTATTAATGCAGAAATAAATCCCTGCTTTAAAGTGGGATCGACACTGGTAAATAATAGGGCTTTTGCGAGTTTAATTCGAAACCTGCGATTTTCGTGGTGTCCTAGTTTGGGGGTGTATTTGTTAATGTAGGTGCTACACCCTTTGTTCCAAACTCGACCAAGGCTGGACAATTTTCTCCTCAATGTAGGAGCCATGCCAAAAAGTTAGATAATCTTATTAATGATAATCAGCAGTTATTTACGTCTCCTCAATATGGAAAAATGTCCTCCATTCTTGACTTATAACAATTATTAGTTCATACAGTTTCCGAAAAGCTTTTTGTTTCTTGTCAATTATTTATTTATTACTATTTTAATTCCAATATCATTCAATAGTGGTTTTAAGTTGTTGCTTCGTTTGGTACTGGAATTTAGTTATAAAGTTTGACAGATACAGATTTCCTAAACGGTTACTTCCTAAATTTTGGTTTCTTTTCCTATTTTTAGTATCATGCACTGATACTTCTAAGCTAGATTATTTGTTGGTTATTTGAACATGTTGAAGTCACCATTGTATCTCTCTACATCCTGTTGTTTCTCCACACAACCTCTGTACTTGTGTTTAGAAGGTTTTTTTTTAATTCAAACTCCGTTAGTCTTGTTATTGATAAACACGAAGTTCCCTATTTCTTAGCAAGAGAAGTATTCTATATACATATCTTTGACGTCGAATGTTAACTTATTTAGCATGCAAAACAGGTTGCTTGTCTTTCAACTTCGCTATATCCTTTTTAATTACAGTCTCATTCAGGTATATTTTTGAGCAGACTAATCGATTGATAAGTATTTTATTATATCTGATGTAGATATTATATAGATATTATAGCTCAACTAAGTTAGACTTACTTAGGAGACTGAAGATGAGTTGATGCCACAAACTGGGACAAGGTTTCGTAACAAGCGGAGGTGAGGTACATCACGAAACTTCATCTCATATACATAAGCCTTCACGGAGGCACATGCACTACTGTTCTAATTGGGTCGCAAGAGATGCCTTTCAGATGATTGATTAAAGCTTTAAAGAAGAGATGGTTATTAAGAGGTGAAGGCGTATTGGGAAATTCTTTCGGTAAATTAACTTTTAAACTTGATTTGGGATGAGACATTCTAAATCGAATCGAGATGAATAGAATAAATTTCGAAAAAAGAGGTTATGAAATATTTGTAGTTAATATGATGGGCAATTGGAAATACATTGAAAAGTTTAGCGATACTTTCAGTAATAAAGTATATTTGACCAAGGATGTTAACATATTATTACTTTCCTTATATGCATAATGTATAAGGGAAGTATTGTGACGGGGTCGAAAATTCGAATTCGAGTTTTCGACGGGAGAGCTTGCTGGTTGCTTACTTTTGTTATTTTTTCTTAATTACTGCCCCATTCCCCTGTAATTTCATGCATTTCTTTTTCTTTGACTATTTTCCTCCCTCTAATCTCTTTCATTTTTAGTCATTTAATGGTTCATATATTTCCCCTCTTTTTACTTTCTTTATATACAATAATGTATAAGAAAAGTATTGTGACGGGGTCGAAAATTCGAATTCAAGTTTTCGACAGGAGAGTACGTTTCAAGCATCCCTTATGACGAATCGAGCATTTTTGAAGTGATGTCTGTGCGTGTGTGTGTGTGAGTCTGTGGAGACGATAACTGACGAACGAATGGACCGATTCGAACGAAATTTGGAAAAAAATTACAATCCGTGAATACTGGAAGCCTATCGTTTTCATACACAATGGAATGTTCAGAACCCCCCTAAATTTTCAAGTGAAATTTTGAAAAAATCGTCAAAAAATCAAAACGTCTAATAAAGCTACGCAAATAGACATTTCTTATGTAATTTTTCATTAGAATACGATTGACATAAATTTTAGAACGCTAGCATGCACCGTTCTCGAGATATTGCACATTTTTAAAAAAAATTATAAAAAAAAAACATATAAAATAAAAAAAAATTCCTATTGAGAAACATGTTCACTTTTCATATGTAATACCATGCGATAAATTTGGTGACATCATTCTCGTGTATTTAGCTCGTTTCATTCATGAAAAAAGATTCTTTGAGTAATACTTTTGTATTTAAACACCAATAGTCATTTATCTGCTGTAAGAATAACTTATTTCTCCGTCCATAACGCTTGGCGAGATTTTGGCGACAAATTTGGTGAAAGATCGCCAACTTGGCGACTTCTTAAAATGTTGCTAAATTGACGAAAAACTCGCCAAATGGATAAAAATGACGCTAAATCAATGAAAATGACGACTCATTGACGAAAATTCAATATCTTGGAAAGAATATAAATATCTACTATAAAAATATTCTATTGTTTTTACTGTAAAAGTAGTAAATTTATTGTATTATATAAGGAAAGTCATGTGCTGCCCACATCAGATTTTTTAAAAATATTAATGCTTAAGATTTTATCCTCAGTATGCCGGTTGTCGTGGAAGGCAGAGGGATTTTATATATATCGTCTCGTGATGTTATATTTATAGGCGTTTTTAAAGTAGGGATGCCACAGTAGTTATAAAACACCGGTTCTGCGGCGGATCGGGGAGGTGCAGCAAGTGCAGCTCAGGAGGAGAGGCCCTCTTTGGGAGGAGGGTCCCTCTTTGAGAGGATCCTCTTTGGGAGGATGCCTCTTTGGAGTGTCTTCCCTCTTTGGAGTGGACCCTCCTCTCAGAGGGTCTTGAGACCCCCAGGAGGGAGGATGCCCCCCTCCCCTCTTTTGGAAGTTTGGTGAGGTGGTGCAGCACCGGATGCCTCTTTCGGAAGAGGGCAATTGCGAAGTCTTTCAGAGAGGCATGATGACTCATACGGAGTGAGTTTCACTCGGAGTCTTGAGAGGGAGTGTCACAATCGCTGACTGACCTGAGGAAGTGGTTTCAAGGGATGTCGCAATCGCTGACCGACCCTTGACCTGAGGAAGAAGTTTCAAGGGATGTCGCAATCGATGACTGAGCATCACACAATCTGGAAATGACGTGTCGCGCCTTGGAGCTCCTTAGCACACGTCCTCCCTCTCTGCTGGTCAGCGACAGACTGAAAGATCTTATCAGCGTGAAGTAGTTAAAGCGCCCTCTGGCGAATTTTGATGAAGTGCTGCCATCTATCGGCATTTTTTTTCCCAAAAGAATTTAATGTTTCACTTGTCAGGAGCTGGATTCGATCTTGGGTCCAACTGATTAGAAGCCGCGCGTCTTACCGCTGTGCCAAAGCACCCGTGCTTTATAGGCAGTTAACTTCGAAGTGTACCTTATCAGTGGAAGTTAGATTATTTTTCAAAGTTCATTCGAATAGCGATGCAAGGGTGCGTTTTAAAACAGAATGTTACGGAGTGAATATAAATCTGTGTATTATAACATTATGATTTTTTAAAACAAATGTATACACAAACTTTAAAAACACGAATGTAATAATTAGCTAAAATTGTATTCAGTGGATTTTTTTTTAAAAATAAATCAATACGATTTTTATAATAATAACGAAATGATTTCGAATGTTTAAAAACAAATTGATTACGGATTTCCAATGAACACACAAATTGTGTTCAGTGGACACACAAATTGTGTTCAGTGAATACGATTCGACCATTCTGAGTGTTGTGTATCTAAAAACAAATGTATACACAAACTTTAAAAACACGAATGTAATAATTAGCTAAAATTGTATTCAGTGGATTTTTTTTTTAAAAATAAATCAATACGATTTTTATAATAATAACGAAATGATTTCGAATGTTTAAAAACAAATTGATTACGGATGAACACACAAATTGTGTTCAATGAATACGATTCGACCATTTTAAGTGTTGTGTATCTAAAAACAAATGTATACACAAACTTTGAAAACACGAATGTAATAATTAGCTAAAATTGTATTCAGTGGATTTTTTTTTTTTTTTTTAAATAAATCTAACTATCAATATAATTTTTTTTAAAAATGATTTGAATACACCCAAGTATAGTTACGCATTTTCAAAATGGTGTTAAGTGAATAGCATTCGACCATTCTGAGTGTTGTGTATCTAAAAACAAATGTATACACAAACTTTAAAAACATGAATGTAATACATAGCTGAAATTATGTTTTGTGAACAGGATTCAACCATTCTAAGTGTGTGTGTGTGATTTTTGAAAAATAAATCTAAAAGTATATAAAAATAATAATAATGAAAATTAGAACTCACAGAACGACGTCTTCACTACCCGCTGGTCAAACTTCAAATGAGTGATACACTCTCATTACGCTATTAAAAATTAGATATTATCTATAATGACGTCAGCAGTATGAGGTGTTGCCACCTATTTTTTCTAATAATATATTTTAATAGTTGGATACTTCAAGGGTCTGATTTGGTACACGTAATCTGAAATACATCATTTTAATGATATTACGCATTGAATATGATTTGGTCATTTTTAAAATGGTGGATGTAATTGAAATATCGAAGTTTAGAATTTAACAAACTAACGAATTTTCACCCCCAAAAATTTTAGCATTCAGTTTAAATAAAACCCAATGAATATGATATCACCATTTTAACATCGTAATTTTACTACCATTATAGAACTTAGAAGTGAGTGTACATTATTTTTTTCACGACACCAACACATTTTAAAATCTATTGAATAGGAATAGACCATTTTGCACATACATGTACCTAGATTTCAACACCCGGTATTAAAACCTGCTAAACATGAAACGAGTAAGTATTGTGTGAGATTTTATCACACTAACTTTCAAACTTTTTAAATTTTTAAAAATATCCGAAATAGTTGTATTTCATCGGTAGACATAAATTGTATGGAACACATTTTTATGAAAAAAATATCTGTTTCGACAGCTTTTAAAAATAGATTTCTACAGTTGTACACTACGGTTCTAGAATTTTCTAAATACGAATCGACTGTTTGAACTACCAATGGTGGTTTTACCGATGCAAATATTTACAGGACAAATATTTCAATGAAACCGAACTTAGTTGAAGCTTCTAAGTTTGAATATTTAGAATCATTTCATATAATTTTTATATTCACATTGAAAATAGTTAACAAAATTGGAACTCACGGAGCGACAACTTACTGTCCACACTCCAAATGAGTGATACACTCTTATTACATTATTAAAAATTAGATCTTATCTATAATGATGTCATTATGTTGCCGTATTGCCACCACACAATTATTCTTTCCAAATTATGCATTTTTTTCTTTTTTCTTTTTAATAACTTGCTACTGTCTTATGCTATCCATTTTTTTTTTTTTTTTTTTTTCATATAAGCAGATATTCCATATACCTTCTAAATGTTAAGTTATAATTTAAAAAAAAAAAAAGCATTAGAGGTGTATTTTACGTCTGAATTCGTCCAAGTGGAAATCCGACAATTGCAAATGCATGATTGCATCCTCACATTTCAATAGACACTACTAAAATGTGTGGATCTTATTTTGAAAAAGCTGCTCTCAGAAAGAATATGTATATGAATACATATTTTCCATAAATATACCCCCTCCCCCCCACAATACACATAACATGCAGGCCAAAGACTCACCCAAAATACATTCCAAATCGGCTCTATAGCTTATCGCGCTTATCAGTGTAACAGATAGTGACCCAAGTTCATGTTCGCAAAGCGAGTTAATTGCAATGTTATTGTTTTAAGCAGTTCCCATATTTAAATGAAAAATTTATCAAATTATACAATACATACAAGAGCTGGAAGATCATAGCATTTCAATATTATAGAATACTCACGAATGTTTTTTTTTTTCCCCATTTAAAATTATCAAATTTTAATGCAATTTGACAATAATTGCACAATACTTAGTGTATGACTATCAAATAAGAGCTAGGTTTATTGTTACAACAACGTTTAAGATCATTAAACGAGTATATATATATATATATTTTTTTTTTAAAGAAGAATAGTATATAACTTACTGTTTTTAAGGATAGGTGATTGTTAACATTGAATTTAAATGAATGAGTGACCCTCTGAGACAAGTACAGTACATTGCAATAACATTAAAAAATATGAAAGATATGCAATTAACACCTTAAAAGAAACATGTAATGAGTTTTGATATCTTAATACGAGACATTATTGACATGCACATAGAAATGTCACAATTTTGTGGCTGTAGGTGCTCCATAAGACTCCTCTGCTCTTAATAAATGATCCCATTTGAATGTACATATTTAACAACACACAGAAAATGACAGGACCACAATAAAATTTTACACCTATTACAGAATAACTCCCAACTTCGTAGATTTTTAAGAAACTACAGTCGAATTTTCACCGATTCTTAGAGATTGAAACACAGCATTGTTTATGAATCTTCATACTTTAGAGAATGGAACATAAATTAGCATTTATTTTGAATGAATTCAGAATTTTGACATTGATTATAAATTTATGATTTAAACTCTGTAAAGTGTAAATATCTTTTGTCATGAAACTCACACTGTAGACATTTGATATGATTCGAATAAATCTATTTTTAATTTTTTATATTTTATTTTAAAAAGTGAGATTAGTAAACCTGTTACACTTGAATGCATAGATACATAACTCACAACAATATAACATTTCTTAAATGGAACATGCTAAAAAAAAAAAAATTAGCTAATGAGTATAAATAAGGAATTCAATTTGAAAGATAAAAACCATTTAATGAATCTATTATTAATGAAATACACATTAACCATTATCACTTGTACATTTAAACAAATAAGTTAAAATAATTTCCTTATCGCACTTTCATAGTCCTCTGATTTGAATGACTCGAAAAAATTTCTATCATAGCAGTAAAAGACTTCTTCACCACGCAACAAAACTTTCTTAGCAATGTTATTAATGTCAAGATTTAGAAGTACTTGTTCAGACACTCTGTCAAACATTTGTAATGGAGTGCTGTAAAGACATTCATGGTAACTTAAATCTTCAACTTGACCAACACAGCCAACACATTTGAAAAGTTTTCTTACATGACACATGATGTTGTCATGAATACAAGAGATTAATTGTTCGAATGCAAAATTTTTGTCACAAATAAGTGATGGTAGAAAGGTTATAGTGTTCTTTATTTTTAATATTTGAGCAGGAAGCCACTCTATAAATATACTTTCTCGAAGATGTATACTAATGTTGTTAACACTATTCTGTAAACATGCTATTTGATTTTTATCTAAGGTAATATGACACTGTGTTAGACAAAATTTTGAATCATATAATTGAATTATTTTCTGCAGATGCAATTTTCCGTTGTCATTGAAACAGAACAACTCATTGCGACTGACGAAAGAGGTATCTACATATAGAATATTGAACGACCACAATTTTTGAGAAAATTCACTCCATGTAGCCGGTGACAGTGTAACACCTTCACGCGTAGGCTGTAATTCATTTCGATCGTTAGAGAGATATTTCCATATATACACTTTTAACTTCCCATGACGAAGTTTCAAATACACATACACATTAGAACCTAAATGCCAACGACGGAGTGCATCTTGCATAAAATCTGAAGAAGTAGATTCAGTCGAAACTGATTCTGCATTGGAAGATAACAGTCCACTATGTGTTAGAGCATAAGAAAGCAGATCATGAGTTGAGTTTTGAACCTCGGTGAGAACTTGTGAATTGACAACGGTAGATGTTTCTGCTGGGGTTTTGGAAGACATAAGATAGGTTTCTAACCAATCCACAGCAAATTTTTGTGAGGGTGAATTAATCACATCTGAGACAATGTCCACAGATTTTGTTTCTTCTAGGGCAGGAACAGTCAACTCCGCACTATTTACACTAGAAATTATTTGCTCGAGTGATGGCATACTTTGAATTTTAGACATTCTTTTTAGATAGTAACATCCAACTACGACATTCACAGTATAAGATTTATTTTTAAAACACTAACATCTTAAAACATTATAATTTTGTCACAGCTATGAGCGAAGCAAACCTATCCACACAACCTCCAAAGTTGAAATGACTTATCAAACAACTTCATAAGTATAATCACGTAACCTAAATCGAGTGTCGTGTGCAAACAGATCACATAAGATATGAAGTGATTAGAACTTATAATTTTTAATGAATCGTACAACATTAGATTGTGGTAAATACAATTGTTATCTACATGAGAAAATTTCTATATTATTTCATTCAGCTTCGAAATCATAGAGTGAAAATATGTACCAAACTTACTTAAAGTTCCGAATTTTAAATCACATTAACATTATATACTTAGAAAAATTTTATATATATTTTTATAACTTTAGGTGATATGTATCACGCGGAATATACAAGAATAACTACCAAAAACACGAAAATAACTAACAGTATGAGGCCTTCACAAGTCGGCATCCAAACTAGAAATGAACGATAAACACACTAATTGCAACAATTAGATGAGAGCTTATCAGTTCTTATCTTATCTAAGATTCCACATAAAATGACGTCAGCACTCCAAAGTTCACAAGATGACGTCATTGGTCCAAGGTTCGCAAGATAGCCATTTGGCCTTTTAAAATTAAGAAGTAATTAAAAATCGATAGTAAAATTTTCTCATCTCAGCTCTCATCTAATTGTTGCTCTCATCTAAAAAGCTCTCATCTAATTGTTGCAATTAGTGTGTTTATCGTTCATTTCTAGTTTGGATGCCGACTTGTGAAGGCCTCATACTGTTAGTTATTTTCGTGTTTTTGGTAGTTATTCTTGTATATTCCGCGTGATACATATCACCTAAAGTTATAAAAATATATATAAAATTTTTCTAAGTATATAATGTTAATGTGATTTAAAATTCGGAACTTTAAGTAAGTTTGGTACATATTTTCACTCTATGATTTCGAAGCTGAATGTAATAATATAGAAATTTTCTCATGTAGATAACAATTGTATTTACCACAATCTAATGTTGTACGATTCATTAAAAATTATAAGTTCTAATCACTTCATATCTTATGTGATCTGTTTGCACACGACACTCGATTTAGGTTACGTGATTATACTTATGAAGTTGTTTGATAAGTCATTTCAACTTTGGAGGTTGTGTGGATAGGTTTGCTTCGCTCATAGCTGTGACAAAATTATAATGTTTTAAGATGTTAGTGTTTTAAAAATAAATCTTATACTGTGAATGTCGTAGTTGGATGTTACTATCTAAAAAGAATGTCTAAAATTCAAAGTATGCCATCACTCGAGCAAATAATTTCTAGTGTAAATAGTGCGGAGTTGACTGTTCCTGTCCTAGAAGAAACAAAATCTGTGGACATTGTCTCAGATGTGATTAATTCACCCTCACAAAAATTTGCTGTGGATTGGTTAGAAACCTATCTTATGTCTTCCAAAACCCCAGCAGAAACATCTACCGTTGTCAATTCACAAGTTCTCACCGAGGTTCAAAACTCAACTCATGATCTGCTTTCTTGTGCTCTAACACATAGTGGACTGTTATCTTCCAATGCAGAATCAGTTTCGACTGAATCTACTTCTTCAGATTTTATGCAAGATGCACTCCGTCGTTGGCATTTAGGTTCTAATGTGTATGTGTATTTGAAACTTCGTCATGGGAAGTTAAAAGTGTATATATGGAAATATCTCTCTAACGATCGAAATGAATTACAGCCTACGCGTGAAGGTGTTACACTGTCACCGGCTACATGGAGTGAATTTTCTCAAAAATTGTGGTCGTTCAATATTCTATATGTAGATACCTCTTTCGTCAGTCGCAATGAGTTGTTCTGTTTCAATGACAACGGAAAATTGCATCTGCAGAAAATAATTCAATTATATGATTCAAAATTTTGTCTAACACAGTGTCATATTACCTTAGATAAAAATCAAATAGCATGTTTACAGAATAGTGTTAACAACATTAGTATACATCTTCGAGAAAGTATATTTATAGAGTGGCTTCCTGCTCAAATATTAAAAATAAAGAACACTATAACCTTTCTACCACCACTTATTTGTGACAAAAATTTTGCATTCGAACAATTAATCTCTTGTATTCATGACAACATCATGTGTCATGTAAGAAAACTTTTCAAATGTGTTGGCTGTGTTGGTCAAGTTGAAGATTTAAGTTACCATGAATGTCTTTACAGCACTCCATTACAAATGTTTGACAGAGTGTCTGAACAAGTACTTCTAAATCTTGACATTAATAACATTGCTAAGAAAGTTTTGTTGCGTGGTGAAGAAGTCTTTTACTGCTATGATAGAAATTTTTTCGAGTCATTCAAATCAGAGGACTATGAAAGTGCGATAAGGAAATTATTTTAACTTATTTGTTTAAATGTACAAGTGATAATGGTTAATGTGTATTTCATTAATAATAGATTTATTAAATGGTTTTTATCTTTCAAATTGAATTCCTTATTTATACTCATTAGCTAATTTTTTTTTTTTTTAGCATGTTCCATTTAAGAAATGTTATATTGTTGTGAGTTATGTATCTATGCATTCAAGTGTAACAGGTTTACTAATCTCACTTTTTAAAATAAAATATAAAAAATTAAAAATAGATTTATTCGAATCATATCAAATGTCTACAGTGTGAGTTTCATGACAAAAGATATTTACACTTTACAGAGTTTAAATCATAAATTTATAATCAATGTCAAAATTCTGAATTCATTCAAAATAAATGCTAATTTATGTTCCATTCTCTAAAGTATGAAGATTCATAAACAATGCTGTGTTTCAATCTCTAAGAATCGGTGAAAATTCGACTGTAGTTTCTTAAAAATCTACGAAGTTGGGAGTTATTCTGTAATAGGTGTAAAATTTTATTGTGGTCCTGTCATTTTCTGTGTGTTGTTAAATATGTACATTCAAATGGGATCATTTATTAAGAGCAGAGGGGTCTTATGGAGCACCTACAGCCACAAAATTGTGACATTTCTATGTGCATGTCAATAATGTCTCGTATTAAGATATCAAAACTCATTACATGTTTCTTTTAAGGTGTTAATTGCATATCTTTCATATTTTTTAATGTTATTGCAATGTACTGTACTTGTCTCAGAGGGTCACTCATTCATTTAAATTCAATGTTAACAATCACCTATCCTTAAAAACAGTAAGTTATATACTATTCTTCTTTAAAAAAAAATATATATATATATACTCGTTTAATGATCTTAAACGTTGTTGTAACAATAAACCTAGCTCTTATTTGATAGTCATACACTAAGTGTGCAATTTTTGTCAAATTGCATTAAATTTGATAATTTTAAATGGGAAAAAAAAAAAACATTCGTGAGTATTCTATAATATTGAAATGCTATGATCTTCCAGCTCTTGTATGTATTGTATAATTTGATAAATTTTTCATTTAAATATGGGAACTGCTTAAAACAATAACATTGCAATTAACTCGCTTTGCGAACATGAACTTGGGTCACTATCTGTTACACTGATAAGCGCGATAAGCTATAGAGCCGATTTGGAATGTATTTTGGGTGAGTCTTTGGCCTGCATGTTATGTGTATTGTGGGGGGGAGGGGGTATATTTATGGAAAATATGTATTCATATACATATTCTTTCTGAGAGCAGCTTTTTCAAAATAAGATCCACACATTTTAGTGGTGTCTATTGAAATGTGAGGATGCAATCATGCATTTGCAATTGTCGGATTTCCACTTGGACGAATTCAGACGTAAAATACACCTCTAATGCTTTTTTTTTTTTAAAATTATAACTTAACATTTAGAAGGTATATGGAATATCTGCTTATATGAAAAAAAAAAAAAAAAAAAAATGGATAGCATAAGACAGTAGCAAGTTATTAAAAAGAAAAAAGAAAAAAATGCATAATTTGGAAAGAATAATTGTGTGGTGGCAATACGGCAACATAATGACATCATTATAGATAAGATCTAATTTTTAATAATGTAATAAGAGTGTATCACTCATTTGGAGTGTGGACAGTAAGTTGTCGCTCCGTGAGTTCCAATTTTGTTAACTATTTTCAATGTGAATATAAAAATTATATGAAATGATTCTAAATATTCAAACTTAGAAGCTTCAACTAAGTTCGGTTTCATTGAAATATTTGTCCTGTAAATATTTGCATCGGTAAAACCACCATTGGTAGTTCAAACAGTCGATTCGTATTTAGAAAATTCTAGAACCGTAGTGTACAACTGTAGAAATCTATTTTTAAAAGCTGTCGAAACAGATATTTTTTTCATAAAAATGTGTTCCATACAATTTATGTCTACCGATGAAATACAACTATTTCGGATATTTTTAAAAATTTAAAAAGTTTGAAAGTTAGTGTGATAAAATCTCACACAATACTTACTCGTTTCATGTTTAGCAGGTTTTAATACCGGGTGTTGAAATCTAGGTACATGTATGTGCAAAATGGTCTATTCCTATTCAATAGATTTTAAAATGTGTTGGTGTCGTGAAAAAAATAATGTACACTCACTTCTAAGTTCTATAATGGTAGTAAAATTACGATGTTAAAATGGTGATATCATATTCATTGGGTTTTATTTAAACTGAATGCTAAAATTTTTGGGGGTGAAAATTCGTTAGTTTGTTAAATTCTAAACTTCGATATTTCAATTACATCCACCATTTTAAAAATGACCAAATCATATTCAATGCGTAATATCATTAAAATGATGTATTTCAGATTACGTGTACCAAATCAGACCCTTGAAGTATCCAACTATTAAAATATATTATTAGAAAAAATAGGTGGCAACACCTCATACTGCTGACGTCATTATAGATAATATCTAATTTTTAATAGCGTAATGAGAGTGTATCACTCATTTGAAGTTTGACCAGCGGGTAGTGAAGACGTCGTTCTGTGAGTTCTAATTTTCATTATTATTATTTTTATATACTTTTAGATTTATTTTTCAAAAATCACACACACACACTTAGAATGGTTGAATCCTGTTCACAAAACATAATTTCAGCTATGTATTACATTCATGTTTTTAAAGTTTGTGTATACATTTGTTTTTAGATACACAACACTCAGAATGGTCGAATGCTATTCACTTAACACCATTTTGAAAATGCGTAACTATACTTGGGTGTATTCAAATCATTTTTAAAAAAAATTATATTGATAGTTAGATTTATTTAAAAAAAAAAAAAAAAATCCACTGAATACAATTTTAGCTAATTATTACATTCGTGTTTTCAAAGTTTGTGTATACATTTGTTTTTAGATACACAACACTTAAAATGGTCGAATCGTATTCATTGAACACAATTTGTGTGTTCATCCGTAATCAATTTGTTTTTAAACATTCGAAATCATTTCGTTATTATTATAAAAATCGTATTGATTTATTTTTAAAAAAAAAATCCACTGAATACAATTTTAGCTAATTATTACATTCGTGTTTTTAAAGTTTGTGTATACATTTGTTTTTAGATACACAACACTCAGAATGGTCGAATCGTATTCACTGAACACAATTTGTGTGTCCACTGAACACAATTTGTGTGTTCATTGGAAATCCGTAATCAATTTGTTTTTAAACATTCGAAATCATTTCGTTATTATTATAAAAATCGTATTGATTTATTTTTAAAAAAAAATCCACTGAATACAATTTTAGCTAATTATTACATTCGTGTTTTTAAAGTTTGTGTATACATTTGTTTTAAAAAATCATAATGTTATAATACACAGATTTATATTCACTCCGTAACATTCTGTTTTAAAACGCACCCTTGCATCGCTATTCGAATGAACTTTGAAAAATAATCTAACTTCCACTGATAAGGTACACTTCGAAGTTAACTGCCTATAAAGCACGGGTGCTTTGGCACAGCGGTAAGACGCGCGGCTTCTAATCAGTTGGACCCAAGATCGAATCCAGCTCCTGACAAGTGAAACATTAAATTCTTTTGGGAAAAAAAATGCCGATAGATGGCAGCACTTCATCAAAATTCGCCAGAGGGCGCTTTAACTACTTCACGCTGATAAGATCTTTCAGTCTGTCGCTGACCAGCAGAGAGGGAGGACGTGTGCTAAGGAGCTCCAAGGCGCGACACGTCATTTCCAGATTGTGTGATGCTCAGTCATCGATTGCGACATCCCTTGAAACTTCTTCCTCAGGTCAAGGGTCGGTCAGCGATTGCGACATCCCTTGAAACCACTTCCTCAGGTCAGTCAGCGATTGTGACACTCCCTCTCAAGACTCCGAGTGAAACTCACTCCGTATGAGTCATCATGCCTCTCTGAAAGACTTCGCAATTGCCCTCTTCTGAAAGAGGCATCCGGTGCTGCACCACCTCACCAAACTTCCAAAAGAGGGGAGGGGGGCATCCTCCCTCCTGGGGGTCTCAAGACCCTCTGAGAGGAGGGTCCACTCCAAAGAGGGAAGACACTCCAAAGAGGCATCCTCCCAAAGAGGATCCTCTCAAAGAGGGACCCTCCTCTCAAAGAGGGCCTCTCCTCCTGAGCTGCACTTGCTGCACCTCCCCGATCCGCCGCAGAACCGGTGTTTTATAACTACTTGCCACTGTTTCGCTTATATTTTTTGATATGTTGTAAAGACCTTGCTGCCCCAATTAGGATTCCAGCCACAGAACTTCGTACTGACTAGCCGACGCTCTACTGTTTAGCTACTGTGACGGAATTGCAAATTCTTATCGTCGAAGTGAACGCTGTATTCTTCAACCTCTAATGTCAGATTGACTTGCAATTGCCAATCTGATTGATCATTTTTTGTTATTTTACCTTAGGTCAGTTTCCTGCTGCTATTTTTACCCTCCAGGTAAGATTCCTGCGTGGTTGTTTAACCTCTCTATTTGAAATAGGCCCTCAATATACCAGAGTTCATTAAATCCGTGGTAGTCGTACTAGGGCACTTTCAGACTCCCGACAATAATTTGTTTAGATACCCGGTTAATTTATTCGGGTGCCATGGTAAAGAACATTGTTGCTCCAACTGAGAATCGAATCCCGGATCTTCTTACTGGACAGCTGGCGCTCTACCATTCAGCTACTGCACGAGCTGGAATTGCAAGCTCTTATCAAGTGGCAAGCTCTTATCAAGCAATTGCAAGCTCTTATCAAGTAATTGCAAGCTCTTATCAAGCAATTGCAAGCTCTTATCAAGTGGTATTGTAAGTGGACTTTGCAGTACCTGTCCTAGTTCTTTTGAATTGCACATCGCTTGCCTCTTCTCAGATCTCTCTCAGCTGTTATTTAGGGTGCACACTGTTTTACTATTTCTGTTTTGGACTAATAAAGGTTGCTCGTAACGCCCTCGAAACAATTATAGTCACCTAACTGACTCATGACTTCTGCTGCGTATTATGTTATAAATCTTATATTCTGATAGAAGTAGTTATTATCTATACAATTAACATTGAAAATCTAACTGCATGTGTGTTTGTTTGTCTTATCGTCACGGAAGAACGGCTGCACCGAATTTTGCGAAATTTTGTGCGGGTACACTTGAAGCAGATCCACTTAAAATTTAGTTCGAGTTTTTAGGACCAGGGGCTGTCGAAATATTAATAATAAACGAACATTCTTTAGGAATAGCATTATGCAAGAAACCTGAAGGCAGTAATTGATATAATTCAGTTAAAAATGAAATTTCGATAAAATTTGTAATATATACATATCTTTATTATTTAAATCGGAAAATATTTAATAAAAATCGCTTGCCGCATAAACACATTGGATTTAACTCCATTGTTAAGCGACATGATATAATTTAATTAATAAATTGGCAGAAAAAATATCATTTGTATAATGCTATCCCGATCGTTCGACCGCCGCGTTCTGGGTTCGAGTCCCACGTAAGGCATGGATGTTTGTGTTGTTGCGCGCAGTGTGTTCCGCCCCCTCTGGGGCAACGTCCAAGGACGGCCAAATGGTTCACGTTCCTGGCCGATATATAAGCGATTGATGGAAGTCAAGTGCCTGGCCATTTGATAAAAAAAAATTAATGCTATCCCTATGGAATGCTTAATTGAGGATTTTTTTTATTAATGTCTCGAAAAACACTTGACACTAGAAACTCGATATATGAACTAAATTTTAAGTGGGGCCATTTCGAGCCTACTCACAAAATTTCATGAAATTCGATGCAACCATTCTCCAATGATGATGAAACACATACACACACACATACATACAAACATATTTTCAATTTTCATCTATATAGATTTATTATAAACTACCAGTATACCTGTTCTTCGTACGGAAAATATAATATACATTAACTAGAAAATTGTACTTAATTATGCAAAATATTTAATTTTTATCAGTTCGGTGTCATTTCGATAAATTTAGCGTCATGTTATCAATTTGGCGACTGTTTCGTCAATTTAGCGAAATAAAAAAAAACGCCGCCAAATTTATGGCCAAGTGAGATTGTAGAACTGACAATTCCACTTGCCGACCAATTGACGAAACATCATCACAATACTATCTCCTAACAAAACACTATTAATTTCATTTATTTAGCGCAATTTTATCAATTTCAAGATATTTTTATGGATTTACAAATATTTTTATCAAGATGCTGATAAGACAGACTGGGGCCATAGGCACAGAATATGAATTTGAGCAGAATGCGAATAATACGGGCAGGGAAAATAGGCACAGAATATGAATTTGGGCAGGCTGCTGATAAGACAATCTGGGACCATAGGCACAGACAATGAAATTGAGCAGGCTGCGAATAATGCGGTCTGGGACCATAGGCACAGCATATGAATTTGGGGAAGGATGCTCATAAAAGAGTCTGGGGCCTTAGGCACAAAACATGAATTAGAGTAAGGTGCGAATAATACAGTCTGGGACCCTAGGCACAGAATATGAATTTGGGCAGGATGCTGATAAGACAGTCTGGGGCTATAGGCACAGAAAATGAATTTGAGTAGGGTGCTGTTAAGACAGTCTGAGGCCATAGGCAGAGAATATGAATTAGGGCAGGGTGCGAATAAAAGAGTCTGGGATCATAGGCACAGAATAAGAATTTGGGCAGGGTGCGAATAAGACAGTCTGGAGCCATAGTTCAGAATATGAATTTGGGCAGGATGCTGATAAGAGAGCCTGGGACCTTGGGTACAGAATATGAATTTGGGCAGGATGCTGATAAGACAGTCTGTGACCATAGGCACAGAAAAAGAATTTGAGCAGGATGCTGATAAGACAGTCTAGGACCATAGGCACAGAATATAAATTGAGCATAGCGCGAAAAAGAGAGTCTGGGATCACAGGCACAGAAAATGAATAATGCAGGTGCGAATAAGATAGTCTGGAGGCATTGCCACCTAATATAAATTTGGGCAGGACGCTGATCAGAGAGTCTGACACTATTGGAACAAAATATGAATTTAGGCAGGTGCGAATAAGACAGTCTGGAGCCATTGGCACAGAATATGAATTTGGGCAGGATGCGGATAGGAGAGTCTGGGGCCTTAGGCACAAAATATGCATTTGAGCAAGGTGCGAATCCAGGGACCATAGGCATAGAATATGAATTTGGGCAGAATGCTGATAAGACAGTCTGGGGCAATAGGCACAGAATATGAATTTGAGTAGGGTGCTGTTAAGGCAGTCTGAGGTCATAGGCGCAGAATATGAATTTGAGAAGGGTGCTAATAAGACAGTCGGGGACCATAGGCAGAGAATATGAATTAGGGCAGGGTGCGAATAAAAGAGTCTGGGACCATAGTTACGGAAGATGAATTTGGGCAGGATGCTGGTAAGACGGTCAGGGACCATAGGCACAGAATATGAATTTGGACAGGGTGCGAATAAGACAAACTAAGACCATAGGCACAGAATATGAATTTGGGCAGGATGCTGATAAGAGAGTCTGGACCCTTAGGCGCAGAGTATGATTTAGAGCAAGTGCGAACAATACAGCCTGAGACTATACGATTAGAATATGAATTTGGGCTGGATGCTGATAAGACAGTCTGGTGCCATAGGCACAAAATATGAATTTGAGCAGGGTGCTGTTAAGACAGACTGTGGAAATAGGCACAGAATATGAATTTGGCCAGGGTGCTGATAAGACAGTCTGGGACATAAGCACGGAATACGAATTTCAGCAGGGTGCTGTACAGACAGTCTAGGACCATAGGATCAGAATATTAATTTGGGCCAGATGCTGATAAAACAGTCTGTGGCCATATGCATAGAATATGAATTTGAGCAGGGTGCGAATAATACGGCCTGGGACCATAGGCACAGAATATAAATTTGGGCAGGATGCTGATAAGACAGTCTGGGACCATAGGCACAGAAAATGAATTTGAGCAGTGTGCTGAAAAGACAGTCTAGGGCCATAGGCACAGAATATGAATTGAGCAGGGTGCGAAAAAGAGAGTCTGGGACCACAGGCACAGAAAAAGAATTTTGGCAGGTGCGAATAAGATAGCCTGGAGCCATTGGTACTTAATATGAATTTGGGCAGGATGCTGATCAGAGAGTCTGGGACCATAGGCACAGAATATGAATTTGGGCAGGTGTGAATAAGACGGCCTGGAGCCAATGGCACAGAATATGAATTTGGGCAGGATGCTGATAGGAGAGTCTGTAGCCTTAGGCACAAAATATGCATTTGAGCAAAGTGCGACTAATACATCCTGGGACCATAGGCATAGAATATGAATTTGTGCAGGATGCTGATAAGACAGTGTGGGGCCATAGGCACAGAATATGAATTTGAGTAGGGTGCTGTTAAGGCAGTCTGAGGTCATAGGCACAGAATATGAATTTGAGAAGGGTGCTAATAAGACAGTCGAGACCATAGGCAGAGAATATGAATTAGGGCAGGGTGCGAATAAAAGAGTGGGACCATAGGTACGCAAAATGAATTTGGGCAGGATGCTGGCAAGACAGCCTGAGACCATAGGCACAGAATATGAATTTGTGCAGGGTGCGAATAATACAGTCTGGAGTCATAGCACAGAATATGAATTTGGACAGCTGCGAATAAGACAATCTGGGGCCATAGGCACAGAATATGAATATGGGCAGGATGTTGATAACAGAGTCTGGGACCTGCGGCACAGAATATGAATTTAAGCAAGTGCGAATAATACAGCCTGGGACCATAGGAACAGAATATGAATTTGAGTAGGGTGCTGTTAAGACAGTCTGAGGCCATAAGCTTAGAATATGAATTAGGGCAGGCTGCGAGTAAAAGATTCTGGGGCCATAGGTACAGAATAGGAATTTGGGCAGGGTGCGAATAAGACAGTCTGGAGTCATAGTACAGAATATGAATTTGGGCAAGATGCTGATAAGAGAGTCTGGGAGCTTGGGCACAGAATATCAATTTGTGCAAGGTGCGAATAATACAGTCTGGGACCATAGGCACAGAATATGAATTTGAGTAGGGTAGGAGTGTCTGGGACCATAGGCACAGAAAATGAATTTGGGCAGGTGCGAATAAGGTAGTCTGGAGCCATTGGAACAGAATATGAATTTTAGCAGGATGCTTATAAGAGAGTCTGGGGCCTTAGACACAGAATATGAATTTGAACAAGGTGCGAATAATACAGCCTGGGACCATACGCACAGAATATGAATTTGGACAGGATGCTGATATGAGAGTCTGGGACTATAGGCACAGAATATGATTTTTGGCAGGTGCAAATAAGACAGTTTGGAGTCATTGGCACAAAATATGAATTTGGACAGGATGCTGATAAGAGAGTCTGGGGTCGTAGGCACAAAATATGAATTTGAACAAGGTGCGTGTAATTCAGCCTGAGACCATAGGCATAGAATATGAATTTGGGCAGGATGCTGATAAGACAGTCTGGGACCATAGGGACAGAATATGAATTGAGCAGGGTGCGAATAAGAGTGTCTGGGACCATAGGCACAGAAAATGAATTTGAGCAGGTGCGAATAAGATAGTCTGGAGCCATTGGTACAGAATATGAATTTTGGCGGGATGCTGATAAGAGAGTCTGGGGCCTTAGGCAAAGAATATGAATTTGAACAAGGAGCCAATAATACAGCCTGGGACCATAGGCACAGAATATGAATTTGGAAAGGATGCTGATAAGAGAGTCTGGGACTATAGGCATAGAATATGAATTTGGGCAGGTGCGAATAAGGCAGTCTGGAGTCATTGGCACAGATATGAATTTGGACGGGATGCTGATAAAAGACTCTGGGGTCTTAGATACAAAATATGAATTTGAACTAGGTGCGAATAATACAGCCTGAGACCATAGGCATAGAATATGAATTTGGGCAGGATGCTGATAAGACAGTCTGTGGCCATAGACACAGAATATCAATTGAGCAGGGTGCGAATTAGAGAGTCTGGGGCCACAGGCACAGAAAATGAATTTTGGCATGTGCGAATAAGATAATCTGGAATCATAGGCACAGAATATGAATTTGGACAGGATGCTGATAAGAGAGTCTGGGACCATAGGCACAGAATATGAATTTGGGCAGGTGCGTTTAAGACAGTCTGGAGCCATTGATTGGTACAAAATATGAATTTGGGCAGGATGCTGATAGGAGGGTCTGGAGCCTTAAGCACAAAATATGAATTTGAGCAAGGTGCGAATAATACATCCTGGGACCATAGGCATAGAATATGAATTTGGGCAGGATGCTGATAAGACAGTTTGTGGCCATAGGCACAGAATATGAATTTGAACAGGATGCGAATAAGAGAGTCTGGGACCATAGGCACAGAATATGAATTTGGACAGGTTGTTGTTAAGGCGATCTGGGGCCTTAGTTATAGAATATGAATTTCAGCAAGGTGCGAATAATGCAGTCTGTACAATAGTCACAGAATATAAATTTGAGCAGGATGCTGATACGACAGTCTGGGCCCATATGCATAGACAGGTTCCCCACAAAGTGGAGGGGGTCAATTGGGACCACGGTACTGGGTCGGCGACCGTTAAGGGCCCGTGAGCATTGCTGAATATAAAATATTTATTATAGAACATCTGTGTATGAATTTATATTTTTTTCCTAAATTACTTGAAGATTGTCCATTCCCCAAAATATTCCAAACAAGCTTAAAGAAGATCTCCTTAGTTCAATACAAGTCGTCTGGGTAGAGATATTTTCCCAATATCTTTGTGTTTAACGGCAGAATCTGTTATTATTTGTTGTTAAGAAAGGCGATGTCGACAAGGCAATAAAAAAAATTGATCCCTACAGGGAAGCAGGGACCAATTTCCTAGAATTGCACTGCTAAAATTGATACTTTTATAACAATAGCGGGTAAGTTTCATTCATTCAAGCTTGCTGCTCATATCAATCACATCCAGCTGAATACTAAAACGATTCTTGTCTACAGATTTCTTTTATGAAATTATAAGGATGGGAAGGGGCGATCTTATCTTCCCTTCTCGTAAACCAATTAAAGTGACGGGGTATCCATGGTGTCCTATGTCTGACTTGATCCCACTGAATGTTGGGCAGTAGAAAGGAAAAATTCTAGTTTTTTTCTACAGCTTTGGCATGGCACGAACTAAAGCAGATTAAATTGCTCCTTCCTTGAAAGCATGAACTTGCTTCCTACATTGATTTCAGTGATGTAATAGTTTATATTACTTTAAAGAAAGTGCAAAAAGCAAGTTTTGTTATCGGTGCTAGTGCATCTAAATTTTATATATAAAAAAAAAATTAATCACTGAAACAGATTGATCCCAATGCTACCATCTAAGATTTAAGGTATGTTCAAAATAATTGTCTTACATTTCTCAAATATTATTTTTAGATATCTTAATCTTGAAACAAAGTTAATCTTTGAATAAATTAAATTTATTTTATCACATTTCTATGCTGCTTTGTAAATTCATTCCTTTAAAATATAGTTAAATATGCACAAAACTTCAGACAAAATATTGCGTTATTAAAGGAATATGAATGCTTTAGTGTTTATAATAATGCGTTTTTAAACTGTCGATTTTATGTTGAACTTGGTAATTAGTAGAGAAAATCCATTGAAAGAGAAATTCACACACTCTCTATTATATATTACATTTTGCCAAGACGTATCCTGAGGAAGAAGGGGGAGATTTGGGGGTCGTCTGCCCCCCTCTCCCGAAATCCTAATTAGAAAAGGATATTTTTATTATATGGAATCCTTTGTACATACTCATTTGACATTTTATTTTATAACTATCAGATTTGATACATTTTGGAAGAAACATTTTATGAACTTAATGAATGAGTTTAGAACACATGGCAATATAATTTTGAATTAACTTCATGTTTCCATTCTCTTAATGTAATTATAAAAATGAATTAGAATAAAATAATAAGTTATGAAACCAACATTTTTTCGATGAACTTCATTTTATCAGTGTTAAATTTTTGCGGATTGTATAAATGTGGGAGTATCTCAAATACAGTCTTGAGCCATAGGCACAGAATATGAATTTGAGTAGGATTCTGATAAGACAGTCTGGGGCCATAGGCACAGAATTCTTTCAGCCCCCTCCCGATGTTCATTTTCCTAGTTTTCACAATAAAAAATATTGTATGTTTCGCCATATTTGTATTGTGAAACAGACAAAAATAGAATATTATTTAGAGTGTTAGGTATAAAAGTACAATGCAATGTTATGGAAAGCAACAGCTACACAATTCTATCTTTCAAATTTATCTATCTTAGACGACATTAATTTTACTGATCTTTCATGAACTACAAATTTGAATGGGATATTTCCCCCTTCCTATCTAGAAGACCACGTATAAAACTTGCATTTAAGAAGTTAAATATTGGGCAAGAAATAAAATACACAATGACTAATTCAGCAAATTATTTCTGAAAGGATTTTGAAATTAGAATGGTCAGGGCTTAACAACAAAATGCAAATCTTAAGATACAATTATAAGATGAATTCGGGAACCTCTAAAATCTGGAGGACAGGGCCCTGTGGTTATAGGCCGTAGTTAGGACCCGAATTTGAGGCCTCGAAAATTTTCTAATCTACTTTATTTGTGATTATATTTTGTTTGCATACGAAAAGAAAACATTTTAATAGTGGAAATAGTTTTTAAGCTAAAAGTTTGGTTTAATAATGTTCATTGTATAATATATCTTACAATTGTGAAATGCTACATTTTCTCAATAATTGTAGTTTGATTATATATAATATCTTTCTTTACAAGAACAAAATTACAGGTTGAATAACCCCCCAAAATATATAAAAAAAAGTCTTTTACTTACCAGATAGATACCCATTTCATTAATCCAAAATGCACAAACTTTCTCTTCACTTCACTTTGTGTATAATTCTAAATAAAATATACAACACTGAAACTGTTTTACTGGAACCGTAACCGTTTAAACACTGACAGAAAATTTGCTCCAGAAAATCGTATTTATATCGTCTGCAGAAGGAAATATCTGCTGTTCACAAGGTCAATCATGGAAAAGAATATCTTCGAACTCTTTGATCCTTAAATTTTAACAATATTTTCTTTTTCATTATTGATCGAACAAGTAAAGTTGTTCCGTGCTAAATCTCTAACCATTCAGATTGGAATCGTTTGTGGACAAAAATAAATCAAAATACCCACCAGTCAGCCTGAAAAGCAGTTCTTCATTCTACCAGCCGGTCTTGACCTTTCGTAAAGCGCGGTAATCCTAGATGATAGTCCATGTTGCTTTTTTTGAATGCTTTTGTCAACGAACAATGGCATCTTCTCATTACGGCAGACGATATTACTGGCCATTGGATGTTCTCTTCCGAAATGTGTGACGTCATGCTTAGTGACGGTCGCGGTTGGGAGAAAAATTGATCAGAACAATAGCATCGCCACCTTAAGAGTTTCATGAAATTTGATCTAAATTTAGAAATGGTGTTTCCAGGTCTTTTGTTACAAACTTTATATTCTGTTGTCACGCTATTTCAATCTTAAAATGCCCTTTAATGCTTATAGCAATTTCATATTTAAGTTATCAACATATGTGCTCCATATTTTAATTTTTTTGCACTCAAACTAGGTCTGGTGCTTCTTAAAACTTTTAACGTGAGAAATAGAACACAATGCAATGCAAGGGAAAGGGAAATGGTTTCGAAAATTATAATCACATTCTGAAAATAGATTAAAGTTCGTCTCTGAGAAATTACAGTTCTTAAAACTCGAAATTATGACATGGATTCCATTTGCAGTTGACATCTTAAAGAAATTTTATTATTTAAAATTAACAAAATCGTCTGTTTTCTTTAGAAGTTTTATTATTTAGAATTACAACATCGTCAGTTTTTATGGTATAGTCTTGCTACTTTTTCATAGTATTGAATAGAAAAGTATTGTTTTCCTGAAATTGCTTTTTTTATTCTGAGATTTTAATGGATAAATACGATTTAAGATTTCTTGGACACATTTCGAACACGCGTTTAGAAATCTATTCTTTTTCTTTCTGTGTATGTGAGAGAAAGGCATGGATGCGACAACTGATGAACAAATGTAATTTCCCCTAAACTGATTGCGAACATGTTTTTAAAGAAGTCCGTTCGATTGCGTGTGTGCATGTATATGTCTATGCTTGTGAGTTGGAGGCACAATAACTCAAGAATGAATGTTCTTACTGCTATAAAATGCTTAAATGAATTATGCAAAAACTGGAATTAGAAGTTTTAGTAATTCGCTTATTTAGAACTCAAATTAATCTAATTTAAAGATTTTCACAGCATTATTTGCTATGAAAAACAATGATAATTTCAATGATAAATGATGGCATTGTATAGTATACATGAGAGAAATTTATAATTTAAACTACGGTATGTTTGTTAATGGTGTCAAAATAGTTTATAATAAAACAGATAAGCCAGTGTATTCACTTTCTACAGATACTTTTTTCCAGATTTAGTTACAAAAGTCGTATTTTCTTCATGCAGTGAATGTTGATTTATTTTAAGTCTCTCATGTGATTGTGTAGACAAAGTATTGTTTTCTCAAAAATTTCACAATTCATGATTTTGCTGGATAAAAAAGTCCCCCATAGTTGGAACTATGGGGGACTTTTAAACGCGTGTTCGAAATGTGTCCGAGAAATCTTAAATCGCATTTATCCATTAAAATCTCAATAAAAAAAGCATTTTCAGGAAAACAATACTTTTCTATTCAATACTATGAAAAAGTAACAAAACTATAACATAACAAGAAAGATCAATCATGCATAAGCATTGATTATGAAACACTTTCCAACTGAAATGTAATTTCATTTAAAAATTTCTAAAATGTGATTCATTCAGTGGTAATATCTTTTACATTATCACAGTACTACAGTAATTTATTATACATAAATATTTAAAACTGTATCGAAATATAAATCATCTGATTCTTTATGCAAAATCAATGAATATTTCATTCATATAACTTGTGTTCCAGACTCCAGAGCTAAATAATTTTGTGTGAAAAAAATTCAGCAATTCTTATGTAATTCATCTTACAATCGCTTGAGATATTTGCATTCTGCATATGTTAAAATTAGGCTTCCTTGAAGAAATAATAAAAGTTTAGGGATCATTTAAAATCACAACTATTGTAATTGCATAGGCACGGAATTTAGATACACAGATAATACACAGATAATATATATGTGTATGTGTATGTACTCAAAGTATTGGAATCGTGCCGAAGATCGGAACTCGAATTTTCAAAGTATCTACACGTTTTGGGACTTCTAGAACACGAAAAAACTACTTTTAGGAAGACGTCTGTGTGTGTAAGGGTGTATCTGTGTATGTTTCTGTGTGTCTGTGTGGATATTACATCCACTCTAATTGAAAAACTAATGGACCGAATTTCATACAATTTGGTAGGTATGTTTTTTGTGGCAAATCCTGATGTTCATTAGATTATAGTACGATTCGTAATAAAAGAATCTACCTTCTTTGCGAAATTTCCGCAGAAATTGCCTTTATCCACTCTAGCTAAAAACTAATGAACCAAATTTAACAAAATTTGGAGTATAATATTTCAATAACCTACAAGTGATTTATATACCAAATTTAACAAAATTTTGTATATAAATCATTTGTAGGTTATTCTACTACGATTCGGGAAAAAGGAACGGGCTATTTTTGCGAAATGGCCAGCAAAAATCGTTATATATAAAAATAAAAGACTACGTGTGCTCAATTATATCAATTAAATTCCTATTTTATATGTGATTTTTGACAACAAAAAGAATAAGACTAACCCCATTACTCTAGGACTAGCCGTTCTTGAGATATTCTAGTTTTTTCGCGTTTTCGCTACGCCACCTTTGACAATAAGTCCAGCTATCAAATGAGAACCAAATTTAAGTTTAACGTGTAAATTCAATGTCATTTAAAATACTTATGTTGTGCAGATAAACTCAAATTATCATTGAATAAATAAAGAGAACGAATATGAGTCTGCAGAGAAAGACATGTGCTGTCCACATCAGAATTTTTAACAATATTACAACAATGATTTATAGAAGTGAACGGGGATTATTTTCAGGCCATTTCGAAAAAAATGTATAATCTATATTTAAAGATCCATCAAATTTTTGTCGAATAATATGTTCAACAAATTTAAGCTGTGTACCAAATTTTAACTCTCTAGGACGTAGGAAAGTGCATTTAAAATGCCATCAATTAAATTTATCATGAAGAGTTATATAAAATTTAAAAAAAATGAAAAATTGTTATCTACCAAATTTATCTTAAAATATGAAACCACTCCCATATGCAAAACATTTAAACAAATGGAGAGATATTTATTATATAATATCTCTCTCTTTTCTTTCTGGAAGATATCCCAAAGTCAGAATTTAATTGAATTTGTTTTTTTCCCTATATTAAATAATTTTTTTAATTAAAAAACTACTTAACATATTTTATTGAATTTTTTTTTATATATTCTATGGGATAATGTGAATATTTCCTAAAAATTTCGAAGCAATTCGTGAATTTTAAATTTACTTAAAAAATGTTTGAAAAATTAGGTCCCATAGGGTTCAATGTATTTCATTTTTTCAACCCGGGTCCAATAAAAAACTAATTGGGTGATATTATTTATTTATATTCCCATAGGTCCTACAGACCGTCTGAACAACATACTAAAATTTCATTTTGATAAACTCATTTTTACGGCAGTTATCGTGCTAACGGACAGACAGACAGACAGACAGACAGACAGAATGAATGAACAAAGTCATAAACACTTTTCAACTTTGTTGTAAAGTGTTAAAAACTGACGATGTTGTAATTCTAAATAATAAAACTTCTAAAGAAAACAGACGATTTTGTTAATTTTAAATAATAATGTGTATGTATATGTCTATGCTTGTGAGTTGGGGGCACAATAACTCAAGAATGAATGTTCTTACTGCTATAAAATGCTTAGATGAATTATGCGAAAAACTAGAATTAGAAGTGTTAGTAATTCCCTTATTTATAACTCAAATTAATCTAATTTAAAGATTTTCACAGCATTATTTGCTATGGAAAACAATGATAATTTCAATGATAAATGATGGCATTGTATAGTATACATGAGAGAAATTTATAATTTAAACAACGGTATGTTTGTTAATGGTGTCAAAATAGTTTATAATAAAACAGGTAAGCCAGTGCATTCACTTTCTTATAGAGATTTAGTTACAAAAGTCGTATTTTCTTCATGCAGTGAATGTTGATGTATTTTTACTCTCTCATGTCATTGTGTAGACAAAGTATTGTTTTCTCAAAAATTTCACAATTCATGATTTTGCTGGATAAAAAAGTCCCCCATAGTTGGAACTACACGTGCATGCGTGTATGCGTGCATGTTTGTATGTGTATATGAGTGTATGTATGTATGTATGCATGTGTGTATGAGTGTGCGTTTGAGGATGTGTGTATGTACCCAAAAAGCATTTTTTTTCACAGTGACGTAAGATTTACGTCACACTGTGACTTTGGGATGTTACAGGACATCGCAGTAAGTCTCGGCAATGTCATATTGAGGTCACAGCGAAGTCATTTTGGTCATTTTTATGGTCGTTTGTGACGTCGCATATTAAGTTGTTTGTGACGTCACATTGTATTTGCCATTGTAATGTCGTCACATTGTTACGTGTTAATTAAATTGTGGAAACGTCACAGAATGTAGTCACAATGAAGTTACGGAGTTACTAATACGTAACGTCGCATAGAAGTCACAAATATGATGGCACATTGTGACCCAGGTGTCACGTGACTATAACGTCACTGTCACACATGTGACGATCTTTGCTGTGAGGGTACATGCGGATGTACAAGTGTGTGCATCTATGTGCGTTTGTATGTATATATGTTTGAGTGTATGTGTGTATGTGCGTTTGTATATGTGTATGTGTATATGTGTGTATGTATATACGTGTGTATCTGTGTGTGCGCGTATGAGGATACTTTCATGTATGCGTGTATCCATGTGTATGAATATGTATGTATATGTGTATGTGTATTTGTTTGTACATGTGTATGCGTTTGTGTGCAGGTGCGTTCGGTTGTGTATATGCGTGTATGTACATGTGTGTAGGTTTGAACGTGTGTATGCGCGTTTTTATGTGTGTGTGTTTATATGTTTATGCGTAGATGTTTGTATGTATATACGTGTGTATGTGTATGTCTTTATCTATGTGTGTATGCATATGTATGTATATATGTATGTGTAAGAGGTCTGTACGGACTGAAATTTCACACATTTACCCAAATTGGCAGTAATACTGATCAAATTTAGTCCGAGTCCAGAAGAATTTACAAAGGTAGAACTCGAGTCCAAAGCGGTTTAAAGACAACTGAGTTTTCGCCCTGTCATGATTTGTATTCAAACGTGCTAAGAACAAGAATTTGAGAAAATTTTGGACGAAGAATTAAGATAAAAGATTTATTTAAACAATTATTTTTACATAGCTGAAATCAACGCAATAATTTCATGTACTTAACTAAAATATATGTATTTAATTTTTTTAAACGATAAATATGTTAGACCCCGCTGGACCCGCCTTTTTAAAACAAAGCCGAAATCCGGCTCAGCCCGAAACAGTGTTAAAATGCGCAGACCAGATTTGGTTCGCGGTTGCGCCAGGCCGAAACCCGTGGTCCAATTCCGAGTCCGTGCAGACCTCTATGTGTATGTGCGTGTGCGTCCATGTGCGTATGTGTGTATATGTATATGTGTGCATGTATATGTGTGTATTTACCTGTGAATGTAGGTGTTTGTGAACATGGGTGTGTATGTAGTTACGTGTGTATATGTGCATGTGGGTATATGTATATATGTGTGTATGTATGTGCATTTGTGTATGAATATGAGTGTATGTGTGTATGAATATGAGTGTATGTGTGCAGGTGTGTATATACGTATGTAGTATGTGTTGTTGTTGTTGTTGAAACCCAGACCGTCCGACCTACCAGAAAGGTGTAAGGTAACTGTTTGGGCGGTCGGGAAGTGCCACCCAATTGAGACCGGAACCCAGTGGGGGAGGCATCCACAGGGACCGTACCCTCCTTCCCCTACCACCAACCTCTCGGAAGGACTTTCGAACCCACATGTTTAACGTGATCGTACTCCGCATGAACACTGCGGCAGTTTTGGCAGTGGCTGGAATCGAAACCGGGCCTACCGAGTTCAACTCCAGCGCGCTAACCAATGGGCTACCGCGCCCGTATGTAGTATGTGTGTGTATGTATTTATATTTGCATGTATATGTGTTTGTTTGCATGCGTGCATATGCATGTGTGGATACGTGTATATGTGTGTAGTTGTTTAAGTATGGGTATATGAGAGTGTGTCTGTATGTGCATGTATGTGTACATGAGTGTGTATATCAATGTATATAGGTGCATTTGTGTGTATGTGTATGCTAGTATTTATATGTGTATGTATCTCTATACGTGTATGTGCGTTTATATGTGTATATGCGTGTGTGTTAATGTGTATCTGTTTGTATGTGCATGTATGAGTGTGCGTATGTATTTATGTATATAGGCGTGTATGTCTGTGTATGTGTGTATACGTTGTTGTTGTTGAGACCCAGACCGTCCAACCTACCAGAAAGGTAGGTGTAAGGTAACTGTTTGGACGGCCGGGAAGAGCCACCCAATTTAGACCGGAACCCAATGCGGGAGGCATCCACTGGGACTTGTGTGTATATGTGTATATATTTGTATGTATGTGTGTAAATTTGTTTACGTAAGTGTATGTATGTGTATATACTACCACAGCTATTGAGACAGTTAGTTGTTCTTAAAGTCTGTTTAAGAACACATTGACTTTGACCTGAAGAACAGGATTAAAAATACCTTCGAAACAATTGTAGTCACCTGATTTTGCTATGATATACTTTCAAAGAAGTATTAAAAAGTTTTAGATCGATCTATTCCACAAATAATATAAATATTTCAGCAGATATGTTTAATATAAATTTTATATAGTATTATTTACCTAAGTAAACGACTGGAAAATAATGCATTGTATCGGTTTTGATATTCTCTTCCTGAGAATATTGTCGACAGCGCAAAGTGTCGGTTAAGCTTAACTAATTTTTTAACACTTTACAACAAAGTTGAAAAGTGTTTATGACTTTGTTCATTCTGTCTGTCTGTCTGTCTGTCTGTCTGTCTGTCTGTCCGTTAGCACGATAACTGCCGTAAAAATGAGTTTATCAAAATGAAATTTTAGTATGTTGTTCAGACGGTCTGTAGAACCTATGGGAATATAAATAAATAATATCACCCAATTAGTTTTTTATTGAACCCGGGTTGAAAAAATGAAATACATTGAACCCTATGGGACATAATTTTTCAAACATTTTTTAAGTAAATTTAAAATTCACGAATTACTTCGAAATTTTTAGGAAATATTCACATTATCCCATAGAATATATAAAAAAAAATTCAGTAAAATATGTTAAGTAGTTTTTTAATTAAAAAAATTATTTAATATAGGGAAAAAAACAAATTCAATTAAATTCTGACTTTGGGATATCTTCCAGAAAGAAAAGAGGGAGATATTATATAATAAATATCTCTCAATTTGTTTAAACGTTTTGCATATGGGAGTGGCTTCATATTTTAAAATAATTTGGTAGATAACAATTTTTCATTTTTTTTAAATTTTATATAACTCTTCTTGATAAATTTAATTGATGGCATTTTAAATGCACTTTCCTACGTCCTAGAGAGTTAAAATTTGGTACACAGCTTAAATTTGTTGAACATTTTATTCGACAAAAATTTGATGGATCTTTAAATATAGATCATACATTTTTTTCGAAATGGCCTGAAAATAATCCCCGTTCACGAAAATAATCCCCGTTCACTTCTATAAATCATTGGTGTAATATTGTTAAAAATTCTGATGTGGACAGCACATGTCTTTCACTGCAGACTCATATTCGTTCTCTTTATTTATTCAATGATAATTTGAGTTTATCTGCACAACATAAGTATTTTAAATGCCATTGAATTTACACGTTAAACTTAAATTTGGTTCTCATTTGATAGCTGGACTTATTGTCAAAGGTGGCGTAGCGAAAACGCGAAAAAACTAGAATATCTCAAGAACGGCTAGTCCTAGAGTAATGGGGTTAGTCTTATTCATTTTGTTGTCAAAAATCACATATAAAATAGGAATTTAATTGATATAATTGAGCACACGTAGTCTTTTATTTTTATATATAAAGATTTTTGCTGGCCATTTCGCAAAAATAGCCCGTTCCTTTTCCCCGAATCGTAGGAGAATAACCTACAAATGATTTATATACAAAATTTTGTTAAATTTGGTATATAAATCACTTGTAGGTTATTGAAATATTATACTCCAAATTTTGTTAAATTTGGTTCATTAGTTTTTAGCTAGAGTGGATAAAGGCAATTTCTGCAGCCATTTCGCAAAGAAGGCAGATTCTTTTATTACGAATCGTACTATAATCTAATGAACATCAGGATTTCCCACCAAAAACATACCTACCAAATTGTATGAAATTCGGTCCATTAGTTTTTCAATTAGAGTGGATGTAATATCCACACAGACACACAGAAACATACACAGATACACCCTTACACACACAGACGTCTTCCTAAAAGTAGTTTTTTCGTGTTCTAGAAGTCCCAAAACGTGTAGATCCTTTGAAAATTCGAGTTCCGATCTTCGGCACGATTCCAATACTTTGAGTACATACACATACACATATATATTATCTGTGTATTATCTGTGTATCTAAATTCCGTGCCTATGCAATTACAATAGTTGTGATTTTAAATGATCCCTAAACTTTTATTATTTCTTCAAGGAAGCCTAATTTTAACATATGCAGAATGCAAATATCTCAAGCGATTGTAAGATGAATTACATAAGAATTGCTGAATTTTTTTCACACAAAATTATTTAGCTCTGGAGTCTGGAATACAAGTTATATGAATGAAATATTCATTGATTTTGCATAAAGAAACAGATGATTTATATTTCGATACAGTTTTAAATATTTAAGTATAATAAATTACTGTAGTACTGTGATAATGTAAAAGATATTACCACTGAATGAATCACATTTTAGAAATTTTTAAATGAAATTACATTTCAGTTGGAAAGTGTTTCATAATCAATGCTTATGCATGATTGATCTTTCTTGTTTCATCTTCTATGAGCAAATACATGGAACTTTTTCTTCGGTGTAATATTGAATTAATCAGCTGAAAGTTATAATACAAGGCAAAATATTATGTACAAAGAGTTTTTGCAAAAACCTATATTAAAAAAATCTGATGTGGGCAGCATATGACTTTCCTTATATAATGCAATGAATTTACTACTTTTACAGTTAAAAAAATGTTATTCTTATAGTAGATACTTATATTCTTTCTAAAATATTGAATTTTATTCAATGAGTCGTCATTTTCATTGATTTAGTGTCATTTTTATCCATTTGGCGAGATTTTTGTAAATATGGCAACAATTAAAAATGTCGCAAAGTTGGCGACATTCCGCCAAAAAAATTCGTCACCAAAATCTCGCCAAGCATTATGGACGGAGAAATAAGTTATTCTTACAGCAAATAAATGACTATTGGCGCTCAAACACAAAAGCATTACTCAAAGTATTTTTTTCATGAATGGAACGAGCTAGATCCACGAGAATGATGTCACCCAATTTATCGCATGGTATTACATATGAAAAGTGAACATGTTGCTCAGTAGGAAATATTATTTTTTTATTTTATAAGAGGTTTGATAATTTTTTTGAAAAATGTGCAATATCTCGAGAACGGTTCATGTTAGCGTTCTAAAATTTATGTCAATCCTTTTCTAATGAAAACTTACATAAGAAATGTCTATTTGTGTAACTTTATTATAGGTTTTCATTTTTTGACGATTTTTTCAAAATTTCACTCGAAAATTTAGGGGGGTTCTGAACATTCGATTGCGTATAAAAACAATAAGCTTCCAGTGTTTACGGATTGTGATTTTTATATCAAATTTCGTTCGAATCGGTCCATTCGTTCGTCAGTTATCGTCTCCACAGACTCACTGACACACACACACACACACACACACACATACACACACTTTCACACACACACACAGACATCACTTCAAAAATGTTTGATTCGTGATCAGGGATGCTTGAAATGTGCTCTCCCGTCGAAAACTCGAATTCGAATTTTCGACCCCGTCACAATACTTTCCTTTCCTTTCTTCCACAATACTTTTTCGACCCCGTCACAATACTTTCCTTTGGGCGCGGTAGCCCATTGGTTAGCGCGCTGGAGTTGCACTCGGTAGGCCCGGGTTCGATTCCAGCCGCTGCCAAAACTGCCGCCGTGTTCATGCGGAGTACGATCACGTTAAACATGTGGGTCCGAAAGTCCTTCCGAGAGGTTGGTGGTAGGGGAAGGAGGGTACGGTCCCTGTGGATGCCTCCCCCACTGGGTTCCGGTCTAAATTGGGTGGCACTTCCCGACCGTCCAAACAGTTACCTTACACCTTTCTGGTAGGTCGGACGGTCTGGGTTTCAACAACAACAACAATACTTTCTTTATACATTATGTATATAAGGAACGTAATAACAGAAATTCTTACTTTATTAAAAACTAATAACGTAAACAAATCATATCGTCGAACATGTACATATGTTTGTTGACAAACGATAATAACGTACATAGAATACTCACACTCAAAATTATTTTGTTTTATAATAATATGCTTGTTGCCATTAAGCAAACGATAATAACATGTATAAATTAATCACACTCGAAATTATAGTGTTTGGATTTGAGAGCTTTATCATTCCTTTGTACTATTACACATTGAGGGAAAAACAGAGACAACTTTAGATACTTTTAGCCAATGCATACACGTTTTCAATAAAGCATCTTTTCTTCCATGACATAATTTCCCTCACAGTCGTGTACCCATCACATTACATCTAGGACACACAGAGAACCAAACACATCTCAACGAATCGTTTAGAAAAGCATCTCGAAGATGACCACGGAAGTCACCTCATCTATGGAACACCCCCATGTTCGATTAAGATACCAGACAAGGTGGGGGGTTCTTGAGAGTCACGGAACTTCAAACGAAACAGGAAAAGAAAATTTAACAAAGATTTTGTTGTTTTTATTTCCATACGTTATGAGTTGGGAGTAATCTTAGACATGAAACTTTTAATAGAGGTGGAGGATTCTTGTCTTGCAAAGGAGGCTAATTGAGTGGCCAAGGAGCTTGAAGGTAAAATATTTGGAGTATGATGACTTTCTAATACATTCATGTTCCGTATTTTTACTGTTCCTGCAATACACAGTATATACAGAGTTCTTATTAAAGTCTTTAAGCAGTCCGTGAATATACACAAGGGAGGTTTTAGTTTAATGGTGGAAAAAAATACTAATATCCTTGATCCCACCCACCAAATTTGCTACATTGGTGATATTATTGAACGGTTCAACTTTTTTTTGAATCAATAGATATCAATCCGATTACTATTAATTTTATTAACCTCAGTTATTATTAATTAATCAAGCACTTAAATTTGAAAAAATTTCTGATTTTTTTCAAAATATTAAAGAATAATAATTTTTAAATGCTTTATTAATACTTCAAAATCTTATAATTATATCACTGCTATGATTTTAACATAAAACTATCCACCAAAAATGTTTAAGTATAGTAAAAATTAGCTTTAGTTAGTATAATTGATTTCCGTGTTTCTTGAAGAAACAATAATCAGAGAATGGGTTAAAGAAAGATTCGAAGTTTTTTTTTTTTATAGTCGATTTAAATGGTTTAGAATGTTCTCTTCCCATTGATGGATCATACTTGTTAATCCGCAAACTATTAAATGAGAAACTTCATTCGTTCTCATATATCACCCATGGAGAAATTTCATTTGTTTTCTCATGTCTTGCTGAGTCTTGCTTTTCTCAGAATGTGTTTTTTTACTGTTTATGATGCTTTCCTTCAACAATTACTGAGCACAACACTTTGAAATGTTTTCAGCTACACTGTTGAAATGTTTACAATACACTTTGCCCGAAGAATAAGAAAATAGTTTACTCCAATTGTGTCCGCTGTCTTGCAGAACGCTCTAAAAGCGTTTCCCCCCCTTTTTTTGTGTTATTCCTTTGGAGTTCTTGTATCGTTTTAACCCTTTTTCGTTTTGTTGGGTCTCATTTATATTTGTTCTGCCTTGATGCGTCTTGTCGGGATATTCCTGTTGTATTTTGGCGCACACCAATCTTGCGTGTTACTCGTTGTTTCGGATTGGCTGGACTGTTCTTAATGCTCTTTTCTGATTGGTTTTCTCTCAATCCAGGTCTTGGATGTATGGGGTCGCGACAGCCCAGTGGTTAGGGCGCGGGAATTGCACTTGGTCGGTCCGGGTTCGATTCCCGCCACTGCCAAAACTGCCGCCGTGTTCACGCGGAGTACGATCACGTTAAACACGTGGGTCCGTAAGTCATTCCGAGAGGTTGGGGTAGGGGAAGGAGGGTACGGTCCCTGTAGATGCTTCCCCCACTGGGTTAAATTGGGTGGCACTTCCTGGCCGTCCAAGCAGATACCTTATACCTTTCTAGTCGGTCGGACGGTCTGGGTCGAAGAAGAAAAAGAAGATGGTCTTGGATATATAATCCCCCTTGCTTCTGTCGCACCCATTCCTCTTTTTGACTTCGAGTTTGTTGGTTCTTTTGCACTGTCGAAAGGGAACCAGCGCATCCTCGAAACAGCCGTATGATGCATTATTGTGTAATTTGTGCTTTTATAGTTGCACAAGCTTTTCTTAAAGTGCATGTATTCATAATTTGACACATGATTATGAGGGTAAGTTGTTCATTGTTTTAAACGAAATTAAATGTTGTAAAATCTTGGTTAAAAAATAATGGAGAGAAAAAAAATAATAAAAAATTGTAAAATTGAGAAAAAACATCGTATTTTAAAAAGATTCTAAAGCGCAATAAAAAACTGGCTTTTAAAACGTGTAATTATATTACACCTTTCAACTGTGAAAATTTTGTACTGAGTACTTATAGTTTCTGAGAAACGAACAGGAAGTTAACAAATTTAACAAGGGCAATGTAGGCCAGTTCCGGTCCCCTTAATGGCAATACAAAAGTCACATAAATTGAACTTAAATTACTGTGTATTGTATCATACCCTATTTTCTTTGTTCTGTGCCGTGGACCGCTATTGATAGTTTTGATAAGCATTTGTGATTTCAAGTGATACTTGCAAGTCGCAGTTGTCTTCCGCTTATTGAGTATTAAAAGTGTTTTGTAGTTTTCAAATTGTAAAGTTAATCACCTAGGAAAGTGTCAATTTAGTGATAAAAAATCTGATGTGGGCAGCACATGACTTGCCTTATATAATGCACTGAATTTACTACTTTTACAGTAAAAAAATAAGTTTTTTTTATAGTAGATACTTATATTCTTATAGTACATACTTATAGTAGGTTTTTCTTATAGTAGATACTTATATCTACGATATTGAATTTTCGACGATTAGTCGTCATTTTCATTGATTTAGCTTCATTTTTCTTCATTTGGCGAGATTTTCGTTAATTTGGCAACATTTAAAAAAAATCGCCAAGTTGGCGACATTCCGCCAAATTCGTCGCCAAAATCTCGCCAAGAGTTATCATACCATTATTTAGAAATTATTTCTAGCCGTTCGACAAATTATAGATATTTTATATTTTCACAATGAGCGCTAAATCTCGCTAAAAAATTGAATAAATCGGATAAAATTTAGTGCAATTTTTCCCAGTCCATAAATGCCGAAATTCAATTATGAAGGAATTCACACTAGACATACACCTTCAAATTTTCGAACATTTTGTTTTCGATAATAGAAAACAAACATCTATATAAAAATTCCATTATTCTAAAATTTGCTGCGAAAATAGTCATTTCATACGTAATTTATAGTTGAAAGCAATTAGAATAACTTACAGAACGGTAACATGCAACGTTTACGATATTGGATATTATTCATTTAAACTGGTAACAGCACTGGCACTTTTAAATGGATGCTATCGTTTAGCTTATTATGAACTTTTCTCAAGATATATAAATTTCATTTTTACGCAGTGTGAGCGTCATTCCAATGAATTAGATGCATTCTGCTGTGTTAATACATATTATTGTAATCCCTTCTACATGCCTAATTCTTTTACATTTCCTGTTATGATTATTGTTCCAAAAATATTATTGTTCCGAAAATATTATTGTTCCAGGAATTATTGTTCTCTATTAAGAAGCAATGCTTCGAGCTAAGAATCAATGCCATCTATTAAGAAGCAATGCTTCGAAAATATTATTATAACTAGCTGGCTTTGCCTTCTAGGTCACTAAATATAGCAACCAGTTTTTATACTAATCAGTTTTTTAATATGTTTTGCTCCCGCGGTGTGGTCGCAAAAATTCCTTGACACCTTTTCCCTCCCCCGTTCTTGCAAGAGCGCAAAAGTTGTAAAGCAACAAAATAAGTTCTAAGTTTAGCTTGAGCAGGCTAGTGGGCCCATTGCAGAGTAGAAAATACAACGCGATATTGCAACAAAATCAGAACAAGCGTCGCTTAATAATGAACTTTGTTTATCCCTCTTTTCTTTAAAAAATCTACTGCTTCTCTTATTTGCAAACCGTGATCGATTTATTATCACAACCTTCGCCTTGAAGCTCAAATTGAACAACATTGCTCGGGCGTCAGTATGAAGCCATGCTCAAGGTGGCACTCTATTCAGCGGCTTCTGTTCTCGAGAGCAGTGCTCTATCGATTGAGTTATCTGGATTGTGTACCATTCAATAAACGTTTAAAATGTATCTTCATTTCATTACTTCAGCCCCCCCCCCCCATTCTATGTGTCTAAGCAATATCTATTAAGGTTTTTAAAAACCGCGTATAACCAGACCCGTATTTACTCTGAAGAAAACAAAATGAAACATTAAACAAACAAAATAATGATTTTAATAAACTCAATCCTATTTTGCGCCCGCGTAGCGGACAGTTGCGCGGTTTACAGCTACTGCCACGCGGTCTACAGCTATTGTCAGAAAACTAAACCGACCGGGATGTTTGACAAGGGCGGTTAGTAAATAATGACAAAGGATCTGTGTGTGTGTCTGAATGTGCTCGGCGTAGTGAAAAGTCCAAGAGATAGAACCACGGGTGAGATAGCCCAGTGGTTAGCTCGCGGGGATTGCACTCGGAAGATTCGAGTTCGATTCTCAGATCAGCTTAAACTGTCCCTGTGTTTACGCAGAGTACGGACACGTTAAATACGTGGATCCATAAGTACTTCTGAGAGGTTGGTGGTAAGGGAAGGAGGGTACGATCCCAGTCGATGCGCCGGTCCACATTGTGTGGCACTGTCTGGCCTTCCAAACAGATATCTTACATCTTCGTGTAGGTTGGATGGTCTGTGTCGAAGAAGAAGGAGAAGCGATATAGCCACGAAATTCGGTACAGGACACAGGTTAGGTAAAAATCTACATTGGAACTTTTTTAAAAATTTAAATTCAAATAAATTTTAAAGTCTTTATTGATTAAATCTTAATTTCGGCCCATTTTTTGTCATTTTTAATTCAAGTTTATCAACACGGTATCGTCTAACGATGCAGACGATCTCAAAAATTTCAACCAATAATTTCGTCAATCAATTATATAATAAACATTAGAAAATGAATATTGAATTATTTATATTCTTGGTTTTATTTTTAAATTCAGATTTGTAAACAATAAAAATAGGCATAAAAATAATTAAAACAATGTTTTAGGAATCTAGGAAATGTTCCCCTTCCAATGTCATATCACTTGTATACTGACAAATGCTTGTGGCTTGATAGGTTTTAAGAAAAAAAAAATGAAATAGTTGATACAGATATCAACAGATGGCAGCACCAAAATATTTCTTTTGGAATTCTAAGATGATAGGACGTATGATTGACAAATTATTCTTTTCTTTCTACTTATAAAACATTGATTCATAATTATCAAGCATTTAACGCTTATTAAATAGTATTATTTAATTTTAGTATTTGGGAAATAAACGATATAGATTTGGACATGTAAAAAATAAAGGAAATATTTCCACTTTTAAATGGAGAATCACTGAAACAACTGATGGTCATCTATTGGACCTTGGGTCATTGATTCCCAAACTGTGTTTCTTGAAAAACTGATAATCACTAATAAACATAATAAAGACTAATGTGAATAGGTGCTCAGCGCTAAAAGAGAAGTTTAAAATGTAAAACAGTGGACTTAAATATTAAATATCTCACTTGTGACGAACAGTTTGAGAGATTATTTTCCATATAATTAAATTTTCAGTGAATTTTTTCATTTTGTTTACATATATACAAATCTTCCATCCTGCATTGGATATTTATTTGACTTTTGAATTCCGTAATCTAAATTTTGAATTGAATTTAAAACATTTGAATTGAATTTAAAACATTTGAAATTAATTTAAAAAATAACAGTACATTTTACGTTGGTATCTATCCTGGAATCTGGCAATACATTCTATTCCAAAGTCGACCCTTTTGATATTACCTATTTATATACAGGATTGATACTTTGCAATATGAAGTGAAGGAGAAACATATAATTGACATCTGACAGGAACATTAAACGTCTGAACTGTCCTTAATATTAGAACTCTGATGTGGGCAGCAGATGTCTTTTCTCTACAAAATCAAGTTAATTTTCACTTTCTTTATAATTTATTAAATTGAGTTTAATTGAACAAAATAACAAGCATAATTATTTGAAATTACACTGAATTTGCACTTTTAATTTACTTTTGATTTTCATTAGGTAATTAGAAGTATTTTCAAATGCGAAAATACGGGAAAAACTAAAATATCTCGAGAGAGATTAGTCATAGAGTTATGAAGTTAGTCTTATTCTTTTAATCGTCGAAAATTGAGTTTGAAACAGGCATTTAACTAATACATTTTAGTACATATAGTCTTTTATTATCACAAAAGTAAAATATCTCGTAAACTACATAGAAATTAAAAAAAAAGTGCTCCGTCCTGCAAAAATGCAACTATATGTAGGTACCTGTCTGCAAAAATTCGTGTCTTGCTATTGCTAGTCTATCCAGGACGCGAACTCGCAGCTCACATATTTTAACATTGACTTTGACATTACATGTTTCTTAAACTACAATATATATATATATATATATATATATATATATACATATATATATATATATATATATATATATATATATATATATATATATATATATATATATAAATATAAATTATTAAATCCAAAGTTAGAATGTATGTAGTAACTCATAATACACTATTCCAAAATTTTCTACAATTACAAAGAAATAAAAGAAATTAAGACAAAAAGAGGAAATAATAAAGCATAATGGAAGTCATAACGACAAAGACAATCAACAAATTTCAAAAATGAGGAATGCAAATAAGAAAACAAAAAAATCAAGCAAAAAAGCTTGCACATGGAGGAGATTTAGGCTTACGAGATTAGGCTTACGAAAAGTTCATTTCGAAAAAATTCTCGTCGGGTCCATATATCCTTTCGAAATGAACACAAAAATGCTTGTTTCTGAAACACAAGATAGATTTTATCTATAAACTTGTGTTATATGGACGACAAGCATATAGATTGGAACAATAAAGGAAACATAAATACCTCAAAACGCACCTCTTCAGCGCAACCATGACGAGCAAAATATGACTGGATCAATGTTGCCATATGCCAAAATGAAAAGATGTGATTTGCTGTTGCCAAAGAGAGTAATAAAAACTGTACTGCGCAAAAGCAATAAAATGAAATAAAATGAGTTATTCAACTGTTAAAGCTTCGAGATAAAAAGATGAAAATATAATTGCAGGAGAATGAAGAAGTACGGCTAAAATAAGATAATAAGGGGAGAATATGAGAATTTTAGGCTAATCGAAACTTATTAACTATACTATTGACTAAATATGCAGGATATTGATACATTTTACTGGTAATTTTGAGGTTATTAATGTGCAAAGCATGAAATTTTTTGTCTGATAATCTATAAATTCTAAAAAGTTGATTAAGTATAATATTTCTAAACAATTGAATCGAGTTGCAGGAATTAAAAGGTAATAATTTATTAATATTAAATTTAAAAAAATCTTTTTTATCATATAATTTAGTAACTATCCCATGAGCAGGTTCTATAATTAGATTTAAATCCAAATAATAAACATTATTACTAATAGAAGTTTCATTAGGTATTAATTCCAAATTATCCGGATAGAAATCTATATCTATGACATAGTTATCAGTAAATACAAGACAAATCAGATCATCTACATATCTATAAATTTTATAATCAGTTGAAGTAAAGAATTTTTCATAATGATATAGGTATAAATTAGCTAACATACTGCTACTACAGCCACCTTGTGGAACACCTGAGACTTGTAAGTATAATTTATTACCTTGAAAGATATAATTATTGAAAAGAACAAAATGGAGAAGCTTAGGAAAATTGGTAAATTTTGTAAGATTAGAATGTTTAGTAATATAAGCATTATATAAAGCTAAAATGACATCATATAGATCAGTGATCTTAATATTATTAAATAGATCTTTAAAATCAAAAGTTTGAAATCCTATTATTTTACCAAGCGTTTTTAATTTATTTTTTAATTCCTTACTGTTATTTAGAATAATGTAGCTATCACCAGAATCTCGTAAATTGCTATTTAGTACATTTAAATAATTTAGTAATAATTTACTAGCAGTAGTAGAGTATGAATTATGACCACTAGTAACAGTTCTAAATTTAATAGGATTTTTATGAAATTTAGGTATAAGCACAATATATGGAAATGTCAAAAATTTATTATTAATATCTAAATCACTATACATATTGATAATTTTCAATTTGATACTATTAAGAGAGTGTGAATCAATTTTAAATAGACTATTATTTTTTAAATAATCTAGCAGATATTGAATATAGAATTTTTTACAAATAATAGCATAATTATTAGAGGCTTTATCTACATAAGTAATAACAAAAGATCTATGTAAATCATTAACAGAATGCTTTATATTATCCATATTATATATAGATCTAGATAAATTAATACTACAAATGGTATTTTTAATAGATCTTAAAATAGTAAATTTCCACATATTAAATGCCTCTAAAGGCTGAGCATATTTAGAAGCTAATCCATAAATAAATTTATCAAGGTCCAGATTGATTGACTTTAACACTTGTTTAGAATTATTACATGAAGGTAACCTGAATTTAGTGCCAAATGACATTATAGTTCTTAAAGATTTATTTTTTACAATGGCTAAGTCTCCAGTAACTATATGACCCAAGTGTGGATTTATAAATTCAGCATAATTATCAGCACTACAAATACATTCACCATCTAAATTTGTTGAGGAATCTATGTCGACTGAGAGAGATTTTGAAATTGCATTGTAATTAAAAATGGTTCTTCCAATAGGCTTGTTATATTAAAAGTTTTAGTAACATTCAAATCCTTTACAGGCAATAAATGATGAAATTGATTAAATAAATTCTTAAAGTTGATGGAATTATAAATAGGATGCTTAAATGATATTACACAATAAGAATTGGAACAGTTATTATTATGAAATTGATTAAGTTTTATTTTTAAATATTTTGATCTAGTAATGAGCAAATCATAGAAAATATGATTAAAATGTTCATTAGTAAGATTTAACTTTAAGAAAATAGCATAAACTGTATTTAATTGTTTTTTCTTAACTGCAAATACCCATGATTTAATAAATTTCCATTGATATGTGTTATTGAATTGTTGATGCATACTTTTAATCTCCGCTTTAATATCATATTGGGAGGAGCTTCCTTTACCGCGTTTAAATCTTTTGAGTTTAGCCAATTTACTATTATGTAAAAGAGGTTTAAAAAAAAGGTGATTAAAAATAGAATATTTATTATCTACAAAATTATTCTTAACAATATTACCATTGAGATATAACTGATTTAATCCATATGGAAACAGAGTACATTGTGATTTAATATAGAAGTTTTCAAAGAATAATCTATCAGCAGTATTTGTTTTAATGTCCAAAATATGTATAGTTATATTTTCAAAACCATGATGAGCAAAGTGTTTATATTCGATTTTATTAGAAGTAGGAAGAAAATTATTATTGTGGATATATTTTTTAACATGATCTCTATGTACATTCATACGTAGATGAATAGGATTACTGGTTTGTCCTATATAAGATATATTACATATATTACAAGATAATTTGTAGATGCAATTAAAAATTTTACAGAAAGTCTTATGACTATTTAGATTAGTAATTTGTGAGTTTGAAGCATATGGGCAGGTTTTACATTTTTTATTCTTACATTTATTGAAGTTATAATTTTTAGCTGGGCAATTATTATATCCAAAACAATCCATGGCACACTGTTGGTAAAATGATAACGGTCTAAACAATTCCCAACAAAATTGTAAATACCGGGCAATATTTATCAAATTATATAATAACAAGAATAAATATATTTGCCAGTCACTAAATCAAATAAGATGTGTAATTCATAAGAGTTAAAGTAATATAAAGAGAATAGCATTAACATTTATAAATAATATAAATAAAAATAAAATAATTGCTTATATATAAAAATATATACAACTAAGTCCATGTAAAACCTAATAAAATGTAATAAGTAGGATATTACAAGATAAAAAGAAATGATTAACAATATAAATATAATCAGTTCTAAACTAGATTAATTAAAACACAAAGTATAATAAAATATATACTGTGTAAATCTGGAATTCACATAGAATCCTGTCCAATAAAGTAATAAAAAGAGTGTACTAAAAAGTACAGTTTATAAAAGGTATCTATAACACCAATACAAAAATCCCAAATGAACTATTTATTTCAGCGTATTCCCCAAAGCTTTTTCTACAAGTGTACCAAATTTCATTATTTTATATGCAATAGGTTTTGGGGTTCGAAGCAAAGAATCTCGAGAAACGAGAAATTTGTCAAACAGTGGCGACAGTCTGCTACTTTTTTTTTTAATATGGAGAGATTCGGGTTTCTACACAGCATAAGATAATTTGGAAAATTGTTTAATGTCATTAATATTTAGCTTCAGAATTGATTCTTATGCAAACTCCATAGAGGCTGATTTCCTCTACATTTCTCTCACGAAAAAATTCCAAAAGAAACATTAATAAGAACGTGAAGTGTCACATTAAAATTCGAAAATCTTCGAACTTATTTCAGCTCAAAATTCCATTTTTTGAAACGGAATTCCTGTCTACCGTTTTGAAACAAAGGACGCATTTCCGGTATGCATTCCGACACAACGCCGACTTTTACCAACTTGGCGGCATTTGACTAAAATTGCCAGGTTCGTCAAATTTGCCGCCAAACTGAAGTGGGATTAACAAATGTCCAGACTTGTTGCATATTTCTCTTTCCTTATAATTAGTTTGAAAGTAACATGAGTGGAATTTTAATCTTTAATTTTAAGAATTATTTGATTGGAACTCAAGTCATGGGTTTTATACTGTCATTGGTTTTAAAGACATTTCTGTTTGACGTTGACAACAAAAGTGCTAAATTTTAATTTGAGATTCAATGCTAAAAATTGTGTCATTGGACTTGTGCATGGTTATTTGATTCTGAAAGAAGTAGATTCATTGCAAAATATCAAAATGTAGAGAATATCAAGTGTTACCGGCATCAGATATTTTAAATTCATTATTCATTGTTCTACAATATCAGATGGTCAATGTTCTTAAACAGTTTATTTTTACCGATATTTTTGACCTCTGATTTCATTGCCATCTATCAAAAACTGGAGCAGACGATTTTCTCAGTATTCCAATATACGTTTTTAAAAGCTGTATAACCTACATAGTTCGCAAAATAGAATCCGCAGAAAGATAAAAGCACAAAAATAACCATATTTTCCGATTAATTAGTGTCATACTCTTTTTTTCCTTTTCTTTTCTCAAACTTGAAAGTGAGCAATCAGGAAACGCATCATTCTATTGCAAAGAGCAACTGTGATCAACCTCAGATTAACAGCAGATAACAGTTATTGTTCTATCACGACTTTCATTGTGATGCGTGCTTTAAGATAAAGACTATGTAATGGAAAATTTACCGATGCTATCCGCAGACTGCTGGAAACATTGTTTGCAAAGTTGATGATGGGAAAAGTTTCCTTCAGATGTAAAATGAAATCTGGAGAAAAAAGGCTGCATTGGATTTTCTCATACATTTCTTCACATATTATTCAGGTCCATTTACGCCACAAAGATAAAATTACCTCATACAACCATACTTTACCAAATTATAAAAAAAATTAACTGCCGTATGGCTCAACTCGACTTTCTCATATCAGAATTCCTTTTTTTTAGCACTTTACAACAACGTTGAAAAGTGTTTATGACTTTGTTTATTCTGTCTGTCTGTCCGTTAGCACGATAACTGCCGTAAAAATGACTTAATCAAAATGAAATTTTAGTATGTTGTTCAGACGGTCTGTAGAACCTATGGGAATATAAATGAATAATATTACCCAATTAGTTTTGGATTGAACCCGGGTCGAAAAAATGAAATACATTGAGCCCTATGGGACCTAATTTTTCAAACATTTTTTAAGCGGATTTAAAATTCACAAATTGCTTCGAAAATTTTAGGTAATATTCAAATTGTTCCATAAAATATATAAAAAAAATTAAGCGAAATATATTCAGTAGTTTTTTAAATAAAAATTAAAATAATAATTACACCTCTTATATGAAACGATCACGTGACCATGATATGAAACGATCACATGACCCACTTCAAAATGATATATGGCATCCATCTTGTTTCAAAATCGTGATTTTTTTAAGTTCTTTTTAATTCATATTGAGTGTTGTATCCGTCCTAAAACTACTTTATTTTTGCTTAAATTCTGTGCATCTTTATACTGAAACAACGCAATGACAATATATTTGAGTTCAAATGCTCATCTAAATTTGATTATTTCTAGAACTAAGCCTATTTTTCACCTATGTAAAATGTAAACAGCAAAATATATAGAATGAGTTGCATTAGAATTCCTGTATTTTTTTAACACAAAATAATTTAGTCCATGGAGTCTGCATGGCTGATATGAATGAAATATTAATTGATTTCATAAAGAGAAGGACGATTTTTTTCGATGAAGTTTCAAGCATAGAGTTTAATTTTTTGTAGCTCCATGGTCTTAATCAAAATGTTTAAATAAAATAAATTATTATAGTATTGTGATGAATGAAATGAATGGGAGAAAGTTATGAATGAAATCCTGTTCTTATAGAGAGATCCAGGCGAGTTATTTTTTCTATGACGTCATTTGAATTAATTTCAGTTGTTTTCGATGAAGTTTTCAAATATAATAAATTATCGTAGTATTATGATAATTCTAAAACTATTACCGAGGAATGTATAACATTTTAGAGATGTTTAAACCAGGCAATTTATATTTCAATGCCGTCATTTGAATGAAGTTCATTTTTTTCGATGAAGGTTTAAGTTTTCAAATATAATAAATTAATGCAGTATTGTGATAAGTTTCAAAATATTACCGAGGAATGTATTGCATTTTAGACTTGTTTAAATAAAATTGCATTGAAATTGGAAAGTGTTTCATAATCAATGCTTTAAGCATGATTGATCTTTCTTGTTTCCAATTTTGCAAGAAATTTTAAAAAAAAATCTTAATCGTGGGTTCAAATGATTGCATCTATAACAATAATTACAATTATACCCTTTACTTTAAAGGGCTTGAAAAAATATTTCGTTTGATACCATACTTGATAATGTACCTCCCGTCTGGAGTAACTTGCCCTCCAAGAGGAGCTAATGACGTCACAAAAAAAGAAACATTTGTATCGTGCGGCTTTTTTTCACAACAATAATTGAAACTATTAAGTCTCATGATCATTGAGCCATAAATAAACCCTTTTATGCATGATTATGTATAATTTTGTGTTATACTGCCATGTTAAAAATATATGAAACTTCGCATAAAGTTTCGTTCGAATTTAAAAAAAAATCTATTTTGTTCTAGATTTTTTTTATAACAAAGGCGGGTATAACGTTTCGTAAAAAATCCATTAATATTTGTGGCTGCTATTGTGTGCACAAGAAACCAACCACAAACATCAGACAGACAGATGGACATCACTCCAAAAATAGTCTATGACTTTACTTCCTTCTCAGCAAAATAATGGTATACAAAATCCACAGCACAATGTTCATGCATTGAATCAACCCCATGTAAATTGACATTGGGCGGTTTTGAAAACTTATTAGTCACGAATGATTTAGAATAATTTATTCATACTGATATACTCGTAGGCAAAATTCTCATCAAAATGCATTTAATTATTATCCCGATTATTTAATTAACTGACTAATCGCGATTTGTTTGGCTTTACAATACAAAACTATTACAAAAGCATTTTATTTCATACATTATTTTACTGGGCCCCTGTGGCACTTTTTTTTTAAAACTCATTAGTGCATCATAAATAATCCAACAGTGTCTTGTATTTTCTATAACTCGGAATGGTGCATTTTTTTTTAGTAATTTGTGTATTGCTGTTCAGTTGTCTTTATGAAAACAATACTTTGGCGATGGCTTTTCTATCGCATTGTAGTTGACATATTGAGATCATACGGTGGGATCTGTAGGTGATTTGGTGGTGTTCATGCAGGCTCAGCTCTGTAGCATTTTATAGCTGTTTAGGTCTCCCCGAGTTTCGGTATTTTTCGATTTCAGGAGAGATTAGGTAATCTTGGTCTAAAAGCATTTAACATTATCAGTATCTCTTCTTAATGCCTGAGATATAACTATGGGTCTTTAAAGTATTAGGTATAAAATCTATGGTTATATAACCAGGGGATATTATCCAATGGACCAGAATATTTCCACCCTCTGCGACAACTTGAGGGGGATTATGCCGTCTTCAAGGAAGGGAGGAAAAGGGGTGTTATCCGGCAACCAGTGAGACCACGACCAGGAGAATAAGGATGGCGTAACCATTTACCGGGCAGGGCGAAGGCAACCTACCGAGACTCGACCCCCCTCACCGACGAGTCTGGAAACAGGTAAAAAAGGTCTGCTCCTGAGACCTGGTAAAAAGACTTGGTAGCGCCTGCTTCAAAACCTAAGCGCGTTAGCCCTCGGCGTATCCACAGATTAATTTACCACACAGGTAAAAGGAGGACCAGAGCTATGAAGCTAAGTTCCACACACTGTGACGGACTCTCTATGGGGAGATTATCCAAACTACCTTATCCATGGGACAGATTAACGACTGCCACCGGCGGCAACATGGGGGGTTTATGACGACTTCTGAAGGGGAGAAGACAAGGTGGTTATCCGCCATTCAGGGAGACCACGACCCGGGGAACAAGAGCCGGCGAAATCATTCACCGGGCAGGGCGAAGGCTTCCCCGTCAAGTCAAGACCTCAGTCGTCGACGGGTCTGGAAACTGGTCATAAAGGACCACTCCTCTCTGCCATCTGGAAGCGTCTGCTTCAAGAACCAATCATCGTTAGCAGCTGGCATATACGCAAATTTATTTACTCCACAGGTAAAAGGGGGATCAGGGCTATGAGAAAGCCAAGATCCATCACCGCCATCTTGTGACGAGCCCACACTGAATAGAACAAGGTAGTTTCGGTCCCGGAAAAATTATGTCATACAAATGGTTCCCAAAATATTGAGACGCCAAACATAAAAAACCTGCTTATAAGATGCGCTTCCCAAAATTTGGAAGACATTCCCATTGCAGGCACTACATGCTAGCATCCATGGACCGGTTTCACGCATATTATATGCTTCTCAGCATGGCATTACAAATATCTGCAGTGGTTGCAAGACACTTGCTATAAGCCACAATTTTAGCGTGCTTCTATTGGAACTGACATTTTCAGTCCTTTCACGTGGCCGACATAAAATTCGTTTATACTCTAGCTCATGCAAGATCTTATAGCAAGTTTCCTCCTGGCACTGCAGATATCAGATATTTCATGCTGAAGAGTCCGGCTATTTCATGCTGAAGAGTCTGCTGCTAATGAAAGTGAAACCAGTCCATGGATGCTGGTATCTGCAATGGGGGTGTCTTCTATAAAGTTCTTTGCCAGAATCTAAGGTAAAATGCCTAACGTAATAAATCCGTTTTTTTTTAATGTGGAAAGGCAACATAAGTAAATTGTCGGATTTCAATTTTTTGAGATAACCAGTTTTCGGTTTTGTGACATTTTATTTTAGTTATTGTTCAGATGGAGCTTTTTAGGAAAATTCGTTTGGGGCTTCAAAACATCTTGGGACGCTGCTGGTTAAAATTTATTCTGACTTATTCATTTTAACAAGAATGAAAATATTGCTACAAACGTGTAAAATGCTCTTACTGGAGTCTCTTTTGAAAACACCCGTACAGGCACCCTTTCCTAGGACATGAATTTACGTTTGTATATGCTGAAGTTCTGAGGGGGGTTTCTAGATTTGCCGAATTATCGCCAATTTGGCGATATTTTACGACTTTTTGAAGGCTCAAGAATCACCACGAAATAACGAATAGTCTACGCGACAATTCAAGCTACATTGAACTGTGACATAGGTCAATGTTTCGAGAATAGTAGAAGCTGTTTTGTGAAAAGACATTCATCAATATTTTGAGATATTCTCTCCTGTTTTGTGAAATTAGTGAAGCATTCCATTGCTGTTTTACTGTACCTGTCAGTTATCTGGTGATCTTGTGAGCTCTTTGCTGTATACTGTTCCTGTTTATGATGCTCTTGTAAACAAACGTGTTAGTTATTTAGAAATTTGGACTCATTATTGTATCCTGAGCATACACTCACGAATCCAGAAGGTACGTTGTGATAAATAAATATTTTACTATCTGTTGCACGTTTATAAAAATTATAGTAAAATAATTAAGTAAGAAGTAGCTTTTTATACAGATCTTTCTGGTAGGTTCTGAAGGTCTAGGTCTCAACAATGACAACAACAGGGTGTCCCAAAAACATTGATCTCGGCTTTTTTCCCTTAAATATTGATTTTAGACATATATAATAAATTACAAAGTTGCGTAAAAAAGGGTACATAATTTTATGAAATCGATAAAAATTTTCAAGGGATTAAATTTGAAGAAATACAAAATTTAAATTTTTATACGGCCCCTGTACAAAAACATTTCCAATAAGTAAAATGTGCCCCATACACTAATAAGGTGATGTACAAAATTTCAGCATTTCATCATGAAAAGTCTTAGAGATATGTGTAAACAAAGTTGGTGAGGGATTAATCATAAATTAAAATGTAAATGTTTATAGCAAGAGCGCAAATGACGCAACGCAGAAATGCATCATAGGCAAATAATATCTGCCTCATTTAGATTTATTTACAATTTTTCAAAAATATGGTTCCTGAAAAATAACCTTAAAATTTTGCATGATTAATTACAGAATAAAACTTCAAAACGGCACAATCAAAATGAACATTAAAACAGCTTAGAAATGTATGCATATGCAAATAAATATCTGCCTCTGATCGGTGCATTACACAATCGCAACAGACGTATCATCACATGAGAACGTTGTTTTTGCTCTGCATTTGATCAATCGCCTCGCTTACGCAAGCGTAGCGCGCGCAGCCCGGCAGTCTGAGCGACCCTTAAGTATTTCACATTTCTGCTACATTTTGAGAGTGTAGTTAGCCTGTACCGACAGAATGTCGCAATACAGCAATGAAGAACTTTTTGGAATGCTTATGCTGTACAGTGTATGCAATCCCAATGCTTACGAAACTGCACGGGAATATCAACGTACTTTTCCCAATTCTCGACATCCTTCTGAGAGATTTATTTCTCGATTGGAGCAACGAGTGCGTGAAAGAGGAAGCGTACATCGTGTAGGTGGACTAGGTAGGCCCAGACTTCACTCAACTGCTGTAGAAATTGATATTTTGGCTTACTTTTACAGTCATCCACATAGTACCGCCAGTTCGTACCGTTGCATCAGAAATGAACGTACCACGTGCAACAGTTTAGAGAATACCGAGACGGAATAAATGGCATCCGTTTAACATTCATGGTGTGCAAGGACAGGGGCCAACAGATTATCAACATCGTCTAGATTTTTGTAATTGGGCTCTAAATCAGGAAGATGCAAATCCCTCTTTCCTGAAAAACGTAATTTGAACTGACGAATGCTATTTCAAACAAGATGGATGCATAAATCCTCAAAATGGGTACTTCTGGTCTGGCAAAAATCCATTCGCGGTACGTGATATTCTTCATCAGAAGCAATTCTCTGTGAATGTATGGTGTAGTATTTTTAGAAAACGTTGGCTTGGATCCCTACTGTATGATGGTACGCTGACAGGTGACAAATATGTTAATGAGATTCTGAATGTGGTTACTCCTGATTTTATTGATGAACTTCCCCTAATAGATCTTCCACATGTATGGTTACAACAGGACGAATCTCTAGCTCACCATACCACAGTTGTGAAACACTGGTTAAATAACGAGTTTCCAGACAAATGAATTAACTTGCATGGGCCAGCTTAATTTCCCCCTAATTCGTCTGATTTAACGCCTATGGATTTTTATATGTGGGGTGGTTTACGCACAACTGTTTGTCTGTCACCACCCTTAAATAAAGCAGAGTTGCAACAACGCATTCAAGATGGTTGTCGTGACATCACCAAACAAGAACATCATCGAGTGCATAGAAGTGTTATCAGGTGAATGCAGCTCTGTATTGGCATGGATGGAAAACATTTTGTATAAGCTTTGTAATCTTTGTGTAAAGTTATTATTTCTGCACAGTGTAGAAAGTTTTCTACCAATAAATAGCAAAATTATTATTTATTTATGTAATCATTGTTTTCTTTCGTAATTTGTGTATGACCCCTGAACCGCGATCAGCCGGCATGATGCTTCCCCTCTGAGAACCCAGTCGATGCATCGAAAAGTGGTTTAAGTCAGCATTTTTGTCTTTTCATATCTCTTGGACTTTTTATGATAAAATGCTGAAATTTTTTACATCACCTTATATATGTGACATATTTTTCTCATTGGAAATGTTTTTGTACGAGGCCGTATAAAAATTTAAATTTTGTATTTCTTAAAATTTAATTCCCTTGAAAATTTTAATCGAATTCAAAATATTCTGTACCTTTTTTACTCAACTTTGTAATTTATTATAACTTCCATTTATTAGAACTTCCACATGTATGGTTACAACAGAACGAATCTCTAGCTCACCATACCACAGTTGTGAAACACTGGTTAAATAACGAGTTTCCAGACAAGTGGATTGGCTTGTATGGGCAAGTCGAATTTCCTCCTAGATCGCCTGATTTAACCCCTATGGATTTTTATTTGTGGGGTCGTTTACACACAACTGTTTATCTGTCGCATCCCTTAAACAAAGCAGAGTTGCAACAACGCATTTAAGGTGGTTGTCGTGACATCAAGAACGTCATCGAGTGCATAGAAGTGTTATTAGGCGAATGCAGATCTGTATTGGCATGGACAGAAAACATTTTGAACAACCTTCGTAATCTTTGTGTAAAGTTATTATTTCTACACAGTGTAGATACTTTTGTACCAATAAATAGCAAAATTATTATTTATTTATGTAATCACTGTTTTCTTTAATAATTTGTTGTTGTTGAGACACAGACCGTTCGACCTACCAGAAAGGCGCAAGGAAACCGTTTGGACGGCCGGGAAGTGCCACCCAATTTAGACCGGAACCCAGTGGGAAGGCATCCACAGGGACCGTACTCTCCTTCCCCTACCACCAACCTCTCGGAAGGACTTACGGACCCACATGTTTAACGTGATCGTACTCCGCATGAACACGGCGGCAGTTGTGACAGTCCAGCGCGCAAACCCCCCGGCCTTTAATTATTTGTGTAAGACCCCTGAAACGCGATCTGCCGACATGATTTTTCCCCTCTGAGAATCCATGTCGATGTATCGAAAAGTGGCTCAAGTCAGCATTTTTGTCTTTTCACATCTCTGGGACATTTTTTTGATAAAATGCTGAAATTTTGTACATCACCTTATTAGTGTATGGGGCACATTGGAAATGCTTTTGTACGGGAATATATAAAAATTAAAATTTTGTATTTCATAAAATTGAATTCCCTTGAAAATTTTAATCGATTTCATAAAATTCTGTACCTTTTTTTACGCAACTTTGTAATTTATTATATATGTCTAAGATCAATATATAAGGAATAAAGCCAAGGTCAATGTTTTTGGGACACCCTGTATAATAATATTTACGTAAAGTAAAATACAATAGGAGAATAAAACCTCTTTTGATTTTCTTGCCGTTTTCTATAATATTATTGATAAATTTGTAAACAATTTTTTTTATCCCCTTAATTAATTATAAAGGGGGACTTGGAGGCCTTGCCTCCTGTAAGAAATTAAACAATATCAAAATACTAACAATTATATTCAATTATAGAAAATTAGCATTATCTATATAATAAAAGGCAATGTCTGTGTGTGTGTGTGTCTGTCTGTCTTATACACTATACGTTTCGCGACCGCGCGTCGGAGAGCTACGAAATTTGGCAATCGGAGACCTGGGGGGGGAGGGAAGGGGACACATGAAAACCGATTTTTAAAATTTTAATTATTTTTTTATTTATTTAATCTTTTATGCGATTTCGACCGTTTTTTGCCCTTTTTGCCCTTTTTTCTCCACGATCCAGACATCGTAGAAAAAAATAAATTACACCATCGGAAAGAGCAGAGAATTTCGAGTAAAAATATGTCAATTTCAAATCTGAATTTCGATTTCTAATATTTTTTAAAGATTTTAAAACAAAACTCACTTTTGGCTCAAAAAATCAATTTTTTGTTTTTAAATTCTCGCATCGTGAAAAGTACTCATAATTTCGACTAATAATTTACATTTTTAGAAAGCTGAAATATCTGGCATTCTTACAAGTCTAATGTGGTCCAGAAATAATGAAAATTGCCTTCAGGATGGCAATTTTAAAGACGCCATGATTTTAAATTTCTCGGCGTTCCGTTCGTTTCTCCCCCGCTGAAGCAGGGAAGGTGGTGGGTGGGGACGTCAAGGTGGAGGTGACGTCACGGTTCTGAATAGAGCGCCTTTGCTCTATATAAATTATTATATTTATATTTTAAATGATGGGACGATCTGGATTTTTTAAATGTATATTTTAACTTTTGGATATTTTAAATGGATATTTTAATTTTATGGATATTTTAAATGATAGAACAATGAAACAATGGAATGAGGATGATGGAATTAAGCATATGGTCATTTTAAATTGCAAATTAGCGCGCGGGAAGTTAGCGGTAGGCCCGGGTTCGATTCCCGCCACTGCCAAAACTGCCGCCGTGTTTACGTGGAATACGATCACGTTAAATATGTGGGTCCGTAAGTCCTTCCGAGAGGTTGGTGGTAGGGGAAGGAGGATACGGCCCCTGTGGATGCCTCCCCCACTGGGTTCCCGTCTAAATTGGGTGAATATGTAGAAAGTTATGGAGATTGTCGCGGAGGGCGCGGCAGCCCAGTGGTTAGCGCGCGGGAATTTCACTCAGTAGGCCCGGGTTCGATTCCCGCCACTGCCAAAACTTACGCCACGTTCACGCAGAGTACGATCACGTTAAACATGTGGGTTCGTGAGTCCTTCCGAGAGGTTGGTGGTAGGGGAAGGAGGGTACGGTCTAAATTGGGTGAATAAAAAGAAAGTTATGGAGATTGTCGCGGAGGGCGAAGTAGCCCAGTGGTTAGCGCGCGGGAATTGCACGCGGTAGGCCCGGGTTCGATTTCCGCCACTGACATGGAGTACGATCACGTTAAACATATGGGTCCGTATGTTTTTCCGAGAGGTTGGTGGTAGGGGAAGGAGGGTACGTTCCCTGTGGATGCCTCCCCCACTGGGTTCCGGTCTAAATTGGGTGGCACATCCTGGCCGTCCAACCAGTTACCAGGCCCGGGTTCGATTCCCAAAATTGCCGCCGTGTTTACGCGGAGTACGAGCACGTTAAACATGTGGGTCCGTGAGTCCTTCCGAGAAGTTGGTGGTAGGGGAAGGAGGGTACGGTCTAAATTGGATGAATAAAAAGAAAGTTATGGAGATTGTCGCGTAGGGCAAAGTAGCCCAATGGTTAGCGCGCGGAAATTGCACTCGGTAGGCCCGGGTTCGATTCCCAAAATTGCCGCCGTGTTTACGCGGAGTACGATCACGTTAAACATGTGGGTCTGTAAGTCCTTCCGAGAGGTTGGTGGTAGGGGAAGAAGGGTACGGTCCCTGTGGATGCTTCTCCCACTTGGTTCCGGTCTAAATTGGGTGAATAAAAAATAAGTTATGAAGAATATCGCGGAGGGTGAAGTACCCCAGTGGTTAGTGCGCGGGATTTGCACTTGGTAGGCCCGGGTTCGATTCCCAAAATTGCCGAATAAAAATAAAGTTATGGAGATTGTCGCGGATGGCACGGTAGCCCAGTGGTCAGCGCGCGGGAATTTCACTCGGTAGGCCCGGGTTCGATTCCCGCCATTGCCAAAACTGCAGCCGTGTTCACGCGGAGTACGATCACGTTAAACGTGTGGGACTGCAAGTCCTTCCGAGAGGTTTGTGGTAGGGGAAGGAGGGTACGGTCTCTTTGGATGCCTCCCCCATTGGGTTCCGGTCTAAATTGTGTGGCACTTCCTGGCCTTCCAAGCAGTTACCTTACACCTTTCTGGTAGGTCGCGCCAACGAGTTTGCCACGGTCAGAATTTTCAAGGGTAGCGAACAGGCTGGTCGCCAAAGGCGGCTAGTTTAGAAAATATTTGAAAGACTTAGTTCTGAAAAGCTGGGTCATGTGTCATTTTGTATTTCTGACCACGCCCACATTTGTGAACTTTCTCTTTTAGCATTCAGAGTTTTCTTGATTCATTGAAATACTGCTTATTTGAAATAAATATGATAGACGGGGATAAATTTTTAAGCATATGATTTCATTCAAAATCACTTTTTACACACGTTAAACATGTGGGTCCGTAAGTCCTTCCGAGAGGTTGGTGGTAGGGGAAGGAGGGTACGGTCCCTGTGGATGCCTCCCCCACTGGGTTCCGGCTTAAATTGGGTGGCACTTCCCGGCCGTCCAAACAGTTACCTTACACTTTTCTGGTAGGTCGGACGGTCTGGGTAACAACAACAACAACAGGTGTCAAGATGACCAATGAAATATGCCGAAATTTAAATAATTTTTCGGTGTAGATTTCATATTTGCACTAATTCTGCCATTTCAAGCCAAAATTTCATTTTGTTTTACTTATGGACCTACAGGTAGGTCATAGATAAATTTTATCGATAGAAGCCATTTGAACAGTCCTTAGTTAAGCCCAAAACGGACAGCATTCTCCCCCATGGAGTTTGAGATTACGAACAATTAAATGCGAAATTTTTTTAGTACTGCCCATATATATCGATAATATTTTGAAGATATATTTTATATAATAAATGGTTTCAAAAACTTGTCTGTTTAGCAACTTGGGTACTTTTGGTGAATTTAGAGAGGTGCTGCAGAAAAACGCTGCAGTTGGTTGATAATACATCGAACGAATAATTACGTATTAACACAAGTAAAAATGGCAATAGGGGCAACTTGGCTTAGTGGGCCATTATACCCTGCCCATAACCCATACTTGTATTTTTTATTCTTATAGATCTATAGCATTCAATAGATGGCATAATTATATGCTAATATGTAATGGTTATTGTGAATAAGTATCATTACTTTGATTCATATCAATTGACTGTTTCATTTCTTCATACTTGGCTTAGTGGGCCATTCTGCCCAGCCCATAACCCATACTTGTATTTTTTATTCTTATAGATCTATATAATTCAATAGATGGCATAATTATATGCTAATATTTAATGGATATTGTGAATAAGTATCATTATTTTTATTCATATCAATCGACTGTTTCATTTCTTGATACCAAAATGATTTGCAATTACGTTAGAAAAACGGATTTCATCAAAAACAAACTTGTAAAAAAAAAACCCAAGTTCTTATAGCCTTACAATAAATATCAACCTTAAAAATGACTGAGAAGAACTATTGCCAAGTTTATTAAACTTCATGAGTGAAATATACAGAAATGGAAAATTGTTGGATATACTTCGTAATAATCTTGCTAAATTTACCCTATAACGATACATAGAAATTCACCTAGATTTATTGTATCAAGAAATTTTGGATTAAAGAAATAAGCTTGCCAAATTTATTACGAAATGCATCCAATAACTTTCCCTCTCTATACATTTCACTCATGAAGTTTGATAAACTTGGTAAAAGTCCTTCGTCTTAATCGTTTTTATGGCCTGGTACATTTTGTAAAGCTAAGTTTTTTTTTTACATGTTTGTTTTTGATGAGATATATGTCCTTTTTGTCGATTTGATTTTTCTTTAGCATATTTTGAGCAGTTAGGTCGAATTGCAATGGTTCGTCGTCAACATGTGCTTGTCAGTGTCTTCTTTTGAGAAAATAAAGAAATTTACGAGATTTTGATCTGCTATTAGGGTATCTTAAAAATTGAAATCTTTAATGTTCGTATTTTTTTCCATAACGAGAGCTACAGTGGCAATTCATATGATAATACGCATATTAAATTTGAGCTGTCTAAATTTTAAATCATACTAAATTTGAATTGTCTAATTTAAATTTTAAGCAAACTAAATTTGAACAGTTTAATTTAATTTTAAAGCATACTAAATTTGAACAGTCTAACATAATTTTAAAGCATACTAAATTTGAACTATTTAACTTAATTTTTAATCATACTAAATTTGAGTTGTCTAATTTAATTTTAAAGCATACTAAATTTGAACTGTCTAACTTAATTTTAAAGCATACTAAATTTGAACTGTCTAATTTAATATTTAAGCACACCAAATTTGAACTGTCTAACTTAATTTCAAAGCATATTAAATTTGAACTGTCTAACTTCATTTTAAAGCACACTAAATTTGAACTGTCTGAATTTTAAAGCATACTAAATTTGAGCTATCTAACTTAATTTTTAAGCATACTAAATTTGAACTGCTTAACTCAATTTTAAAGCATACTAAATTTGAACTGTCTAACTTAATTTTAAAGCATACTAAATTTGAGCTGTCTAACTTCATTTTTAAGCATACTAAATTTGAACTGTCTAACGTAATTTTAAAGAATACTAAATTTAAACTGTTCAACTTGGATGGTTTAACTTAAACAGATTTTTTGTGGAATTTTGATAAATAGTGACATATTTCGAAAATGCGAATTTTGAACCGTAATTAGGGTATTTAAAATTAAAAAAGCTGGAATTCCTCAACTTTTATTTAACGTGTTACAAGACAATCAGCATAGCGAATTTCAGTTGTGTATTTTAAATCAATTTTCTGTAGAATTTTGATTGTCAACCTTTCTGCGAGAAAACAAATAAATATGACATTTAAGAGATTTTAATAAACTACTTTTAATTATGGCCAATTTACTGGTTGTCTTTATTACTTTCCTTATATACATAGTATAATGTATAAGGAAAGCATTGTGACGGGGTCGAAAATTCGAATTCGAGTTTTCGACGGGAGAGCACGTTTCAAGCACGTTTGATCACGAATCGAACATTTTTGAGGTGATGTCTGTATGTGTGTGTGTGAAAGTATGTCAGTGGGTCTGTGGAGACGATATCTCACGAACGATTGGAGCGATTCGAATGAAATTTGGTACAAAAATCACAATCCGTAAATACTGGAATCTTAATATTTTTAAACACAATCGAATGTTCAGAACCCTCCTAAATTTTCGAGTGAAATTTTGAAAAAATCATCAAAAATCAAAACCTTTAATAAAGTTGCGCAAATAGATATTTCATATGTAATTTTTCCTTAGAAAACGATTGACACAAACTTTAGAAAGCTAGCACGAACCGTTCTCGAGATATTGCCCATTTTTCAAATAAATTTATAAAAAAATCCCATAAATTAAAAAAAAATATTAACTGTTGAGATATTTGTTCACTTTTCATATGTAATATCATGCGATAAATTTGGTGACATCATTTTCGTGGATCTAGCGTGGATCTTCCATTCATGAGGAAAGATACTTGGAGTAATACTTTTGTATTTGAACGCCAATAGTCATTTATCTGAATAATTTTATTTTTAATTTATAATTTTAATTTTAATTTATATTTACAAGAGACAATTTTATTTTTATATATTATATAGTTTTTGATTCTATTATGGTAACTATGGTTACCGAGTTACGTTTGAATACCGAAATCGTTTTCTGTCCATTCTTTAAATAAGAGTATCGAAAAATAAGTCTAAATTGATTTGTCTGAAAATATTGAAAAAATGGCAACAGACAGTGATCGAAGATGCAATGTTGTGTTCATTGAGTTAGAAAGAAGGAGATAAAACTCCTATGAATGAAACGCTTGACAATACCACAATGCTTTGAGAATTATATTTAAATGTTGCTAGCATTAGTAAAGTAGCTGCTATTGTTAGTTGACACAACGAAAAGGCGTAGTATTAGCATATGTATTTTTGATCATTTTTAAATTCAGGGTTCCGGAATGAGTATATTTAACCAGTATTTTTTCATAGTTGTGGGATAGAATATAGGGAGATAAGAGTAAATTGAAAGGCAAAATAATTTTGAATATGTAGGAATATTCTTTATTGTTTTGGTTGCATTGCGCTTATAACTTATTTTTTCAAACTTGACAGTTTCAATAAATATTTTAGGTCTTTCGCCATAGAAACGCATACAATGCAGGACTACTTAACTTATCCCAGCGCCACCTGAATGATTGTCTCAAACAATATTGGCGTTTTTTTAATATGAAGTTTCAACTCCCTACTTTTACCTCCATTGTTGCGTCACATACCGTAATTTTCATGTTAACAGTACTGTAAAATATGCGCCACTTTTATGCTTCAATTTGAAAGGGTTTTTGATATTAGGGACTTTTAGTAAGTGTGCAGGGGTTACATTTAGTGATTAATAGCCATCTAAGCGTGGATGGAAAAGGCTAGTATATCATACAGCTGAGTGAAACTGAGTGACTGAGTAAATTACGCAGCCCAAACTGCCGAAAGTTAGAAACTTGAAACTTTGTATACATATGGGACTTATGTTATGAAAAAATCGAAAATCTTGGAATTTTGAAAGAAAACTTGTAAATCTCAAATTTTAGTTCTAACATTCTTTTAGCGATAACTGGGGAACGGCTAGACACAGAATTTTTTTTTTTTGTATATCTTCATGCTCAAGTGGAAATATATCCTATCCTAATTTTTCTTATGGTATTAATTCTGTTGGTATACAGTCAACCGTTCTTGAGATATTTTAATTTAGAGTTACATCATATGATTTTTTATTATATTTTATCTATTAACCTTTTCCTTACGGCGGTAAACAGTTGTACCACTGAAATTCTCTTGAAACTCTCAATCTTCTTCTGAAAACTTGAAGAATGCCTGCAGCCCTTCCTTCAAGTTTCTCCTAACTGAAGGGGGAACGATTTACGAACAAAAGACAAGGTCATTGAAGGTGTTTATTTAGAGGGGAGGAATTTTCAGTTATTTTGCCATTATGGAGTTGAAAAAATGGATTTTTGGAGCCTTAATGTAATGGTTAATCTATTTATAATTTTTGATTCCATTGTGGTGACCAAGTTACGTTTCGAATACCGAAATAGTTTGTTGGCTATTCCTCAAATCAAAATATTGGAAACAGGTTGCTATAATTAAGTGATTTGTAGCTTAAAATGTCTGAAAATCTTGAAAACAAGACACCATACGGTAATTGGAGATCAAATATTGTTTTACATATCGTAATTTTTTTGTTAATAGAACAATGTGCGTCATTTTTATGCAATTTGATTGAAACAGTTTTTGATATTGAGAACTTTTGTTATTGTTGTTGTTGCTGTTGTTACTAATCCTACCCGATCAAGCCAGGGGGCTAGACCAGGTTCATGAATCCATATATCCTCACACACCGATAAGGGATTCTAGAAAAGATTTTGTTTGGATAATCCCAAACAGTATGAGAACTAAAGAAATGACTTGCCTTTTCAATATTACACTTGGAGCAAACTGTATAAACCTTGTTCCCATGTTCGAATTTAAGACCTTTTATATGTCCACTAATAAATCTGGAAATGGTGGTCTGTAGATTTCTGTCGCTCCCAGAAATAAGAGCTCCACCTAGTCTATCTCTACTGTACTAGTCATACACAAGGGGAGGGGAGGGGACTTCCAAGTAGGAAGATTTGAAATCTTCTTAAGAAGATTGAGAATTTTTATTAAGTGTATAGATGCCACATTTAGTGACTAATAGCCATTTTACCTACTTGAACCAGGAGTGGAAGTGGCTAGTTGTAGATAAATATAAGAATTTGTTCTGTATTTTAATTACTAACGTTTATCCAATGAGCAAATATGATTCAAACACAAAATTTCAAACATTTATTCAAAGTCTGAAAATCACGACTTTACAAAGTCAAGCTGTTAATCACATATCAGAAATATCATCATATCTATTATCGTAGGTTAAGAAATTTTCAAAAATATATATTATTGATTGTCACCATCACCATTATTGTTCCATGGCTTCCAAATCAGTCAGCAGACACCGAATTGCTATTTGAAGCAAAACCATCACCCAAAAGACTACCAATGGTCGGACACCCAATGTTTAGTTGATAATTGTTGAACTTTTTTATTTTGGTGGAACATGTAGTAACATTTTAATATAAAAAAAGTCCACATGAAAATGATTATATGAAACTCTTTCTAAAGAGTATTAAACGAATCATATTATCCTCCATCCAGCATTCAGATGGATATATTCTTACTTCCAGTATTTGAAAATGAATTAGAAACAATTGATATTCGATTCAACTTAAACAATCTAAAGCAATAAATAACTGTCATAAAACTGTCTTAGAATACTTCGTTAGGACAAGCTTACGTTCCTTTTGGAAATGTACAGAGGCCTTGCATTTTCTCAGATAGTTTATACTTTAATTTGAAGCTACTTTATGTTAAAGTAAATCAAATTAATATGGCATATTGCACCGTTTGAAATCACCTTTCAAATTCTATTAATCGTCTCTGAAAACATCTATAAAGTCTGTACTAAAGTCTGGCTTGCTACTTTGTGCGTCTAATCTTCGGACAGTGTTACTGGACCATTGGTTATTCCTGCTGTAACCACTGTTTGAATTCACTTGGAAATCTCTTTCGTAACCTCTTTGTTGATTCCTACTGAAAGAATTCGGACCTTCTACTATTTTGTCCACACCAAAGAACTTCTCAATACCTCCTCCATCAACATTTCTGTAGCTGTTTCCCTGATTATTTGGAATTTCAATATTTCTCAAAGCATCCAGCGTCGTTTTCAAGATATCTACTGATTGTGGCCCGTTTGATGGTCCAGAATGACCGTTGGAGAATGGTCTGCGTCTACTGCTCCAATCATTGTTAATATTGCTTGTAATGTCGTCGTCCCAAGTTTGACCAATGTTATTAACTGCCTGATTATTATTGTGGAGATCTTTTAAGTGTGAGCTAACGTCATGGATGAGGTTCATAACTTTTTTCTCTGTGTCTTTATTATACTGGTTATTGGTATTCGGATGGTTGTTGAATCCATTGTTAGGTGCTTGATGGTGTGGATTGTTGCCAGGGTTATTCACATTATATCCTTGATGCCGAATATTTGGGAAATCATTGTTGTTGTTTATATTTTGATGATTATCTCCATCATGAGATCTAGTAAAAGGAATATTTGGAATGTTTGGAATGACCCGATTATTGTGTGCATGGTTATGGAAATTTTGATTCCCCAATGCGGTGTTGAAATTTTGGTTTTGCAATGGTTTGTTGTGATTTTGATTTGATAAACGGTTGTTGAAATTTGGGTTTTGCAATGGAATGTTGTGATTTTGATTTATCCGCTGGTTATTGAAATTTTGATTTTGATAATTGTTGTTGGCTTGATTGCCAAAGTTGTTTTGTCTGTCATTGTTATTGAATCCATTCTCAATACTGTTTCTTCTAAATCCACTAAGTCTGGCTCCGAAAGCTCTGTTGATGTTATTTTGGATTTCATTTATGTTCTGATTAATTTGCTCGTTTATTTTTGGTTCAGGAGGATTTATGTCACTGTTTTTATTTCCAAGAACATTTAAAACATTCCACCATTGACTGTTTTGATTGTTTCCGCCAGAATTTCTGTTGTCAACTCGACTGTTTTGACTATTATAGTTTGATTCTAAATTAGGTGTTACTGTTCTAAACTGCTGTCTAAAAAATGATTGTGTTCGATGCCCTGTTACTTCCCTATTGTTATTAAGTATGTTTTCATTTCTTCGATATCCTTCCGCGTTCTCTTCAGTTCTTGATATAGAATTAGAGATTGGCGGTGGGTTATAGGAGTATGTCTCAACTCGACCAACAACTCTACCACCATCTGGTGTGTCTCGGGCAAAATTCTCAACTTTCCTATTTCCAATATTGTTGGGAATAACAGGTGGAATTGGAGGTGCTGGGATTTTGGGGAAATCATCTGGATTTTGGAACACATTTCCTAAATTATTTACATTGTTGAAATCTCCAGGAAACTCTCTTGAAATATCTGGAGAAATTGGTGGCAACAATCCTGTTGCGACATCTTGCGGTGGTTGAAGATTCGAGTGGACGATTTGTTTTATTGCCGAGTACGGTGAATTTAGTCTATTGTTGAACGTTTGGCTAATAGGTCCAGCAGGAAGAACACCTTTGGTGAAGAATCCTCTGATACCAGGACTTGAAAATGTCTTTACAATGCTTTTTCCGTCTGGAGTATCCAGTCCAAATTCGGAATCCGAACCAAGCACGCTTCTTAGGATATCTCTTGAATTGGTGGTGCCGTTGTGCTGGAAGTGGTATGAATAGGCGTAGACCTTGTTGGATTCATTGTTGCTTATTTGTGATTGGCCACTCGTTGATAGGACCAGGAGTGACCAAATGATACCCAGTAATACTGGGTGCTGCAAAAGAAAATTTCAATATTTTATTTTTATTTTATTTTTATTTTATTCAATTTACGTGACACTGCAGATGAAATCCAGTTGCAGTAGCCACACAAATACAAAAAGAATAGGACATAAAATACAATAATACTAAGTAGTATACATGTCAAGCGTACATCCAAACATGCTCTTTTAAAATAGGCAGGAGTCATATTAAATATATCAATATCAGTACAATAGGTAGCATTAGACTATATATATATAGGTAGCCTATATATATATATATATATATATATATATATATATAATATAAATAAATATATATATATATATATATATAGGTAGCAATAGGTAGCATAAATTTGCATAGAACAACAAATTTATAGATAGAATAGAATTTCATGTAATTGTGTTTAACAGTTGTATTGTGAAACAAATTTTTTTTTCTAGTATTATTTACAGGTATATGAAATTCCAGGGAAGAAAGTAGTGTGGGGTAATCAATAGTGTTATTTAAGACTTCATAATAAAACAAGAGGCAGGACCATTTTCTTCTTTCTTTAAGAGACATTAAATTATATTTTTGTCTGAGATCACTCGTATGCATATCACAAGGATAATAGCCAGTCAATCTGTAATCCATAGTGCGTAAAAGTTTATTTTGCATGACTTCTATTTGATGAGAATGCAAACTATAAACAGAGTCCCAGATCATTGCACAATATTCCAAAATTGGTTTAACAAGGGTATTATAAATGCAAATAATAGTATCACAGACCTGGCAAAAACGTCTTAAGGTGAAACCAAGTCTTTAGTAGGCTTTTTTAATAGTGTTATCGATATGTCTCTGAAAGTTAAAAGTATCATCGAAAGTGACACCCAAATCAATAATATAAGTACATCGAGATAGAGGTAAATTAAAATGTAATTGTAATTATGAATATTACGGATCCTAGTCATACTCATAACATAACATTTTAAAACATTTAAATGGAGTTTATTTAAAATAGACCAGTCATACAGTACATCTAGATCTCTCTGCTTTCGTTATATAAAGGATAACGAATCTTTGTAATATATTATTTTCCTAGCAGTTAAATATTTATCTCAATGAGAAATAATTGAACAGAAAAATATTTTATCATAAATTTTAAAAATATACTTGGGTTTGTAGTAAATAGCTATTTAGCGAATTGTTTTATATCTTGACGTATTAATTTTGTTTCTTTTTGTAGCATGACAATTTTGCTCTAAATCCGACGTCTAATCTCATACGCGTTGCAGAAGCCCTATAACATCATTGGCTCTGAAAGTTTGATCATTTGCATAACTCTCAAAACGACATTCGCATGCTGAGTTTCGCATCTGTAGCTTAATTTATTTAGCACATATATTTAGCACACATATTTAGCATATATTTAGCACATATATTTAGCATATATTTAACACATATATAGCACATATATTTAGCATATATTTAGCACATATATTTATTTAGCACATAATTTATTTAGCACATATATTTAGCACATATATTTTTTTGAAACAGGGTGTATATCAGATGACATAAAAAATTCAAATTCGGAAGTATTTAAAAAAATAAAAATAAATATGAAGAAATTGTCTCACGGATGCGATTTAAGCACTGCTGGAAATAACGTTCTTCGGTCTTTCTAAAGGTGTCAGGATGGAAATTCTATGATCATATTTTACGTTGCTAAGGAATCAATTTGTGTGAATATCGGCCAAAAGCAGGCTAAAATATAACTAACAAGAAAGATCAATCATGCTTAAAGCATTGATTATGAAACACTTTCCAACTTCAATGCAATTTTATTTAAAAAAATCGAAAATGCGATACATTCCTCGGTAATATTTTAAAACTTATCACAATACTACATTAATTTATTATATTTCAAAACTTAAACCTTCATCGAAAAAAATGAACTTCATTCAAATGACGGCATTGAAATATAAATTGCCTGGTTTAAATATCTCTAAAATGCGATACATTCCACGGTAATATTTTTAAAACTATCATAATACTACGATAATTTATTATATTTGAAAACTTCATCGAAAACAACTGAAATTCATTCAAATGACGTCATAGAAAAAATAACACGCCTGGCTCTCTCTATAAAAACAGCATTTCATTCATAACTTTCTCCCATTCATTTCATTCATCACAATACTATAATAATTTATTTTATTTAAAAATTAAGACCATGGAGCTACAAATAATTAAACTTTATGCTTAAAACTTCATCGAAAAAAATCGTTCTTCTCTTTATAAAATCAATTAATATTTCATTCATATCAGCAATTCAGACTCCATGGACTAAATTATTTTGTGTTAAAGAAATACAGCATTTCTAATACAACTCATTCTACATATTTTGTTGTTTACATTTTACATAAGTGAAAAATAGGCTTCGTTGCAGAAATAATCAAATTTGGATAATCATTTAAACTCAAATATATTGTATTTGTGTTGTTTCAGTATGTAGATGCACAGAATTTAAGCAAAAATAAAGTAGTTTTAGGACGGATACAGCACTCAATATGAATTAAAAAGAACTTAAAAAATCACGATTTTGAAACAAGATGGATGCCATATATCATTTTGAAGTGGGTCATGTGATCTTTTCATATCATGGTCACGTGATCGTTTCATATAAAAGGTGTAATTATTATTTTAATTTTTATTTTAAAAACTACTGAATATATTTCGCTGAATTTTTTTTTATATATTTTATGGAGCAATTTGAATATTACCTAAAAATTTCAAAGCAATTTGTAAATTTTAAATCCGCTTAAAAAATGCTTGAAAAATTAGGTCCCATAGGGCTCAATGTACAACCCGGGTTCAATCCAAAACTAATTGGGTGAAATTATTTTATTTATATTCCCATAGGTCCTACAAACCGTCTGAACAACATGCTAAAATTTCATTTTGATTAAGTCATTTTTACGGCAGTTATCGTGCTAACGGATAGACAGACAGACAGACAGACAGAATGAACAAAGTCATAAACACTTTTCAACTTTGTTGTAAAGTGTTAAAAAACTATTTCGAAATTGAAAAAAATAGCGTCAAGGTGCATGTATTCAGGTCCTGAAGTACCTGTGTACCAAATTTCAGTAGTACGGCGCTTAGGTTTCTCACTAAAGAGTACACACACACAGATAGATACAAGCACACACTCACACACACACACATTTTTCTTTATTACATAAGACACAAGTACCTGTGTACCAAATTTCAAAGCTGTACGACGCTTAAATTTATCGCCACACACACACACACACACACATACACATACATCTTCTTTTATTATACAAGAAAATTAGTACTTTTAATTTCCGAGATATAAGCAGTACAATCTTTTAAAACGGAATATTTTCAATCTTTTTCAACTTGACAAGCCGATTGCTCGAGACCTGTAAGAGCTTTCCAAAAACAAATTATTGATCTCGAAAGTGGAATTCCTACTAAACATTTTGTCACTTTCTATTATAGTCTTTCTATTTTTTATAGTATAGTAGATATTTCGAGCGAAATTAAGCAAAGTGAAGTAAAAATTCGCTGAGACCAAAATCTTTAATTTTTTTACAGGGAAAAAAAATAATAATAATAAATAGAAAGTTAACCATATTAAAATTTTTTTGGTATGTTCTTAAACGGTACCTAATTTTAGACAAATCAAAAACAAATTGTTTACAAATTCTTTTATTGCGTTCGGAGATATAAACGTCCAAAAATATTTACCTAGACCACAAACGCGATTCATGATTTCCTTTTAGGAAAACAAGCAAGAATAATCATTTTTACGATGTTTTACCCTCACGATTCCTATATTGCTATTCCAAATTCCACTGTAATAATCGTGATTACATCTGGAAATCCATACTGTCATCAAGTAAACATTCTCCGTACGGTTTTACCCCGCGTTTCGCCTTGTTGCCCTTTCCAACATCTGACCTCTTTCCGCTCGCCTTAATTGTTGCCCCAAACAGGAAGGGTTGTTTTCAAGGACAGGTAGAACGCGCTCATATTCAATTATCGTGGAGGGGGATCTGTTCCTGATTTGCATGAGAAAGAGACTTGTAGGAGAGTGATGAAAGTAAGCGGATCTTGTAAACCTTGGGGTCTTTGAGTTTACCTCTTTATGCCCTGAATTTTGGACACAAGAAAACAGACGCGCGAAAGATAAATTTAAACAATATATTAATTCAAAGCTTTTCAAATAAAGTAAATCATTAACTAGAATGTGGCTCAACTTGACTTTTTCATATCAGAATCCATTTATAGTAGCTGTTTTTTACTTTCCTTATATACATAATGCATAAGGAAAGTATTGTGACGGGGGTCGAAAATTCGAATTTGAGTTTTCGACGGGAGAGCATGTTTCAAGCATCCCTGATCACGAATCGAACATTTTTGAGGTGATGTCTGTGTGTGTGTGTGTGTGTGTGTGTGTGTGAAAGTATGTGTGTGTGTGTGTGTGTGAAAGTATGTGTGTGTGTGTGTGTGTGTGTGTGTGTGTGTGTGTGTGTGTGTGTGTGTGGGTGTCAGTGAGTCTGTGGAGACGATATCTCACGAACGAATGGAGCGATTTGAATGAAATTCGGTGCAAAAATCACAATTCGTGAATACTGGAAGCCTATTGTTTTTAAACGTAATCGAATGTGCAGAACCACCCTAAATTTTCGAGTGAAATTTTGAAAAAATCATCAAAAAATCAAAACTTTTAATAAACTTACGCAAATAGATATTTCTTATATAATTTTTCATTAGGAAACGATCGACATAAATTTTAGAACGCTAGCATGAACCTTTCTTGAGATATTGCACATTTTTCAAATAAATTTATTAAAAAATCCCATAAATTAAAATAAAAAATAAAAAAAAATATTGACTGTTGAAAAACATGTTCACTTTTCATATGTAATATCATGCGATAAATTGGGTGACATCATTCTCGTGGATCTAGCTCGTTCCATTCATGAAAAAAGATACTTTGAGTAATACATTTGTATTTGGACGCCAATAGTCATTTATCTGCTATAAGAATAACTTATTTCTCCGTCCATAACGCTTGGCGAGATTTTGGCGACTAATTTGGCGGAAGGTCGCCAACTTGGCGACTTTTTGAAATGTTGCCAAATTCACGAAAATATAGCCAAATGGATAAAAATGACGCTAAATCAATGAAAATGACGACTAATTGTCGAAAATTCAATATTTTGGAAAGAATATAAGTACCTACTATAAGAAAACCTATTTATTACTGTAAAAGTAGTAAATTCATTGCATTATATAAGGAAAGTCATGTGTTGCCCACATCAGATTTTTTTTTTTCAAATTTTATAAGAAATTTTTTGAAAAATTGGTGCCATTTGTCCAAATGATTATAGTTATAGCGTGCAACCCTTCACTTTAAAGGACGTTTAATTTTTTTTTTAATGATACCGTACTTGACAATATACCCTCGGGGGCTGGGTAACTTGCCCCCAGAGGGGGGGGGGGAGGCTAATGACATCACGAGCAAAAAACATTGTATCGCGGCTATTTTTCACAACAATGATTGAAACTATACAGTCTCGTGAACTTAGAGGCAAAAATGAACCTTTTTACACCTGATTATGTCCAATTTTGTCCTATGCTATTATGTTAAAAAAAAACATAAAATTTTGAATAAATTTCGAATAAATTTCGAAGTTTTCGCTCCAATTAAATTTATTTTATTTAGTTCTAGATTTCTTTGTAACAAAGCAGGATATAAATTTGCGCGAAAATCCCTCGGTATTTGTGACCACTGGCTTGTACACACATAAAATCGACCACAGACATACAGACGGACAGACTGACAGAGATCACTGCAAAAACAGTCAAAACGTGTTCAGAAGGTCTTTAAATATATACTGGCATTAAAATATCGAAATCGAAAATTTTCGTGAAAACAATACTTTCTTTATGAGACAGTAAAAATATGATTTTGAAACGTGAATTTCGTCCACAATATTGACACATGTCAGGTTTCGGGCAAGAAATAACACAATTCTGCTGTAGGCAGCATATGACTTTCTCTTTAGCCACAGATTCATTTTTGTTTTCTTTTTCTTTATTGATACTATATAAACACTATATGGTCAAATACTTTCTTCTGAACATATACAGCCAGAGGTTTTCAAACATTTTATAGTCGCGATACTCTTTTGGAATTCAATTTGATGGAGGAACCCCAAATTGAGAAAAAGTCCATTTTGGTCCAAATTATGCATTAAAATTTTTATGAGTTTTTTGTTTCAAAGAATATTTGCACGAAATATCACGTCGCGGAGCCTTTGGAATAACAACCGCGCAACCGTGAAATAGCCCCACTTAATATTTAGACCATGTTTCGAGTTTCAAGGATCAGTGATTGTCGAGATATTAATGAAAAACGAACATTCCATAGAGGTTTTAACTCCTTTCTAATCCATAGTTCCTCCAAATGAAAAAAGTTGGAAATCGCACCAGCGGTTCACATGGAAGTTTGGTGGGAGTTTATTGCGCTTACCAGTCCCATTTTATGAGGAATATTCTTTCTTATATCATGTTTCTCAGCACCGCTATTAAATCTAATATGTTTATACGTCAGACGATTTTTATTAATTTTTCTTTTGCGATTCAAATAATAAATAAATGAATATAAAAACATATCTCATGAACTATATTGCATTTATGACTGATTAATATTAATTACGCACTGTGTGTTTAAATATTACGGGAATTGTTTATATTTCCAATTTCTTACACCATCTGTTTTATTTTAACAAAGAGTTTCCAAATTCATATCTTGTATTTAACCAATTAACTTACATATTGCGTTTAGTCAATAAATCATTGTGTTTAGTTAATTGTTGAAATGGAATAAAAATGGTAGGAGTATATATTACTATTTTAGTGCTTGTGAGATCTGCTTGTGAAGGTAATTTTGAACAGCGAAAACATAAATTTTTATACTTGATATTAAGGGAATTAAATTAAATATTTTACTAGAATGTTTTGAATAACAATGTCATTCGGAATACTACAGGAATTTTCACATAATTGCGAATTCTAACTCTTTTATATTATATTATATTCTTTATTATATTGCTTTTTTATGTTATTTTGCAAAGATTTTTCAAGCTCATATAATGTAGTACGGATATATATTGTAATACATGATCTTTTAATCTACGAGAATTTAAGGTGTTACGCGTATATCTTTAAATACACAGGCATATCTTCTAATATACGAAAATATAAGTAGTACGGTGTATCTTCAAATGGAATTCTAGCTCTTTCATTTTGGCATATATTGATTCATTTAGATATTTTTTGTAAATTTGTTTACAAAAGGGACAAATTTGTTTACAAATGACAAATGGGATGTTTTATTCTTCAGATCTGCCTGTGAAGATATTTTTGTATAGCGAGAACAGAGATTCTTAAACTCCTTTTTAGGAGCATTAATGTAAATATTTTAATAGAATGTTTTGAATATTAATGTCATTTAGAATACTATAGGAGTTTTCACATGATTGTGAATTTTAAGTTTCTTTATACTGTATATTCCGTAAAAAGAACGAGTATAGTACTAGTTATACAATAAAATTATATGCACAGAGACAATTGCCACAAGAATTCTATAAAGAAGCCATCGTATCGTGGTAAGCGATGTGTACGATGGTTGATGATTTATGTAATCAGATGAGGAAAAACTAAAATTGACCTCCAGAAGCAGTAGTAGAAATCCTTAGTGATCTTTATTTATAGCCTGTCTTGAGAAATATATGTTTCAACAAAAACTTCGGCAAAAATATAAATTACAAATTTATCACCACAGTTTTATGCAAAATATCGAATGTGTGCAGCACATGACTTTCGCTACATAATGCAATGATTTCACTTCTTTCATAGCTAATGACGTATAGATCCATGGCACCAAGGTTCTTTAATATAAGGTTGGGTTATGAGCCAAGCAACCAATCAAAACAGGAGAGTTGTTGCCAAAACACAGTTTTCCCATTATTACAATGAAAAATTGTTTGTTAATTTTGAAGTGGCAATATCCAGGCCTAAACAATCTGCGGAGAGAGTTTTAATTGGGCTGTGTACAGTACACCTTTCTCAGTAACATCCAAAGAAATTCTCGGCCTTTTCAGAGAGTCAGAGAATAAAATGCAAGCGTTTGTTATTTTCGTGTCATCATATGCTCAGACTCAGAATAAAACAAGAAAGATCAATCATGCATAAAGCATTGATTATGAAACACTTTCCAACTGCAATGCAATTTTATTTAAATAGCTCTAAAATGAGATACATTCAGTGGTAATATTTTTAAAATTATTACAATACTACATTAATTTATTATATTTGAAAACTCAAAACTTCACTGAAAAAAAAAATGAACTTTATTCAAATGACGTCATTGAAATATAAGTCGCCGGGTTTAAACATCTCTAAAATGCCATGCATTCAACGGTAATATTGTAAAAATTATCACAATAATACAATAATTTGTTACATTTGAGAACTTAAAATTTCACCGAAAAAAATGAATTTTATGTAAATGACGTATGGACAGATAGACAGACAGGCAGAATGATCAAAGTCATAAACACTTTTCAACTATGCTGTAAAGTATTAAAAATGAAGTCAGACATACCCGGCATTACGAACTGACGGAGAAATCAGTTATTCTTATAGTCTACTCTTATATTCTTTCCAAGATATTGAATTTTCATCAATTAGTCGCCATTTTCATTGATTTAGTGTCATATTGTTAGCAATTTGACGATATGTTCTTTAATATAATTTCATTGAAAATGCCGCCAAGTTGGACATATTCTGCCAAATTCGTCGTCAAAATCTCGCCAAGCATTTTGAACGGAGAAATAAGTTATTCTTATAGCAGATAAATGACTATTGGCGTCCAAATACAAAAGTATTACCCAAAGTACCTTATCTCATGAATGAAACGAGTTAGATCTACGAGAATGATGTCACCGAATTTATCGCATGATATTACATATGAAAAGTGAACACATTTCACAATAGTTAATATTTTTTTTATTTTATGTGATTTTTTGATATATTTATTTGAAAAATGTGCAATATATCGAGAAGGGCTCAAGTTAATGTTTGAAAGTTTATTTCAATCGTTTTCTAATGAAAAATTACACAAAAAATGACTATCTCCATAACTTTATTAAAGGTTTTGATCTTTTGACGATTTTTACAAAATTTCACTCGAAAACCTAGAGGGACTCTGAACATTTGATTGCGTATAAAAACAATAGGCTTTAAGTATCCACGGACTGCAATTTCTGTACCAAATTTCGTTCGAATAGCTCCATTCGTTGGTGAGATATCTTTCCACAGACTCACTGATACACACACGCACACACACACACACACAGACATCACCTTAAAAACGTTTTATTCGTGGTCAGGTAAGCTTGAAATGTGCTCTTCCGTCGAAACTCGAATCCGAATTTTCGACCCCGTCACAATATTTTCCTTATACATTATACTATGTACAGAAGGAAAGTAATGAATATTTCATTCATATCACTTATATTCCAGACTCCAGGGCTAAATAATTTTGCATGAAAAAAATTCAGCAATTCTTATACAACTCACCTCACAATGGCTTGATTTATTTACATTCTGCATCCATTAAAATTAACTTCGTTGTAGAAATAATCAAAGTTTAGTTATCATTTAAAATAAAAAATATTGTAATTGCGTTGGCGCAGAATATAGAAGCACAGGAATTATGCAAAAATAAAGCGGTTTTAGTATGGATGCAACCGGTTCCCGTTAGATCACCGAAGTTAAGCAGCATCGGGCGCGGATAGTACTTGGGTGGAAGACCACCTGGGAACACCGTGTGCTGTTGGCTCATTTAAGTCGACGTGGTGGCCGAACGGTCAAGGCGAGCGTTTCCAGCGATCGATCGGCCGCCACTTTGTGGGTTCGAGTCCCACGTAAGACATGGATGTTGGGTCTTGTGGGCGCAACGTGTTCCGCCCCCTTCTGGTGCGACTGGGGCAACGTCCTAGGAAGGCAAAATGGTTCAGGGTTTCGGCCGTACGTAGGGCAAACGACGTAAGTCGACCTAGAGTCTAGTGCCTGGCCATTGGGGGGAAAAAAGTATGGATGTAAAATATAAATTTAAAAGATCCTTAAATATCACGATCTTTGCACACAAAAGAAAAATGGATGCCATATTTTATTTTGAAACGAGTCACATGATATATCATGGGTGTAATTATTATTTCAATGTTTGTTTAAAAAACTATCTAACATATTTTGCTGAATTTTTACTTTCCTTATATACATAATGTATAAGGAAAGTATTGTGACGGGGTCTTAAATTCGAATTCGAGTTTTCAACGGGAGAGCACGTTTCAAGCATCCCTGATCACGAATCAAACATTTTTTAAGTGATGTCTGTGTGTGTGTGTGTGTGTGTGTGTGTGAAAGTATGTGTGTGTGTATGTGTCAGTGGGTCTGTGGAGACGATAACTGACGAACGAATGGACCGATTCGAACCAAATTTGGTACAAAAATCACAATCTGTAAACACTGGAAGCCTATTGTTTTTATACGCAATCGAATGTTCAGAATCCCCCTAAATTTTCGAATGAAATTTTGAAAAAATCGTCAAAAAATCAAAACCAATATTAAAGTTACGCAAAATAGGCATTTCTTATGTAATTTTTCATTAGAAAACGATTGACATAAATTTTAGAACGCTAACATGAACCGTTCTCGAGACATTGCACATTTTTCAAAAAAATTATCAAAAAGTCATATAAAATAGAAAAAAAAATATTTCCTATTGAGAAACATGTTCACTTTTCATATATAATATCATGCGATAAATTGGGTGACATCATTCTCGTGGATCTAGCTCGTTCCATTCATGAAAAAAGATACTTTGAGTAATACTTTTGCATTTGAAAGCCAATTTATCTGCTGTAAGAACAACTTATATCTTCGTCCATAACGCTTGGCGAGATTTTGGCGACGAAATTGGCGGAATGTCGCCAGCTTGGCGACTTTTTGAAATGTTGCCAAATTAACGAAAATCTCGCCAAATGGATAAAAATGACGCTAAATCAATGAAAATGACGACTAATTGTCGAAAATTCAATATCTTGGAAAGGATATTAGTTTCTACTAGAAGAAAAACCTATTTATTTTACTCTAAAAGTAGTAAATTCATTTCATTATATAAGGAAAGTCATGTGTTGCCCACATCAGATTTTTTTAATACATTTTATATGATAATTTGAATATTTCCTAAAATTTTCGAAGCAATTGGTGAATTATAACTTCGCTTAAAAATGTTTAAAACATTAGGTACCACAGGGTTCACTTTCATTTTTTCAACCCGGGTTAATTCCGAAATTAGTTAAGTGTTATTATTTATTTACATTTCCATATGTCTCGTAGACCGTCTCAGCAGCATACTAAAATATCATTTTGTTAAAGTCATTTTTCCGGCAATTATCGTGCAAACGGACAGACAACAGACAGATAGAATGAACAAACTCATAAACACTTTACAACTATGTTGAAAATTGCAAAAACATTATATATATTAACATTGTTATATTTTTTTCTGAAAATACAAATCGTACTTAAATTTATTGGGCGTGGTTAACATATTGAAACCATAATTTTAAAAGAACATTTTAGAACATTTTAGAAGAATTTAGAACATTTTAATGCCTGGAAATTATGATTTTAATTTAATATTTCTATTCCAAGAAAAACCCGGAAACTATCATTGAAAACGATTTATATTACTTGATCTAATATCAAAACACACAAGACTCTTCCCCGTTACTTATGATGACACTCTAGACCAGTGATATTTAAACTGGGTTCCGCTAAACGTTTTCATGGGTTTCGCGACTTTTTAATAAATTTTAGTTTTTTGTTATGTTATAAGATTTTATAACACTTTTATTAAATTTTTTGTTATTCAAAAATTTCGATAATTAAATTTAATTTTTTTTAAAAAACTGAAATTCATAAATTGTATGCACATTTTAAAATATCTATACTGTGCTGTAGAGATACTGATTCCCCCTCTTTCTTCCAATTACTAGTAAAGTTAGTAATATATTCTCCTCTTGCTGCTCAAAGTTTTCAGTTCTTAGTCTTAATGAAATTGTCCAAAAGTTCATTATCGAACATTTATCGAATTTGCAGGAAAGTTTTAGAGAATATTTTCCGACTCCCAAACAGTCATATAACTGGGTTCAAAATCCATTTCTACAAGTCGAAGATGCTGATCTATCGCCGATGGAAAGAGAACAACTGATTGATATATCCGTGGATTCGACTTTAAAAATGCAATTTGAACAAGAACTATTGGTTTTTTGGCTGAAAGTTTACAAAGAATACCCGGAAGTGTCTGATCGAGCAGTAAAAATTCTTATGCCCTTTGTTACTACCTATCTTTGCGAAAGATCTTTTTCGAGTTATGTCATCACTAAAACTAAATACAGGAACAAATTAGATGCAGAATTTGAAAAGCGTTTGCAAATAACAACAATTAAGCCTGATTTTCGAAAGTTGTGTAGCAAGAAGGAAGCGCATTCAAGTCATTAAATTTAGTTACTTCTAGTATTACTTCTGAATTAGATATATTCCGAATTTTGTATTTTCTTGCATTTATGCCTACAAATATGCTTGTGTGTTTCACTGCAGTGGCAGCTTTTTAGAGCCAGCAAATTCACCTCAGCTGTATTCAATAAAAAATCTGAATAACATGTTTTTAATAAGTTATTTTCGTATTTAGTATTTGGTTTTATGATTATAATGGTCAAAATTAATTTGCAGTCTTCGGTAGTTAATGTTTGTAAATGTAGCCTCAAAACTTTTTTGCGGAGGGAGAGGGGGCGCCGAGATTTTCTGTTACGTCACTATGCTTACGGGGTATATTTTTGGTACTAGGGTTCCAAAAAAAATTTTTTTTAAGCGTAGGGTTCCGAAGGCGTTTGAAGTTTGAAGACCACTGCTCTAGACCAATGGTTCTCAACCAGTGGTACGCGTTCCACTGGTGGTTCGCGAGAAGATGACTGTTGGTATATGGATAATTTTTAGTATTGGTTAAATACCTTTCTTTGCAACGTAAAAACGGAATTCATTGACATTTCGTGCAACAGAAATTTAATGGATGATTTTGAAATAAACTCTTTAGTCAACTTCTGGATAAAACGAAAGAAATATTTCAAAGACATTTCATAAAGAGTAATTATATTTTTAATCTCATTTTGTTCGACGTACTTACGTGAAGTAGGATTTTTTTAATGCTGTACTTATATGTACAAATGTAGAACAAAATTCAACTTGGAGACTAATTAACATTTAAAATTAAGTAAAATAGAACCAGATATATGGAAATTAATTTCTGTCAAACAAGCAGAAGTGTCACATTAAATTATTTGTTATCATGCTGTTAATACATAATCATATTATTTGTTAATAATACTGTTAACTGTATTTGCTAATATTTATTATTTTTGTTGAATGTTTTTTAATTACAAACGAAATAAAAGTATCTGACAATAACTTAAATGTATACATTTATTTAACTTATAGTAATATATTATTATTATATATTGTCATATATTTTATTATATTATACATATTTTTATTATATATATTTTTATTATTCTTTTTTTATATACAAGACTATATATAGTATTTACTTCCTTTTTGTATGCAAGATATATATTTGTTGGTGGTACTGAAATTTTTAAATTTTGGTTTTTGGAAGTACGCATTTATGAAAAGGTTAAGAACCTCTTTCACAGACCTTTGCAGATGTAGTTACTTATCAAAAAGAAATCAGTAGAAAGTATGACATGTCAATAAGGAAATAATAAATGAAATATCGAAATTGAAACATTTTAAAAATAATTTGAGTAAATTTTGAACAATAATAGTGGGATGAAGATGTAAATGAAGATAAATAATAATAGTGATTGTGATAATGACGAAAGTTGATTTTGATATAAAATAATTTAATTAATTTAATGTGTAAATGCAAAATATCTCCACTTTACAACGAGTTTCTGTGTAACATGAAAAAAACATGTGATAAAGGTTTTCGAAAAATTTAAATGCACAAATGTAATGAGAATTAATCTTAAGAAACTTTGAGAAATAATGATCAAATAACAAATTGCAATTTCAAATTAGTAATGCTAAATGATTTTTTGAATAATTTGCATTTGAGGAGAGAGCCATAACAAAATAAGTGTAAATAAAGTAATTCGACTTTCCTCATTAAATCAGGGAATATAAAATACCTTATTGACATGAAAAGTATAATTAGAATTTGGATTTTGAATTTAAATAATCTATTGATTGTAACTCGAACCATGTGTTTTATGTAATGAAATATTAGTTTCTAATGAATAAAATCATTTAATATATAGACTCAATTGCTGAACGGACGATAGCAAGTTTTTTGATTGTCAAGTTAGATTTGCGTGACATATTAAGCTATTTGGTTCATCAAAATAGCTTTGCATGTTGTGATCATGAAAAACGTCCAAATGTTGATGTAAAATTCAACGCAAAAATATTTTACCGTCAAACTTGTACATCGTTATTTTGTTAAGAAAAAAGTAAAATCATTGCATTATGTAGTGAAAGTCATGTACTATTCACAACAGCTTTTTTAACTATATAGCCAAATAATTTGATAGTTTTAATACATAGACGTCTTTAAATAACGTTTTAATAGCCTCGTAACTAAAGTATTTGTCTCCTCAACGATGATAATAAATAATAAACACATATCACGTGATCAGTACAGTCTGCCCCACTTAATCGGAAACGGATATTCGCATAACCCGCTTATATGCACAGAATGTTGTGGATCAAAAAGAACCCTATAGAGTTAATGTTAAACATACCCGTTTTAGTGCACAGAAATCCCTGCAGTTGATGGCATAAAAGCTAAGTCACCAATCTCGGGGATTTCATTTTCAGCGCTGGAAGACAAAGGAGGTAAAGCGATAAATCGCCAAACTTACCAACCTCTGGTTTTTCCCTGAGTAGTTCAAAATATATACACATAATAAATAATAGTAATGTATTATATAGTAATATATTACTAATAATTCTTATGTAAATTGCTATAATTATTTTATATTTATTATCTTTACAGTGTATAATCAAAAGCGGTATTAATAATGTTAATGTGTGTACTCGTTTAATCGCATACAATAGAGTGGAACCAAGTGTATGCAATTAAGTGGGAACAACTGCATTTAATTTTTAAAAATCCTTTTTATTTTTTCACAGATCAAATTATTGAATTGCAACACTGGTTTATCAAAATATATTTGACCTAACTCAATATATCCTTCTTTCTCATGGGAAAACAATTGAATGAAAATATAAACCTACTTCTAACATTTTAAACTTCTAACTCATTTAACGATTTTTTTATAGCTGAACAAAATTGTCTTTAGATGCTATACAGGGTGTCCTAAAGAGATTGAAACGCGCTTTAATTCTTTACCTGTTGAAGATAAGTGGGCAATGTAAATTGCAAAAATGTTGAAAGTAAGGTAGGAAATAAGACTACGTGACTGCGTTAATGAAATAGTCCTCCCATTCATTTTCAAAAAGTTACAATTTTTAAATTTTTATACGACTCCCTAAGACAAATTTGATCAATCAGAATTTTTTTATTTTTAATGCAACAAGATCATTAAAAATAACTGAACACCTGTACCTTTAAAATCAACTGAATTATTATAAAGGGGAAAATATGACTTATGCCACTTTTCCGTACCACATGAAAGGCTGTTTCATCAGTGAAAATAGGGATCGTAAACAAATTGACGGAAATTTTTTAGATCAAGAATACGTTAATATGTGTCAAAATGTTTTATCACAAATGCATCTAAATAAAGCATTACACAGACAGAGATCATATAAAGCAGTGGTACTCACTACGCGGTTGGGTATCCTATGTATTATCATCCAGTTTTGTCTTTTTTGTGATATGTCACAAATTCACATTTCTAATTTGATATAGGGTCCCCATTCGCAATGTTCAATTTTCAATTAAATATAACTCGCTCAATTTTAAAGATACAGATATGTTCTGTTTTTTTAATGATCTAATTGCATTAAAAATAAAAAAAATTCTGATTGATCAAATTTGTCTAAGGGGGTCGTATAAAAATTTTAAAAGTGTAATTTTTTGAAAATTAATGGGAAGGCTATTTCATTAACGTAGTCTTATTTCCTACCTTACATTCAACATTTTTGCAATTTACATTGCCCACTTATCTCCAACAGGTAAAGAATTACAGCGCGCTTCAATCTTTTTGGGACACCTTGTATATTACATTTTGTAAAAATCAAACTACTGGTGTATTGCTGTGTTACACCCAGACAGCCGAACAGACAGACGGACGAATAACAAACACACTGGAGGTCAAATTGATTGAAATTGGTCTGTTTCGGGTTATTACGCATACAAACACATCCAAAAACAGGTATAGAACTAACTTTCAACGCTATTTCAGCATCTTCATTTTAACCCATGTTGACTAAACTACATATTTTTATGTTTATTGGTCTATAAACGAGACCAATTCACTAAGTTTGACTATGAAGATAATTTTATATAGTGTAAATATATATTATTAACACTTTACAACATAGTTGAAAAGTGTTTATGACTTTGCTCATTCTGTCTGTCCATTCGCACGATAACTGCCTTAAAAATGACAAAATGAAATTTTAGTATGTTTTTGAGACGGTCTGTGGAACATATGGGAACGTAAATGAATAATATCACCCAATTAGTTTTGGATTGAACCCGGGTCGAAAAAATAAAATACATTGAATCCTACGGGACCTAATTTTTCAAACAATTTTTAAGTTAAAGTTCACAAATTGTTTCGAAAATTTTATGAAATATTTAAATTATCCCATAAAATATATAGAAGAAATTGCAGCAAAATATGTTCAGTAGTTTCTTAAATAAAAATTAAAATAATAATGACTCCCATGTAATATGAAGAGGTCAAGTGACCCACTTCAAAATGAAATATGGCATCCATCTTATGTCAAAATCGTGATTTTTAAAGTTATTTTTAATTCATATTGAGTGTTGCATCCGTCCTAATCGCTTTATTTTTGCTTTTATTCTGTGCATCCATATTCTGCTCCAACGCAGTTACAATATATTGGAGTTTAAATGATCATCAAACTTTGATGATTTCTACAACGAAGGCTAACTGTAATGAATGTAAAATGTAAACAAGTGATTGTAAGGTGAGTTGCATAAGAATTGCTGAATTTTTTTCACGCAAAATTACTTAACTCTGGAGTTTGGAATAAAAGTGTATGAATGAAATACTCACAGCTTTTACATAAAGAGCCAGACGATTTATATTTCGATGACGTCATTTGAATAAAGTTTGAATGACGTTTTGATTTTTGGAGTTAGAATGTACTTTTACATTCATGGTTTCAATTTTTCAAGTAAGTAAATTATTGTAGTTCTGTGATAATTAAAATAATATCGCCGCTGAATATATGATATTTTAGAGATGTTTAAATAAAATTACAGTTGGATAGTGTTTAAACCAATGCTTTATGCATGATTAATTTTTCTTGTATTTATATTTAGTGTTGCATCCGTCCTAAAACCGCTTTATTTTAGTATATTATCTGTGTTTCTAAATTCTGTGCTTACGCAATTACAATATTTTTTATTTTAAACGATCAATAAACTTTGATTCTTTCTACAATGAAACCTAATTTTAACGTATGCAAAATGTAAACAAAACAAGCGATTGCACGATGAGTTGTATAAGAATTCCTGAATTTTTAACGCAAATTTATTAACTCTGGAGTCTAGAATATAAGTGATATGAATGGAATATTCATTCATTCTACTTAGATATAAAAGCAAGCATTGTCATTTTTGGTGAAGTTTTAAGTTTCCAATTACTGTACTATGATAATTTAAAAAAATATAACCGCTGAATTTATCGCATTTTAGGATGTTTAAATAAAATTGCATTTCAGTTGGAAAGTGTTTCATAATCAATGCTTTATGCATGATTAATGTTTCTTGTTATACATTTTATTATTTTATTATTTAGAATTACTGTTATTATTTTATTATTTAGAATTATTATTATCATTTTATTATTTAGAATTTAAATTTATGCATTAAGCCATCAATTAAACCCAAGCATATATTTAGGTATAAAATATCTGATGTAAACAGCAAAGAATTTTCCCTACATAATGCAATGTCTGTATATCTTTCAGAGAGAAATCATGATGTTCATAATTTCTCTGTAAAAGATGAACATCATAAGATCTACATCACAATGTTTTTGTCACTGATCTAACATCACATAAAGGGGAATTTAGCGCTTCTAGTAACTCAAGAGTCCAAACAGAAATCACAGAACTTATCCAAATAAAACTTATTTATACTGGCGTGAAAAATCTTCATTTGAATACATATTACATTTAATTTTTGACCGTGAAATAAAGGACAGTTGGCGAATTCTTTGGCGTCAAATTATAAAACTATTAGAAAAGTAATTTCTCTCGTGAGTAGAACGAACTAGATTCCTGAAAATGATGTTAATAGATTTGTCGAGAAACATTGCATATGGAAAGCGAACTTATTGGATATACTGATTACTTGATTTTAAAGTTCATGTAATTTTTTTCATAAATTAATTTGAAAAAAGCTCAATATCTAGAGAGCTGTTCTTGTTAGCGTTCTAAAGTTTGTGCCATTTATTTTAAAATGAATCATTATTTATTTATAATTATTTAATACCCTGATTTTTTAAAGATTATTTTTCCTAATTTATTAGAAAATTGGGAAGCCTTTTGAACCTTCCATTGTGTTTAAAGTCAATAGTATTTCCGTATTCCACTAATTGTAATGTTTGTGCCACATTTTTTTTGAAACGCTTCATTGGTTCACAGACTTATGAACACACGCACACACACACACACATACGTGCACACACACACACACACACACACACACACACACACACACACACACAGAGAGAGAGAGAGACGGAGAGAGAGAGAGAGAAAAATTTTCGATTTTAGCTCAGGGATGCTTGTTTGAAACGTGAGGTTCCGTCGAAAACTTGAATTCGAATTTTCGACCCCGTCGTAATACTTTCCATATACATTACTAGAACGAATTATCCGACTTTGCCCGGGTTCTAAATAAGCGTCCACTATGTATAAATAATTAAATAAATACCCGCTACTTAAATATTACATTTGAACACAATTTAATATAGTTTTGATCCGAAAACTGAACGAATCAAATTGCAAGCGCTCTCCGCAAAAACTACAAATATGGAAACCACAATTGATCATTTATTCAACACACCGCTCATAAAACAGACGATAAGGTGATTGCCAGGAATTTCTCATGCATCCCTTCTCAGTCCATCCCAAAATATCGACTCTCGTAGGATAACATGCGTGGATCTATCCCATACGTTTCGATCTCGAAAAAGGTTCCAATAAATTGCGAGAATCAGCGAAATTCGTTCAAGACATGCATCGGAGAAAAAGTTTGTAATGAATCAACGGATAGGATTATGAAATTAATTTTTTTCTGGAGTATTCTGTGATACTTTAAGCAGCTGCTGCAAAACTGAACGATGGATGGCAAGCCGATTTTAGTATATCGTAAAATAAAAATAGGAGAGGTATAAAACGCATGAAATGTATATATTAAAAAAATGAAATATCGTCTAATAATCGTATGGATTCCATTTACAGTGTGCTTGAAAAACAATTTTTAGATCTTTCAGATGGTGTCAAAATGAAAACTCTGGGATAATATTTTAGGTCTTCATAATATCGATTTGTGTGAATATCGCCCATTATCGTTGCAACTCGTTCTAAAGTATATAATTGAAAAAATTATTCAAAATTTTAAATAAAATAACGCCCAGATGCACCTATTTGGGTCCTGAAATGCCTGTGTACCAAATTTCATAAACGCACGAGGCTTAGACTTATCACTGCTGACTCACAGATATCTTACTTTATTAAGGAAAATACTATGTAGAGAAAGTAATAATAAAAAACAGTGAATTTTTAAAGATGAAGCTGCGATAAAATCTAACCTTACAAGCATCAACATCACTACTTACATAAATACATTTTCTCATTTGAATCCTTGGAATCCAAGAAGTGGAACTTAGTATTCCGATGGTCTTCAAGCACACAATATAGAGAAGGACAAAAGCTATTATGCAACGAACGTCAATACAGTTCAACCAAGCATATCTCTAAGACATTTCCGTGTAGAACAAAATGACACTTTTCGTAGAATTCGAATTCGACTATTCTCACTCTCTCTTGCAATGAAGTATGTGTGCTTCGAAGCTTAAAATATAAAACGAGAGGGTGTTTTCGATATGGTTAAGGGAAATTGTGCCAAGACCACCTTTTCAGATGCTGTACGGGGTGGCATATGGATGCGTATAAAGATCGGAAAAGATTAGAGTATTTTATAAATATTAGGATATCCGGTGATAAAGCTCTGATTTGGGGGAGTGTGTTTGAATATTTTATGCGCGAGCTTTGAGCGTGACTATGTTATTGTTATACATTTTATTTTGTTATACCTAGTGTCAGAGTGTGTTCGAAAGGAATATAAAACTAGTTGTAGAAAACTAAGAACTAGTCGTAGAATATAAAACTAGTCGTAGAAGTAATGTGCAATAGGAAAAGTATTAATTTCATCCACACTTCGCATATTCTCAATGAGTAGCAGTTGTCACTAAATGTGGAACCTTTACACTTTTCAGAAATTGTTTATAATCAGTTTTAATTGTTTGCAGCAAAAGAATATCGAATTTATTGTTTTTAAGAAGCAAAGTGGTATAAGTTTTTTGAAAATTCTTTCATATCGGCACCCCCTCATTTGAGTTTTTGAAACATTTTAATTTTTTTCGTGAATCTGGAAGGTGGGTCGGATTGAATGGGAAGAAAAGCGAGATTCTGGATTGATTGGAAGTGCTCGACCATTTTGAAAAGTGGATTTCAATTTTTTAATTATTCCTTTGCAACGTTACCCTTAATTCGAATGTTTTAAATGCCATATTACTTTCCTTATACGCATAATGTATAAGGAAAGTATTGTGACGGGGTCGAAAATTCGAAATCGAGTTTTCGACGGGAGAGCACGTTTCAAGCATCCCTGATCACGGATCAAACATTTTTGAAGTGATGTCTGCGTGTGTGTGTGAAAGTATGTGTGTGTGTGTGTGTGTGTGTGTGAAAGTATGTGTGTGTGTGTGTGTGTGTGTGTGTGTGTGTGTGTGTCTGTGAGTCTGTGGAGACGATAACTGACGAACGAATGGACCGATTCGAACCAAATTTGGTACAAAAATCACAATACGTAAACACTGCAAGCCTATTGTTTTCATACGTAATCGAATGTTCAGAACCCCCCTAAATTTTCGAATAAAATTTTGAAAAAATCGTCAAAAAATCAAAACCACTAATAAAGTTACGCAAATAGACATTTCTTATGTAATTTTTCATTGGAAAACGATTGACATAAATTTTAGAACGCTAACATGAACCGTTCTCGAGATATTGCATATTTTTCAAAAAAATTATTAAAATGTCTTATAAAATGAAAAAAAAATATTGCCTATTGAGAAACATGTTCACTTTTCATATGTAATACCATGCGATAAATTGGTTGACATCATTCTCGTGGATCTAGCTCGTTCCATTCATGAAAAAAGATACTTTGAGTAATACTTTTGTATTTGAACGCCAATAGTCATTTATCTGCTGTAAGAACAACTTATTTCTTCGGCCATAACGCTTGGCGAGATTTTGGCGAAGAATTTGGCGGAATGTCTCCAACTTGGCGACTTTTTGAAATGCTGCCACATTAACGAAAATCTCGCCAAATGGATTAAAATGACGCTAAATCAATGAAAATGACGACTAATTGTCGAAAACTCAATATATTGGAAACAATATTAGTATCTACTATAAGAAAAAAACCTATTTTTTTACTGTAAAAGTAGTAAATTCATTACATTATATAAGGAAAGTCATGTGTTGCCCACATCAGATTTCTTATTTCGCGATCTAGAATCTGTGATGGAATGAATGAGACCAAAACCGAGACTCTATCCATAGTGGAAATACTCGATAAATGTTAATACATCAGTCCCTCACTCAACCAATCAGTTCAGTGCATATATTGGAATTAATTCCTAATGAAGCTACTATTTGTAATAATATCAAATTTTTGGATTTAAATCTTTTTATTGATCCTTCTAATAGAATTGTTACTAATTTATATGATAAAAAATACTTTTTTAATTTTAACATTAATAAAATCTTACCATTTAATTCCTGCAATTCGATTCAATTGTTTAGAAATATTATACTTAATTAGCTTTTTAGAATTTATAGATTATCTGATAAAAAAATTTCATGCTATGCATATAAATAATCTCGAAATTACTAGAAATTTTTATAAATATTCCTCTTATTTAGTAAATGGCATTGTTAAAAAGTTTAGACTAGCTGGATTTTCATGAATTCTATTCATAGTATCTTATATTAGCCAGACATCACTTATCTTGTATTAATAATACTTTTATTTTTACATCCTCTTAAACATAATCCTTACTATTATTAGCCCCACATTTTTGTAGCTCGTTTTGTATATTATTACTTTTTCTTACCTCTTCGTATTACTGTTTTTTATATCTTACGAATGGCATCAGTAGATCATTTCTTTTTCCTTTGCGAATGGCAACACAGGTCTCTTCATTCAGGGTTCCAGGGTTCTACTGGTTCGGGGATATAGAGTGTTTTTTCCAGGTATTATTGTTTCCTTTATTTTTCCTTCTTTATGTATGTTGTCCAAGAAGAAATAGTTTATAGATATAATCTATCTATTTCTTCAGAAACATACATATTTTGTGTTTGCTTCGACAAAATACTTGGACCCGAGGAAGAGTTTTGGTGAAGTGAACAATTCCAATTTTTAAGGCCTAGCCCTTGTCCACATGTATAGCAATAATGCTTGATTTTTTATGTATTTCTATTATATTTTCCATATCATTGAAATTTGTTGATTTTCTTTAACTTGATGACTCGAAATTTGTATTTTTTTCCATTTGATTGAAGATTTACTGTTTTATACTTTTATTTTGTAGGTTTGGTAGAAAGTTAGGTTTTTCGAGTTGCAGCCTCTCTCTTTTCTATCATTGGACTCTTGGACTCTCAAACTATTATTATTATATATATATATATATATATATATATATATATATATATATATATATATATATATATATATATATATATATATATATATATATATATATATATATATATATATATATATATATATATATATATATATATATATATATACAAATAAAAATACAAAAAATGACTTAAAAAGCCAAACTCCCTTCCTAAAATTTAAAAGAACATTTTATATACAACGGTAAAGCGCCATGCTGCTTTATACAAGTGTATATCCAAATAATCTCCCAAAAAGGACTAGTACCTATATACCCATAAAGATGTTAAAAGAGTATTTGCGAAGTGACGGCCGGGGGGAGTAGCGACCCCCAACTCTCCGGTTAAAGCTTTTACTGCCATGGCGAAACGCTCCCGGTAGCCGAAACCTTCAAACCACATCCAACAAGACACTCACCATTACCTCAATAAACGTAAAAACACTTTAAAAACCAAGTCATTAATATAAAAACCCTTTAATTACTTTAAACAACACTTAAAACTATCCATAGATCTGAAAAGGCGAGGGGGGGGGGGAATCCCACATCAGCACATTAAAACCATTGTATGGAATCTCAAACTAAGTGGTTATATAATGTATTTGCAAAACGGTATTAAAACACCATAAAAGAAATGTACGAATAAAAAAATATTTTTCTAAACCTGACTGTAATAGTCATGTAAACTATTTTGACTCGAACATTGAAACTACTAGTGTATGAAATCATGAATAATGTGGTTATTTTTATATAATACAAATAAAAACCAAATATAAATTAGAGGTCATAAAAAGACTTATGTATGAAATCATTAATAATGTGGTTATTTCTATATTCTACAAATAAAAACCAAATATCAATTTGAGGCCATAAAGCGACTAATGCATGAAATCATTCACAAGGTGGTTATTTAGTATAATTCAATGAAATACCAAATAGCAATTTTGCCAGTTCAAAAAGTGAATAAAACCCAACTTTTAAAATTCACCATAATTTTCACATTAAAATACCTTCCCCATTCTCATAGAACTTTTACAACAATGCCTTTTCAGGCAACCCTGAATGAATAATCAGGTATACAATACGCGAAACTTTCCAAAATCCTACTATACCTTACATTCCATAATAACATAACAATGTACCATATGTGACTAACCCGTCTACCATTCAGACACTCAAAACACCAGAAAAGTCAATGATCAATAGAACAATAAAGAATCCCCATATCCAACCAACCAGCTCTATACGACCTCTCACAAGCTCAGGTCCCAAACCATCAGGTCCCAAACCATCAGCTCAGGTCCCAACGGCCGCTTCATGAAATTTTGTGGGTATCATTGCAATAGTTCCACTTAAAATTTTGTTCCCGTTTTGAATATCTAGTCCCAAGGTTTGTGGAGGATATTAACAAAAACTAATTTTCCAAGCATTATGCGGACTATAGTTTTGCCTAGAAATTTATTTGAAGAAAATATATCTAGGAACGCAATTAAATCCAACGGCAGACGATTTTTATTAATTTTTTCCGATTTAAATATTGAAAAAATGCATATAAAAATACTTTTTTATCGGAATTGCATTTTTCACTTGATTGTGTGAATTATTATATACTAGCCGAATACCCGTTGAAAATCAACGGTCTCGCAATAAGCAACCCCCCCGAATAATGCACATTTTTGAATAATTCGCGTTTCACATTTATTCGGCAAATCGAATATTTTGGTGTGCAGAACCCCTTAAAGAAGAAAATTTTGGAAAACATTAATTGAGCACCTTTTCCTTTCGAACTATCTACCAGAACACAAAATTAAAGTTTCTATCTCAACCCGAAGCATACTATTTTATCATTTCCCCTTTCGAACGTTTTCCTGTGGAGCACAGCCATAAATGAGCATTTAGAAAAAACTCTATTCGTCTTGGGTTTTTTATCAGATGATTGTCCCATATACAAAATATCAAGCCTCTATCACATTTAAAAGGAAGCGTGTATAACTTATTCGCAAACTCGAACATTTTGGTGTGCGGCACCCCACAGTAAATATTGGAAATCTGAAATTGCACACTTTCTTTTTTTCAAACTATCTACCCGTCAAACAAATTTGAAGTCTTTATCGCGAAATATGCTTTTACTATGTTGTTGTTGTTGTCGTGTCCCTAACATTACATTTAAGGAAGAATGTGTGCACTGCTTCTGTTTAGTCTAATGACCCGGGGCACCCGAAGGTAGAAGTCTGACTTCTGCCCCAAATAAGACATTACAACATCCATGCCCGCAGGCGGGACTCGAACCCGCTATCTGGCAGCCGAGCCGTCACGAGGAAACGCCTGCCTCTTTGACCGCTCGGCCACCACATCGGCTGCTTTTACTATCATTTCATATTTCGAACGTTTTTCTGTGTAGCATCCAACTTAAATGAACATTTTTAAAAATTGCATTCATCTTGGGTTTTTTATCAAATGATTTGTCCATATACCAAATTTCAAGTCGCCATCACATTGTAAAGGAGGCGTTTTTCATTTGTTCGTGAAATCGAATTTTAGTGTGCAGCACTCCCTACAATAGTAAATGTTGGAACACTGAAATTGCATACTTTCTTCCTTTCCAACAATCTACTCGTACACCAAATTTGAAGTCTCTATCTCATCGCGAAACATGCTTTTTCTCTCATTTCACCTTTCGAATGTTTTTGTGTGGAGTACCAACCCCCTTAAATGAGCTTTTTGAAAATCTCCATTATTCTTGGGATTTTTATCAGATGATTCGGCCATATATGAAATATCAAGCCTCTATCACGTTTTAAAAGTGGCGTTTATCCTTTATTCCGAAAATCGAACATTTTGGTGTGCGGCACCCCCTAAAGTAGAAAATATTGGAAAACTGCAATTGTACACTTTCTTCCGTCCAAATTATCTACCAGTAGACCAAATTTGAAATCAATATCTCTAATCAAGCAAGTTTTTTATCATTTCGCATTTCGAACGTTTTTCTCTGGAGCACCCCCTTAATCGAACATTTCTGAGAATAGCTATTCGTTTTAGATTTTTTCATTAAATGATTAGCCCATATACCAAATTTCAAGCCTCTATTAAAATTCAAAGGGTGCGGTTCGCATTTATTCTAAAAATAGAACATTTGGGTTTGCGGCACCCCCTAAATTAGAGAATATTGGAAAACTGAAATTGCACATACTCTTCCTTTCGAATTATCTACCCGTTCACCAAATTTGAAGCCTCTATTCCATACCGAAGCACAGTTTTTCGTCATTTCACCTTTCAAACGGTTTTCTCTGGAGCACCCCCTTAAACGAACATTTTTGAAAAACTTTTTTGTCTTGGGTGTTTTCATCAAATAATTAGCCCATTTACCAAATTTAAAGCCTCTATCAAAATTTAAAGCAGGTGTTTTTCAATTTGTTCGGAAAATCAAACATTTTGGTGTGTGGCATCCCCTAAAGTAGCAAATATTGAAAATCTGAAATTGCACACTTTCCTCCTTACGAACGGTTTACTCATACACTATATTTGAAATCTCTATCTCATTGCAAAGCATGCTTTTCTATCATTTCACTTTTCGAACGTTTTGGTGTGGGGCAACCTCTCTACAGACCATTTTCGAAAAATTCTATTTTTTCAGGGGGTTTTATCGAACGATCGACCAGTATCCCAAATTGCAAGTCTCTATCTATTCGGGAAGTGCCTAAAAAAAGTGTGGCAGACAAACGGAAAGACAGACAGACAGACACCTGGCAATTAAGATATATATATATATATAATTTGCCATGTATAATATAATCGTTTTTAAGTGTTCGTAACCTTTTCTCTCTGACACACACAAGCACACACACACAGAAGATTCCCGAAAGAGACGAATATCTTTCCGAAGATGTTCAATAAAAGTGTTCAATTCCGTACTTTTCAGTTAAAATTCGAGTTCGAAAACTTTCGGGAAACAATACTTTTTCTATACAATAGAGTATTAGAAAATAACAAAGAAAAAGCTAATCAAAGGATTTGAACATAGGATCTTTGTTGTCACTGGCATAGTTCCAGATAGGGATTGGACATATTTGAAAACAGATTTTCTGAAATTTTTCCCTTACGGAAAAAAATAGCTATGTTTGGTTATGTAATTGTTCATTGATATTCTTACTGTTGTTCTCTCAATTATGGACAAAAAACAACATAGAATATCTAGGTACATATTCAGACATGCATGCAATCTGAATGACAAACATTTGCGGACAAAGCAAAATGGCAACTCCACCCCGAATCCTTGAAAGTAATTAAGTTGCGTGTGTTGTTGAATACATCTGCTGTCTGGCAATGACCTCATGAGGCGCGACAGAGATGTTCTAGTATTGTACCTAGGGTTGGGTAAAGTTGCCTGGAATCTGCAATGAGTAATTTACTTGTGAGACGTTAGTTACTTTACTCTGTACACTGTAAAACATTTAGCAACATATGCTTACTTTTTCGGCTACTTTGTTGATAATTTCGGCAAACTATCAGAAAAGCCGCGAGTACAGTCGTTTATATATATACAGGGTGTCCCAAAAAGATTGAAACGCGCTTTAATTCTTTACCTGTTGGAGATAAGTGGACAATGTAAATTGCAAAAATGTTGAAAGTAAGGTAGGAAATAAGACTACGTTAATGAAATAGTCCTCCCATTAATTTTCAAAAGTTAGATTTTTTAAATGTTTATACGACCCCCTTTAGACAAATTTAGTCAATCAGAAATTTTTTATTTTTAATGCAACAAGATCATTAAAAACCCCGCATATCTGTATCTTTAAAATCAACTGAATTATGATAAAGGAAAAAATCCGTACTATGTGAAAGACTGTTTCATCATTGAAAATAGGAATCATAAATAAATTGACGATGGAAATTGTTTAGATCAAAAATACGTTAATATGTGTCAAAATTTTTTATCACAAATGCATCTAAATAAAGCATTACACAGACAGAGATCATATAAAGCAGTGGTATTCACTACGCGGTTGGGTATCCTATGTATTATCATCCAGTTTTATCTTTTTTGTGATATGTCACAAATTTACAAGTCTAATTTGATATATGATCCCCATTCACATTGTCAATTTTTAATTAAATATAACTCACTCAATTTTAAAGATACATATATAAGGTTTTTTAATGATCTTGTTGCATTAAAAATAAAAATTTTCTGATTGACCCAATTTGTCTAAGAAGGTTGCATAAAAATTTAAAAAGCGTAACTTTTTGACGTGTAACTTTTCGAGGACTATTTCATTAACGTAGTCTTATTTCCTACCTTAATTTCAACATTTTCGCAATTTACATTGCCCACTTATCTCCAACAGGTAAAGAATTAAAGCGTGTTTCAATCTTTTTGGGACACCCTGTATACACACACACACACACACACACACACACACACACACACATATATATATATATATATATACGTATATATATATATATATATAGTTTTTAAAAATCTAATCATTAGCTATTTGCTTCGCATCAAACGCATGGATAGTAATAAGTGTACACTATCACATATTAATTGTCTCAAAAGTCTATGCTATATGTACAATTTTCCCACCTTATTTACAGATCGCAGTATACAATACTCAAGTACAATACTCAATAGTAGTGGAAACACCATAAAATAAACATCGCCCCGGCGGGCAAAAATAAAAATGTGCAAATATTACAAAAACAGTAATTTCGGTTACACAAAAACGTGCAAAATTAAAAAAAAAAACGCCTCAGTGGGTAAAGAAAAAAGTTTAAAACACTAAAACCATTAAGGCGGATATCTAAAAAGCAAATAAAACGAAAACAGGCTACGGCTCCAAAAAACAGTGTTATCCATACTTTAAATGTTTTCGATCGTAGTGGTCACTTCTCGGTTAGTTTTTGAACTCTTGGGGTTTGTCTCACCGAAAATATGTATAAATACTTCCACTCTCTCTGGTCTGGTCGATTCCATCGCGATATTTCCTGTGGAAGCATTCAAGCTGGATCACGTGGTGGACTCCCATGAAGATTCTTCACGCTGGTGGTCTTCAGACTTGTGAGTTGCCATTTTTTTGCATGTTTGCGCATTTGTGCGCTATATTTTACATGATTATGTGGTATTTTATGTTTTTAAATTGAATTTTGTCCTCTTTGGTCTTTATTCTGTTAATCTATTCTCTTATTCCGTTGTTCGGCACATATTGCATAAAATTTTAACAATGTGTTTTTATGCAATCGTAGAAACAACGGATTTTAGTATATATGTCTAGAATGTGCCCCTGAAGACGTTTCTGGCAGATATATTATTCATAGATTTATTCATTGATTTATACTATTCATTGATTTATATATTGCCCGCGGTTTGATACTGTGTTTACTGATTTGCACTTCTGCACTTTCATTTTTATTATTTTAATATATATATATATATAAATATACATATATATATACAGACACACACACACACACACATATATATATATATATATATATATGTGTGTGTGTGTATTATTATAACTATCAGGAACCTTACTCCCATTACGGACAGTTGATTCCCCTGAAACTTTCAATAACATGCTTGCTGTTTTACAATGTAACTAAGCCGCAAATTCTCCCCAGTTTGCAAATTGGAACGAATCAGCAAATTAGCTTGCATTGAGTGATTTTGTTGAATAAAAGAGACTGTAATATTTTTTACGTTTTCTTTATTTTATGAAGTTATTTCTAAGAGTTGTGTATCTAGAGTGTGTCAATGAAGACTGGGTCAATATGGTGTTCATAAGGACGTAGCTTTTTCTGACTATTATTTCTTAAAGATATGTCAGATTTTGAATTTTCTTGTAAAAACAATTCGTCACATTGACCATAAATTTAAAATAAAATTTTTATTTTAAATTTGATTTCAAAGTAATTGATGAAAGGCATTTTTGATTTTAAAGTAATTTATGAAAGTCAGTTTTGATGTTAAAGTAATTGATGGACACCAAAATGATATACATACTTGTAAAAACAATTATTTAAAAAAATTATTTCTTTCGGCATCTTTCTGTGTGAAAAAATTAATTTAAATTCTCAATAAAATTAGACCTGCGACTCTTAAGAAAATCGCCTGGACTGATCACGGACAACAATCCTAAGATATCCAGTGGAAAGTTAAAAAAAAAAGAACAGTACCGGCCCAAATTCGATGATTAATCAGCATTAATTTCTTCTTCTTCAGGTCTGAGTATTTAATTCTAATTAACCTAAACAAATGCCTGTTTCAGATTGAGCAATAGTCCATTACTATAAATGCTCAAACTCAGACTACAGACATCAAAAGATGAAAAAATGAAGATCAGAAATATTAAGGAAATTTGTATTACTATGTGGCATGAACCCTTCTTCTTTCACCACGTGTATACGCAATCAACCTCAGCAGAATAAATTATCTAGAAGCCCCAGAATCAAAATCTTCCAATACAAATTCATTTATTTAATGGTTTAACTGTTAAGAGATTCAATGTATGAAAAGCAAAGTTCGATCGATCACAAAATCAAAGGCAAAAAATAGAATTATAACATAGGAATAACAAATACCAGACATTATAATATGAAAAGATTGGGATAATAATGAGATAAAAATTGAGATAAAAACTGGCACCAATTCAGCGCAAATGCAGTTAACTTTAGTGTAATTCAGTTCTTGCTAATAAAAATAGGATATTACCACGAAAAATTCGTAAACAACTTGATAGAAAACAAAATACCCAATACATACATATACAAAATCTGATGTGGGCAACACATGACTTTCCTTATATAATGTAACGAATTTACTACTTTAACAGTAAAAAAATAGGTTTTTCTTATAGTAGATACTAATATTCTTTCCATGATATTGAATTTTCGACAATTAGTCGTCATTTTCATTGATTTAGCGTCATTTTTATCCATTTAGCGAGAATTTCGTTAATTTGGCAACATTTCAAAAAGTCGCTAAGTTGGAGATATTTCGCCAAATTCATCGCCAAAATCACGCCAAGCGTTATTCACTACGAAATAAGTTATTCTTACAGCAGATAAATGATTATTGGCGTTCAAATACAAAAGTATTACTCAAAGTATTTTTTTTCATGAATGGAACGAGCTAGATCCCCGAGAATGATGTCGCCCAATTTAACGCATTGTATTACATATGAAAAGTGAACATGTTTCTCAATAGAGAAAATATATATATATTTTTTTATTTTATATGACTTTTAGATAATTTTTTTAAAAAATGTACAATATATCGAGAACGGTTTATGTTAGCGTTCTAAAATTTATGTCAATCGTTTTCTAATGAAAAATTACATAAGAAATGTTTATTTGTGTAACTTTATCAGTGGATTTGATTTTTTGAAGATTTTTTCAAAATTTCTTTCGAAAATTTAAGGGGGTTCTGAACATTCGACTGCGTTTAAAAACAATAGGCTTCCAGTGTTTATAGATTGTGATTTTTGTACCAAATTTGGTTCGAATCGGTCCATTCGTTCGTCAGTTATCGTCTCCACAGACTCACTGACACACACACACACACACACACACAGACATCACTTCAAAAATGTTTGATTCGTGATCAGGGATACTTGAAACGAGCTCTCCCGTCGAAAACTCGAATTCGAATTTTCGAACCCGTCATAATGCTTTCCTTATGCATTATGTATATAAAGAAAGTAATACGGATTTGCGATCAGATAATACGAAACTTTTTAACAGAAATCATGGGATGGGAAATTTTTAAAACTAAGTGCCTACTCGGAATTTAGATAAATCTACAAAACGGTTGTTTAGGATTTGTCGAAATGACCAAATTTGTCGCCAAAATCTCGCCAAGTGTTATGGACGGAAAAATAAGTTATTCTTACAGCAGATAAAGACTATTGGCGTTCAAATACAAAGGTATTACTCAAAGAATCTTTTATCATGAATGGAACGAGCTAGATCCACGAGAATGGTGTCACCAAATTTATCGCATGGTATTATATATAAAAAGTGAACATGTTTCTCAATAGAAAATATTTTTTTTCATTTTATATGATTTTTTGATAATTTTTTTTTAAATATGCAATATCTCGAGAACGGTTCATGTTAGCGTTCTAAAATTTATGTCAATCGTTTTCTAATGAAAAATTACATAAGAAATGTCTGTTTGCTCAACTTTATTAGAGGTTTTGATTTTTTGACGATTTTTCAAAATTTCACTCGAAAATTTAGGGGGTTCTGAATATTCGATTGCATATAAAAACAGTAGGTTTCCAGTGTTTACGGATTGTAATTTTTGTACCAAATTTCGTTCGAATCGGTCCATTTGTTCATCAGTTATCGTCTCCACAGACTCACTGACACACACACACCCACCCACACACACATACTTTCACACACACACACACACACACACAGACATCACTTCAAAAATGTTCGATTCGTGATCGGGGATGCTTGAAACGTGCTCCCACGTCGAAAACTCGCATTCGAATTTTCGACCCCGTCACAATACTTTCCTTATACATTATTTTATAGAAGGAAGGTAACGAGGAGTATATTGGAGGGATGAGGTTTACTCTGAATTATCACCCAAAAGAAGCAAAGTTAATTTTTTTTTCAATAAATTTACTTTAATTTTATTATAACTATCAAATATATTTGGGGTAGCTCGTAAATTGAAATTTACAACTTTTTTCAATATTTTAATACAATTAAATATTTATAAATATTACTAAATTTATTCCAACAAAATTTATTAAAATATCTAATTGGAACTAGAGCTGAATAAGAATCCTTGTTCTCGCTATACAGAATTATCCCCACTGGTATATGTCAAGAATAAGATATTCTGATCCTGTTTGATAACTAATTTGCAAAAATTATGAAATTGGATCTACATATGCGTAAATGAAAGCGTTAAAATGGTATTAGAAGATATTGTTACCATGTATCCTCTGATGTACTGTCAGGAAACAAGAATGAGTCTAAATTTCTGGATAACTAACACTTTTATTTAAAAGCACTAATAAGCGTAAACAAGAACAATATACAGCGAATAGCTCGATAACTGTCTCACAAGATAAATAAATAACTGTCAGGTACAGTAAAACAGCAGTTAAAAGAACAGCAGAAATTTGGTATAAAAATTACAATCCATAAACACTGGAAGCCTATTGTTTTTATACGCAATCGAATGTTCAGAACCCCCCTAAATTTTCGAGTGAAATTTTGAAAATATCGTCAGAAAATTAAAATCTCTAATAAAGTTACGCAAGTAGACATTTTTTATGTTATCTTTCTTTAAAAAACGATTGACATAAATTTTAGAAGGCTAACATGAAACGTTCTGGAGATATTGCGCATTTTAAAAAAAATTATCAAAAAATCATATAAAAAAAAAATTTACTATTGAGAAACATGCTCACTTTTCATATGTAATACCATGAGATAAATTGGGTGACATCATTCTCGTGGATCTAGCCTGTTCCACTCATGAAAAGAGATACTTTGAGTAATACTTTTGTATTTGAACTCCAATAGTCATTTATCTGCTGTAAGAATAACTTATTTCTCCGTCCATAACGCTTGGCGAGATTTTGCGAGGAATTTGGTGGAATGTTGCCAACTTGGCAATTTTTTTAAATGTTGCTAAATTAACGAAAAACTCGCCAAATGGATAGAAATGACGCTAAATCAATGAAAATGACGACTCATTGACGAAAATTCAATATCTTGGAAAGAATATAAATATCTACCATAAAAATAATCTACTTTTTTTACTGTAAAAGTAGTAAATTCATTGCGTTATATAAGGAAAGTCATGTGCTGCCCACATCAGATTTTTTGAAAATGTTTTTAAGGTATAATGCAGTATATAGTAAGAGTGATGCATCGATATATAAAAAATATTTATGTAACTGAACGTAACTGCTCTATGAATGCACCCTACATTTGTTTGTGATTTGAACCTACATTTGTTTGATTGTGATTTTTGTATCAAATTTCGTTCGAATCGGTCCATTCATTCGTCAGTTATCGTCTCCACAGACTCACTGATACACACACACATACTTTCACACTTACACACATACTTTCACACACACACACATACTTTCACACACACACACACACACACAGACATCACTTCAAAAATGTTTGATTCGTGATCAGGGATGCTTGAAACGTGCTCTCCCGTCGAAAACTCGAATTCGAATTTTCGACCCCGTCACAATACTTTCCTTATACATTATGTATATAAGGAAAGTAATACTACCGTTCATTCATAAAATTTATTTTTACTGCAATTTTACGATTAACCCGAGTTTGACTAGTGTAAAACTCGATTTAGAGCGGTTTATAATTAGCAACCAAATTTCGATCAGCACAAATCACAATTTCGATTAGGTCGATATTTAGCTAAGGCTTAAGTCTGGTGAACTGAAATTTCAAATGTAGATTGCATTCATACAGCAGTTGCGTTCAGCTATATAAATACGTTTTATATATCCACTCATTACTCATAATATATACTGTATTATACATTAAAACATTTTCAAAACCGTGCAGTAATGTAAAAGCAAGTTCAAAAGTTTATAAATTTCAAAACATTATCTAATAACTTTTAGCAAAATTTAGCAATATTTTTACTTTCCCTGCAATACATGGTAATGTATAGGGAAAGTATTGGAATCATGCCGAAACTCGCAACTCGAGTTTTCGACGGATCTACACGTTTCGAGACCTCTAGAATACGGAAAAACGATTTTTAGCGTGACGCCTGTGTGTGTGTGCAGATTTTGTATCCACTCTAATTGAAAAACTAATTGACCGCATTTCATAAAATTTGGTAGGTAAGTCATTTGTGGACGAACCTAGTGCTGATTAGTTTTGGGTACGATTCGGGAGAAAAAACCCCACCTTTTTTTGCGAAATGGCCTACAAAAGCCTGTGTCCACTTTATCTGAAAAACTAATACACTGAATTTCACAAAATTCGGTAGATAAGTCTCTTGCAGGTCACCCTGGTGCTGATTAGATTTTGGTATGATTCGGAAAAAAATAACCTGCCTTTTTTTGCAAAATGGCCGGCAAAAATCGTCAAATTTTAAGATAAAAAATTACATATGCTCAAATATATCCATTAAATGCTCGTTTTATACGTAATTGTTAACGAAGAAAAGAATAAGACCAACCCAATTACACTAGGACTAACCGTTCTCGAGATATTTTAGTTTTTTAACACTTTACAACAAAGTTGAAAAGTGTTTATAACTTTGTTCATTCTGTCTTTCTGTCTATCTGTCTGTCCGTTAGCACGATAACTGCCGTAAAAATGACTTAATCGAAATGAAATTTTAGTATGTTGTTCAGACGGTCTGTAGAACCTATGGGAATATAAATGAATAATATTACCCAATTAGTTTTGGATTGAACCCGGGTCGAAAAAATGAAATACATTGAGCCCTATGGGACCTAATTTTTCAAACATTTTTTAAGCGGATTTAAAATTCTCAAATTGCTTCGAAAATTTTAAGGAATATTCAAATTGTTCCATAAAATATATAAAAAAAAATTCAGCGAAGTATATTCAGTAGCTTTTTAAATAAAAATTAAAATAATAATTACACCTCTTATATGAAGCGATCACGTGACCATGATATGAAACGATCACATGACCCACTTCGAAATGATATATGCCATCCATCTTGTTTCAAAATCGTTTTTTTTTTAAGTTCTTTGTAATTCATATTGAGTGTTGTATCCGTCCTAAAACTACTTTATTTTTGCCTAAATTCTGTGCATCTACATACTGAAACAACGCAATGACAATATATTTGAGTTTAAATTCTCATTCAAATTTGATTATTTCTACAACTAAACCTATTTTTCACCTATGTAAAATGTAAACAGCAAAATATGTAGAAGGAGTTGTATTAGAATTACTGTATTTCTTTAACACAAAATAATTCAGTCCATGGAGTCTGAATGGCTGATATGAATGAAATATTAATTGATTTTATAAACAGAAGGACGATTTTTTTCGATGAAGTTTTAAGCATAAAGTTTATGAATTGTAGCTCCATGATCTTAATTTTTAAATAAAATAAATTATTATAGTATTGTGATGAATGAAATGAATGAAATCCTGCTTTTATAGAGAGATCCAGGCGTGTTATTTTTTCTATGACGTCATTTGAATTTATTTCAGTTGTTTTCGATGAAGTTTTCAAATATAATAAATTATCGTAGTATTATGATAATTCTAAAACTATTACCGAGGAATGTATAACATTTTAGAGATGTTTAAACCAGGCAATTTATATTTCAATGCCGTCATTTAAATGAAGTTCATTTTTTTCGGTGAAGGTTTAAGTTTTCAAATATAATAAATTATTGCAGTATTGTGATAAGTTTCAAAATATTACCGAGGAATGTATTGCATTTTAGACTTGTTTAAATAAAATTGCATTGAAGTTGGAAAGTGTTTCATAATCAATGCTTTAAGCATGATTGATCTTTCTTGTTCTTATTTTCTCTACGCCACCTTTGAAAATAACTTCAGTTACCAAATGAGAACGAAAATTGAATTAAAAATGAATTAAATTTAATTAAAATAAAGAGAACGTGGATATAAATCTGTTGAGAAAGTCATGTGCTGCCCACATCAGATTTTTACTTTCCCTGCAATACGTGATAATCTATAGGGAAGGTATTGGCTCAAGTTTTCGACGAATCTACACATTTTGTGACTTTTAGAATAAAAAAAATCTATTTTTAGCGTGACGTCTTTCTGTGTGTCTCAATAAACAATAAAACTCAATTTAATAAATTATTAAAGAAATAAAGAGAAAATAAATTTAAGTCTGTAGGAAAAGTTGTGTGCTGACCACATCAGATGTTTTTATATTAATGCATCTCTCATAAATTACAAGTGTAACGCACATAAGCATTACAGATTTTTATATGTACTGTAACTTACTGTATTGTAAGTTATCATCAAGGAAATACTGAAGTGTTTTGTTAATTTTAATAAACTTTTGCTGCAAATATTAATTCTTATATTTTATTTTTATTCTGCTGTATATTAAATTGCCATAAAAATGAATCAAATAAAATATTGTTAGGTGTTTCAGGGTCTTGGGGGTACATTAGACCATTTTATATTGACTATTAAATTTGTTTAGCACGATTTTGTTTAGCGCAGATTTTTCACGCAACCAATAATTCGCGCTAATCGAAGGGTTTCTGTATATGAATTTCCGTATTATTTAAATTAGATTGAATAAATGATAATGGTCTGGCATATAAACATATTTGATATAATTCTGTTGCTAAGCAACGTGACATATATCATTTTCTGTCAAGTAAGTTTAAGAAAATAATCATCTGGATAACAATATTTCTATGCATGGTTTAATTTTGTGTGTTTTAATCAATATATCGACGGCCCTCGGTTTTAAATATTCTAAACATGACGGGTTTACAAGCGGTGAAGTAAAGAATAATAATACAAAATTTAAGAGGAATCCGTTGAAAACTGCTGATCTGTTTACAAAACAGACAAACAAACAAACAGACAAGCAAACAAATAAACAAATTAAATTTTCACTTTATATATTTTAAGGATTAAACATTATAAAATCTAATATTAATGTGTTTCCCACATAATGGCTACAGTAAACTCCTGCAACTTGCGAAAACCAATGCTGAAATTATAGGTAAAATCCGACTGGAAAGATTGCGATTTACAGAGTTTTATATATATATATATATATATATATATATATACAAATATAAAGATAAGACGTTTTATTATTTATTTTGTATTTGATTTTAAACAATATGAATATAAAATTAAAATAATTTTGGCATGAAACGATTTTGAAACTGAAATCTCAATGTAGATGGCATTTTTCTTCGAATTTTTAAGGCCTCTTATGAATCTTGTTAAGAACCCCAAGCCAATGCTCCATTCATTCCAAATAGAATTTGCCACAAGAAGAGGAGAGCATCTTTTCCTCTCAACACATCCTCGAATTACCGGTAGGAAGGAAGACACCACTTACCGAAAGCATCATGTTAACTCCTTCGGAAGCATCCTCTGTTAAACCGAACACAAACCCAACTACTCCTTCACTAAAACTGAAAACCAGTTAAAAGACAACTCTACTCCTTCCGCCTGCTAAAGGTGACGTCACAGAGATGACCTGGAACGGCTAACAACAATGGAACTTCTTCAGATCTTCTCTCGCCACTTTCTTTTTCTCAGGAACCTTTCTTTTGACCTTTGTTCCAAATTCGAAAAAGGATGGCACATAAAAGAATTCCTATCATCCCCCCGAATCTTTTGGAGGTGGGTTTTTCACTTTTATTTCTATCTGAAGATGATACGGCTGGTTGGGAGACAAGGGATGCTCTGTTGGAAATTGAAGAATAAAATAGAAGTGATAAGAATGTGGAACGTTGCGGGTTTTAGAGGATGAAGGATTTATTGGCCCCCAATCGCTTCCTTGTACATTTGTATGAGTTTTCATTGATATTGGTCTTAAAATTTATATGCTGAGGAGGGGACTACTCATCCCCTATTTTCGGGGACAGTCCTCGAAACAAACTTGTGCCCTGGCTTACTTTTGTTCCTGATTTTATCCCCCATTCATTATTTCTTCCTTAAAGTTATAAAATAATGAATATGAGACTGGGCCACGTTTTTGCTATTACAATAAAAACTATTAAATTTTTTCTTATCTGGCAATAGTGTAACAGCTCAAAATATGGAATATAGAAATTGTAACCATGTAATAGCTCAAAATATGAAATATAGAAATTATAACCATGCAATGGCTCAAAATATGGAAATATAGAAATTATGACCATGTAATAGCTCAAAATATGGAAATTATGAAAATATAGAAATTATAACAATGTAATAGCTCAAAATGTGGAAATATAGAAATCATAATCATGTAATAGCTCAAAATATGGAAATATAGAAATTATAACCATGCAATAGCTCAAAATATGGAAATATAGAAATTATAGCCATGCAATAGCTCAAAATATGGAAATATAGAAATTATAAACATGTAATAGCTCAAAATATGGAAATATAGAAATTATAACCATGTAATAGCTCAAAATATGGAAATATAGAAATTATAACCATGTAAGAGCTCCAAATATGTAAATATAGAAATTATAACCACTATATGTTGAAAACTAAGAACCCCGTCCGAAATCCAACTATATATCCTTATAGGGTTTTAAAGGATTACAAATTATTCACTAGTTAAAATATCAAAATTAAAACCACCTTCTCAATATAGCTCAAAATATTAAAATATCAAAATTATAAGTCCTATAAATTATTCTCCTACTGTTTATAGTTAGCACGTTTAATTTTCAAGATATAAGCATTACATACTTGAAAAATGGAAAATTAATTTTCAATCCTCTTTTATCTTAACAAGACGATTGCTCGAAAAATTTAAGAGCCTTGTAAAATTGAAAATATATTGATCCAGAAACTGGATTGTTTACTTAACGTTTTTTGTAATTTACTGTTTACACCTGTCTTTTGTAGAAGATATTGAGATAAAAAGTGAAGCAAAAACTCGTCAGGACAAACCCTTTTTATTTTCGATAAAAAAATATAGTTCAAAATATTGAAACATTGAATTTATTTTGCATATTATTAAATGGTGCTTTATTTCCTTACAATTTCCTGACAACTTATATTTTTATCAATAAATTCTGAAATGTAAAGGCCCAAAGTGTTTGTATATTTTGTAATTCTCAGATTTCAGCAGAAAATACCCCAACCCATAAACTATTCATGTTAAAAAAAGTTTCACGTTCCGAAAAATCGGCAGTAGCTCCAATCCGATGGAGCCGAAATGGTTCTGTATGAATAACATGTTTTTTTGTGGGTGGTTTGTCTTCTCTGGACATTTTCAAAACAGTTTAAAATATTAAAATATCGAAATTAGAATCACCATTTCCAAAAGTAGCTCAAAATATTAAATATCAAAATTATAGCCACCATGTTTTGAAAACTAAGAACAAAATCCAAAATCCAATTATATATCCTTGTAGGACTATCTCGTTCAGTAGCATTGCAATTAGTTATAAGAATTACAAATTAAAAGAAAAACGGAAATTTTTTAATCCTTTAACTCCTCGAAAATTATAAGATCTTTGTAAAACAAATTGTTGAATCTTGAAACTGAATTTTCTACTGAGCATTTCTGTCGCTTACTGTTTCCATCTATCTTATGTAGTTTAGAAGATATTTAGAGTGAAAGTAAGCAAGTGAGGCAAAAATTCGCTCAGACAAGATCATTTTTCCCCTCCCCCCCGAAAAAAATTCAAAATATTAAAGCATAGGAATTCAAAAAGAATTTAAATATTTTAATAATTCGAAATAATAAACCTCATAGGTTTGAGTTGTATGGTATTTTTATACATTCATAAATTATACTATATTTCCGACAAAAAAAAAATATATTTATTTGAGATATAAGCGTCTAAAGTGCTTATATTTTCCACAATGCTCCGATTTCAGCCAAAAATATCCCAACCATAGATGCTATTTATATCAAAAATACTATACAACTCAAATATATGATTTTTGCAAGATCGCCCACATTAAGATATTCCTTCCTATGAAACGTTTAATTAATTAGCCAGATTGTCCGGCTAGAGTTTGTCGAAACAAAAATGCACCCTCCTGAAGTGCAAAGTGTATCCGAACCGCGTGCACATGAATGACAACTATACAATGAGGCCCGCGACAGCCCAGTGGTTAGCACGCGGGGATTGCACTCGGAAGACCCGGGTTCGATCCCCGCCTCTATCCAAACTATTGCCCTGTTCTCGCGGAGTATGATCACGTTAAACATGTGGGTCCGTAAGTCCTTCCGAGAGGTTGGTGGTTGACGAAGGAGAGTACGGTTTTTGTGGATGCCTCCCCCACTGGGTTCCGGTTTAAATTGGGTGTCCTTCCCGGCGTCCGTACCTTACGCTTTCGGGTAGGTCGTATGGTCTGGGTCTGTTCAAAATTACAGTTCAAAATGTGTATCTGCAATACATCACTAAACATTAATTACGCAAACGCCTTAAATTACAAGCGTTCAAAATATTCTGTTCTACAACTCCATTTTCACCCCTAAAAACGATAAACGACTTCTTTACAAGGACTTAATAATTTAAAAAAATAACTTTTAATAATTATATTAATTAATAACAAATAATTAGTTCGTTTTAATATAAGTTGTCAATTATAGTAATAATACTAGTGTTAGTATATGTCATTAGTAATTATTAAAAAATAATTATCAATATAATTCCCATGTTTCAAAAGACATAATCCTTTGGAAGAGGCGATTGTCATCCCTGTGTTTTACCATTATTATTTTTAAAACGTTCAAAAAATCTGTAGAAAATTCCAGGCCTATGTTTTCATTTTGACTCCTCTAAGCATACATAACTTTTAACATTGACGATAGAACGACAGGGTGGTCGGTTGAGGTTGAGCCTCTACCCCCCTCCCCTCCCCTCTTGGATTCGCGCTTGCATACAATTATATTTCTTATTACTTAGGTCCATTGTGTAAGATGCCCACTATCTTTGGTGAATCGAAATAGCTTTTAATATATGTATGCATTTTAACTTTCCTTATATACATAATGTATAAGGAAAGTATTGTGACGAGGTCGAAAATTCGAATTCGAGTTTTTGACGGGAGAGCACGTTTCAAGCATCCCTGATCACGAATCGGACATTTTTGAAGTGATGTTTGTCTGTGTGTGTATGTGTGTGTGTGTGTGTGTGTGTCAGTGAGTCTGTGGAGACGATAACTGACGAACGAATGAACCGATTCGAACGAAATTTGGTACAAAAATCACAATCCGTAAACACTGGAAGCCTATTGTTTTTATACGCAATCGAATGTTCAGAATCCCCGTAAATTTTCGAGTGAAATTTTGAAAAAATTGTCAAAAAATCAAAACCGCTAATAAAGTTACGCAAATAGACATTTCTTATGTAATTTTTCATTAGAAAACGATTGACATAAATTTTAGAACGCTAACATGTTCGTTCTCGAGATATTGCACATTTTTCAAAAAATTATCAAAAAGTTATATAAAATAAAAAAATATATTTCCTATTGATAAACATGTTCACTTTTCATATGTAATACCATGCGATAAATTTGATGACATTATTCTCGTGGATCTAGCTCGTTCCATTCATGAAAAAAGATACTTTGATTAATACTTTTGTATTTGAACGTCAATGGTCATTTATCTGCTGTAAGAATAATTTATTTCTTTGTCCATAACGATTGGCAAGATTATGGGGACGAATTTGGCGGAATGTCGCCAACTTGGCGAGATTTTATTTGCTGCCAGATTAACAAAAATCTCGCCAAATGCATAAAAATGACGCCAAATCAATGAAAATGACGACTAATTGACGAAAATTCAATATCTTGGAAAGAATATAAGTATCTACTATAAGAATAACATTTTTACTTTCCTTATGTACATAATGTATAAGGAGAGTATTGTGACGGGGTCGAAAATTCGAATTCGAGTTTTCGACGGGAGAGCATGTTTCAAGCATCCCTGATCACGAATCAAACATTTTTGAAGTGATGTCTGTGTGTGTGTGTGTGTCAGTGAGCCTGTGGAGACGATAACTGACGAACGAATGGACCAATTCGAACCAAATTTGGTACAAAAATCACAATCCGTAAACACTGGAAGCCTATTGTTTTTATACGTAATCGAATGTTCAGAACTCCCCTGAATTTTCGAATGAAATTTTGAAAAAATCGTCAAAAAATCAAAACCGCTAATAAAGTTACGCAAATAGGCATTTCTTATGTAATTTTTCATTAGAAAACGATTGACATAAATTTTAGAACTCTAACATGAACCGTTCTCGAGATATTGTGCATTTTTCAAAAAAATTATGAAAAAGTCATATAAAAAAAAATTCCTATTGAGAAACATGTTCACTTTTCATATGTAATACCATGCGATAAATTGAGTGACATCATTCTCGTGGATCTAGCTCGTTCCATTCATGAAAAAATATTTTTTGAATAATACTTTTGTATTTGAACGCCAATAGTCATTTATCTGCTGTAAGAATAACTTTTTTCTTAGTGCATAACGCTTGGCGAGATTTTGGCGTCGAATTTGGCGGAATGTCGCCAACTTGGCGACTTTTTTGAAATGTTGCCAAATTAATGAAAATCTCGCCAAATGGATAAAAATGATGCTAAATCAATGAAAATGACGACTAATTGTCGAAAATTCAATATCTTGGAAAGAATATTAGTATCTACTATAAGAAAAACCTATTTTTTACTGTAAAAGTAGTAAATTCATTACATTATATAAGGAAAGTCATGTGTTGCCCACATCAGATTTTTTTTAACTGTAAAAGTAGTAAATTCATTGCATTATATAAGGAAAGTCATGTGTTGCCCACATCAGATTTTTTTTTTTATTGAAACTAGTGAATAATTTGAAAATTAGAATACTCATCAGTACACATCAATAGTACAGTATCGGATATTTCATGTTCATGAGCGCATGAAAAGTGTTAAACCAATTCATGGATGTTAATTGGAGTGGAAGCGCGATTTAAATTTTAAAATGCCTCTTATAGGTGGGTTCTGTGATTACACCGTCGATACGAGATCGGGGTGTTCAAAATATACAAATCTATCAAAATTTAAATGTTGAACTTTCTATAGTATTACAGTACTTTCTTTTATAAATAATATGCATTGTAGAGTAAGTAAAAATTATTTGAAATTCTCCAATCTTATTTAAGTTTGTTATGTCAAAGGTGTTTATTCATAATCATGCCCTCAATCGTTTAAAAAAAACAATTTAGAACAGAGCAAAAAATATTCGATCATGGCCCTTCCGCCTTACTGCATAGAACAAGTTTAGATACAAAAAAAAATATGACCCTTATTAAAAGCATATTAGCAACACATTCAAACAATAAAGCACTAACTCAGTTTTAGAACGAACGCTTTTTATGTACATCATACAATTACGGTCTGCAAACGCTATAATTTCGTCTGCCGTAACGATCAAATAAAATTTTAACGGTCCAAGTCTATAAGGAAACGGACAGGTAGAAATCACCTGACAGTAATGGATACAGGTGGTAAAATATATGTTGCTAGTTTTAGAAATACAAAAACATTAAGAGATGCTTGGAAAAGTATCTTTAAACAAAAGCTGTGTTGTGATGTGCTTCTTTTATATCTTTTCATTCTATTTGGAAAGACATTTCCTTGTATGAAATCGTCTGCCGATAATGGCGATGGAACATTTTATTGCTTGAGGTTGACGTTAAATGGAAAGAAAAACAGTTGAATTGTAGTTACAAAAAGGGTTTTATTGAAGACTATCCATAAAGTTCAGCAAGTGACGGGGAAAAGAAAAATCTTATGTGAGCAGCTCATGACTTTTCTTACAATCTTAAATTCATTCTATCTACTAAACAACAAATTTGGTTACGCTACTGGTAAACATCATAGTTCTAACCGGATATACGTATATTTTTTTAATTTGGTATAGTTATTTTCTGGTATAGTACAGAACCCCGTCTATAGAGTTTTTGGAACCAAAGGGTTATCAAGATATTACTTAAAACGTAAAATTAAACCTACCATGAAAATATTATTATGTAATAGATCTTTTTTGGAAGCTTTATTTGAAGAAAATTGTATCATGTTGCTTAGCAATGGAATTAAATGATTTTTTCCAATGTGTTTAAACGGCAGACGATTTACATTTTTTTCGAGTTAAAGCTTGCATAATAAACAAAGATGTGTCTGTTTGTGTATGTCGTCTGCAGTGGAACGCATTTTAAAACATTGCTAGTTCGCACAAACTCAACAAGAAAGAACAATCATGCATAAAGCATTGATTATGAAGCACTTTCCAACTGCAATGCAATTTTATTTAAACATATCTAAATTGAGATACATTCAGAGGTGATATTTTTAAAATTATCGCAATACTGCAATTTATTATACTATTTGAAAACTTCATCAGAAATAAATGAGCTTTATTCAAAATAACGTCATCGAAATATAAATCGCCTGACTCTTTATATAAAAGGAGTGAAAATTTCATTCATAAACCCTTTTCCATTCCTTTCTTTCAGCGGCGATTATTTTTTAAATTATCACAATACTACAATAATGTATTTTACTTGAAAACTTAAAATCATGGAGGTGAAAGTACTGTATAACTCCATGCTTAAATCTTCATCGAAAAAGGAAATAGAATCGTCTGCTTCTCTATATAAAATCAATGAATGTTTCATTCATATCAGCTATATTTCAGACTCCCGAGCTAGATAATTTTGCGTTAAAGAAATTTAGAAATTCTTATAAAACTCATCTTACATCTTGATCTGTTTACATTCTCCATACGTGAGAATCAGGTTGCGTTGTAGAAATAATCAAAGTTTGATAATCATTTAAACTCACAAATATTGTAATTGCGTTGTTGCAGTATATAGATGCAAAGAAAAAAATAAAAAATAAAATGGTTTTAAGACGGGTTCAACACTAAATATAAATTAAAAAGAACTTTATAAATCACGATTTTGACACAAGATGGATGGCATTAATCATTTAAACTCTAATATATTGTAATTGTGCTGTTTCAGAATATGCATGCACAGAAATTAAGAAAAAATAAAGCGGTTTTAAGACGGATACAACATTCAATATAAATTAAAAAGAACTTTAAAAATCACTATTTTAACACAAGATGGATGATATATTTATTTTGAAGTGGGTCACGTGATCTCTTCATATGATATGGGTAAAATTATTATTTTAATTTTTATTTAAATAACTACCGAATATATTTTGCTGAAATTTTTTTTATATTTTTTATGGGATGATTTGTAAATTTCCTAAAATTTTCGAAGCAATTTGTGAATTTTAAATTCGCTTAAATGTTGAAAAATTAGGTCCGACAGGGTTCAATGTATTTCATTTTTTTAATTCGGGTTCAATCCAAAACTAATTGGGTGATATTATTCATTTATATTCCCATATATCCCACAGACAATCTGGACAACATATTAAAATGTCATGCTGATAAAGTCATTTTTACGGCAGTTATGCAAACGGACGGACAGACAGACAGAATGAACGAAGTCATAAACACTTTTCAACTATGTTGTAAAGTGTTGAAAACGGAAATATCCCTTGAACGGCGTATCATAGAGTAATGGAATGGATTTTATGCGTTTTGTCATAAAAAATCTGATGGGGGCAGCACATCATTTTCTTTGTATAATGCAACGAATTTAATTATTTCTCAGTGAAAAAATGATGCATAAGATCTACGGTACAATGTTTTAATGTTGTACATGAGCGCTTTCCGGATAACAACATATGGAACTACATCAAAGTACCCAATTATGTTATATTTCGCACAACTCTAAATTGTCCATTATCAATATTGATAGCATCCGTAATAAGCAATACAGTCTATAAAAATATTTTAATAATAAATTCACCAATTTAGCGCTATTTTCGTTAACTTATCGTAATTTCAGCAATTTTGGCGATATTTTCGCCAGTTTGGGGCGAAATGTCGCCTTTCGCTCTTTTCCTTTTAAGTAAAAATAGGGTTGTTAATATTCTAATTTTTGGGATGGGGTTGCCAGATTTGGCGACGTTACAAATGAGCTAGTACTTTCTCGAAATATCGGAAATTTTTGGAGATACAAGCCCTTTCTAGACAGTTCTACGGAGAGTATATTGTTACGAACGTGCAAAATACTCTCATGGGAGTCTTTTTTTGAAAACCAGACCGAGAAAACATCCATACAGGCAGCCTTTCCTATGACGTGAATCTAGTGTTGCCATGTGCTAAAGTTCGAAAGGGGGTTTATAGATTTGTAATTTATCTCCAATTTTACGACACTTTTGAAGGTTCGAGAAACACCACGAAATAACGAATATTCTACCTGATATGAGAGATTTCTAGAAGTTTCTATAGAGAGTCTATAAAGGGAGTTATCGCACTCGGAGAGCAGTTGAGGTGATGCGAATTACAATGAGTTGTGATATTCGTCAATGTTTTGGGAATGGTATCGGCTGCTTTGTGAAATTAGTGGAACATTTAAGAGCTCTTTTACCGTATTTTGTTTCTTTGCTATGCATATCGACATATTGGGATCATATTTTGAGCAAGTGTAGATTGATAATGCCCGGGACGTGCAGTCTTAAGGGGGGGGGGGAGGTAGTGTTGCGAACGTGTGATATTCCCCTTCTTCTGGAGTCTTCTTTCAGTCCAGAGGGCTTCATCGGGGTGTTTTCTTTGTTTGTTTTTCAAAAGAAAAGATTCCGCTGAGAGCATTTTTTCCCATGACGTCATTCCATGGTTGCCAATTGCTAGAGTTCCGATGCTAAAGAAGGGCTGCTAAATTTGGCGATTAATCGCCAATTTTGAAACATTTGGCGACTTCTCGAATCATCAAAAAGCACCTCGAAATAACGATTATTCTACGTGATAGGAGATAATTCTAGAAGTTTCTGTTGAGAGACTATGAAAAGAGTCATTAATCCGTGGGAGTGCAGTTGATAAGATACCATTTACTTCGGACTGTGATTTTTGTCTATGTTTTGAAAATAGTATCTGCTGTTTCGAGAAATAACTTTTGTTAATATTTTCAATATTTTGAGAATAATATTGGTTATTTTGTGAAATGAGTGAAGCATTTAAGTCTTGTTTTATTGTACATAGTTCCTGTTTAAGCTGTGCTTGTGAATAAATGTGTTAGTTATCCAGAAATGTGGACTCATTCTCGTATCCTAAGCGCACATTCCGGAAGGTGCATTGTACTAACATAAAAGTAGTCATCGCTCAGTGGGAGAGTAACTGACGTGATTCTATATTGAATTAGGACGTATGTCAGTAGTTACAGAATAGAACCTGATATTTCTGTGAATTAGCTGGGCACTTAATTGCTGTTTTATTGCACCTGACAGTTGTTTAGTGTTCTTGTAAGATAGTCATCGAGCTATTCGCTGTTTGTTGTTCCTGTTTACGCTTATTAGTGCTTCTAAATGAATGTGTTAGTTATATAGTAATTTGGGCTCATTTTTGTATCCTGACAGTACACCAGAAGATACGTTGTAACAATACACAGTGCATACAGGGTTTATAGGAAAATTCTTAAACACCAATAACTTTGTAAGGAGAGGTCCCCGAGTGTGTACAAGTGGTCCTCAACCTTTTATGAGCTAAGTGTCACATTTAAGTCAATCAGAGGTAGCACACGCAAATATGTAAGCAAGTGCACGCACTTTTACGCACGTATGTACGCAAGTTGAATCACATTACAATCAAATCCGAGCGTTACAAATCGGTATCTGGTCATGATCTCCCAGATGCTTTTCTTATGAAATTAACAAGCCGATTTTATGAAATTCTTTACATAATATGAAACGAGAATTTTATGAAGGAATCTTTAAATGGGAGAAAATGATGTGTATACTTTATTGTTGACGGAACTCTCAAGCAGTTTATTTTTTTGCATAATATTGTACAGTCAAACGAATATTTAAAGAAACCGTGAAATAACATATCTGTGGAATCAAAATCAGAAATCATTATTGAAACATACAACCTCCTCGGGAATTTGGTGCTGAATCCATATCATACATTATACATGCTCCACGTGTATTTAGGACGGCAATTATTTTGCTGCGCGAATTTCGGCGAATTTTAGGGAGTTTCTAACATTTCGCAAATATTAAAAAATCCGATGTGGGCAGAACATGACTTTCCCTGCAGACATTTCCACATTCTCTTTATTTTAATTAAATTTAATTCACTTTTAATTCAATTTTAGTTTTCATTTGCTAACTGGACTTATTTTCATAGGTGGCGTAGATAAAATACGAAAATACTAAAATATCTCGAGAACGGCTAGTCCTGGTGTAACGGCATTGGTCTTATTCTTTTCTCTGTTAAAATTTACGTATAAAACAAGCATTTAATGGATACATTTGAGCATGCGTAGTTTTTAAGTTTAGATTTTGACGATTTTTGCTCGCCATTTTGCAAAAAAAAGGCAGGTTATTTCTTCCGAATCATACGAAAATCTAATCAGCACCAGGGTGACCCACAAGAGACTTATCTACCGAATTTTGTGAAATTCGGTCCATTAGTATTTTAGCTAGAGTAGATACAAGCTTTTGAGAGCAATTTCGCAAAGGCGAGTTTTTTTATCACGAATTGTACCCAAATTTAATCAGCACCAGATTCGCCCATAAGTGACTTACCTACAAAATTTTATGAAATTCGGTCAATTAGTTCTTTAGTTTGAGTGGATACAAAAGCCTCACAGACAGACAGACAGACACACACACAGACACACACAGGAGGTGTCTTGCTAAAAATTGTTTTTTCGTATTCTAGAGGTCTCGAAACGTGTAGATCCGTCGAAAACTCGAGTTGTGATTTTCGGTATGATTCCAATACTTTCCCTATACATTACCATGTATTACAGGGAAAGTAATATATTTATGAGTTTAAGGTTTTTTCTTATTAATGTCGAATTTCTATTGTAAATTTTTGTTTTGTGGTGCGAGTTTATGCGAATATTTCGAGAATTTTAGGGTTTTTTTTTTCAGAAATCAGAAATTTCGTGAGATATTAAGTCCTTGAACCTTTTAGGCGACGACGAATTGTTTGTTTTTTCATTCATAGTTAAAACGGGCGTAAAAGAAGTCCGTGTCAGAAAAATATCGATAAATTTTTGGAATGTGAAGAAAAACAAAAAAAAAACCAGTCATTTCCATTGCTACATCAAGTCGCCATCCGTTAATTGTCAGTACCCACAAACAGTGTCAACGTGGAACGTTCCTTTTCTAAATCGTTACAGAGCAACAGATGCTGAATCAAAGAAGAAAATTTGTGTGTATGTGCAATCTGTGTAATGTATTAAAGCGTTATCCACTTAATGGAAATCTTTATCTCATGCAACGGCGCTTATAACAATGTCAGAATTTATGGTCTAAAAACGCAAGTATTAATTAAAAAAAATATAATGTAATTCTTTATTTGTGTAGCAGTGACTAGTATTACTGCTTCGTAACTGATAGGCATTTTTTACTTTCCCTGCAATACATGGTAATGTATAGGGAAAGTATTGGAATCATGCCGAAAATCGCAACTCGACTTTTCGACGGATCTACACGTTTCGAGACCTCTAGAATACGAAAAAAACTATTTTTAGCGTGACGTCTGTGTGTGTGTCTGTCTGTCTGTGTGTCTGTCTGTCTGTGCAGATTTTGTATCCACTCTAATTAAAAAACTAACGGACCGAATTTCACAAAATTTGGTAGGTAAGTCACTTGTGGGCGAGTCTGGTGCTGATTAGTTTTGGGTACGATTCGGAAAAAAATAACCCGCCTTTTTTTGCAAAATGGTCCGCAAAAATCGTCAAAATCTAAACTAAAGAACTACGTATGCTCAAAAATAGTCATTAAATGCTCGTTTAATACGTAATGTTTAACGAAGAAAAGAATAAGACCAACCCCATTACACTAGGACTACCCGTTCTCGAGATATTTTAGTTTTTCGTATTTTCTCTACGCCACCTTTGAAAATAAGTCCGGTTACCGAATGAGAAAGAAAATTGAATTAAAAGTGAAACAAATTTAATTAAAATAAAGAGAACGTGGATATAAGTCTGCATGGAAAGTCATGTGCTGCCCACATCAGATTTTTTTTTAAATATTAGTGTAAATCCCAGGCTGCGAAATTTTGCCATTTTCTCCTCGAATTTTGCTATTTTCCCCTCGAATTTTGCTGTTTTCCCCGCTATAAAATTATTTTCCTATCTATTGTCAATGCTAAGATATAGATGTTTAAAAACTTTTTTTGACCTTCAAGTGGAAAAAGAACCGAGAGTGGGAATCATTAGTGGAATGCCCATCTCTTCCGGAATTTGATGCTGAATCTATATCAGTCATAGTCTAAGCTATATCTATACTGATCCCGTGGGAAAAAATGTGCCAAGGAAAATGTAACACTGGGAGTGGGAATCATTAATGAATTCCCCTTCTACTCTGAAATTTGATACTGAATCCATATTTGTTTTAATATAAGCTCTATTAATAGTTAGTTTTGATAAATATATTTTTCAGGTAAAAGGAAAATGTTTAAATTGGGAATAGAAATCCTTAGTGAATCCCTAATGCTTATCCAAAGTTTGGGATTCATATACCGTTTTAATATAATTTTTTAAAATATTTATCTACCATAAATAGTTCTAAAAGTATTCTGTAACATTTAAAATTTCGTTCAATCTAGGAATCTGGACTGCGGATTTCACGTTAATCCAGGGAGTAAGCTGTTCTGTAAAAGTTACGGCTTTCAAGACATCAAGATGGCTGCACTTATTATTTCTAGGATGCATTAAGACAAAAATCTGAATTTTTTTTACGAAGATGTATGTCTACACTTTAACACCGCTCGTTAAAAAATATTGACCGGGGGAGGGGATCTTAGTTATTGATGTTTATTTTTAATTTTTAAAACACATATACAAAATAATACTTTCCATTATGAAAATTTAAATCACCAATGCTTCACCCTTAATGAGATATCCTTTTCATTTTAAATATAAATAAAGAAAAATGTATTTTAATTTCCATATTTTTCCTGAGATACAAATCTAAATCACACTATGTTCTTTTTCATGTTTTAAACCCATATAAACAAGAAAGATCAATCATGCATAAAGCATTGATTATGAAACACTTTCCAACTGCAATGCAGTTTTATTTAAATATCTCTAAAATGCGATACATTCAGTGGTAATATTTTTAAAGTTATCACAATAATACAATAATTTATTACATCAGAAAACTTAAAACTTCATCGAAAAAAGATGAACTTTATTCAAATGACGTCAATGAAATATAAATCGCTTGGCTCTCTAAGCAGAATCAATTAATTTTTCATTCATATCAGCTATATTTCAGACTCAAAGAGCTAAATAATTTTGTGTTAAAGAAATTCAGCAATTCTTATACAACTCATCCTACATCTTTATGTATTTACATTCTCCATAAGTGAAAATTAGGCTTCGTTGTAGAAATAATCAAAGTTTGATGATCATTTAAACTCAAATATATTGTAATTGCGTTGTTTCAGAATATAGATGCACAGAAATTAAGCAAAAATAAAGTTGTTTTAGAACGCATACAACGATAAATATAAAGTAAAAAGAACTTTAAAAGTCACGATTTTGACACAAGATGGATGCCATATTTTATTTTGAAGTGGATCACGTGATCTCTTCATGTAATATGTGTGTAATTATTATTTTAATTTTTATTTAAAAACTACCGAAAATAGTTTGCTGAAATCTTTTTCATATTTTTTACGGGATAATTTGAACATTTCCTAAAACTTTCGAAGGAATTTGTGAATTTTAAATTCGCTTAAAAACGTTTGAAAAATTAGTTCCCATAAGGTTCAATGTATTTCATTTTTTCAACCTGGGTTCAATCCAAAACTAATTTGGTGATACTATTCATTTACATTCTCATATGTCCCGTAGACCGTCTGAACAACATACTAAAATTTCATTTTGATAAAATAATTTTTACGGCAGTTATCGTTCTAACGGACAGACTAAACAAAGTCATAAACATTTTCCCACTGTGTTGTAAAGTGTTAAAAGTAATACTAAAAAAAGTTAAAAAAAATACTGTTTATAAAAGTAATACTAAAATTACGAATGTCGAAATTAATGTTTATAACAAGATCTATATTACATTGACATTGAATACAAAGAAATTGATATAAACTTTATTTTAGATATTTTTCCGGTGACAAATCTAAATCACCCTGCTGAAGTTCGCTTTTCACTTTTCTAATATTAAAAAAACAAAACAATAAATATATTTATTTAATTTATTATATAGCTTCAGTACTATTTTAATTTATTTATTTAAAAACAATTTATTTATACTTTTTAAATTTTCTCAAGTACAAATCTTACAGAGATGTAAGAACGTGTTTTATATCCTGAAATCACACTTAATGTTTTTTAAAAGTCTAAAAATCTAACATCTCATCTATGATGATAATATAGCAATTTTTAGAATTAAAAATATCAATACTTTTTTTCCTTTTGAAAATGAAAATCTTGACGAAATTTAATGGGGGCGTTTAATCGTGAAATCCCACCATATATTTTAAAAGATTAGAAAGTGGATTTCACTCCTGCAGAAGTTCGCTTTTCATTTATTTGACACATTATTAAAATATTAATATTAATTAAAATATTAATATTTATTTAATTTAAAAATAATGCAAATCATACTGATGTGGGCGTCGTTAATATCCTCAACCCACATGTTATTTCTTTCGAAAGAATAGACAGCGAACTTCTACTGAAGTTTGTTGTCGGAACAGACAGAAATATGAATATCCTCGAAATGTTTCACTTTAGTGGTAACCGCAGCAGGAATACCTATATTTCGCAAAGTAGTCATTTTTCTTGCTTATTTTTGGCATTATTGAAAACCCAACTTCAGCCAACTGCATAATTCATTCCAGTGGTGAAACTGCAAGCAAAGCTGCAGTACGATATTATATCTAATAACTAACCATACAGACAATAAAATAGAAAATTAAATACCCCTTCAAATACAGCAGGTGATCTGATGTTCAGTGGCGTATTAATATAATTATTAAAATTTATTGTTCTTAAGTTATAAGACCTACTTACCGAGTATAAAATACAAGATCGACTTTACTGATTACTATCCGCCTTCGGCGACCAGCCTGTTCGCTACCCTTGAAAATTCTGAATAGATAATACATTCTGAATAATACCAGAAATATTCTGAATAATAACAGAAAGGTGTAAGGTAACTGTTTGGACGGCCAGGAAGTACCACCTAATTTAGACCGGAACCCAGTTGTAAGACATCTGTGCTCGGTTCTAGGAATGCGTTGTCGCAAAAAGGACACCGGCAGGTTATCTCCGTTGAAGTAATAGTTTGTAAGCTAGGATGTCGGTGCCATACGAGAACATCGACTGATTGTAGGTAACGTCACTCCGAAAGCTTGAGTATCGAAATCAATGAATCGATGAAAATATATTCTAAGATGAATCAGGAGCTATTCCGTGCATAGATAAAAGGCAACTTTGGTTGAAAACAAAACAAGTTTATTGATGAACAGCATATCTGGTAGCATGAACATATAATACAATGCCAGGGTATACAAGGAAGTATTGAGACGAGCAGTCGAGAACAGTCGACCTGCTACTCTCAAGATGTTAAAGCGTCTCCTCTTTTCGTGCCCTCAATTGTCTATATATTCGGGCCTTAATCTCGAGACCACCTTGGAATAGAACATTGGAATCTTTCCCAGGCCCCCGGTGTCAAGAAATACCACCCAATGTTCGTATCATGGGAATCTCTCTCCCTCCTCTTGGTGACAACTGAAATTGCGCGCTTTTCTCCGAAATCTGTGGAAAGTTTATAGCTTTGTTTTCCACAGATATCTAAGTTGGAGGTCTCGGGTGTATGACCTTAAGGATGTTGAAGAAAATGGCGAGCATTTAGCCTCGAAAAAGAACAGAGTTTCTCACACCAGTGGTTGAGGCATCAACAGGGACCTTACTCTCCTTCCCCTACCACCAACCTCTCGGAAGGACTTACGGACCCACATGTTAACGCGATCGTACACCGCGTGAGCACAGCTGCAGTTTTGGCCGTGGTTGGAATTGAACCCGGGTCTACCGAGTGCATTTCCCGCGCGCTAAGCACTGGGCTACCGCGCCCTCCGCGACAATCTCTATAACTTTCTTTTTATTCATCCAATTTAGACCGGAACCCAGTGGGGGAGGCATCCACAGGGACCGTACTCTCCTTCCCCTATTACCAACCTCTCGGAAGGACTTACGGACCCGCATGTTTAACGTGATCGTACTCCGCGTGAACAAGGCGGCAGTTTTAGCAGTGGTGGGAATCGAACCCGGGCCTACCGAGTGCAATTCCCTCGCGCTAACTTCCCGCGCCCTAATTTAAATTTTTATTTATGTTTTTATTTCTTCAGTGTTTAAGTTTTTCATTGTGGTCCCAAACACCACCCGATGTTAACAATATATCGCCAAAATTAAATCCAGCAAAATGAGCCAAAAACCTTATAAAAAGCAAACACTTTAAAATTAGGCCCGCGCGCTAATTTAAATTTTATAATGACCATATGCTAAGTTCTTAATTCCACCATCTTCATTCCATCGTTCCATCATTTAAAATATCCATAAAATTAAAATATCCATCGTTCCATCATTTAGAATATGCATAAAATTAAAATATCCATCGTTCCATCATTTAAAATATCCATAAAATTGAAATATCCATTTAAAATATCCATAAATTAAAATATCCATTTAAAAAATCCATAAATTAAAATATCAATTTAAAAAATCCATATCGTTCCTTCATTTAAAATATAAATATAATAATTTCACCCAATGTATACAATACATCACAATTCAATCCACCATTCAATCATTTAAATTTTATAATGGCCATATGCTAAGCTCTTAATTCCATCATTTAAAATAACTCGATCCGATTCACGATCTCCATGGAAACGGCGTGACGTCCCCGGCTGCGCGCGCTATGTGGGAAGTGGAAAGTCGATCTCTTCTTTCGATGAAATTGAAAATCATCAAGAAATTGAAAATCATTAGTTCATTAAAATCGGGATCCTGCGGCTATTTATAATTATTTCTTGACTTGATGGGGCTTGTAAGAAAGCCAGATCTTTGAGCTTTCCAAAAATGTAAATTATTAGTCTATAATCTCGCTACTCCTTCGGATGCGAGGATTTAAAAACGAAAGTTCGTTTTTTGAGCCGAAAGTGACTTTTGTTTTAAAATCTTTAAAAAATATTAAAATTTGTCGCTGAGCTTTGAAATTGATATATTTTTACTCGCAATTGACTGCTCTTTCCGGTCGTGTGATTTGTTTTTTCTAAGACGTCTGGATAGTGGAGAAAAAAGGGGTAAAAGGCAAAAAACGGTCGAAATCGCATAAAACATTAAATAACAACAACAAGAAAAATTCAAATTTTAAAAATCGGTCGCTGAGCCTATAGTGCATAAGACAGACAGACACACAGCAGACAGACATTGTCTTTTATTATTTAAGATAACAAAAATTACTACTGCTCACCAGCAAGTGGCAATTTATGGCAAACACCGTATGAACTGAAGCTCTTTCGTTCTTGCCGTTCCTTTTGAACCTTAACTGCACATCGTTTGTTGCTTTCTGGTACATAGTTGTTTTCTGGTTGCTTCCAGGTGGTTTCTTTCTAGTTGCTCTTCCTGGTGATTGCTTTCGGGTGATATAGATTCGAATACATTTCTTTACATTTTGCAACGTCTATTTTTGTATATAAATTATCTTTTGACATATTTTTTATCATAAAATTTGTTTATTGGTATGCACATCGCCACCATAGTTATCATTATACACCTTGAAGAACGTTATCGGAAAAATTTATATCGATGAAAACTGGCAATGTGGTAAAATGCTAAAAAACTAAAATATCTCGAGAATCGTTAGCCCTAGAGTTATGGAGTTGGTTTTATTCTTTCGTCGTCAAAAATTCCGTATAAAACAAACCATTAGTTGATACATTTGAAAATACGTAATCTTTTATTTTAGATTTTGACGATTTTTGTGGGCTATTTCACAAAAATAGGCAGGTTCATTTGTTCCGAATCATTCCAAAATGTAATCAGCACCAGGATAACCCACAAGTGATTTATCTACCAAATGTTGTGAAATTTGGTTAATTCGTTTTTCAGCTAGAGTGGCTACGATTTTTGAGGACCATTTTGCAAAATAGGCGGGTTCTTTTCTTCCCAAATTGTACCAACATCTAATAAGCACCAGAGGAACCCACAAGTTATTATGAAATATTTTAAATATTTTGTGAAATTTAGTCAATGAGTTGCTAAGGTAGAGTTAAAACATATATTGCACAGACAGACGAACACACACACACACACAAACTCGAGTTCCGATTTTGATACGATTTCAGTACTTTCCCTTATATTACTATTAATGAAGGGAAAATGCTGGTTTTGTAAAATAATGCAAATTTTCAAGTCTTTTGCTGTAAATGAAAATAGAAGCGTTTTTTTTTCTTAAATTGATAAGTCAAAAGGAGGACACCTCTTAACCCGAAAGTATATGGTTGAAGAAAGGTTGTCTCGATAGTGTACCCAGGACTAACTAGTACGGCTCTGGTCGCCCTGCAAAATTCTTATATACTCGATAGACAACTTTTGGAGAACTAGTGCTTTAAGACATAGATGAAAAAAGTTTTTTCGTTCCACTCTAATGTATACATTTTGTCTCATTAAAGTTTGTATGACTAAATAACTTACCAGAGTGCTTTCCTGTTAAATTTGTAGATGATCGGGGTAGAACTTCAGGAGTTCTTCCCAATTTACTCTTTCGTGCTATATATTTACTCTTTTGGTAGGCTATATATTCTCTATAATAACTATAAAAGGGACCTTGCATATCCAGGCAAGGGGTTACGGCGTCCCTGACTCTGATAAGAAATTAAGTAAATTGTGAATCCTGAGAATTGTATTCAATTACAGAAAATAAGCATTATTTAAAAAATATTTACAAGATTCAATTGTGAATAGTATCGAATGACATGTTTCAATTGAGAAAATGGCTCCGCCTACATTTGACCACACCCACTTTTCAGCAGTCAGCGATATCGTGAGGTATTGTAAATAGTGGTTATTTGCAATGAACATGGAATAGGGTAAGGGACAAACTTTGAAGCAGATGGTTTCATTCAAAATCACTATTTCATCAGGTACTAAAATGATAGAGAAAAAGTGCGGAAATTTAAATAACTTTTTGATGTTGATTTCATATTGCATTAATCCTACTATTTGAAGTCTAAATTTCTTTCAAAATATTTATAGCTTGAAAAATCACAGACAACTTTTTTGACACCATTTATTTAGACAGGCATTAGTTAAGTCCTAAACGGACAACATTATTCAACCTCCCCACAGAGTTATAAGTTTATATATATATATATATATATATATATATTTTTTTTTTTTTTTGCATACTGTCCATATTTACCGGTAATATTTTAAAAGTATACTTTATATGAAAAAGTATTTTGATTTCATAGTAATACCTAATAAATACAGCAATAAGGCATCCAGAAAGCTGCTCAGAATAAGGCTGCAGCGAATTAAAGCGAGAACTATTAATCATGCATAAGCAATGATTATGAAACACCTTCCAAGCGAAATGCAATTTTATTAAAAACATTTATAAAATGCTATACATGCAGCGCTGAGGTTTTTAAAATTATCACAGTTCTGCAATAATTTATAATATTTAACAACTTAAAATTTTATCGAAAAAGTCAATGCTAGTTACACAAAATGAACTTTATTCAAATGACGTAATCGAAATATAAATTGTCTATGTATATTTCATTCATACCGCTTATATTTCAGAATAATTCCTAAAATTTTCGAAGCAATTTTACGAATTTTAGCTCCGGTTAAAAAATGTTTGAAAAATTATGTCTCATAGGATTTAATATATTTCATTTTCACTTTCCCAGCAATACAGGGTAAGGCATAGGAAAAGTATTGGAATTGTGCCGAAAACCACAGTTCGAGTTTTCCAAGGATCTACACATTTTGGGATTTTTAGAACACGAAAACGCTAATTTTAGCGTGACGTATGTGTGTGTGTCTGTAAAAGATAGACCTGCCGTTTTTGCAAAATAAGCCGCAAAAATTGTATGTATCCACTGCAACTCAAAAAGTAATTTACTAAATTTCACAAAATTTGGTAGATAAATCACTTGTAGGTTTCCCTGGTGCTGCTGAAATTTTGGTATGATTCAAGATAAAAAAAAAATGCCGGTTTTGCAAAATGGTCCGCAAAAATTGTATGTGTCCATTCTAACACAAATACTAATTTGCTAAAGTGCACAAAATTCAGTAGATAAGTCACTTGTAGGTTTCTCTGATGCTGTTTAGATTTTGGTATGATTTAAGATATATAAAAAAATCTGCCTTTTTTGCAAAATGGTCCGCAAAAATTGTATGCATCCACTCTAACTCAAAAACTAATTTACTAAATTTCACAAAATTTTGTAGATAGGGTAGGATAGACACTTATAGGTTTCTCTGGTCCTGATTAGATTTTGGTACTATTCAGAAAAGCAGAACCTGCATTTTTTTTGCAAAATGATCCGCAGAAATCATATGTATCAACTCTAGCTGATAAACTAATTTACTAAATTTCACAAAATTTGGTAGAAAGTCACATATAGGTTTCCCTGGTGCTGATTAGATTTTGTTGCGATTCTAATAAACAGAACCCGCATTTCTTGCAAAATGGCCCGCAAAAATCGTATGTATTCACTCAAGCTGATAAAGTAATTCACAAAATTACGTGGATAGGTCTTTTGTGGGATCCTGTGGTACTAGTTAGATTTTGACACGATTTGGAAAAAAGGAATCTGCATTTTTTTTTACGAAATGGCCAGCAAATTTAAAATATCGGATCTAAAATAAAATACGCCATATCCTCGAATGTATCAATTACATGCTTGTTTTATACGTAATTTTTGACGATAAAAAGAATAAGACAAATCTAATGACGTATTAATAGAGGGGGTCCGACCCCCCCTCCCCGAAATGAAATTTCTGGATACTTCCTTAGACCAATCCCATTACTCTACGAAGATGGATCATTCTCGAAATATTTAAATTTTTAATTTTGAGGAACTGAAGACGTTTTTCACTGTAGTTAAGAAACTATATCATGAAATTTATTAAAACTTTGTAGTTAAGTTCCCTGACGGTTATCCTGATGTTGATTAGATGTTGATATGATTTGGAAAATTATAACCGAATCTTTTTTGCGAAAAGGTCAGCAGAGAGACTGAAAATCTGAAATAAATGACTAAAATTGTTGATATATGTTAAATAAGTACTTGTTACTTTCCCTGCAATACATTGTAATGTATAGGGAAAGTATTAGAATCATGGCGAAAATCGCAACTCGCGTTTTCGACGGATCTACACGTTTCGAGACCTCTAGAATTCGAAAAAACTATTTTCAGCGTGACGCCTGTGTGTGTATCTGTCTGTCTATGTGTCTGTTTGTCTGTGCAGATTTTGTATCCCCTCTAACTAATAAACTGGTGGACCGAATTTCATAAAATGTGGTAGGTGAGTCACTTGTGGGCGAATCTGGTGCTGATTAGTTTTGGGTACGAATCGGGATAAAAGAACCCGCCTTTTTTTGCGAAATGGCCCGTAAAAGCCTATATCCACTCTATCTGAAAAACTAATGGACCAAATTTCACAAAATTCGGTAGATAAGTCACTTGTGGGTCACTCTGGTGTTCATTAGATTTTGGTACGATTCGAAAAAAAAACCTGCCTCTTTTTGCAAAATGGCCATCAAAAATTGCCAAAATCTAAAATAAAAACTACGTATGCTCAAATATATCCATTAAATGCTTGTTTCATACGTAATTTTTAACGAAGAAAAGAATAAGACCAACCCCATTGCACTAGGACTAACCGTTCTCGAGATATTTTAGTTTTTTCGTATTTTCTCTACACCACCTTTGAAAATAAGTCCAGTTATCAATAAATAAAGTCCAGTTTATTGACCAAATTTCGTAAAATTTGGCAGTCCCTTGCGGGTGGTCCTGGTGCTGATTAGATTTTGGCGCGATGTGGGATAAAAAAACTGGCCTATTTCTGAGAAATGGCCCTCAAAAATTGCCTGCATCCACTCTAGTTAAAAAACTAGACCAGATTTTACAAAATTTTGTAGATAAATCACTTGTAGGTTAACCTGGTGCTGATTACAATTTGGTACGATTTGGAAAAAAAGGAACCTGCCTGTTTTGCTAAATGACCCGCAAAAATCGTTAAATATAACAATTAAATGCGTATTTTATACGTAAATTTTGACAACGAAAGGAATAAGACCAACCCCATTACTCTAGGGATAGCCGTTCTCGAGATATTTTAGATTTTCCTATTTTTGCGAGGTCGAAACATTTTTTGAAACATTTAAGCTTTTTCGCATTTTGGCTACGCCATCTTTGAAAATAAGTCCAGTTACTTACTGAAAACGAAGATTTAATTAAAAGTGCAAATTCAGTGTAATTTAAAATAATTATGGCTGTTATTTTATTAAATTCAATTTAATGAATTATTAAAGAAATAAGGAGAACGGGAATAGGAGAGCTTGCAGGGAAAGTTACGTGCTGACCACATCAGATCTTTTACTTTCCCTGCAATACATGGTAATGTATAGGGAAAGCATTGGAATCGTGTCGAAAATCGCAACTCGAGTTTTCGACGGATCTTTCTGTTTTGGGATCTCTAGAACAAGAAAACACTAGTCTTAGCTTGACGTCTGTGCATCTGTCTGTTTGTCTGTGTAATGTATGTATACACTCTAACACAAAAACTAATTTCTCGAAATTCATAAAATTTTATATGTAAGTCACTTGTGTATGCCCCTGGTACTGATTAGATTTTGCGCTATTTGGAATAAAAGAACCCATGTTTTTTTTTGCGATTTGACCCTAAAAAATTGTCTGCACATACTCTAACTGAAAATTTAATTGACCAAAGATTACGAAAATTGATAGATAAGTCACTTGGGGGGTACCTTGGTACTGATTAGATTTTGGTATGATTCAAAAAGTAAGAACCTGCTTTTTTTTTGCGAAATAGCCTACAAAAATAGCTAAAATCTAAAATTAAAGACTAAGAATGCTCAACCGCATCAATTAGATGCTTGTTTTATATGCAATGTTAAACGATGAAAAAATTAAGATCAACCCCATTACTCTGGGCCTAGCCGTTCTCGAGATATTTTAGTTTTTCGTATTTTTGCGAGGTCGATTTTGAGAATATGTTCAGTTACCAAATGAAATCGAAAGATGAATTGAAAGTGTAAATTCAGTGCAATTTCAATTAATTACGCTTGTTATTTAGTGCAATTAAACTCAATTTAATGAATTATTAATGAAATAAAGAGAAAATGAATCTCAGTCAGCAGGGAAAGTCATGTGCTGCGCATATCAGATTTTTTAATCCGGGTTAAATCAAAAACTAATTGGGTGATATTATTAATTTGCATTCCCAGACGTCCCATAAACCGTCTCAACAATATACTAAAATTTAATTCTGATAAACTCATTTTTACGACAGTTACTTTGCGAACGGATAGACAGACAAAATAACCAAAGTCTTAAACACTTTTCAACTATGTTGGAAAGTGCTAAAAATATCATCGGTAATTCCGGTCCGACGAAGCAAAAATTGTATCTGATCTAAGCAGCCGATCTAAGCAGCAGAAGGAGATACTCCTTCTAGACACAACTCATTTATTTTTTTACCTTTCTCTGCGCATATTATGTGATGGGGGGGGGGGGAGAAAACACACGCATTTAATCGTCTGTCCGGGACCGACTGAATTTATTAACTCTATCGGCCAACTAGAATGACCGGCCGGGGTACTCTTTGCTGGAGCAGATGTCACATGACAAAGGCAGTCCCATGAGAAATGTTTACTCTTGTTTCTACAGATGGTTCCAAAGCAGGAGATTACGTTGGTTTAGCTTATGTTTGCAACAATCCTATAAAGTCTTATAAACTACATGCATCTTGCTCTATTTTTACAGCTGAGATTATGGCTATTTACCAGTCCCCAATCTTCATCTCTTATCAAAAGTCCAAAAAGCACATTATATATACTGACTCATTGAGTTCATTACAGCTTTTATCATCGAAGAGAGCTATGAATTACCACATTGCCTCTGATATCCTTAAGTATGAGCATCGTCTGAAGGGGCAAAGATACCATACTAAATTCTGTTGGGTCCCAGGACATGGTGGCATCAAAGGAAATGAGTTAGCAGACATTGCTGCTAAATCAGCTACTCAAACTTTGAATCTGACTATCCCTTTAACTGACATCAAACAATTTGTTCTAAAAAATATTCATGACAAATGGCAGTATTCCTGGAATCAGCAAGCTGATAATAAGTTGCACGAGATAAAGCCCTTAGTACAAAAATGGACTAGTTTCCAATGTAGGAAACTGGATGTAATTTTAACTCGTTTGCGCATTGGTCACACTCGTTTTTCTCACAGGCATTTACTTTTAGGAGAAATTAAATCCCTTTGAAATGTTTGTCAAACCGCAGCGAGTGTAAAACATATTCTAATTACTTGTCCTAAATATAAACAGTTTCGTTTTAAACATTTTAAAACGTATTCTATAACTTTGACGGAATTCATTGGAGAAAATCCTCATTCAGGGATTTTTCCATTCTTATTAGACGTCGGTTTTTACCATCATATTTAAATTCACTTCCTATCACCTTTTAGACATTTTTCATCTTGTTTCCATCATTATCCTTCTTGCATTGTCTTGTTTTAGTCATACACCTTTTTAGTTTATACACTTGTTTTTATTCTTTACATTTATCTGTATTTTAGTACCATATGTCTGGCGCAGCATATCCTCTTTGGATCTTGTGCCAAAAATCCTTAATCAACCAACCAACCCATGAGAAATGACAGTTTTTTCGCAATTCGCTATTTTGGCATAACGTAATTTTCAAAAATTGTTGCTATTGCTAATACAAGAATAATGTACATATACTAGGAATAACGTATACGTTAATACTAGCATGTGCTGAGCGTCTAGAAATGAAATACTAGTTAAATAGAACGTTAATCGACTATACTACAAAGAATATGTTAGACATTTTTCTTATCAACTTTAAAACATTGTCATAATTTGAAAATTTTAATATTTGCAACACTTATACAGTTAAACAATCAAATGCATTTTTTTATGTCTTCTGCCAGAAATTATAAAAATGTAGGTGTCAAACACTGAACTTTTTAGAATTCACCAATCTGAAAAAAATAGTTGGCAAATTTATTGACTAATAAGTGGTGCAAAATTAATATATGTTGCACATTGAATGTTAGAACATAGTGGCCTAAATTGCTCCCTGCAAATGTGAGAGCAAAATAACTTTCTCAAATTTATGGTGTCAGGTCAATAATTGACTCAATGCCAGAGTTTCTCCACGTCTCCATCAAAGGTAGTTCTGTATTTTACGACGAAAACATGAAGGGAAAAATACTGACCCTGCTAAGAACTTATTAGTACACACATGTAACCAATTATGTTCCTGGTATATTCCTTGGTCTCTAAAGCAAAACATCTTTAAGCAACTTGGTCTTTCTTGAATATCATATCTAGAAGATTTATATTTATCTCAGTTTGAACTATTTTCAAAGGGCTTACTGGTTTAATAATTTGGTGCACTGTATCATGCAATTCGCAATCTTGTTTAAAATCTTGGACTTTTTGTATGAAACTACATTGAATCCCTAAATTTCTAGTTCTACCTAGGTAATTAACCTCCAAAAAAGGTCTCCATTACCAATCAGTTTTTCATCTCCTCTATGATAGCTTTAATAGGCTTATTTTTTGTTAATAACAGTATGGCATTGATTGGGTTAGATGTGATAACTCCGGTAATAAAACAATGTTTAAAATCGGAAATGAAAAAAAAAACTGGTAGTGAAAATCCTACGCTCTCCCATACTGTTCCGGAATTTGATGTTGAATCCAAATTTACTCATCATCAGAGCTCTATCTATCTTAAAATCCTGAAAAATAAATGTTTCAAGAAAAGAGAAGGCGAAAAACAATAGTAGTATGGCAACATTTCTTACTACCAATAATTTTTTCTTATATTTTTCCTCATATAGTTCCGGAATTTGATATTGCATTCAAATTTACTCATCATCAGAGCTTACCACTCTATCTTCAAATCCCGAGAAATAAATGTTTCAAGGAAAAAAAAGGCGAAAAACAATAGTTCGGCAACATTATTGCTACCAATATTTTTTTTATATTTTAAAGTAACGACAAAAGGACAAAAATATTTTTTTTCTTGGGTGAAAATTCTACTTAACTGCAATGACAAGTCGTACAGGAAATCGATGCAGAAACGTTTTACAAAATATTGTTCACACTTCCTGTGGAATAAATCATCGAAGAATCATCGATTGACAGACGTCTTTTAAAACAATGCCTAGATATCAATCGCGTTTCTGAACCTTAATCTATCTAAAGCTCTTCCCATCTCTTCCTGAGAGATTATAGTCTACTTGCATTACTTTTTATTGACTGGCAACTGTATGAAAATTCTTTCAGTTTAATATTCCGCTGGCAATGCTGAGAATGCAGACGATTTTTGAGTTTTCTGTGTGAAACAACTTCTTGACAATAAGAGTTCAACTTTGATGTTCTGTATTGTCCGTATTTCACAGAATATTTGAATAGTTAGTAATGGGAACATTCTGTTTCAAAGACATAAAAATTTATGATTTCAAGAAAAAAAAAATCTGATGTGGGCAGCAGATGACTTTCTCTACATAATGCAATGGCTTACATCTTTCCCAGCAAAACAGTGGTGCACAAAGTCCAGTGTTTTTGGGATTAAATTAACATCAAGTCAATTGAAATTGGTCGTTTTTGGTAACTCATTAGTTCAAACAGAATGACTTATTAATAGTCACATGCGGAATTTTCATCAAAATAGAATTGACATTTAATTAATATTTCATGAAATGAATGACTATTAGCGAATTCTTTGACTTCAAAATACAAAACTATTATAAAATTTATCTTCTCTCCTAAATAGAACGAACTAGATTTACGAGAATTATGTTAATAAATTTGATGCTAGTCCATGAGAACAACGGTTAACAGATTAGCACGAGTTAATAGATGTTTTGCATAAAATTATATATGAAAAACGAACCTATTGGATAATTTCTGCTATATTTTTTTAATTTCATGTAATTTTTTTTGATAAATTTATTTGAAAAACGTGCATTTTCTCGAGGGCGGTTTATGCTAGCGTTCTAAAGTTTGCAGCATTCTATTTTTTATTGAATCTAATTACATCTAATTTTCTATTGAAAAAATTACGTTTGGAAAGATAGCTTATTTATCATTATTGAAGGCTTTGATTTTTTTCAAAATTATTTTTTCAATTTCATTAAATTATTTTGGGGTCATCCGAACATTCGATCGCATCTAAATTCAATAGGATTCCAGTATTGACTGCTTGCACTAATTATGTTAAATTATTTTCGAAATTCTTCATTCGTTCGCGAGATGTCGCATCCACTGACTCATGGCCACGAACTCTAATATATATATACATCCGCACACACTAACAAACACCTCACGCACCACCATCACCTCAAAAATGTCCAATAAATATTCTTGTTCGGATATGCTTGAATTGTGCGTTTTCGTCGAAAACATAATCTCGAATTTCCGACCCCATCACAATTGTTTCTCCATACATTATACTATGTATGTAGAAAAAATAATAAAGGTGGCTTATGCTGTAGAGAAATAAGAAAATCAAACCAAAATATTTGTTTTCCATTTGTATAATCAAAGATGATTTTCAGTATAGTGTCAATCTCTTCTCCACTTTTTTTATTTAATATCAGTTTCTGCAGTTATTATATCTAAATTTTCCTGAAGTAATTAGCATCTGATAATAAAACTGCACTCCAACTATATTCTCTTATCCAGTTAAAATAAAATTATTATATTAAAATAAAATTATATTAAAATGAAATTGTTGTATTAAAATAAAATTATATTAAAATAAAGTTCATCATCTGCTAAATGCACTCTCTGGCCACACATTTAACTGCCGTAAACCCCTGGGTTGGCTGTGTGGTCTGGGCCTTTCACACATATGCACTCTATAAGTATTGCACACATTTAAGGATCCTGCAAGGCTGACAATTCTACTAAAAATACGTGACATTCGTTAATAAGCACGCGCTAAGCGGGCGCAGAGACCGCTCAGTCCACCTATGCAATCTGGGCACACCCGCGCAGTGGTCGTGATACGCCGCAGAACACTATGATTTCGGATCCAGCAAATTCCGTTTTTGGGAGGGAGTTGCGTCCAAAGCGAGTGAGCAGTATCCGTTTAAGAACCCTAAATAAATCTAAATCGAAACTGCCGTTTTATAAAGAAAAACTAGCACATGCATTGAAAATTAAGTTTTAAAGAATTTTGAAATCTGAAGAAGTAGACCTCAATATCCGATCGCAATACCCTTATAAAAATTTTTAGAAAATAAAAAGGTTTCTTATCCAAAGGAGTAAAAAGATCAATTTTTATATGCTATTTATAAAATTTTACTTCCTATTTAAGTCAAATTCTTTCACCGCACTCATAATGTTGAATTAATTCCATATTCAATAAAAATTGAAAATTATCTTTAAAATTCACGAAATTTGAAAATCACAAATTTTACTGCAAATTTATGGACCGAATATCGTTCGGTAGAACACCCGGAAAAGAAAGCGCTTACATACAAGCAGAATTGTCTGCTCTGTAAATTAAAACAAAAAGTGGCGAAAATTAAATTCGCTTGAATTTTGAGTTCATAACTTTTAAACTAATTCGAAAGAAATAGCTCGCGAAGGCGTCTCGAGAATTCAATTATTACTGTACCGAATTTTGTGGCTCTATGAAACTTGGATTTTTCGCTACAGAAGGTGCAGCTGCACACACACACACACACTTTATTTTCTAAGATAATCTAACAGCTCTTAATAATACCATTTCAAGTTCTAAAAATTCTTCATAAATATGTCTAGCATATTCGATTTATTATCAATATTCTTTTTCCGTTTGTTTTAACCATCCTAGTTAATAAGCAATCTTTCTTTCCCTACGTACATAGTGTAATCATAGGGACAGAATTATGGCGGTATCAAAAGTTCGAATTCGAGTTTTCTACAGAAGAGCTCGTTTCAACCATCCATGAACTTGAATAAAACGTTTTTGAGGTAATGTGTGTGTCTATGAATACGATATTTCACGAATGAATGGAGTGTTTCGAACGTAATTTGGCACGATTATTACGATCCGTCAATACTGGAACCCTATTTATTTTAAACATGATCATACGTTCAGTAAAACCTCCAAATTTTCGAATGAATTTTTGAAAGAAAATCGGAAAAAATTGAACATTTAATAATATTAAATAAATAATCATTTTATACTTCATTTTTTATTCTAAAACGAATGATACAAACTTTAGAACGCTAGCTTCAACCGTTCTAGAGATATTGCACGATTTTCAAATTAAATGTATCTAAATTTCAATTAAGTGTATCTAAAAATTTACATAAAAATGAATAGTATAAGTATCATGAAATATGTAACATTTCGCGATAAATTAAGAAATCTTGGTGCTAATTTGCGAAATATCGTATCAATTTAGCGAGCTTTTTAATGTGATGCCAAATTGAATAAAATGTCACTAAATTTTCAAAAATGACACTAAAATTGCGAAAACAACGCTACATTTATGTAATTGTAATTAACATACTTTTATATAATGGAGTATATCACCTAGCAGATGCTAGCAATATTTAAAACTGTCAAGTTATATTTCCGTGAAATATAAGTTACTTGGGTACTTCAAAATAATTTTACATGTTGTCATCTAGAAAAACATCCAATGTCAATGTATTTTTCAACTTTAAAAATATTGTGCACTGCATCTTGTCCATCATTATTTTACATTGAAAGAAGCAATAATCTTGAATTATGTAGTAAAAGTCGTGCGCTGACCACATCAGATTTTTGATGTGAATAACATCTATGCTTGGGGTGGCGGAAAAACGGAGCGTTACAAAAAATGTAAAAACTTTGGACGCTTAACCTAATATATAAAAAATGTAAATAATTGTTCTTGTTTTGTCAGAAATAGGGTCTAGATTATGAATATATAAAATAATTTCAATATTTCAATATTTTGAAATTTCTTAAAAAAAAAAAATATATGAAATGTCTGTCCGTGTTAGTGTTTTTTTTCTTTTTCACTCGAAATATCTTCGAAATTATAGAAGATAGATATAAATAGTAAATGATAAAAATACGAATTAGTTAATTTAGTTTATATTTATTTTTTAAAAAAGCTCTAATAGTTTTCGAGTAATCGCCTTGTCAAGTTGAAAATGATTCAAAAATGTTCGTTTTTTCAAATATTTATTGCTTATAACTCAAAAACTAAAACTGCTAGTTATGAACAATGGCCAACATTTTCTAGCTCTTTGAAAGAACTACAATAGCATATAATTAGATTCTAAATCGATATTTTAGCTTTCAAAGTTTAATAGCTATAATGTCGATTTTTGTTGTAGCTTAATCTGTTTACTTACTCTGTGAAATATTGGTACACAAGCACGTGACATTATATTTCTCTTAAAATAATTAGCAGTTTAAATGAACTTGGGAATTCTAGAGATGTTCAATGATTGATGAGGTGTGAACAAAATAGATGAAAATATATGTATTCTAGTCAGTATTTATGTGCCGTCGGCGAAGTTTATAAATTAACTTGAATGTAAAAGTTCATCAGATATATTATATAAGTTTAATTTATATACCGCAAAACAAGTTAGTAAAATAATTTGATATTTTGTCTATGGTCGGAGTATCCAGATGAAATCTTGCACTGAGACAACTGCTCAAAAATCGACAACCGCTACTTCAAACGCACATCTCTAATATGTGCTCGGACTCAAAGATAGCGTTTGGCCTAACCGTATGTTATCGAGCTACTATATTCATGGACCGGGGTTTCAACCTGAGCAGGAACAAACAGAAGATGCACTCACGACTAATAATTTTGCTGATAATAAATTTTGTAAATTGTTTAATATTTACTGTCATGATGTGGATATTGTTTTTCATGCCACTGAGATTAACACTAAAAGTGCTAGCTAGCTATAAACAGTTAGAGACTCGTTTGTAGTGCTGTAAAAGTCTGTAAATGAAATGCAGGAATATGAAAAAATATTATGTGAGCAGCGCATGGCATTCCTTACAGACTCCAATTCATTTTCCCTTTATTTCATTAATAATTCATTGAATTGAGTTTAATTGCACTAAATTACACGCATATTTTTTTGAAATTATTCTAAATTTACACCTTCAATTCAATTTTCGTTTTCGTTTGGTAACTGGACATATTTTCAAAACCGTCTTACCAAAAATGCGAAGAAAAGTAAATACCTCGGGAATGGTTTTCTAATTGATTTTGATGATTTTTGCGGGTCATTTCGCAGAAAGTTAGGTTCTTCTATCCCGAATTGCACTAAAGTCTAATCAACACTAGGGTAATGAATAAGTGACTTATCTACTAAATTTTGTAAAATTTGGTTAATTAGTTTAGTGTGGATACATGCGATTTTTGCTTGCCATTTCGCAAAAAAAGCAGGTTCTTTTATTCCAAATCATACCAAAATCTAATCAGGGTAACCCATATATTGTTGTTGTTGTTGAGACTCAGTCCGTCCAACCTACCAGAACGATGTAAGGTAACTAAGAGCCACCCAATTAAGGAAGAGCCACCCAATTTAGAACCGGAATCCAGTGGGAGAGCCATCCACAGGGACCGTACCCCCTTCCCTTACCACCAACCTCTCGGAAGGGTACCCATATGTGACATACCTATACAATTTTATGAAATTTGATCCATTAGTTTTTGAATTTGAGTGGATACATACATTGCACACACACACACACATCATGCTAAAAATGATGTTTTCGTGTTCTAGAGGTTCCAAAAGATGTAGATCCGCAGAAAACACGAGTTCCGATTTGCAACATGATTCCCTTATTCTCCCTATACATTACCATGAATTGGCGGGAAAGTAAAAATCTGATGTGAGCAGCACATGCCCTGCAGACTTATATTAACGTTCTCTTTATTTTAATTAAATTTATTTCACTTTTAATTCAATTTCCGTTCTCATTCGGTAACCGGGCTTATTTTCAAAGGTGGCGTAGGGAAAGTACGAAAAACTAAAATATCTCCAGAACGGCTAGTCCTAGTCTAATGTTGTTGGTCTTATTCTTTTCGTCGTTAAAAATTACGTATTAAATCAGCATTTAATGGATATATTTGAGTATACCCAGTTCTTTAGTTTAGATTTGGACGATTTTTGCGGGTCATTTTGCAAAAAAAGGCAGGTCATTTTTTTCCGAATTATACCAAAATCTAATCAGCACCAGGGTAACCCACAAGTGACTCATCTACCGAATTTTGTGAAATTCGGTCCATTAGTTTCTTAGTTAGAGTGGATACAAGCTTTTGCGGGCCATTTCGCAAAAAAAAGGCGGGTTCTTTTATTCCAAATCGTACCCAAAACTAATCAGCTCCAGATTCGCTCACAAGTGACTTACTTACCAAATTTTGTGAAATTCGGTCCATTAGTTTTTTAGTTAGAGTGGATACAAAATCTGCACAGACAGACACACAGACACACAGACACACATACAGACACACAGACAGACACACAGACAGACACACAGGCACACACTCACAGACGTCACGCTAAAAATAGTTTTTTCGTATTCTAGAGGTCTCGAAACGTGTAGATCCGTCGAAAACTCGAGTTGTGATTTTCGGCATGATTCCAATACTTTTCCTGTACATTACCATGTATTGCAGGGAAAGTAAAAATCTGATGTGGGCAGCACATGACTTTCCCTGCAGACTTATATTCACGTTCTCTTTATTTTAATTAAATTTATTTCACTTTTAATTCAATTTTCGTTCTCATTCGGTAACCGGACTTATTTTCAATGGTGGCGTAGCAAAAATACGAAAAACTAAAATATCTCGAGAACGGCTAATCCTAGTGTAATGAGGTTGGTCTTATTCTTTTCGTCGTTAAAAAATACGTATTAAACGAGCATTCAGTGGATATATTTGAGTATACCCAGTTTTATATTTTAGATTTTGGCAATTTTTGCGGGCCATTTTGCAAAAAAAGGCAGGTTATTTTTTTCTGAATCGTACCAAAATCTAATCAGCACCAGGGTGACATATACGTGACTCATCTACCGAATTTTGTGAAATTCGGTCCATTAGTTCTTCAGCTACAGTGGATATAAGCTTTTGCGGACCATTTCACAAAAAATGCGGGTTCTTTTATTCCGAATCGTACCCAAAACTAATCAGCACCAGCCCCGCCTACAAGTGACTTACCTACCAAATTTTGTGAAATTCGGTCCATTAGTTTTTCAGTTAGAGTGGATACAAAATCTGCACAGACAGACACACAGACACACAGACACACAGACACACACACAGACGTCACGCTAAAAATGGTTTTTTCGCATTCTAGAGGTCTCGAAACGTGTAGATCCGTCGAAAACTCGAGTTGCGATTTTCGGCATGATTCCAATACTTTCCCTATACATTACCATGTATTGCAGGGGAAGTAAAAATCTGATGTGGGCAGCACATGACTTTCCCTGCAGACTTATATTCACGTTCTCTTTATTTTAATTAAATTTATTTCACTTTTAATTCAATTTTCGTTCTCATTCGGTAACCGGACTTATTTTCAAAGGTGTCGTAGAGAAAATACGAAAAACTAAAATATCTTGAGAACGGCTGGTCCTAGTGTAATGGGGTTGGTCTTATTCTTTTCTTCGTTAAAAATTACGTATTAAACAAGCATTTAATGGATATATTTGAGCATACGTAGTTCTTTAGTACAGATTTTGACGATTTTTGCGGGCCATTTAGCAAAAAAAGGCGGGTTATTTTTTTCCGAATCATACCAAAATCTAATCAGCACCAGAATGACTTACAAGTGACTCATCTACCGAATTTTGTGAAATTCGGTCCAGTAGTTTTTTAGCTAGAGTGGATACAATCTTTAGCGGGCCATTTCGCACAAAAATGCGGGTTCTTTTATCCCGAATTGTACCCAAAACTAATCAGCACCAGCCCCGCCTACAAGTGACTTACCTACCAAATTTTGTGAAATTCGGTCCATTAGTTTTTCAGTTAGAGTGGATACAAAATCTGCACAGACAGACACACAGACACACAGACACACAGACACACACACAGACGTCACGCTAAAAATGGTTTTTTCGCATTCTAGAGGTCTCGAAACGTGTAGATCCGTCGAAAACTCGAGTTGCGATTTTCGGCATGATTCCAATACTTTCCCTATACATTACCATGTATTGCAGGGGAAGTAAATATCTGATGTGGGCAGCACATGACTTTCCCTGCAGACTTATATTAACGTTCTCTTTATTTTAATTAAATTTATTTCACTTTTAATTCAATTTTCGTTCTCATTCGGTAACCGGACTTATTTTCAATGGTGGCGTAGCAAAAATACGAAAAACTAAAATATCTCAAGAACGGCTAATCCTAGTGTAATGAGGTTGGTCTTATTCTTTTCGTCGTTAAAAAATACGTATTAAACGAGCATTCAGTGGATATATTTGAGTATACCCAGTTTTTTATTTTAGATTTGAACGATTTTTGCGGGCCATTTTGCAAAAAAGGCAGGTCATTTTTTTCCGAATCGTACCAAAATCTAATCAGCACCAAGGTAACCCACAAGTGACTCATCTACCGAATTTTGTGAAATTCGGTCTTTCAGTTTTTTAGTTAGAGTGGATACAGGCTTTTGCGGGCCATTTCGCAAAAAAGGCGGATTCTTTTATTCCGAATCGTACCCAAAAGTAATCAGCACCAGCCCCGCCCACAAGTGACTTACCTACCAAATTTTGTGAAATTCGGTCCATTAGTTTTTTAGTTAGAGTGGATACAAAATCTGCACAGACAGACACACAGACACACAGACAGACACACAGACAGACACACAGACAGACACACAGACACACACACAGACGTCACGCTAAAAATAGTTTTTTCGTATTCTAGAAGTCTCGAAACGTGTAGATCCGTCGAAAACTCGAGTTGTGATTTTCGGCATGATTCCAATACTTTCCCTATACATTACCATGTATTGCAGGGAAAGTAAAAATCGATAACCTTATTGAACTTTACCGGAGTTTTATTTTACGGAATGTTATTCACGTAAAACGATTTCGACTCTATCGGGCTGGAGCCACCGCCGATTTTTTGGCATTCACATTCTGAAGTCTGAAATTGGCAACAACTGATATCACACACATGTAACCAATCTTCCTACTAACAAACGCTATTTCTCAACCGTGAAAATTCTCATCGGGGTTCATAATTGTTTCCACCTAGAAATGAGAGTGCACCATTGTGTTATGTTACCATTCAATCAGGAAAGCCTTGACAGCTCCTTCCCACACAAGCAAAATTGAAGGAAAGGTCTATCTTCTCCAACTTTCCCACTTGTTGTCTTCCATAAATTGTTTGTTTATTTCTATCACCTCTGGATGAGATGATAAGAAAAAGACTTTCAATAGGTGAAGATTGAAGGGCACAAGGATATGGGTTATATAGATCTCGAGGGAAAGATTACAGTCAGAAATATGAGCAAATGGTGTATTTGTGTATTTAGCGCAATTATTGATGCGTCGCTAATGATGTATCTCGTTGGCAGCATTGATATTCTGTTGGTACTCTACGACACAGATAAGAAATCTGATGTTTGCGGACGTACGACTTTCACTATAGAATAGTCAGTGGTAAGCAGTTAGGTTTATCCGTCAGTTGGATGAGCACAATGGAAAGGGTAGACGTACGTAAGGCCAAAATGTCAAGTTTTCTGAAGAGCAAGAAATATAAATAGAAATGTTAAGAGTTAAATTTAATTACTATTACCAATGTAATTAGAAATAAATGCCAGCTACCTATTTCTTAATGGACAAAAAAAAATGTTTATTTTAGTCATTTTGTCATAAAACAGGGTTGGACTCAAAGTTTTTTAATATAAGGTTGGACTATGAGCCCGGCAACTAATCGAAAAGTTGTCAGCCTGACGTCGATGAGAGTAGCATTTCGTCATCCCTGACGTCACAAACCAGGAGAGTTGTTGCCCAAACACAGCAAGTTTTCTCATTATTAACACTAAAAATTGTTTGTTAATTTTGAAGTGGCCATGTCCAGGCCTAAACAACCTGGGCAGAGAGTTTTGATTGTGGTGTGCACACCTTTCTCAGTGACGTCCCCCCCCCCCCCCCAATGAGGTTCTCTATCTCTTCAGAGAGGTAGAGAACAAACAAAATGCGTGCTTGTGTTGTTCCCGTGACATCCTATGCTTAAAGCCAAAATAAAAATCTGATGTGGGTAGCACATCACTTTCCCTGCAGACTCAATTTCATATTTTCTTTATTTCTTTAATAATTCATTTGATTGAGTTTAATTGAACCTAATAACACTAAATTTGCATTTTAAATTCAATTTCTGTTTTTATTTGGTAATTAAACATTTTTCCAAAAGCGGCGTAACAAAAATGCAAGAAATCTCAAATATCTTGAGAACGGTTAGTCCTAAAGTGTGTTATATTATTTTCCTTTTCAAAAATTATGTATAAAACACGAATTTAATTGATACATTTGAGCATACACTAGTTAGTCTTTTCTTAAATTTTGGCGGGCCATTTCGTAAAAAAAGGCAGGTTGTTCTTTTCCGAATCGTAACAAAATCTAATCAGCACCAGAGTATCTCACAAGTAACTTATCTACCAAATTTTGTGAAATTTGGTCAATTAGTATTTTAGCTAGAGTGGATACATGAAATTTCTACGGGCCATTTCGTAAAAAAAGGCAGGTTCTTCTTTTCCGAATCGTAACAAAATCTAATCAGCACCAGAGTATCTCACAAGTAACTTATCTACCAAATTTTGTGAAATTTGGTCAATTAGTATTTTAGCTAGAGTGGATACATGAAATTTCTACGGGCCATTTAGTAAAAAAAGGCAGGTTCTTCTTTTCTCTCCGAATCGTACCAAATTCTAATCAGAACCAGAGTATCCAACAAGTAACTTATCTACCATATTTTGTGAAATTTGGTCAATTAGTATTTTAGATAGAGCGGATAAATGAAATTTTTATGAGCCATTTCGCAAAAAAGACGGATTTTGTTTTTACGAATCGTACCCAAAACTAATCAGCACCAGGGTCACATCCATCGGACTTACCTACCAAATTTTATGAAATTCGGTCAATTAGTTTTTGAGTTAGAGTGGACACATACATTGCACAGACACACAGAGAGACACGCACACAGACGTCACGCTAAAAATAGTTTTTTTTCGTATGCTAGAGGTCTCGAAACGTGTACATCCGTCGAAAACTCGAGTTGCGATTTTCGGCATGATCCCAATACTTTCCCTATACTTTACCATGTATTGAAGGGAAAGTAAAAATTCTGATGTGGGCAGCACATGACTTTCTCTGCAGACTTATATACACATTCTCTTATTTTAATTAAATTTAATTCACTATTAATTTTATTTTCGTTCCCATTTGGTGACTGGACTCATTTTTAAAGGTGGCGTAGAGAAAAAACAAAAATATCTCGAGAACGGCTAGTCCTAGTGTAATGGGGTTGGTCTTATTCTTTTCTTCGTTGAAAATTACGTATAAAACAAGCATTTAAGGGATATATTTCAGCATACGTAGATTTTTATTTTAGATTTTGTCGATTTTTGCGGGCTATCTTGCAAAAAAAGGCAGGTTAGTTTTCCGAATCATACCAAAATCTAATCAGCACCAGGGTGACCCACAAGCGACTTATCTACCAAATTTTGTGAAATTCAGTAAATTAGATTTTGAACTAGAGTGGATACAAGCTTTTGCGGGCCATTTCGCAAAAAAAAGGCAGGTTCTTTTATCCCGAATCGTACCCAAAACTAATCAGCACTAGATTCGCCCACAAGTGACTTACCTACCAAATTTTATGAAATTCGGTCAATTACTTTTTTAGTTAAAGTGGATACAATATCTGCACAGACACACAGACAGACACACACACAGACGTCACGCTAAAAGTAGTTTTTTCGTATTCTAGAGGTCTCGAAACGTGTACATCCGTCGAAAACTCGAGTTGCGATTTTCGGCATGATTCCAATACTTTCCCTATACTTTACCATGTATTGCAGGGAAAGTAAAAAAATACAGTCATTCCCGGGATACTTCCCTCTCCCCGGGGGTGGACTTACCTTGTTAGTGCCCTAAAGTGAACAAATAAATGTATATTTGAATGTATATTATAAATGTTGCTTTATTAAAGTGTAAAATATAGTAATTTGAATTAACGCAACTCGAGTTTTCGATGGATCTACACGTTTCGAGACCTCTAGAATACGGAAAGACCATTTTTAGCGTGACGTCTGTGTGTGTGTGTGCCTGTCTGTCTGTGTGTCTGTCTGTTCAATGTATGTATCCACTCTAATTCAAAAACTAATGGACCGAATTTCATAAAATTTGGTAGGTAAGTCACTTGGGTATGACCCTGGTGCTGATTAGTTTTTTGTACGATTCGTAAAAACAGAACCCGCCTTATTTTGCGAAATGGCCCGTAAAAATTCCATGTATCCACTCTAGCTAAGATACTAATTGACCAAATTTCACAAAATTTGGTGGATAAGTTACTTGTACGATACTCTGGTGCTGATTAAATTTTGGTATTTATCGGAAAAGAACAACCTGCCTTTTTTTACGAAATGGCCCGCAATATTGTCATGTATCCACTCTAACTAAACTATTAATTGGCCAAATTTCACAAAATTTGATAGATAAGTTACCTGGGGAATACTCTGGTGCTGATTAGATTTTAGTATTATTCGGAAAAGAACAACCTGCCTTTTTTTACGAAATGGCCCTCAAAAATCGCAAAATTTAAAAAATGCTACATATGTTCAAATATATCAGTTAAATTCTTGTTTTATACGTAATTTTTGATGAGGAAAATAATAAGAACAACTCTATTACTCTAGGACTAACCATTCTCGAATTATTTAAGATTTTTCGAATTTAGTTATGCCACTTTTAGAAAAAAGTCTAATTACCAAATAAAAACAGAAATTAAATTATAAATGCAAATTCAGTGTTATTTTGTGCAATTAAACTCAATTTGATGAATTATTAAAGAAAAAAATATGAATTTGAGTCTGCAGGGAAAGTTATGTGCTGCCCACATCAGATTTTTACTTTCCCTGCAATACATGGTAATGTATAGGGAAAGTATTGGAATCATGTCGAAAATCGCAACTCGAGTTTTCGACGGATCTACACGCTTCAAGACGTCTAGAATACGGAAAGACCATTTTTAGCGTGACGTCTGTGTGTGTGTCTGCCTGTGTGTCTGTCTGTCTGCGCAGATTTTGGATTCCACTCTAACTAAAAAACTAATACACCGAATTTCACAAAATTTTGTAGGTAAGTCACTTGTAGGCGAGTCTGCTGCTGATTAGTTTTGGGTACGATTCGGGATAAAGGAACCCGCCTTTTTTTGCGAAATGGCCCGCAAAAGCTTGTATCCACACTAGCTGAAAAACTAATAGACCAAATTTCACAAAATTCGGTAGATGAGTCACATATAGGTCACCCTGGTGCTGATTAGATTTTGGTACGATTCAGAAAAAAATAACCTGCCTTTTTTTCTAGAATGGCCCGCAAAAATTGTCAAAATCTAAACTAAAAAGCTACGTATGCTCAAAAATATCCATTAAATGCTTGTTTAATACGTAATTTTTAAAGAAGAAAAGAATAAGATCAACCCCATTACACTAGGACTAGCCGTTCTCGAGATATATTAGTTTTTTTCGTATTTTCTCCATGCCACTTTTGAAAATAAGTCCATTTATCAAATGAGAACGAAAATTGAATTAAAAGTGAATTAAATTTAATTGAAATAAAGATAACGTGGATATAAGTCTGCAGGGAAAGTCATGTGCTGCCCTCATCAGATTTTTTAAACAGGTTTTTAAAAAATTCCGATAAACACAAAAGAACCTTTTCAGAACAAGTATTCAGGAAGAACGTTTCAGAAACCCCGTGAGACCGATATCCCTTCTTGTTTATCGATTCTCGGAGTTCGGGAGGTGAGACAGATGTAGCTGGTCGAATTAGGGATAAAAATACAAATTTTAAAATCTCCGGTTTTACAGATAGAAATTTTAAATTTTAAATATAAGTTTCTAACATTTCTCCCTGAATAAAATAGGTGAAAACTTTGTATTTTTACACTTTTTCAACGCATTGCTTAAAATTAAAAATGAAATATATATTTTCTAGATGCACACATTTGCTATCGGGAAGTGTGAAATGTTGCCTATAGAGAACTTCTATTCCTTTCATTGCAATTTTATTTATTAATTTTTACTTTCCCTGCAATACATGGCAATGTATAGGGAAAGTATTGGAATCATGTAGAAAATCGCAACTCGAGTTTTCGACGGATCTACACGTTTCAAGACCTCTAGAATACGAAAAAACCATTTTTAGCGTGACGTCTGTGTGTGTCTGTCTGTGCAGATTTTCTATCCACTCTAACTAAAAAACTAATAGATCGAATTTCATAAAATTTGGTAGGTAAGTCACTTGTGGGCGAATCTGGTGCTGATTAGTTTTGGGTGCGATTCAGGATAAAAGAACCCGCCTTTTTTTTTTGCAATATGGCCCGCAAACGCTTGTATCCACTCTAGCTAAAAATCTAATGGACCGAATTTCACAAAATTTGGTAGATAAGTCTCTTGTGGGTCACCCTGGTGCTGATTAGATTTTGGTATGATTCGGAAAAAAATAACCTGCCTTTTTTTACGAAATGTCCCGCAAAAATCATCAAAATATAAACTAAAAAACTACGTATGCTGAAATATATCCATTAAATGCTTGTTTTATACGTAATTTTTAATGAAGAATAAGATCAACCCCATTACACTAGGACTAGCCGTTCTCCAGATATTTTTGTTTTTTCGTTCGTTGAATTTCTTACAGTGCAAGCGTGTGGTCGTGTGGTCTGGGCTTTCTACACAATAAGTACGATCCCGGTCATCCAAATAGTTGCTCAAGTCTTCGGATGAGTCGGACGGCCCGGCTCTTCAACACATTAAGTACGCTTAAAAACTTCTAAGTTAGTGCATAATAGTGTGGCAAGGAACTGCTAAAAAATGGGCTATAAATAAGCCTGGCGAGTTCACATATCCCCAGTAAAGAATTCCACAATCACGAACCTGAAGAATTGTTGTTTAGATATAAACTATTAGTACGAGATAAAAGGGTTAAACGTTTATTTCTATTTTGAGTATTATAATCATGATCGTGAAAGTTTAGTAAACAGATACTGCTGTGTTGATTATAGTGAATGTGCTGAAATATAAACAAAAACCTGAGGATAGTAAAAGATCTTTATCATGATTTTATAGCGTGAACAAATTTCATGGCGATATATGTTATAAAGAAAGGAATCTTAAAGTAAATAATAAAACTTATTTTATAACATGCAAAGCCTGTTTATATATCTCGTAGAAGTATTTCACCAAACAAGATTACAATACGGTAGATTAAAGAAAATAAAACTATTAGAGAGCATAATTAAAACAGTTTTGGGTAAAAAAGATAATTTTGTTCTAATTAAAACTATATTTTCCCTTAATTTGCTGCAAATAAGATCAATGTCAACTATTTGTAGTCGTTCTGAAAGATTACACTCAAGAACTTAACGTCAAAAGGAAATAAAATATCGAACCAATTTATGTAAAAATCATTAATGTCTCGAATTGATACTTTCCTATCAAAAAGAACGCAATAACTTTTTTAAGTTAGAAAGTTTCGGTCAAACCAATCTATAAAGTTCTAGATTTGGGAATTTATTTGCTTGATAAAAGTACGAATACTATTATGGATAAAAATTAAGTTGGTATTATCGGCAAAAAATATGTTAGAAGCACAAGAAGAAACATAGAAAATAATATATATATATATATATATATATATATATGTATGTGTATATATATATATATATATATATATATATATATATATATATGTATATATATATATATATATATATATATGTATATATATATATATATATATATATATATATATATATATATAAAGTTAAAACTTTAGTATTATTTATCTTGTAAGTGCATCCTGTAAATGCATTATTTAAGTAGTGGGCACTTATTTAGGACTCGGACATTTCGTTTTAGTAGGTCTATAATTTAAAATATTATTAGAATAGCCCTTTTTAATAATCGGGAAACTTTACCAAATTTAAAATGTGCGGAATTGGGCCAGCTGAGAAGATGATGTGTATAATACACTCGTCAAAAGTGACATTGCAACATCATGAAGAAATGAGCGTAACCATATGCAAATCACAGTACCGGTAGAGGAGAAAGTCATATGCAAATGATTAAGTTTTCGTACGTATCGTCATGTAAGTTTCGTCACGTGACATCCAGTTTCGGGTGATAAAGACCAGCAGACGGCTCGTCCCGTTAATACTATCAGCGACAATTTGCAGCATACGAACTCTCGAAAAAGTGAAGAAGCGAAGCCTCGAAGACGTTAGCGAACTATATACCAGCAATTAACGGCTGGGGAACGAGACCGTATCCTGGAGCTGCGTGACGTTGGTTTGTCGATGCGTGCAATTGCTACGCGTGTTGGGAATGACGTGAGTACCATACAGCGATATGTGACACGATGGGCGCAGGAACAACAGAGAACACGCCGAAGATTAGGAGTGGATCGAACAGGCGCACAGACCGGAAGATTCGCCAAAGGCCCGTTCGCAACGGCAAGTAACATCCGAAACAGCCTGCCACCATCACCGGTTGCAGTTTCGGGCACCCAAAACATTCGAAACAGGTTGCATGAAATACAGCTGCGCGCACGGCAGCCAACTACTGAGGTGCCATTAAGCGCTCGACACAAGGATGCACGTCTGGCGTGGTGTCATCGTCATCGCAACTGGATCAATGAATGACTTCGGGTATTGTCTACAGATGAATCTCTCTTCTGCCTGTGGCGGAATGACAGCCGTGGATGGGTATGGCAGCTTTCCAGAGAACGCCACTTCCCAGCCCATATTACCGATCACACCGGCTCCACACGGAGCATGATGGTTTGGGGCAGTATCATGTTCAATCAGCAGAGACAGAGCTGTGGTGCATATTGCAGGTGATCTGAAAGCGGACCGATACGTCACACAAGTTCGGATGCCTGTGGTTCGACAACTGGTGCAGGTCGCCTCAGCACGGTGCTCCAGCATGACAATGCTACACCGCACGGTAAAATATCAACAGCCTGAACGGAATTCATATCCTTTCCTGGCCGGCAGCCTCGCTGGATTTCTCTCTCATTGAACATGTGTGGGCGCTCATCGGACGTCAGGTGCAAAGGGGTCCCTCGGTACATACCGTAGCCGAACTGCGTGCCGCAGTGGACGCTGCTTCGTAAGGATTACCTCAGGCTACCATTAATAGCCTCATCTATAGTATGCATCGCCGTTTAGAGGCCTGTATAGTTGCCCGTGAGGGCCACATTCTTTGCTGAATGAACATGTTTCTTTTGCATATCCTTTGTTCTTTTAATCATTTGCATATAACTCTCTCTTCTACTGGTACTGTGATTTTTCATGTGGCTACGTGCATTCCTTCATGGTGCTGCAATTTCACTTTTGACGAGTGTATAACACAGAGGAAATGAAATTTTGGTTGAAATGGATCTTGAAAACTTTAGGTGTAACTTATTATGACCTGGCACTTTCTTTTGGACCTAACGTAGTAAAGTCTTCAAAACTTCATCAAAATTATAAAGGTTTTCCTTCATGAGCTTTTTAGCAATCTTATTGATTGTTCTTTGATTTTAAATATCATTTCTCTTAATGTTCTGAAAATGGCTATGAAACGTAAAACGATAATTTTTAAAGCTAATTTTTGTCGACTAAATGCAACTGAGACAACTACTCAAAAATCGATAACCGCTGCTTCAAAAGCACATCTCTAATATATGCTCGGATTCGAAGATATCGTTTGGCCTAACCGTATGTTATCGAGCAGCTACATTCAGGGTCCGGGGTTTAAACCTGAGCAGGGACAAACAGACGATCCCCTCACGACTGATAATTTTGTTGATAATAAGTTTTGTAAATTGTTTAATATTTACTGTCATGATCTGGATATCGGTTTTCATGCCCATCTGTGATAAGCGATTATGTGTACCTAGATTGATTTTTTGTCTTGAGACAAGTTGAGAGAGCAACGATGTCTGTGTACAACAACGCACATGATAAAGTCGTGAATGGTGAGGAGGGGAAGTAGACGCTCGAATTCGGTTCGAGAGTGTGTTCTCATAATTCATGAACTAAACATCGTAGAGAGGTCGGATTTGCTTCGTTTGATAGAGAATCTGATTTTTCTTCCACTCAAACTTTTCTCGAGTTTGAGTGTAAGAAAAAAATCAAAGTGATGTAAGATGCCCAAAAGGGACGACTCATACTTTGCTTAAGAACAATACTGTTGAACTCGTGAGAGAGTACAGCAAATGAAGGGCTTTAATACAGCCCAAAAGTACTGAGGTCCCCTAAGGTTCCCAAAACCGAAATTGAGCGAGAATAGAGGCAGAAAATCTGTAGAGCAACCTTAGACTATGTCTCCTCCACCAATGTCGTCCCAACGCTCTTGAAAACGGCCAATCACCAACCAATAGCCATCATAGTTGTCTAAGAGAGGTTCTTCGGCTGTTTCAGAAATATCCACTAGTACTGCAACTTATCAGTCAAAGTGTGCATCGGCCAACAAAGAATTTACAAGACGGTTTCTCTAGAAAGAATTTGGTTACGTGTACAACATTTGCGATCGTCTGGGGCTTGAAAACGACTTGAAGTCAATTCCTGTGAAATCTAGATAATTTCTGATAGAAGAATTTGCAGGTAAGAACGTCGAGTTTCTAATTTTCTCGACTTTCTTGGCTACCGTTTGACAAACGAAGATATCTACTTTATTACGGACGTCTTCCTTACATCCCGACTACCTTAGGCAGCACTATTATCTACATGGTCTTTACGAAGCATTTATCTGTCAATGATATTCTTAATTACGTATCTTATATCTATCATCGACTTCTGCTTATTCTACTAGATAGCATTCAAAAAGACAACGTTAGCGTCGATGAACAAGCGCCTTTGACATTTAAACTGCAAGAACTTTAGTGAAATTTATTTCTCTGTGTGGGACAGTAAATATAAAGAACACTTTTATTATTTAACATAATATTGTTAAATTAAACATATTATACATAGTCGTAAATTCCTTGTATTAGTGGACATATTTATTATTGTGCATTGCTTTGTTGTGCCGCTATATAAAACCCTCCAATTATTTAACTTTCGGCGAGTTCTGTAAAAGAATTATTAATTAATATAATACTAAATTTACTGCACAATTTTAACTTTAACAATAAAACATTTATTAACATATAACATACTTAAATACTCAATTACAATAATTACTTTGCTTATTAATTATTTAGGAAGGTAGCATGTGAGACCAACCAGTATTAAAATGCCTACAGTATCTTGATAACTTGTCAATATTTGAGGAACACGTACCTTCAAACCTGTCTTGTACTTTGTCACCACCAGGTACTTCGCCGATCATAATACTGGAATAGACTCGAAGTACTTATTCACCACACGTAATTCGACGATCATATTGTACTGCTGGCTCGACACTCGTACTTGTGTCATTCTCGTAGTCGACACATCTTTCTAAGTTTCTTGCTCCTTGATTTCGAGCTGTTAATCTCTTACATATTTTCCAAGTCTTTTCATCTTGTTCTTATGTCACAGGTTGTGGCTCTCGCCTCCGGAATGTCACTGCCACTTTGTTTTTATTTGCGGCCCTGAGGGTAACGCTACAAGCTTCATCTGAATTGGCTAGTCTTTGATCCAATGTCGTTCTTTACATTATTTTAAGCGTTCGTTCGACTCCTCTGTCTCGAGGCCCCTAAATTTATGAGTTTCTCTGATCTTTGAGTCCACGTTTCGTAAACACAGGCGTCATCGAGACTGCGGTATTGTTTGACTGTTCAGATACAATAAATTTACTGGCATAATGCTGTCTCACTAAATACAGCACTAAGTGTGAAATCTATTTCTGGTCTCACACTCTGTACAAATGTGTAGCCAACGGCCGTACCGTGCTGAAAACACCGGTTCTCGTTAGATCACCGAAGTCAAGCAGCATCGGGCGCGGTTAGTACTTGGGTGAGTGACCACCTGGGAACACCGCGTGCTGTTGGCACATTTCGGGCGAGGTAGCCAGGTGGTATGCGCGCTGGATTTGCACGCTGCCACAACTGCCGCAGTGTTCATGCGGAGTACGATCACGTTAAACATGTGGATCCGCAAGTCCTTCCGAGAGGTTGGTGGTAGGGGTAGGAGGGTACGGTCCCTGTGGATGCCTCCCCCACTGGGTTCCGGTCTAAATTGTGTGGCACTTCCCGGCCGTCCAAACAGTTACCTTACACCTTTCTGGTAGGTCGGAAGGTCTGGGTCTCAACATCAACAAATGTGTAATAAAAGATAATGACTTTAACCTGGCTCATTCTTTTTTTTTTCAAACATTTAAAAAAATAAACTAACACAACCAGCATCACGGAAGTCACCGAAGTAAATTCTAAGCCCAAAACCTCTCGGACTTCTCCAACGTGGAGAACCAGTCCTCTGATTTTTTTTTCTTAAACATCATTTATTTTATGTGTTGCCCATGAGGAAATTGTAGTTCGTTAACGTGGCCCTCAAAATTATCCGTAGTACGAAATTTGGATGAACATTTAGTTCTTTACAATCAGTTTTGCATAGAATGTCCACTATAAAAAGCATCTTCCCTTGGCATGTAGTACGGTCATAACTTGCTCTTGCCTAATAGATTCATATTCTTTCTGCACATCAAATATTTCTTTCTTCTATTATATTTTCGTGTGACTTACCATAGCATTACCATAGTTTAACGGTAATGACTGGAAATGGCTAACCTTCGATATCTGAAACTCTTTTTTTTTCAATTAAGAAACCATTGCTGCCACTTCAAAACTGAGTTTTGCAGCCAGAGGATATTAAATATTTAATTAATGATATAATGCGCATTAAAACGCGTCATATGCACATGTGCGTGCATACCTTTTTTTCCGGTAAATTAATCCTTGCAAATTTCACAGTCATAGATAATATGTATAATTTAATTAATGATTCATTGCCATATCCCTTCCGAAAGCGTGCAAGGCCGAGCAATTATCTACGGATGTTTATTGCCCTGGAACCAAAATCCTTGAAGAAGAAATGGGCTACTTAAATTATTACTCATCAAATGCGTAAACTTAGTTTGAGGGTAAATATCACAGATGGAGGTCATTAATTGATTGCAGTATTGTATTGTCCACTTCAGAAAGCTTTTAGAAGTAGCGCATATCTTCATTGCCATATTTGGAAGAACAACCACAACAAAAAGAATTGCATATCCTTCATTCTAATGGTAGATCTGAATATTTTACATTCAACTTCTCTGAAGATCTTTTTGCTTTGCAAAGAGAAATAACATTTATCTATTCGAGATTGCTAGATTTGGTTCAAAAGTATGCCAGGTATTGTTGACAGACTGCTAAATAATGTATATTTTCAAGGATTGGAAACTTTCTTTGCGAACTATTAGTATACTTGGCGACTTTATTTTGCAAACTATTAGTATATTTGGCGACTTCACCTGGCGAACTATATATGTACTCTTGTAAAAATTGTAACACCATGAAGGAATCACGTGATTGAGCTGAAACTTACAGCAAATGCAAATTAGGGTGTGCTATGCAAATGTTAACCGCGCAATGTCACCGCGATGCGTGGTGCAAATGTCACCGCAATGTCATATGTAAATGTCACCGCGCATGCGTGGACTGAGCAGCTACCTCTGAACTGCTATTTTAGCCGTATAAATAGGGAGCTGTAGCGGGATGTTGAAAATTGTTTATGGTTGCCTGCCAGCGGTGAACGTTTCATGAGAAGTCACTATGTCTCTACGACAGAGGGCGCCATATGAGCAAGTTACGGATATCAATTTATATAAACTCTTTCTGTCAAATTGATATATCTAAACAGAGATCAAGAATACATCGATCCCGATAGACCGGTCGATCCCGATCCCAATTTCGATCGCTTTAAATTTTTTAAAAGATTTTTCTCAATATCCTAAATCATGACAGTTAGATATTCTTTAAATATTATGTCATATATTGCCTTTGTTTTAAACATGCTTTCAATAAAAATTTATATATCAGTTTGCTTTCGTGCATTATTAATTACTATCATCTCCATTCTATTTCTAATATAAACTTTTTTAAGAATACTAAAAGTACAGGTTAAACCAAAAGTTGGTTTCAACCAAACCTTGGCTTTTCTGCAACTGTTAATTTTTAATAATGCGAATTAAAATTGTGTAACAATTTGACTTTCTTTATTAGTTTAAATTATAATATATATATATTTGTATTTAAATTGGCCTGAATAAGGGAGTCTAATTAAAAGACTTGAGAACGCTACGAAAAATTATATAGGCTTATTGTTAATTTCTTATAGTTAGGGTTTGCTTTTTATACAATCGAAGTAGATCTTTGGTAATTAGCAAGCTTGTTTAGTCGCTCACGTATGTTGTTTGGTTTTCAAAATCTAATATGCTTGTTTTCGATGATGCTGGAAGCGAAAAAAACTTCCTTTTTACTTTCCCTGCATTACATGGTAATGTATAGGGAAAGTATTGGAATCATGCCGAAAATCGCAACTCGAGTTTTCGACGGATCTACACGTTTCGAGACCTCTAGAATACGAAAAAACTATTTTTAGCGTGACGTCTGTGTGTGTCTGTGTGTCTGTCTGTGCAGATTTTGTATCCACTCCAACTAAAAAACTAATGGACCGAATTTCATAACATTTGGTAGGTAGGTCACTTGTGGGCGAGTCTGGTGCTGATTAATTTTGGGTACGGTTTGGGATACAAGAACCCGCCTTTTTTTGCGAAATGGCCCGCTAAAGCTTGTATCCACTCTAGCTGAAAAACTAATGGACCGAATTCCACAAAATTTGGTATGCAAGTCACATGTGGGATACACTGGTGCTGATTAGATTTTGGTACGATTTGAAAAAAAAACCCCTGCCTTTTTTTGCAAAATGGCCCTCAAAAATCGCCAAAATCTAAAATGAAAAACTACGTATGCTCAAATATATCCATAAAATGCGTGTTTAATAGGTAATTTTTAACGAAGAAAAGAATAAAATCAACCCCATTACAGTAGGACTAGCCGGTCTCGAGATATTTTAGTTTTTTCGTATTTTCTCTACGCCACCTTTGAAAAGAAGTCCAGTTATCAAATGAGAAAGAAAATTGAATTAAAAGTGAATTAAATGTAATTGAAATAAAGAGAACGTGAATATAAGTCTGCAGGTAAAGTCATGTGCTGCCCACATCAGATTTTTATTTTTTCGTCCGACTGTTGGACGATTGGTGTCAGTCATTAATCGATGCAATAATTTTTTCTCAGATATGACTCAACCGATTAAAACCAAATTTGGAACGCATGTAGGATATTACTCGAAGAAATAAACAACGTAGAGATTTTTTGGAAACGTGCTGCGCTTGTAGAGTACGTCCGTACGCAGTTTTCACTAAATTGAAATATCTTAGCAACTATTAATCCAATTAACGTCAAAATGTGTACAATTATTGTAGGTTACATGGAGTGAAAGTCTTTCTACTTGTACACATACTATTGTCTTTTACTTACACTACTTTTAGCCAAGTATATTTTTACACATACTACCTCTACACAAATATCTTTTTATACACACTTTTAAACAAGTGTCTTTTTACACACACTACGTTTACACAAGTGTATTTTTTACACACACTACTTTTGAACAAGTGTCTTTTTACACACGCTACTCTTACACAAGCGTTTTTACGCACACTACGTTTACACAAGTGTATTTTGTACACACGCAAAGATAGAAAGACTAACTTTCCAAAAGTGGCCATAATATATTTGATACAGTATATCAAAAAATCTGATGTGAGCAACACATGACTTTCCTTATATAATGCAATGAATTTACTACTTTTACAGTAAAAAAAATAGATTATTTTTATAGTAGATTGCTATATTCTTTCCAAGATATTGAATTTTCTTCAATGAGTCGTCATTTTCATTGATTTATAGTTATTTTTATCCATTTGGCGAGTTTTTCGTTAATTTAGCAACATTTAAAAAAGTCGCCAAGTTGGCGGCATTACACCAAATTCGTTGCCAAAATTTCGTCAAGTGTTATGAACTGAGAAATAAGTTGTTCTTACAGCAGATAAATGACTATTGGGGTTCAAATATAAAAGTATTACTTAAAGTATCTTTTTTCATGAATGGAACGAGCTAGATGGGCGAGAATAATGTCACCAAATTTATCGCATGGTATTACATATGAAAAGTGAACATGCTTCTAAATAGGAAATATTTTTCTTTATTTTATATAATTTTTTGATAATTTTTTTGGAAAATGTGCAATATCTCAAGAACGGTTCAGGTTAGCGTTCTAAAATTTATTTCAATCGTTTTCTAATGAAAAATTACATAAGAAATGTCCATGTGCGTAACTTTATTAGAGGATTTGATTTTTTGACGATTTTTTCAAAATTTCACTCGAAAAATTAGGAAGGTTCTGAACATTCGATTGCGTATAAAAACAATAGGCTTCCAGTGTTTACGGATTGTGATTTTTGTACCAAATTTCGTTCAAATCGGTCTATGTGTTCGTCAGTTATCGTCTCCACAGACTCACTGACACACACACACACAAACATCACTTCAAAAATGTTAGATTCGTGATCAGGGTTGCTTGAAATGTGCTCTTTCGTCGTAAACTCGAATTCGAATTTTCGACCCCGTCACAATACTTTCCTTATACATTATTGTATATAAGGAAAGTAAAAATGTAAAAACCCATAAGGGACAGAAAAAATTGTAAATATCACGGTATTTGTAAAAATTCTGAAACTCTACTACTAAAAGTTTTTCTGAATGAGCAGGGATTAGGATTATAACTTGGTCCTCACTTCTTTCTACCACGTTCTCTTAAGCAGTTGCCCGTGACAGACAATTACAAACGTACTTCTATGTGTAGCACACTGCTTTATCGGTTGTCAGCAGTATTTCATTCCAATTACATTTTCCCATTATAATGAGCACGCTAACTGCCCTTTCATTCAATGGTCATTCGTAGGTTTGAGATAACCCTAATGGCACTGAGAAAGTACCCCGCTTGACCCCAAGTTACGTATCGCTCACATGAGGGGTTTTCTCACGCCGCGCTTCCTCGTAAGAATCAGCTGTGGCGAAATAGTTGACCATCATCAGTGGAATCAGTATAATGGATAATGGGAATAAACTTGGTGATTATCCTAGAAGGAATATAAAAGAGACGGAATTTGGTTTCTTCTGTTATGAAGCTATTTTTATGATGTGTGCCAATAGATTTGAAGTTCAATGAACATTAACGAATATTTCGGATAGAAGAGAGAGAATATAAATGAAAAGTAAAAATAAAAATCTGATGTGGGCAGCAAATGACTTTCCTTATATAATGCAATGAATTTGCTACTTTTACAGTAAAAAAAATAGATTATTATTATAGTAGATATTTATATTCTTTCCAAGATATTGAATTTTCGTCAATGAGTCGTCATTTTCATTGATTTAGCGTCATTTTTATCCATTCGGCGAGCTTTTCGTTAATTTAGCAGCATTTAAAAAGTCGCCAAGTTGGCGACATTCCACCCAATTCGTCTCTAAAATCTCGCCAAGCGTTATAGACGAAAAAATAAGTTATTCTTACAGCAGATAAATGACTATTGGCGTCCAAATACAAAAGTATTACTCAAAGTATCTTTTTTCATGAATGGAAAGAGCTAGATGCAGGAGAATGATGTCACCCAATTTATCGCATGGTATTACATATGAAAAGTGAACATGTTTCTCAATAGGAAATTTTCTTATTTTATTTTATATGACTTTTTGATAATTTTTTTGAAAAATGTGCAATATCTTGAGAACGGTTGATGTTAACGTTCTAAAATTTATGTCAATCGTTTTCTAATAAAAAATTACATAAGAAGTGTCTATTTGCGTAACTTTATTAGCGGTTTTGATTTTTGACGATTTTTTCAATATTTCACTCGAAAATTTAGGGGAGTTCTGAACATTCGATTAAGTATAAAAACAATAGGCTTCCAGTGTTTACGGATTGTGAATTTTGTACCAAATTTCGTTCGAATCGGTCCATTCGTTCGTCAGTTATCGTCTCCACAGACTCACTGACACACACACACATACTTTCACACACACACACATACTTTCACACACACACACACACACACAGACATCACTTCAAAAATGTTTGATTCGTGATCAGGGATGATTGAAACGTCCCCTCCCGTCGAAAATTCGAATTCGAATTTTCGACCTGGTCACAATACTTTCCTTTACATTATGTATATAAGAAAAGTAAAAATTAATATAACTAAAATAACTTCGTTAAAAGCAACCTGCAATATAAACAAGTGCAGATTGGTTTTGAATGCAAGAAACAGCTTTTTCATCAGAACACACAAGAAGTGTAACCTTCACTCGTGAGAGCTTATGTTAGACCTCTTACGAGTAACTGCAACTGATGTTAGAACAGCAAACATTGCTGAAGAAGGGAAAGGGGTGACAACGCCTAGAGGAGAAAAATAGGGGGTAGGGGAAACCAAGGAGGAAGGGAAAAGATATATGACACTATGAACGAGCTGTAAAATACCAAATAGGAAATTGATAGTCCGAAAAAATATTCAGAGTTCTTGTAAGTGATTAAATTTAAGAAAATAAGTGCCCTATTAAATTTGACTGGTTTCAGAAGCCGCATGAGTCGTCCAAACTGGCAGAAAGAATAGCAGTTACGAAAAATAAGTAAAAAAGACCTTGTTTGCAGATAATTCAAATTTAAGAAATACTTTATTAAGATAGACTTTCAAACAACGGATGTTTTAGTCACGTGACACGTTTTAGAAAAAGTACAGAATAACTTTTTATACATGCCCCCCACAAAATAAGTTCCAATTCACAAATTATGCCTTGTTTATAAATATTTCTAAAAAAGGATCCGATTGGCTGTAAAATATTGTTAAAGTTATAGGATATAAACTACTTTGAATCGATTAAAAGTGCGAGAACCATGGAGTTAAAAAGAGGGAGATAAAAGTCCTATGGATGAAACGCTTGAAAATGCTATAATGCTTTGAGAATTATTTGTATAGCGAGGTGTCGCTAGTGTTAGTAAAGTAGCTGCTATTGTTAGTTGACACAAGAGAAAGACGTAGTATTTAGAATATGTATTTTAGATTAATTTTTACTTTCCTTATATGCATAATGTATAAGGAAGTTATTGTAACGGGGTCGAAAATTGGAATTCGAGTTTTCGACGGGAGAGCACGTTTCAAGCATCCCTGATCACGAATCGAACATTTTTGAAGTGATGTCTGTGCCCGTGTATGTGTGTGTGTGTGTGCGTGTGTGTGTGTGCGCGCGCGTGTGTGAAAGTATGTGTGTGTGTCAGTGAGTCTGTGGAGACGATAACTGACGAATTATTCGAACGAAATTCGAACGGACCTATTCGAACGAAATTTCGTACAAAATTAACAATCCATAAACACTGGAAGCCTATTGTTTTCATACGCAATCGAATGTTCAGAACCCCCTAAATTTTCGAGTGAAATTTTGAAAAAATTGTCAAAAAATCAAAACCTCTAATAAAGTTACGCAAATAGACATTTCTTATGTAATTTTTCATTAGAAAACGATTGACATAAATTTTAGAACGCTAGCACGAATCGTTCTCGAGATATTGCACATTTTTCAAAAAAATTATCAAAAGTTATATAAAATAAAAAAATATATATATATTTCCTCTTGAGAAACATTTTCACTTTTCATATGTAATACCATGCGATAAATTTGGTGACATCATTCACGTAGATTTAGATCGTTTCATTTATGAAAAAAGATACTTTGAGTAATATTTTTGTATTTCAACGCCAATAGTCATTTATCTGCTGTAAGAATAACTTATTTCTCCGTTCATAACGCTTAGCGAGATTTTAGCGACGAATTTGGCGGAATGTCGCCAACTTGGCGACATTTTTAATTGTTGCCAAATTAACAAAAATCTTGCCAAATGGATAAAAATGACGCTAAATCAATGAAAATGACGACTAATTGAAGAAAATTCAATATCTTGGAAAGAATATAAGTATCTACTTTAAGAATAACTTTTTTTTTTACTGTAAAAGTAGTAAATTCATTGCATTATATAAGGAAAGTCATGTGTTGCCCACATCAGATTATTAATTAAGTGTTCTCTAGTTATGAGTATAATTAACTAGTACTTTTTCATACTTGGAGGATAGAGTACAAAATATAAGGAGATAAAAATAAATTCAAAGGTAAAATAATTTGTAATACGTAGGAATATTATTTATTGTTTCAGTTCTACCTTTCATTGCACTAGTAATTTATTTTTTACAAAATTGACAGCTTAAATAAATATTTTAAGCCTTTAGCCAAAGAAATGCATGCAATGCAGGACTATGTTTTTTTTTTATCTCACATCCACCTGCATTATTGTCTCAAACGATATTGGCGTTTTCTTAATATGAAATTTGAACTTCTTACTTTTTCCTCCATGGCAAAAGCATTGATTTCGGGGTCGTACAAAAATTAAATTTCCTTAGAGAAACTTTCCATTGAAAAATTTATATTCGTACGTATTTCAAAAAAAAAGTTTTATGACGTCCACATGCCCGTCGAAAAGTTTTAGTAATGATATATCGGATAATTTTGATCGTTTGACAATTAACCTTCTTTTGATTTACTAATTGGGTTATACAAACTATTATTATGATTTTTATTTTCCCAGCAATACATGTGAATGTATAGGAAAAATATTGGAATCATGCCGAAAATCACAACTTGAGTTTTCGACAGATCGACACGTTTCGAGACCTCTAGAATACGAAAAAACTATTTTTAGCGTGACGTCTGTGTATGTGTCTGGTTGTGTGTCTGTCTGTGCAGATTTTGTATCCCCTCTAACTAAAAAACTAATGGACCGAATTCCATAAAATTTGGTAGGTAAGTCAGTTGTGGGCGAATCTGATGCTGATTAGTTTTTTGCGAAATGGCCCGCAAAAGCTTATATCCACTCTAGCTGAAAAGCTTAGGTACCGAATTTCACAAAATTTGGTAGATAAGTCACTTGTGGGACACTCTGGTGCTGATTAGATTTTGGTACGATTCCGAAAAAAATAACCTGATTTTTTTTTTTTTGCAAAATGACTCGCAAAAATCTAAAATAAAAAACTACGTATGGTCAAATATATCCATTAAATACTTGTTTAATACGTAATTTTTAAAGAAGAAAAGTATAAGATCAACCCCATTACACTAGGACTAGCCGAGCCAACGGCCGTACCGTGCTGAAAACATCGGTTCTCGTTAAATCGCCGAAGTCATGCAGCATCGGGCGCGGTTAGTACTTGGGTGGGTGACCACCTGGGAACACCGCGTGCTGTTGGCACATTTCGGACGCGGTATCCCCGTGGTTTGCGCGCTGGATTTGCACGCTGCCACAAATGTCGCCGTGTTCATGCGGAGTACGATCACGTTAAACATGTGGGTCCGTAAGTCCTTCCAAGAGGTTGGTAGTAGGGGAAGGAGGGTACGGTCCCTGTGGGTGCCTCCCCCACTGGGTTCCGGCCTAAATCGGGTGGCACTTTCCGGCCGTCCAAACAGTTACCTTACACCTTTCTGGTAGGTCGAACGGTCTGGGTCTCAACAACAACACTAGAACTAGCCGTTCTCGAGATAGTTTAGGTTTTTCGTATTTTCTCTACGCCACCTTTGAAAACATGTCCAGTTACCAAATGAGAACGAAAAGTGAATTAAAAGTGAATTAAATTGAATTAAAATAAAGAGATCGTGGATATAAGTCTACAAGGAAAGTCATGTGATGCCCACATCAGATTTTTCTCCTTTGGGAATCAGTATAAAAAGTTATATTTTGTACTAAAAGCTGCCGCATGATCAAAATTTGCATACAATGAGAGTTTACCATAATAAAAGTATTTCTCAAATTGGGACCATGGGTGTACGAATAATCATTCAAGATATATTAATTCGTGCAGTCATTTTAAAAGATCCTGTCTAAAATGTATTGCAGTGAAAATAACAAGGACGAAAATTCGACATAATATACACTGTAACTTCGACTTCCAACCCACACGCAGTTACCAACTGGGTCACCCACCTTGCGCAACGGCTACTTCAACAAGTCTCAGTATAATGGCTGTGGTCACGCTTCTCTCAAAGTGCCCAATGTTCCAGAACGTTCAGCATGGTGCAATCTTAAAAATAAAAAAAATTAGTAGGATCTGTTTGCCTAGCCACTCGTATTATGAGATTAGGCTGATTAGTTTGAATGTTTCTGGGGCGGGTCAGGGAGGTTAAGTTAGAGTGACGAATTCTTTGTCAGCGGAGAAAGTGAGGATGAGATGTATGCTGGAAAAATGTGACTGAAATTTGTGACTATTTGTTATAAGTTACCTTAAGGGAGTAATATAAGATGTAAGTTCAGTAATAAAACAGGTGGTAATTGGACAATTTCAAGATATTTGGGACAAGCCCGTAGTCATATGATGGGGATGGGGCAATAAAAAGTTTAGGGTGTCCCCCCTCCCCCTATAAAAATTGTCAGTCTAGTATGAAAGAACTTGTTAAAAAGAGTATGAAAATAAATAATAAAAATAATATGAAATAACTTGTTAAAAAAAATTCAAAGTTATTGAAACACACATATCACCCTAAAATAAATGCATACTTAAAAATGTTATCTCTAGTTTTCACATTGTTACACTTATAAAAATCTAATATGGGCAGTTCATGACTTTCTCTGCAGATTCAAATACACTTTATTTATTCAATAATTCATTAAATCGAATTTAATTGCACAAAATAACACGCATAATTAAAAGAAATTACACTGAATTTGCACTTTTAATTCAATTTTCATTTTACTTTCCCTGCAATACATGCAATTTTACATTCCCTGCAATTGGAATCATGCTGAAAGTCGCAACTCGAGTTTTCGTCGGATTTACACGTTTCGAGACCTCTAGAATACGAAATAACTATTTTTAGCGTGACGTCTGTGTGCGTGTCTGTGTGTCTGTGCAATGTATGTATCCACTCTAACTCAAAAACTAATGGACCGAATTTCACAAAATTTGATAAGCAAGTCACTTGTAGGCGAATCTGGTGCTGATTAGTTTTGGATACGATTCGGGATAAAAGAACCCGCCTTTTTTTGCGAAATGGCCCGCAAAAGCTTGTATCCGCTCTAGCTAAAAATCTAATCGATCGAATTTCACAAAATTCGGTAGATTAGTCACTTGTGGGTCATCCTGGTGCTGATTAAATTTTTGTAGGATTCGGAGAAAAATCTGTCTTTTTTTGCAAAATGGCCCGCAAAAATCGCCAAAATCTAAAACTTAATGACTTAAGTATGCTCAAATATAACAATTAAATGCTTGTTTAATACGTAATTGTTAACGAAGAAAAGAATAAGACCAACCCCATTACACTAGGTCTAGCTGTTCTAGAGATATTTTAGATTTTTCGCATTTTCTCTACGTCACCTTTGAAAATAAGTCCAGTTATCAAATGAAAACGAAAATTAAATTAAAAGTGAATTAAATTTAATTAAAATAAAGAGAACGTGGATATAAGTCTGCAGGGAAAGTCATGTGCTGCTTGCTCACATCAGATTTTTTATTTTCTAACGATGTAATTTCAAATGCGGTGCAGTAGAAATGCACGCCGAAAATGAAATTACATTATAAATGAACAAAAATATCTTGAGAACGGCCAGTATAATGTGGTTCATCTTATTCTTTTCACCGTCAAAAATTCCGTATAAAACAAGCATTTCATAGATACATTTGAGCATGCGTAGTCTTTTATTTTAGATTTTGACGATTTTTGCGGGTCATTTCGTAAAAAAGGAGGGGTCTTTTTCCCCGAATCATACCAAAATTTTATCAGCACCAGGGTAATGCACAAGTGACTTATCTACAAAATTTTGTAAAATTTAGACACTTAGTTTTTTAGCTAGAGTGGATACATACTACTTTTGCGGACTATTTTGCAAAAGAAGGCAGTTTCTTTTATTATGAATCGTATCAAAAAGTAATCAGCACCATGGCCATCCACAACTGACTTTCCTATAAAATTGTATGAAATTAGTCTATTAGTTATGTAAGTCTATTAGTATATTAGTCTGTTAGTCTATTAGTATTCCTATAAAATTGTATGAAATTAGTCTATTAGTTATTAGTATGAAATTAGTCTATTAGGTCTATTAGTTTTTAGAGTTAGAGTGGATATACTCACGCACTTAAACAGACATATTTTTTACGTATTCTAGAAATTCCACAGCATGTATATCTGCCGAAAACTTGAGTATCGATTTTCAACATGATTTCAATACTCCTATACATTATCATGTATTGAAGGGAAAGTACAAAACACTTAAAAACTGAATCAAAATTAAGTTATAAAATGACCAAATATGTTAAACAATACATATTTTGAATCCAATGATACTTTTGGAATGATTCAGTGATGTTGATCTCGGAGAAAAGCATCAGATGTGGGCAGCACATGACTTTCCCCACCGACTCATATTCATGTTCTCTTTATTTCTTTTACAATTCATTAAATTGAGTTTAATTCCACAAAATAAAACTAAATTTGCATTTCTAATTATTTTTTGTTTTTATTTGGCAATTGGACATTTTTCCGAAATCGGCGTAACAAAAATGGCAAGAAATCTCAAATATCTTGAGAACGGTTAGTCCTAAAGTATAATGGAGTGTTTTTTCCTCGTCAAAAATTGCGTATGAAACAAGAACTTAATTGATACTTTTGAGCATACACTACTTAGTCTTTTTTTATTTTGGCGATTTTAGCTGACCATTTTATAATAAAAGGCAGGTTGTTCTTTTCCGAATCGTATCAAAAGTTAATCAGCACAAAAGTATCCCACAAGTAACTTACCTATCAAATTTTGTGAGATTTGGTCAGCTAGTATTTTAGCTAGAATGGATACATGAAATTTTTACGGGCCGTTTCGCAAAAAAAAAGCGGGTTATGTTTTCACGAATCCTACCAAAAATTAATCAGCACCAGGGTATCACTCAAGTGACTTACCAACCAAATTTTATGAAATTCGGTCTATTAATTTTTTAGTTAGAGTGGATACATACATTGCATAGACTGACAGACAGACAGACAGACATACACACAGACGTCACGTTAAAAAAAGTTTTTTCGTATTCTAGAGGTCTCGAAACGTGTAGATCCGTCGAAAACTCGAGTTGTGATTTTCGGTATGATTCCAGTACTTTCCCTATACATTACCATGTATTGCAGAGAAAGCAAAAATTGATTGAGAAATCGTGAAAATAGAAATGCCAAAGTTTTAATGCAGTATCCATCTAATTTACTTTAATTTATTAAATAGTATTTTGTCAAATCTGTGATTATCCAAAATAGTTACAGAGAGTGGTATAGTCAGTTTAATGCTGTACGATTTCAGAAAAATATTTACATTTTCAAGAGTTGGCTGGTGTAATATGTTATAATTATAAAATCCAAATAAATTCTGCGAAATTATAAGGTAGTCATATTTGACCCACATCAGATTTTTTTAATGCAAATTCAAACGGCAATTGTTATTAGTAAAATACATAAAGTGAAATTTATAGGAATGAATTAGTTCTCTTTTCTTTTAAATTTTGTGTTACATTAACACTGATACTAATCTTATCAACTGATAATTTCAGAAATTCCAAGAGAAAGTGTTGTCAACGACGCAGACTTTATTGGCTGATATTTGAGGACCCATAATAACTCATAGCATATCTAAATACGTAATGAATACAGCTACAAAGTTGATGCCAACTTAAAAATAAAACTTTTAAATAATATTTAAGAAAAAAGTTCAAGAAATTGTATTATAGAATAAATTTTAAGCGAAATCTGATAAAATGATACATATAATGTATAGTTATAATATTATCATAGTGTCAAAACTTTAATTTGAGATTTCGATGGAAGGGTAAGCATCCAAAACGAACGTTTTTGGGGTAATTTCTGTGTGTATGTATGTATGTATGTGTGTAGATATGTGTATGTATGTATGTGTGTAGATGTGTGTATGTATGTATGTGTGTAGATGTGTGTGTGAGTATGTATATCTTTGTGTGTGTCCCTGAGTTCGCGCATGCGATATCTCATGAAAGAATAAAGCGTTTCAAAAAACATTCCTTACGATTATTGCAATTAATGAATATTGAAACATTATTAATTTTAAACGTAATCGAATGTTTGGAAGATTCTCTGACTTTATAAAACATTTTTGGGGTAATTTGTGTGTTGTTGTTGTTGAAACCCAGACCGTCCGACCTACCAGAAAGGTGTAAGGTAACTGTTTGGACGATCGGGAAGTGCCACCCAATTTAGACCGGAACCCAGTGGGGGAGGCATCCACAGAAACCGTACCCTCCTTCCCCTACCACCAACCTCTCGGAAGGACTTTCGGACCCACATGTTTTAACGTGATCGTACTCCGCATGAACACGGCGGCAGTTTTTGGCAGTGGCTGGAATCGAACCCGGGCCAACCGAGTGCAACTCCAGCGCGCTAACCAATGGGCTACCGCGCCCTGGGGTAATTTCTGTGTGTATGTGTGTATGTGTGTAGATGTGTGTATGTATGTATGTGTGTAGATGTGTGTATGTATATATGTGTGTAGATGTGTGTGTGTGTATGTATATCTTTGTGTGTGTCCCTGAGTTTGTGCGTGTATGTATATTTTTGTGTGTGTCCCTGAGTTCGTGCGTAAATGTATATCTTTGTGTGTGTCCCTGAGTTCGTGCATGCGATATCTCATGAAAGAATAAAGCGTTTAAAAAAAATTCCTTACGATTATTGCAATTAATGAATAGTGAAACATTATTAATTTTAAATGTAATCGAATGTTTGGAAGATTCTCTGACTTTATAAAACGTTTTTGGGGTAATTTCTGTGCGTAGGTATGTATGTGTGTAGATGTGTGTATGTATGTATGTGTGTAGATGTGTGTATGTATGGATGTGTGTAGATGTGTGTATGTATATATGTGTGTAGATGTGTGTGTGTGTATGTATATATGTGTGTAGATGTGTGTGTGTATGTATATCTTTGTGTGTGTCCCTGAGTTCGTGCATGCGATATCTCATGAAAGAATAAAGCGTTTCAAAAAAAAATTCCTTACGATTATTGCAATTAATGAATAGTGAAACATTATTAATTTTAAACGTAATCGAATGTTTGGAAGATTCTCTGACTTTATAAAACGTTTTTGGGGTAATTTCTGTGTGTATGTATGTATGTGTGTAGATGTGTGTATGTCTGTATGTGTGCAGATGTGTGTATGTATGTATGTGTGTAGATGTGTGTATGTATGTATGTGTGTAGATGTGTGTATGTATATATGTGTGTAGATGTGTGTGTGTGTATGTATATCTTTGTGTGTGTCCCTGAGTTCGTGCATGCGATATCTCATGAAAGAATAAAGCGTTTCAAAAAAAATTCCTTACGATTATTGCAATTAATGAATAGGGAAACATTATTAATTTTAAACGTAATCGAATGTTTGGAAGATTCTCTGACTTTATAAAACGTTTTTGGGGTAATTTCTGTGTGTATGTATGTATGTGTGTAGATGTGTGTATGTATGTACGTGTGTAGATGTGTGTATTTATGGATGTGTGTAGATGTGTGTAAGTATATATGTGTGTAGATGTGTGTGTGTGTGTATGTATATCTTTGTGTGTGTCCCTGAGTTCGTGCATGCGATATCTCATGAAAAAATAAAGCGTTTCAAAAAAAATTTCTTACGATTACTACAATTAATGAATAGTTGTTGTTGTTGAAACCCAGACCGTCCGACCTACCAGAAAGGTGTAAGGTAACTGTTTGGACGGTCGGGAAGTGCCACCCAATTTAGACCGGAACCCAGTGGGGGAGGCATCCACAGGGACCGTACCCTCCTTCCCCTACCACCAACCTCTCGGAAGGACTTTCGGACCCACATGTTTAACGTGATCATACTGCGCATGAACACGGCGGCAGTTTTGGCAGTGGCTGGAATCGAACCCGGGCCTACCGAGTGCAACTCCAGCGCGCTAACCAATGGGCTACCGCGCCCAATTAATGAATAGTGAAACATTATTGATTTTAAACGTAATCGAATTATTGGAAGATTCTCTGACTTTTGAAGAATTTATTAAAAAGTATGCAGCTTCAATAATGATACATAATAGATCATTTAATATGTAATTTTAGATTTTAAAACGAATGACACTAACTGTTGAACGTTCGTGAGATATTGCACATCAGGTATCACTTTCCATGCAATATTATGCGAGAAATCTGCTAACATCATACTCGTAAACTAGTTTGTTACATTCACGGAGAAAATATACTTTCTATAACAGTTTGACGTCAAAGAATTCTCCAAGATTCAATGGTAATTAATTTCAAAGATTTTCATATTAGTATTTAATTAGTATCTTGCCTATAAGTATCAAAACGTCATTCTAATTCGATTACTAAGTTGAAAATAGTGCTAAATTTCAATTTATGTAGTTTTAAATCAATGCCGAAAGCGTTTTGCTTGGATCTTGCATATCATAATGTTGCTGTTAAAGAAGTTTTTTTTCCTATGCCCGTCTCCGACCTCTCGGTCATAAGTCAACGAGCAGCCCCAACACAAAGAAGAACGATAAAAATAGTCACTAAAAACCCTGTCAGTAACACATAAAGGAAAACAGACAAGAACAGCAGGGCATATGTTGAGGTGCTCTCCAGTCATGGGAACGACAGGGTCGCAAAGAGGGCAGACATCTGTATCTGTCAGTCCCATTCGATGCAGGTGGCTCTGTAAGTAATCATGACCCGTGGCAAGTCTAAAGCAAGCCACGCCAACTGCTCTATGCGAGAAACTCGATGTTCTTGCTGACTTATTTAACAGGGAGTTCCACTTTTTCCCAGAAGCTATCTCCCTGTACAGACTGAAATTGTTAGCTTTAATAGAGAAGGATATATATCGTTTTATATGCCGCACAGGCAAGGGAGGATCCGGTTGTATCATTTGAGATCCATTCTTAGCCAATAAATCTGCCAACTCATTTCCATATATCCCGCAGTGCCTTGGAATCCACTGCAGGGCAATGCGGTTCTTGATGTTCAGCAGCTTATCTATTTTTTCCATGCAATTCTTGGAAATATCACATTCCCAGAGATTGAAAGTTGTTAAGGTCAAAATTGCCGCCCTGGAATCAACAAAAAAGACGATATTTTCCTTTTCACACTGCTCCATTTTGTCTAAGGTTAAAGAAATGGCGGCTATTTTGCCATCAAAGTTGTCGAGGTATTTTCCAATGGCGCAAGACACTGTAAGGTCTATAGAGTAAGCGCCAGCTTCAGCATTTATAATGGCCCTCTCAGCTGAACCATCAGTATAGAGATGGAGTCAAGAATCATCCGGAAAACGTTCATGTATAGTGGTCAAGGCAGTAAATTTCAATTCAGAGTCAAGAGAAGATTTCTTGTTAACAACAGAGACAAGGTCAAAGTATCTCTCAGCAAGTTTAAAGTTTTTCAGTGGACACCAAGGGTCTGTAAAGGGAAAGCGAGCTGAAGAAGGAAATTCAAGGGTATCATGTAGTTCTCTTATACAAGAAAGGAAAGTTCTTTGCGCTTTCAACCTTTCCACAGCTGGCCAGTAATGACTCCGAAAATTGTCCTTTCTTCTCAAGATTGTTTCAGCAAGTTGTTTAAGGCCATTCTATATCTACGGTCACACAAAAGCTCCAAACCAAACTGAAGTTCCATAGCGGCAGTTGGCGCAGATCTTGTACCACCAGTAATAAATCTCAGGATACAGTTTTGGAAAATATCCAATTTTTTCGAATTTGTCTCTGAGATTGTTATAAGTACTTCGCTGCCATACTCAACTACCTGTCTTACATAAGTCTTATAGGCGGTGCAAATGACATCCTGAGTAGAGGCCCAGGTTGTGCCGGCCAATCGTTTTAGAAGTTTAGCCCTGTTTTCTCCACGTTCAATGGCTTTTTTAACTTGACCAGTCCAGTTTAATTTTGAATCCAAGTCCAAGCCCAGATAGGTAGTACTTTCAGTTCGTTTTAATAGTTGATCTTTGAAACTAAGAATTATGTCTCGATGTTTAGTACTTAGCGAGAAGAGTTGGAAGGTGGTCTTGTCTGGATTTACTGCCATCTCATTTTCGGCTGACCACTTTTCCAAAAAAAGTAATACTGATTGGAGCGTTTTTTCCATACTCTCAAAATCTGTACCCGTGGTCCGGATTACCAGATCATCTGCAAAAAGCAACGTCTGAACTCCAGGCTCATGGTTGCAAAGAAGTAAAGTCATTGTATTATGCAGAGAAAGATATGTGCTGCCCACATCGGATATTTTTAGTAATTGAAGTGTAAACCTGTGGTGTAATATTATACATAGATCATGGGCGTTTACAGGAAAAGACAAGCCTGGGCATTTGCCTCCCCCGCTGGATGTTCACGGTCACAAATGTGGGCATTAAGCTAGTCGATGCTGTATGTATTATCCTTGAGTTTACCACCACAGACATTAGTGTCCCCTCCTGGAAAAAATTTCCACAGGCGCTCATGACATGGATCGAAGCGTTAAAGCCATGAGAACATTTCACCTGAAGAGTGTAATTCACAAAATGTAATTCACAGTGTAATTCACGGGAGTGTAATTCACAAAGAAAATACATGAAAAGGCCAAAATCATAGTCATGCCATACACAAAATGGCATCCCGACGTAACGCATTGACGTGAAAATTTATTAGATATGGAGATTTTCCGTGAAATGAAAACGTGTGCGGAATTTCAGTTTTTTATTTGTTCTGGAAGTCGAGAGCAAGTCCGTTAAAATTGTTTATCTGAAATACAGATACAAAGAGAGGTGGCGTGCAGTTAATAAAAATCAGTGTTGGTAGTAAATCAAAATGTAAGAGTACAAACTAAGATTAAATTAAGTAAAATGAAGTTTCTGATCTTGCTTGATCCCAATGATTGAAAAATTCTTAATCCCAAAATAACGAAATTATAAAGAAAATATACGTATTGCAATCTTTACCGGAAAAAAATGATATTGCAATCGCTACCGTCTACAGTATTGCAATACCTCTATTGATGATCTACGGTATTGCAATCTCTACCGGAGAAAATTGAATTGCGTGTGGTTTTCGGGTACCTTTTTGACCAACTACATTTCTAAATTCGAATTTCCTTTTCCAACTAAAATGCATTATAAGTGTTCTATGGAAACAGCTATACGCAAGCAGGTTCAAAAACATAGTCTGGCCTAAACAACGTTGGGATTAAAAACTGCTTTCAAAACAAATCTTCCTTGCAACAAGGGAAATAGAATAATACTTAAGAAATAATCACCAAGAACCATAAAACTCTCTTCACGTTTATCAGGTGGGAAACACGTGTTTTGCAATACTTTAAAGAAAAAATGCGGTCGTTTCTGCCTTCATGCCTTCTTCTTTTACAAGAAAACCGAAGAGTGGTAATTCTCAGGGCAAAACTTTTGTAACTAACTGAGAGGTCATGCAAGTCACGAAGATTATCCGCAAATGTGAAATTCCCGCAATAGCCTATAATTTAAACAAGTGAATCAGATCTTCACTTCTGCAGATCTTCATTTATACGCATGCGTATAATGGCTTAATGTAGGAGGAAGGCTGCACGAATATTGCAATTACTTGCATATTTATTAATAGTTTGAGAATTAAATGTATTTCGAAGCTGGGATTTTAAGTATAGCTTTGCACATGTTTTAAATGACATTGTGTTATGAAGACTTACGTATTTTTCTACAGGAAGTATTATTCATTATGGAAAAACTAATGAAAAACTGCAAGTAAATGCAGCATAATTTTGCTTTTGACTTGATTGGTTGCAATTTTGAATAGAGTTCAATATTGATGGCAAAGCAATTTCTTCCGCATATTTATTTTTGCCTCAATTTAACACATAGGTAAATGGAATAATTAGGTATCTTAGTATGTATAGTAGCTTTGTAGTATGTATAATAACTTTTGCTCCAATAGCTTTGTAAGGAAATGTTCGTGAGTGATGAGGTTAACTACAGATGCATTAGATCTATGGCTCTGGTTTATCAATAGATGCATTGCATATATTGTCATTGCAGATACTACCTATCTCACATGAGTTTATAAAATATGACATAATTTTAACTAAGTAAAAGTTTTCACAGAAACAAAATTGTTTGATTGTGCAGAGTACAATTTTTGTTTCTTTTTGATGTCTTCTAAACAGCTTGGATTAATATCCTTCCAGATTGAGAAATTATTCGGGTATTTAATCATTTTGTTGTATTTTTATAACGTATTTTTTAATCTTCGAAAAAGAAATTTTCAATAAAATGTGGGTTTTACTTTAGTCCATTTGCTCGCAAAATAACTCGTCTTCTGACATTCAGTGATGGGAAATAACCGCACAAATATTTCATTCAGTTTTCTCATCTTGTTCGGGAAATATCGTACTCATTATAAAAAAATGTAGCATTCGTAATATCTCGAGAACGGCTCTTGTAACTCCTAAGTAATTAAGTACAGTTGCGGGAAAAATATCGAAGTACCCCTAGTTATTCGTGTGTCGCTCATAGTAGAACAAATTCACATATACCATTCGATAGGAAATAACATCTTCTACAAGTTCGTGTTTTTAAACTTACACAGAGCATACAGAGCAGTTTTCATTTCTAACCAACTTCAAAATTTATAAGAGAAACACCCGATTTTGACGCCAAATTTCGAATCTACATCAAAATTTAATCATCTAAATTTTATCTTGTACTTAAGTTTCAAATCATTTGGTCCAGCCGTTTCTGGATTATAAGAATGTGAAGATTTATGCTCATCTTGTTACATAAATTTCCTAGACTGTTATTCAGATTTTCTAAAATAATCTTCTTACAATGTTGATTTTTTCATTCTTTCGTTTACTACAACTATTAAACTACCGAGCAAAATCCACTTAATTATTCTTTGCTTAAACAGTGTTTTGTATGCAATATGAATTATAAAATTAATATTCAAAAATCTGATGTGGGCAGCCCATGACTTTCCTTGCAGACTCAAATTCATTTTTTCTTTATTTCTTTAAGAACTCATTAAATTGAGTTTAATTGCACAAAATGACACTAAATTAGCATTTTTAATTCAATTTCTGCTTTTATTTGGTAATTGGATATTTTCCCAAAGGTGGCATAACAAAAATGCGAAAAATCTCAAATATCTCGAGAACGGTTAGTCCTAGGGTATAGAGTTGTTATTATTCTTTTTCTCGTCAAAAATTGCGTTTAAACAAGCATTTAATTGATACACTTGAACATACGCAGTCTTTTTGTAGATATTGGCGATTTTTGCGGGCCATTTCATAAAAAAGGCTGGTTGTTCTTTTCCGAATCGTACCAAAATCTAATCAGCACCAGAGTATCCCGCATGTGATTTATCTACCAAATTTTGTGAAATTTGGGCAATTTGTGTTTCAGCTAGAGGGAATACATGAGATTTTTGCTGGTCATTTCGAAAAAAAGGCGGATTCTTTTTTTCGAATTGTACCAAAAACTAATCAGTACCAGAGTCACACCCAAGGGTCTTACCTACCAAATTTTATGAAATTCGGTCCATTAGTTTTTGAGTTGGAGTGGATACACACATTGCCCAGACACACAGACAGACACAGACACACAGACAGACAGACACACAGACAGACGCACAAACAGACGTCACGCTAAAAATAGTTTTTCGTATTCTAGAGGTCTCGAAACGTGTAGATCCGTCGAAAACTCGAGCTGCGAATTTCGACATGATTCCAATACATTACTATGTATTGGAACCCTATCCCTATACATACTATTGCAGGGAAAGTAAAACAAGAAAGATCAATCATGCTTAAAGCATTGATTATGAAACACTTTCCAACTTCAATGCAATTTTATTTAAACATATCTAAAATGCAATACATTCCTCGGTAATATTTTAAAACTTCTCAGAATACTACATTGATTTATTATATTTGAAAACTTAAACAATCATCGAAAAAAATGAACTTCATTCAAATGACGGCATTGAAATATAAATTGCCTGGTTTAAACATCTCTAAAATGTGATATATTACTCGGTAACAATTTTAGAATTATCATAATACCACGATAAACTTCATCGAAATTTAAAAACTTCATCGAAAACAACTGAAATCCATTCAAATGACGTCATAGAAAAAATAACACGCCTGGCTCTCTCTAAAAAAGCAGCATTTCATTCATAAATAATTTCCCATTCATGTCATTCATCACAATACTATAATAATTTATTTTATTTAAAAATTAAGACCATGGAGCTATAAGTAATTGTACTCTATGCTTAAAACTTCATCGCAAAAAATCGTCCTTCTCTCGGTAAAGTCAATGAATATTTCTTTCATATCAGCTATGCAGACTCCATGAGCTAAATTCCTTGCGTTAAAAAAATACAGCAATTCCTATACAACTCATCCTACATATTTTGCTGTTTACATTTTACATAGGTGAAAAATAGGCTTAGTTGTAGAAATAATCAAATTTAGATGAGCATTTAAACTCAAATATATTGTCATTGCGTTGTTTCAGTATGTAGATGCACAGAATTTAAGCGAAAATAAAGAGGTTTTACGACGAATACAGCACTCAATATGAATTAAAAATAACTTTAAAAATGACGATTTTGAGACAAGATGGATGCCGTATTATATTTTGAAGTTGGTCACGTGATCGTTTCATATCATGGTCACGTGATCGCTTCATATAAGAGGTGTAATTATTATTTAAATTTTTATTTAAAAAACTACTGAATATATTCTACTGAATTTTTTTTATATATTTTATGGAATAATTTGAATATTACCTAAAATTTTCGAAGCAATTTGTGAATTTTAAATTCGCTTAAAAAATGTTTGAAAAATTAGGTCCCATAGGGTTCAATGTATTTCATTTTTTCAACCCGGGTTCAATCCAAAACCAATTGGGTGATATTATTTATTTATATTCCCATAGGTCCTACAGACCGTCTGAACAACATACTAAAATTTCATTTTGATTAAGTCATTTTTACGGCAGTTATCGTGCTAACGGACAGACAGACAGACAGACATACAGAATGAACAAAGTCATAAACACTTTTCAACTTTGTTGTAAAGTGTTAATAAAAGGTATTGCAGGGGAAGTAAAAACATGATTAGGGACCATGATACATTTTAATGAAAATCGGTCCAGAAAGGCTTTTTATATGAGTATGCAAAATTTCAACTCTTTCTTCCTGATAGTTTTTTAGATATAGTGTTTATATAGATAGTTTTTTAGATAGTATTTATATTTTCATTATTACGATGATTATAGGGGGGGTATTCTTCAGTTGCAAAAATAAATGACTGACTTTGAAAAATTGTATTTTAAGGAAAAAATTGGTAACTTACCCTTTATTTTAATATAAAGGGCGTTGATTCTAACCCAGTTATAAAGAAAATTTGTAGAAAATGTGGCGTATAGATGCACTCTAATAATCGACGTAATTCTGCGACTTTTTCATATATTGTCTTGGATGGAAGAAGTAGTAAGAATTACTTGAAACTTTAAATAGTCATACAAAATATCCTTCTGAAACTATTTATATCCAAAATATATCCTTACATCCAAAATATATCCTATTCATATTTTGTAATATTCAAATATATCCTATTCATATTTTGTAATGTTCAAATATAGCCTATTCATGTTTTCTAATATCCAAGTATATCCTATTCATATTTTCTAATATTCAAATATAACCTATTCATATATTTTTTTGAAATTTTAACTTCATAATTCATATTGCATACGAGAATTGATATTGGAAATGAAAAAATATGCTGATTTTTACTTTTCTTACTTAGACAGTATAATGCATAAGGAAAGCATTGGGACGGGGTTGAAAATTTGAATTCGAGCTTTCGACGAAAGAATACGTTTCAAGCATCCCTGAACACGAATCAAACGTTTTGAAGTGATGTCTTTATGTTTGTGTGTGTGTGCTTCAGTGAATCTGTGGAAACGACATCTCAGGAACGAATGGGGCGGCGATTCAAACGGAATTTGGTACAAAAGTTATTGTCCGTGAATACTGGAAGCCTATTGTTTTTAAATGTAATAGAATGTTCAGAACCCCCTGAAAGTTTGAAAAATCATCAAGAAGTCAAAACTTTTAATAATGTTACGGCAATAGACATTTCTTATGTAATTTGACACAAACTTTAGAACGCTAGCATGAACCGTTCTTAAAATACTGCATATTTTTAAAATAAATTTATCCCAAAATCACCCAAAATATAAAAATATATTAACTATAGTGAAATATGTCCACTTTTCATATCTAATATCATGCGATAAATTGGTGACATCATACTTGTGGACCTAGCTCATTCCATTCATGAGAAAATATGCGTTGGGTAGTACTTCTGTATTTGGTCGTCAATAGTCATTTATCTGCTATAACAATAAATTATTTTTCAGTACATCACTCTTGGCGAGATTTTGGCAACGAATTTGCGGAATGTCGCCAAATTGGCGACTTTTAATGTTGTGATTTTAATATCGCATGGTATTACATATGATAAGTGAGCATGTTTCTCAGTAGGAAATATATATTTTTTTATTTTATATGACTTTTTGATAATTGTTTTGAAAAATATGCAACGTCTCGAGAACGGTTCATGTTAGCGTTCTAAAATTTATGTCAATCGTTTTTTAATGAAACATTAGATAAGAAATGTCTATTTGCGTAACTTTATTAGCGGTTTTGTTTTTTTGACGATTTTTCAAAATTTCACTCGAAAATTTAGGGGTTTCCTGAACATTCGACTGCGTATAAAAACAATAGGCTTCCAGTGTTTATGGATTGTGATTTTTGTACCAAATTTCGTTCGAATCGGTCCATTCGTTCGTCAGTTATCGTCTCCACAGACTCACTGACACACACACACACACAGACATCACTTCAAAAATATTTGATTCGTGATCAAGGATACTTGAAATGTGTCTCCCGTCGAAAACTCGAATTCAAATTTTCGACCCCGTCTTAATACTTTCCTTATACATTTTGTATATAAGGAAAGTAAAAATTGTTCATTGAACAATAAGTTAAAGGCTCCCGTGTCGTATTGTATTATCTGGAAATCAAGAAGTAAATAAAAGGGTTTGGAAATGAGGACACCGGTTTGATTTAAAATAACAAATAACTATTTATTTACAAGATAGATATTAAACATAAAAAAGGTTTTGAGGTATTCGGGTCTCTGATCCGACCAAACTAATCTTGACTCATCGCTATCAATGCACATACTTTCTAATTGATCGTTCACTAAACATATTCATACAGCATCACAAAGTCAAATTCTAATACAAGGTAGATTATTATTTCATTAACTAACACAATTATACTTAAAGATTATCCCTTCCCAATTCAAAATGCTATACAAGTACAAAAATCCCACAAAAAGTTATCTGACACTGCATTATTCTAATGCCACTTGTGGCTCTTATAGATATATATATATATATATATATATATATATATACACCTGGCTTGGGCCACAATGCAAAAACACTAAAATCCTTATATAGAGAGAATTAAAAAAAATCTGATGTGGGCAGCACATGACTTTCCTTATATAATGTAATGAATTTACTACTTTTACAGTAAAAAGAATCTGATGTGGGCAACACATGACTTTCCTTATATAATGTAATGAATTTACTACTTTTACAGTAAAAAAATAGGTTTTTCTTATAGTAGATACTAATATTCTTTCCAAGATATTAAATTTTCGACAATTAGTCGTCATTTTCATTGATTTAGCATCACTTTTATCCATTTGGCGAGATTTTCATTAATTTGGCAACATTTCGAAAAAATCGCCAAGTTGGCGACATTCCGCCAAATTCGTCGCCAAAATCTCGCCAAGCGTTATGCACTAAGAAAAAAGTTATTCTTACAGCAGATAAATGACTATTGGCGTTCAAATACAAAAGTATTATTCAAAGTATATTTTTTCATGAATGGAACGAGCTAGATCCACGAGAATGGCCACTCAATTTATCGCATGGTATTACATATGAAAAGTGAACATGTTTCTCAATAGGAATTTTTTTTTTTTATGTGACTTTTTCATAATTTTTTTGAAAAATGTACAATATCTCGAGAACGGTTCATGTTAGCGTTCTAAAATTTATGCCAATCGCTTTCTAATGAAAAATTACATAAGAAATGTCTATTTGTGTAACTTTATTAGCGGTTTTGATTTTTTGACGATGTTTTAAAAATTTCAATCGAAAATTTAGGGGGGTTCTGAACATTCGATTACATATAAAAACAATAGGCTTCCAGTGTTTACGGATTGTGATTTTTGTACCAAATTTGGTTCGAATCGGTCCATTCGTTCATCAGTTATCGTCTCCACAGACTCACTGACACACACACATACTTTTACACACACACACACACACACACACACACACACATACACACACACAGACATCACTTCAAAAATGTTTGATTCTTGATCAGGGATGCTTGAAACGTGCTCTCCCGTCGGAAACTCGAATTCGAATTTTCGACCCCGTCACAATACTTTCCTTATACATTATGTATATAAGGAAAGTAATAGGTTATTTTTATAGTAGATATTTATATTATTTCCAAGATGTTGAATTTTCGTCGATGAGTCGTCATTTTCATTGATTTAACGTCATTTTTATCCATTTGGCGAGATTTTTGTTAATTTGGCAACAATTAAAAATGTCGCCAAGTTGGCGACAGTCTGCCAAATTCGTCGCCAAAATCTCGCCAAGCTTTATAAACGGAGAAATAAGTTATTCTTACAGCAGATAAATGTCTATTGGCGTTCAAATACAAAAGTATTCCTCAAAGTATCTTGTTTCATGAATGGCACGCGCTAGATCCACGAGAATGATGTCACCCAATTTATCGCATGATATTATATATGAAAAGTGAACATGTTTCTCAATAGGAAATATTTTTATTTTTTATTTAATATAACTTTTTGATAATTTTTTTAAAAAATGTGCAGTATCTCAAGAACGGTTCATGTTAGCGTTCTAAAATTTATGCCAATCGTTTCCTAATAAAAAATTACATAAGAAATGTCTATTTGCGCAACTTTATTAGCGGTTTTGATTTTTTGACGATTTTTTCAAAATTTCGTTCGAAAATTTAGGGGGGTTCTGAACATTCGATTGCGCATAAAAACAATAGGCTTCCAGTGTTTACGGATTGTGATTTTTGTACCAAATTTCGTTGGAATCGGTTCATTCGTTCGTCAGTTATCGTCTCCACAGACTCACTGACACACACACACACACACATACTTTCACACACAGACATCACTTCAAAAATGTTTGATTCGTGATCAGGGATGCCTGAAACGTGCTCTCCCGTCGAAAACTCGAATTCGAATTTTCGACCCCGTCACAATACTTTCCTTATACATTATGTATATAAGGAAAGTAAAAAGGACCGAGAGAGAGAGAAGATAAAATCTGAGTAACGTATGAAATCAAAGGCCTACTACCTTCTGCTCTTGGCTCAGCGGGCTCTGGTGCGGTGAATATCGGAGACCAAGGGAGCATCTCGCTCCGGCGAATTTTTACAACTTCACTCTACAAAATCTCAAGAAGCACTCCCGAATTCAATTTCAAAATCCTCTCTCTCGAAAAAAACACCAAGTCAAATTCTCCTCCCTCTTTTACCTGATTTGTTCCGAGGTTTAAGCCCCCCTTAATATTATTGGAAGATATCATGTTACTCATTTTCCAGTGGCCAGATTATGGCAGAGAGCTTGGCTAGAGGCCCCTGAATTATTGCTGCAGCTGGTCGAGGTCCCACGCTCAGGGGTAACACCTGCACCCTGGTGCGCCCCGACGCCCGCTTACCACCCGTGGAGCGACCTTCCATCTTGAATGTGCATCCCACTGGCATGGATTCCAAGTCCAGTGTCCGTCTCCGATGCAGGTTGTCATAAGGTAAAATTGTCCTTATAAAAATTATTACTATAGAACTTACCTATGATGCCGACACTAAGGGTGGAGCATGTAAGCTCCAGGTTCTCAAGCTGGAGAGACGAACACCGAAATATCAATAAATACTCTTATCTAAATTTAATCAATTACTTTCGTATATATACATGTAGAGAGATCTTGATTATTAAAATTAATCCTAAATCCTTCTGGACACATATATCTTTACAACATTTAATCAACACATACATTTACAACACATAATTTACAAGACACATATATTTAGAACATATTAATTACTATTATCTACCGAAAATCTGAGTAGTTCGTTTAGTTTCAATACACGAGCTCGTTATTGCGATAGATTCGTACGACCTTATTATTAATTACTCGATAGGGGTACTATGAACTGTGTGCCTTCCTTAATTACTATAACAGATGAAACATATCCATACCTTATGTTTGCTTGTACCTCGATAGTTGATGTAGCCAACACTATATTGGAAGCCTGCGTATAATATTTTAATACGCCACTATTTCACTGTGCTCATATTTAGTCACACATCACATTTTTGCCGATCCGTGTATCTTTGCGCGATCGCAGGAGATATTTTTGAATACTACTAAAAAAACATTAGGTGCGTCTAGAACGCTGTCGAAATTGAATCTCGTGGAAACTTCTAGAACATTCTTGAAAACACTTTTTTCTTTTCACCTTGTAGTGTCATACCTCTTCTTTTGATTGGTTGTTGTGATGGAGGGGATGCGCGCTGCTTATTTGTGTTTGGATTGCCATTGGTTCCCTCTGCAGCATTTAAATAGCTCATTATTTTGGTTGGCATCCGTAATTGAAATTGCAAAATGTCGTTCACGCCGTACGACACAGGTGGCCAAAGGGGAACCTCATAACATATTTTGAAAGAATTAGGGACCGATCTTTGCAGGTCGCTTTCCTCTCCATATTTCGCAATGTTACATATTTTGGAAAACACTATGTAACAACAGCTATACTCGCACCAACAATAAGAGCCCAGCACACATTCCTCAATCAAATTCAGGCCTCGGTATCTGTTGCCTCAAACGTTCACCGTCAACGTCCGATAACTAAGCTACAACCCGAGAATCATGAATGCAGATCCGAATCCGTCTCAAGCATATTAACACAAGTGATCTGCTCCAGCTAAGCAGATCCTTCGGCTAGCATACGATCTTAGATTCTAAAATAATATAAATCGTTCCTTAATATAAACACGATTTTCGTTGCAATAAAAAAAATCTGATGTGGGCACCACATGACTTTCCCTATATAATGTAATGAATTTACTACTTTTACAGTAAAAAAAAAATCTGATGTGGGCGACACATGACTTTCCTTATATAATGTAATGAATTTACTACTTTTACAGTAAAAAAATAGGTTTTTCTTATAGTAGATACTAATATTCTTTCCAAGATATTGAATTTTCGACAATTAGTCGTCATTTTCATTGATTTAGCATCATTTTTATCCATTTGGCGAGATTTTCATTAATTTGGCAACATTTCGAAAAATTCGACAAGTTGGCGACATTCCGCCAAATTCGTCGCCAAAATCTCGCCAAGCGTTATGCACTAAGAAAAAAGTTATTCTTACAGCAGATAAATGACTATTGGCGTTCAAATACAAAAGTATTATTCAAAGTATATTTTTTCATGAATGGAACGAGCTAGATCCACGAAAATGATGTCACTCAATTTATCGCATGGTATTACATATGAAAAGTGAACATGTTTCTCAATAGGAATTTTTTTTTAGGTGACTTTTTCATAATTTTTTTGAAAAATGCACAATATCTCAAGAACGGTTCATGTTAGCGTTCTAAAATTTATGCCAATCGTTTTCTAATGAAAAATTACATAAGAAATGTCTATTTGCGTAACTTTATTAGCGGTTTTGATTTTTTGACGATTTTTTCAAAATTTCATTCGAAAATTTAGGGGGGTTCTGAACATTCGATTACGTATAAAAACAATAGGCTTCCAGTGTTTACGGATTGTGATTTTTGTACCAAATTTGGTTCGAATCGGTCCATTCGTTCGTCAGTTATCGTCTCCACAGACTCACTGACACACACACATACTTTCACACACACACACACACACACACACACACACACACACACACACACATACATACACACACACAGACATCACCTCAAAAATGTTTGATTCGTGATCAGGGATGCTTGAAACGTGCTCTCCCGTCGAAAACTCGAATTCGAATTTTCGACCCCGTCACAATACTTTCCTTATACATTATGTATATAAGGAAAGTAAAAATTCTAGTTGTTATATATTTTTTAATATAATTACATTTCTCGCTTTCTAATAAAACACTAAAACAATGTGATGTAATACCAAATATTGACCAATGTTATTCTCTCAAATTATTGTTGAAATACAAAAGAATCTGCTTGTAAAATACGTTCGAATTTAACCATTGTCCGGATTAACGACGAAATAATGGACTAATACTTTTGGTTTCGGATAAAAGGTATTTATTTCCTCGTTTAATCCGGATATGGCTGATATCTACACGAATCGATTTTTTAGTCACTGAAAATATTATCATAGAGTTTCCATCTTGACACCATGGGAAAGATTGGAAAACGGGGTTTTGAACAATGTTCGAACCGAAATCCGTAGAACAAATCCTTCATATGTATTTATTTATTTAAAAAACATATTAAAATCTGCATTTTGTAAATGATCTGATATACAGGATGAGTCGGAATTGTTTTTACAAAAGCAGAGGGGTGATAGTACCCCACCAGACGAGCAATAATTACCATGGAACATAGGGTCGCATTGCACTCTGAGAGGCAGAAAAGAGGCACGTGAAACCGCGTCGAGCATGACGCAGTCAGCGCCTCGGACGTCATTGTGTACTTGCCTACGAAGTATCTCCTACGCCAGACACGAAAGCAGTTATCGTATGCAAATGTCCAAGGAACAGAATCAACAAAACTGGCTCCTAGTAGATTCCGGCGATAGCCAATCAGAGCACGCGTTGCCCTTTAAAAACCGGCACAACTTCAACGCTGCAAGTTATTCCCGTGATAGCATCGTCCGACACGTTGCGTGAATGTTATGGCGGAGTACACCTACGAAGAATTGGCCGACATAACCTCACATACGGTGAAGCCAAAGGAAATGGACGCGCAGCACGAAGATTGTACGAGCAGCGGTTTCCAACGCGTCGTATTCCCAGTCATCCTACCTTTAATCCACATTAACACAACACCCGGAATCTTCGAGAGGGTGCGTCAGCCATTCCTCCGCCGGTGTGAACGGTGCAGCGACACGCGTGGTCGCCACTTTGAGCACTTGCTGTGAGTTTGTTGCTGCACAATAAATCTGTTTGTGCAACGTTTGGTATCGTTCATTCGCTTTCACAACACTGATGTACGTGCAGGTTCGTATTCTAATTTCACTCTTTTCTGCCTCTCTGAGTGCAATGCGACCCTATGTTCCATGGTAATTATTGCTCGTCTGGTGGGTTACTATCACCCCTCTGCTTTTATAAAAACAATTCCGACTCACCCCGTATGTATCGTTGCTTCTGAAAAACTAAGGTTAGCACAATTCCTTAATTTAGGTAAAACATCAGCATATTAACAAATATAATTTCGATATCATAAGAGTACGAAGATAACGAAGCATCTGTGAATACGAATCAAATGTTTCTGAGATGATTTCTGTGTGTTTGTGTGTATATGTGTGAGAGTGTGTGTGTGTGTGTAACTGTGTGTGTATGAATAAGTGTGTATGTGTGTGTGCATAAGTGTGTGTGAGTGTGCATAAGTGTGTGTATGTGTGTGTGTGTAAGTGTGTATATATATGTGTGTGTGCGCGCCTATGTAAGCAATATATCACTAAGGAATGGAGCTTTTCGAACGAAATTTGGTACACATATTACAATCGGTGAATACTGGAAGCCTATTGATTAAAAACGCAATCATATATTCGGAAGATCACTAAATTTTCGAACGAATTTTTATAAAAATCATTAAAAAATCCGAACCTTTAATAATGTTACGCAATCATGCCTTATGTAATATTTTATTAGAAAACAAATAACACACTATAGAATACTAGTATGAACCGTTCTTAATGTATTACAGGTTTTTCGAATGAATTTACCGAAAGTATAAGACAAAATAAAAAAAACGAGTATTAACTATCTTAATATATGTTCACATTTAATGCAATATTATGCGACACATTTTTTAACATTATTCTTGTGGATCTAGTCCGTTTCATTCACAAGAGAAGAAACTAGTTGTTGTTGAGACCCAGACCGTCCGACCTACCAGAAAGGTGTTGAAAATCCAGACCGTCCGACTCATCCAGTGGACATGAGCAACTAATTGGACAGCCGATACCAGAAAGGTAAAAGGTAACTGTTTGGACGGTCGGGAAGTGCCACCCAATTTAGACCGGAACCCAGTGGAGGAGGCAACCACAGGGACCGTACCATCCTTCCACTACCACCAACCTCTCGGAAGGACTTACGGACCCACATGTTTAACGTGATCGTACTCCGCATGAACACGGCGACAGTTGTGGCAGCGTGCAAAAAGAGGTATTTTGACGACTAATAATCAGCCAATAATCACTTATATATTTATATATATGAAAGGCTTTTTTCTCTGTCTGTGTGTAAAGTTTGCGAACAACTTACCGGTCTTGTCGGCTCATTTAGCAAAATATCACCAACTTTAGAATATGTCGCAGATGATTGACGGAAATATGATCAAAATTGCAAAAATGACAATAAATTGAAAGAAGCGGCGTCAATTTGATGAACGCATTATTGGAATAATTAATGTATTGTCTATATCGCTTATCGCGGATGTTATCAATATTGATGATTGTTAATTTAGAGTTTTTCGAAATATAAATTAATTGGGTATAGTAGTTTTACATGTTGTCATCTGGAAAAGCGCTTAATATACAATTCAATATTAAAAACTTTGTGGCGTGGAAATTATACATCATTTTTTACGCGAAGGAAATAAATTAATTACACTATATAAGGAGCATGTGCTGTTTACATTAGATTTTTAATTTCCTTATATACATAATGTATAAGGAAAGTATTGTGAAGGGATCAAAAAATGGAATTCGAGCTTTCGAGTTTCGTTTCAAGCATCCCTGATCACGAATCAAACATTTTTGAGGTGATGTCTGTCTGTGTGTGTGTGTGTCAGTGAGACTGTGGAGACGATATCTCACGAATGGATGGAGCGATTCGAATGAAATTTGGCAAAAAAATCACAATCCGTGAATACTAGAAGCCTTTTGTTTTTGAATGCAATCGAATGTTCAGAACCCTCTAAATTTTCGAGTAAAATTTTGAAAAAATCATCAAAAAATCAAAACCTTTAATATAGTTACGCAAATAGACATTTCTTACGTAATTTTTCCTTAGAAAACGATTGACATAAACTTTACATAAAACTCGAGATATTGCATATTTGTCAAATCAATTTATCAAAAAATCTCATAAATTAAAATAAATATATTAATTGTTGAGAGAAATGTTCACTTTTCATGTGTAATATCATGCGATAAATTGAGTGACATCATTTTCGTGGATCTAGCTCGTTCCATTCATGAGAAAAGATACTTTGAGTACTTTTGTATTTAGATAGTCATTTATCTGCTAAAAGAATAATTTATTTCTCCGTCCATAACGCTTGGCGAGATTTTGGCGACGAATTTGGCGGAATATCTTCAACTTAACGAAAATCTCGACAAATGGTTAAAAATGATGATAAATCAATGTAAATGATGACTCATCGATGAAAATTCAATATCTTGAAAAGAATTTAAGTATCTACTATAAGAATAAGCTATTTTTTCTGCTGTAAAAGTATTAAATTCATTGCATTATATAAGGAAAGTCAAGTGCTGCCCACATCAGATTTTTTTAATGTAAACAAATTAAATAACTATGTAATCAACGTGATGAAATAATTATGCTGGTTGATTTGAATAAAAGTCTAGGAAGGAAATTTAACAGTTTGAGTTTAAAATTTTATGCAATCATAATAAATGTCCGTACTGAAATACTTCATACTTGGATTCACTGGAAGGTGGACACATTTTATGACTTACTTAGTTAGACAATTTCTGACCAAAAAACAATAATCTCACTCTTCAAATTATGATTTTAAATAGAGAGATGATCCCTTAATCATCGCCTTATTTAAAACCGCAATATCTCCGGTCAGGAATTTCATAAGAATGTATATCTGGACTAATTTGGGGATGGTTTGCAGAAGTTTGTACTGACATTGATATGAAGACGGCCTCCCCTTATGCAAATTTTATATGAATTTAAAAAATGCTATTCCTTATCTATTGGTCTCTTTAAATTTCCTCTACGATGAACGATGGTAGAATAATGTTTGGGGGGGGGGGGGGAGTTTTTCTTCCGCAGCTTTACATTAAATTCTCGTTAAAAGTATTTACAAATAATTTACTGAAAGTAATAGTGAACCCACAGTTTTGTTTTATGATTTCTTCTAATTTAGATCAAAATTTGACCTATCTTGCAAATGTCGTATTTTATCGTCCTGTTCATGATATTATTCACTTGTTAGTAAAAAATGCAGATCTCAAGAACGGCTCAGGTTAACTTGCAATTTTCGTTAAAAGTACTTGCTGAGAATACATTCATGATATTAATGAGTATATTTGGTTCTTTCATAATTTTTTTCTATATTAGACCCAAGGTGTCCAATATCCCTAGAACAACGTACGTTAAGGACTTATAAATGATGTCATTCTTTTGTAAATAAAATATCATATAAAAATAGCTACTTCTGTGGATGACTGTAGTATAATTATTTTTAACGTAATTATATTTATATGACAATTTTTTTCGACCTTCTATAAGTAAATATTCGAAAAATTGAGGGCTTTCCCTTATTCCATACATATAGAAAATTAATAGCTTTTGATGTTCATCGATGGAAAAAATTATACCACATTTCTTTCTATTTTATCAGTTTGTAAGACAGATAGACACGCAGATAAACACACAGACATCAATAAATAATTATTGGTTTGTATTCAAGAATGCTCAAAATTTAATTTCAACCCAAATGCAATATAGTCTGATTTTTGACTTCATATCATTGCTTTCACTTTACATATATTATATACTGAAGTGAAAGTTGAAAGACAAGACCTGAAGAGAAAATCCGCAGTCACCTAAGTCCGATGGAGCCCAAATGATAAAAATATATTTCTTTGTGGGTGATATGTCTTCTTTAGATATTTTCAAAACAGTTCAAAATATTAAAATATTGAAAGTAGAACTATATTTAAAAAACAGTTCAAAATATTAAAATATCGAAAGTAAAATCTCATTTAAAAAACAGTTCAAAATATTAAAATATCGAAAGTAGAACCACATTTAAAAAACGGTTCAAAATATTAAAATATCGAAAGTAGAACCACATTTAAAAATCAGATCAAAATATTAAAATATCGAAATTATAACCCCTATATTTCATAAACCATGATCTTGATCCGAAATCCAATTACATGTCCTCATAGGGCTTTGAAAGGCTGCAAATTACTCAAAAACTGTTCATAGCTTTTAATTTTCGCTCTGATTTTAGACGAAAAACCCGACCATAGACTTCACGCCATAAGAAGGAAAAACAAGAAAGATCAATCATGCATAAAGCATTGATTATGAAACACTTTTCAACTGAAATGCAATTTCATTTAAACATCTCTAAAATGCGATGCCGTCCTCGGTAATATTTTTAAAATTATCACAATACTACATTATAATTTGTTATATTTGAAAACTTAAACCTTCATCGAAGAAAATGAACTTCATTTAAATGACGGCATTGAAATATAAATTGCCTGGTTTAAACATCGCTAAAACGCGATACATTCCTCGGTAATATTTTTAAAATTATCATAATACTACATAATTCATTATATTTGAAAACTTCATCGAAAACAAATGAATTTTGTTCAAATGACGTCATCGAAATATAACACGCTTGGCTCTCCATATAAAAGCAGCATTTCATTCATAAATTTTTTCCATTCATTTCATTCATCACAAACAATACTATAATAATTTATTTCATTTAAAAACTTAAAACCATGGAGGTACAAGTAATTTAACTCTATGCTTAAAACTTCATCAAAAAAATCGTTTGCGTCTCTGTGTCAATGAATGTTTCATTCATATCAGCTATATTGCAGACTCCATGAGCTAAATAATTTTGCGTTAAAGAAATGCAGCAATTCTTATATAACTCATTCTACATCTGTCGGTATTTACATTTTCTATAAGTAAAAATTAGGCTTCGTTGTACGAGGCGCGTCCACAAAGTAAGTTTCCCACTCGTCCCACAGCTAGCAAACCTTATATTGCGCGAAACGACTGTGAGTACGTGATAGAGCAATGACGTAGCATGGCGCATGCACTAACGGTACTTCCCGCGTTCTCACAGTAGCACGGCTGCAGCTGTTGAAGATGAAGACTCTTATTCCAGCTCCCGCCGACTGTAAAGTGCGGTCAGTGATAAAATTTTTGAATGCACAGAGCATAGCGCCGATCGAAATTCATCGTCAGCTGTGCCGGGTCTAAGGGCCTAACGTCATGAACCAGCAGATGGTGCGTCGCTGGTGCAGAGAATTTTCGGCAGGTCGACAAAGTGTGCATGATGAGAAGCGCAGTAGGAAGCCATCCATCATTACGGACGACCTTGTGGAGCTTGTGCAGGAACGCATTATGCCCACATTACCCCAGAAACAAAGCAGCAGTCAATGCATTGGCGTCACAGTGGATCTCCCTGTAGGACGAAATTCAAGCAGACGTTGTCGGCGCGGAAAGTGATGTGCATGGTGTTCTGGGACAGACGGGGCGTTCTTCACGTCGAATTCCTGACCAGAGGTGAGACGGTGATTGCTGAGCGTTACTGCGAAACACTGCAGAAATTGCGACGGGCCATTCAGAACAAGCGGCGCGGGATGTTTAGTGCCGGTAGCCCGGACCTCGCTCCCAGTGATTTCCATCTTTTCCTACACCTCAAGATATTCCTGTCCGGTCAGCGTCAGCGTTTTGAGAATGACAGAGAGGCAGAGATGGTTATCACACAGTGGCTCAAATCCCAGGCGGCAGACTTCTATGACACAGGTATTCAAAAGTTGGTCCCACGGTATGACAAATATCTCAATTCCGATGGTGAATATGTTGAAAAATAGCTGAACACTTGCTGTATCTGTTGCAATAAATATTTCTATGAAATTGTGTTTCTTTTCTGTAAACGACCCCAGGGAAACTTACTTTGTGGACGAGCCTCGTATAAATAATCAAAGTTTGATGATCATTTAAACTCAACTATATTGTAATTGCGTTGTTTCAGTATGTAGATGCACAGAATTTAAGCAAAAATAAAGCGGTTTTAGGACGGATACAACACTAAATATGAATTAAAAAGAACTTTAAAAATCACGATTTTGAGACAAGATGGATGCTATATTTTATTTTGAAGTGGGTCACGTGATTTCGTCATATAATGGTCACGTGATCTCTTCATATAATGGTCACGTGATCTCTTCATATAATTGTCACGTAATCTTTTCATATAAAGGGTGTAATTATTATTTTAATTTTTATTTAAAAAACTACTGAATATATTTTGCTGAAATTTTTTTATATATTTTATGGGATGATTTAAATATTGCCTAAAACTTTCGAAGCAATTTGTGAATTTTAAATCCGCTTAAAAATGTTTGAAAAATTTGGTCCCATAGGGTTTAATGTATTTCATTTTTTGAACCCGGGTTCAATCCAAAACTGATTAAGTGACATTATTAATTTATATTCGCATAGTTCCCACAGACCGTTTGAACAACATACTAAAATTTCATTTTAATAAAGTCATTTTTACGGCAGTGATCGTGCTAACGGACAGACAGAATGAACAAAGTCATAAACACTTTTCAACTATGTTGTAACGTGTTAAAAAAGGAGTGTGATTGAACTCGACTTTTCATACCAGAATTGATTTTATTTTCCAAATTTTACAAGAAAAAATTTGGAAAATCGGCGGGGCTATTTTTCACAGCAGTGATTGAACCTGTTAAGTCTCGTTATGATTGAGCCATAAATAAACAATTTTGTGCATGAGTATGTCAAATTTTGTCAACTGTTGCCATGTTAAAAATATATAAAGTTTTAAATAAATTTCGAAGTTCCCTCTCGAATTAAAAAAAATTCTATCTGGTTCTAAATTGTTTGTTGACAAAGCCGGATATGAAGTTTCTTGAAAATCCATTAATATTTGTGGCAGCTATCGTCTACGTAAGACATCAGCCACAGACAGATAGACAAACATCACTCCAAATATAGTCAAAACGTATTCAGGCGGTCAGACATATATTGGTATCAAAATCATCTTAAAATCGAAAATTTTCATGAAAACAATACTATGTACGAGAAAGTAAAGATATTTTTCATATATACTAAACTTATGCAATATCGCTAAGGATATTTAAGATTCAAATGAATCTATAAACTTGCCTGTCGGCCTCGAACCTAAATGCGTACTAGAATATCATACTTCCACTTGCTCTCTTCAAACTTCATTATTTAATAAATAATTTTAGAATCAACCAATTCACTTTACTCCCTACTTTCTCTGAAACAAAGCAAAATATCTTGTGTTTGTGCATCAATATTTCACTAAGTAGAAAACGCATTGCATTGCATTACTCGTAATATTAAAATATTACAGATTTTCCTCTCATTGGAGAATTTCAAGATATAAAAATATCAACATTGTAACCACTACAGTTTAAAAACTAAGAACTAGATACTAAATCTAATTATATATTTTTGTGAGCTACAGTCTTATATTTACTGTTCATAGCTACACTTTTAGTTTTTGAGATATAACTATTACGAACTTTAGAAACGAAAAAATGTTCTGTCTTCTTTAAAGACGATTGGACAATTTCTCAGAAACTGTAACAGCTTTGTGAAAAAAAATATTAACTAGAAACTGGACATCCTATTAAACATCTTTTTCACTTACTGTTTATATCTAACTTTTATAGTTTAGAATATATTTTAAGTGAAAATGAAGAACAAACTAACTTCACACACACACAACAAACACTTTTTTGTTTTTTCGCAAAAAGTTTAAAGTATTAAAATTTTGAAATTATTTTTGTATATTCATAGATGGTATTATATTTACGATAAAACAAGTAAAAATTGTTTTCATTTTTATCTATTATTCATTTTTGTTTATCAGATTTCATATATTAGAAATATAAGCGTCCAAAGTGTTTACAATTTGTGTAACACGCGACTTCAGTCAGAGATATCCCAACTACAATGCCTAGAATACTATACCCCAACTATAGTATACCCTAGTCACTATACCCCAACTAGTATTCAACTCACTATATCCCAACTAGTATTCCAGTCACTATACCCCAACTAGTATTCCAGTCTCTATACCTCCAACTAGTATTCCAGTCACTATATCTCAACTAGCATTCCAATCACTATACCCCAACTAGTATTTTAGTCAATATACCCCAACAGTATTCCAGTCACTATATCCCAACTAGTATTCCAGTCACTATATCCCAACTAGTATTTCAGTCTTTATACCTCAACCAGTATTCCAGTCACTTTACTCCAACTAGTATTCCATTCACTATATCCCAACTATACAGGGTGTCCCAAAAAGATTGAAACGCTCTTTAATTCTTTACCTGTTGGAGTATAAGTGGGAAATGTAAATTGCAAAAATGTTGAAAGTGAGGTAGGAAATAAGACTACGTTAGTGAAATAGTTCTCCCAATCATTTTCAAAAAGTTACACTTTTTAAATTTTTACAAGACCCCCCCCCCCCCCTCCTTAGACGAATTTAGTCAGTCAAAAAAGTTTTATTTTTAATGCAACAAGATCAATAAAAAACCCCGGATATCTGTATCTTTAAAATCAACTGAATTATGATAAAGGAAAAAATCTGACTTATGCCACTTTTCCGTAACATGTGAAGGGCTGTTTCAAGAGTGAAAATAGGGATCATAAACAAATTGACGATGAAAATTATTTAGATCAAAAATAAGTTAATATGTGTCAAAAATTTTTATTACAAATGCATCTAAATAAAGCATTACACAGACAGAGATCATATAGAGCAGTGATACTCACTACGCGGTTGGGTATCCTATGTATTATCATCCAGTTTTATCTTTTTTGTCATAGTCACAAATTTACATTTCTAATTTGATATATGGTCCCCATTCCCAATATTCAATTTTCAATTAAATATAACTCGCTCAATTTTAAAGATACAGATATGCGGTTTTTTTTAATGATCTTGTTGCATTAAAACTAAAAATTTTCTGATCGACCCAATTTGTCTAAGGGGGTGGTTTAAAAATTTAAAAGGTGTAACTTTTTGAAAATTAATGGGAGGACTATTTCATTAACGTAGTCTTATTTCCTACCTTACTTTCAACATTTTTGCAAATTACATTGCCCACTTATCTCCAACAGGTAAAGAATTAAAGCGAGTTGCAATCTTTTTGGGACACCCTGTAGATGTTATTCACATCAAAAGTGGATGAGGAAACAGAAAGTTATGCATATTACTCTCCCCTAGCTCATCTTTTGTCGGAAGACTGAAGATGAGTTGATGCCACAAACTGGGACAAGGTTTCGTAACAAGCGGAGGTGAGGTACGTCACGAAACTTCATCTCATATACATAAGCCTTCACGGGGGCACATGCACTACTGTTCTAATTGGGTCGCAAGAGATGCCTTTCAGATGATTGATTAAAGCTTTAAAGAAGAGATGGTTATTAAGAGGTGAAGGCGTATTGGGAAATTCTTTCGGTAAATTAACTTTTAAACTTGATTTGGGATGAGACATTCTAAATCGAATCGAGATGAATAGAATAAATTTCGAAAAAAGAGGTTATGAAATATTTGTAGTTAATATGATGGGCAATTGGAAATACATTGAAAAGTTTAGCGATACTTTCAGTAATAAAGTATATTTGACCAAGGACGTTAACATATTATTACTTTCCTTATATGCATAATGTATAAGGGAAGTATTGTGACGGGGTCGAAAATTCGAATTCGAGTTTTCGACGGGAGAGCACGTTTCAAGCATCCTTTATCACGAATTGAACATTTTTGAGGTGATGTCTGTCTGTGCATGTGTGTGTGTGTGAAATTATGTGTGTGTGTGTGTGTGTCTGTGAGGCTGTGGAGACGATATCTCACGAACGAATGGAGCGATTTGAATGAAATTTGGTACAAAAATCACAATCTGTGAATACTGGAACCTTATTGTTTTTAAACGTAATCAAATGTTCACAACCCCCCTAAATTTTCGAGTGAAATTTTGAAAACATCATCAAAAAATCAAAACCTTTCATAAAGTTACGCAAATAGACATTTCTTATGTAATTTTTCTTTAGAAAACGATTGCCATAAACTTTAGAACGCTAGCATGAACCGTTCTCGAGATAATGCACATTTTTCAAATAAATTTATCAAAAAATCCCCTAAATTAAAAAAAAATATTAACTGTTGAGAAACATGTTCACTTTTCATATAAAATATCATGCGATAAATTGGGTGACATCATTCTCGTGGATCTAGCTCGTTCCATTCATGAGAAAAGATACTTTGAGTAATACTTTTGTATTTGAACACCAATAGTCATTTATCTGCTATAAGAATAACTTAATTTCTCCGTCCATAAAGCTTGGCGAGATTTTGGCGACGAATTTGGCGGAATGTCGCCAACTGGGCGACATTTTGAAAAGTTAACGAAAATCTCGCCAAATGGATAAAAATGACGCTAAATCAATAAAAATGACGACTAATTGTCGAAAATTCAATATCTTGGAAAGAATAAAGTATCTACTATTAGAAAAACCTCTATGTTTTACTGTAAAAGTAGTAAATGCATTGCATTATATAAGAAAAATCATGTGTTGCCTACATCAGATTTTATTGATTGCTTTATAGATATTGGAGTGGGTCTTGAACTTCCGTCAAAATGTTTTTACATTCCTTACATACACAATGTATTGCATAGCGAAACTATGGTGGCAGGGTGCAAAATTTGATTTCAAGTTTATGACTGATTTCTAAGTTTTCAATGGTATGATCTGATGCATATCTCTATTTGTGTATGCATCAATACAATATTTCATAAGAGAGTATAAGAAAATAGTATAAGAGTACTCCCATACCCCATTCCACTGAGTAATGGGAAAGTTCCATGATTTCATTCGCAGGGCCGAAAATAATTATTGTTTCACTAAATTAAAATCATTGCCAAAAAATAATCATTATATCACAGATTAACAGATTCGTGATCATCAGATGACATATACATTTTACAGTCTCTGAATATTTAATTTGGGAAATAAACTAATTGCAAAGGATCTTACTTTAAAAACTTTGACGTGAGCAGCATATGACTTTCTCTATATATTGTACTTAATTTACTTCTTTTGCAGTGAAAAAATGATGTATAATATTCACGACACATAATTTTTAAAGTTAAGTTGTTCATTTGATGCTTTTCAGGAGGACAGCATGTAAAACTATTTCGAAGTAACCAATTAACTTAGGTTTTGTTTAATTCTAAATTGGCAAATATCAATATCAACAAGAAAGATCAATCATGGATAAAGCATTGATTATGAAACACTTTTTAACTGCAATGCAGTTTATTTAAACATCTCTAAAATGCGATATATTCAGAGGTGATGTTTTACAATTATCACAATACTACAATAATTTATTATATTTGAAAACGTCATCGAAAACAAATGAACTTTATTCAAATAATGTCATCGAAATATATATCGCCTGCTTCTCTACATAAAAGTAGTGAATATTTTATTCATAAACTTTTTCCCATTCCTTTCATTCAGCGGTGATATTTTTAAAATTATCACAATACTACATTACTTTATTATATTTGAAAACTTAAAACTTCATCGAAAAAAATGAACGTCATTCAAATGACGGCATTGAAATATAAATTGCCTGGTTTAAACATCTCTAAAATGCGATACATTCCTCGATAATATTTTTAAAATTATCATAATATTACAATAATTTATTATATTTGAAAACTTCATCGAAAACAAATGAACTTTATTCAAATAACGTCATCGAAATATAAATCGCCTGCTTCTCTACATAAAAGTAGTGAATAATTTATTCATAAACTTTTTCCCATTCCTTTCATTCAGCGGTGATATTTTTAAAATTATCACAATACCACAATAATTTATTTTACTTAAAAAGTTAAAACCATGGAGATAAAAGTATTTTCTAACTCTATGCTTAAAACTTCATTGAAAAACGCAATACTATAGAATCGTCTACGTCTTTATGTAAAATGTATGAATGTTTCATTCATATCAGCTATTGCAGACTCCAGAGCTAAATAATTTAGTGTCAAAGAAATTCAGAAATTCTTATACAACTCATCTTACAGCTTGATGTATTTACATTCTCTAATATCAAATTTTGATGATCATTTAAATTCGAAAATATTGTAATTGCGTTGGTGTAGTATATAGATGCACAGAGGAAAAAGTAAAGCGGTTTTAGGACGGATGCAACACTAAATATAAATTAAAAAGAATAAAAATCACGATTTTGACACAAGATGGATGCCATATTTTATTTTGAAGTAGATCACTCGATCTCTTCCTATAATATAGGTGCAATTAATATTTTAAATTTTATTTAAAAAACTACCGAACATATTTTACTGAAATTTTTTTTTATATATTTTATGGGATAATTTGAATTTTTCCTAAAATTTTCGAAGCAATTTGTGAATTTTAAATTTGCTCAAAAAATATTTTAATAATTAGGTCTCATAGGGTTCAATGTATTTTATTTTTTTAATCCGGGTTTAATCCAAAACTAATTGGGTGATATTATTAATTTATATTCCCATAGGTCCCACAGACCGTCTGAACAACGTACTTAAATTTCATTTTGATAAAGTCATTTTTATGGCAGTTATCATGAGGACGGATAGACAGACAGAATGAATAAACAAAGTCATAAGTACTTTTCAACTATGTTATAAAGTGTTAATAACATCCGCAATGAGTAATACAGTCAATATATTAAATATTTTAATAATTAATTCAATTTGGCATCACCGCCACAAACGAATTGGGCGTTTCTAAAGTTTGGTACAATTATTAATTCTTGAACAACCTTATCAATTTATGCACTTCTTTCATTTCTGATGTGCACACAGGATAACTTTACTGTGCCACAGCCAAGAAATCAAGAAGTGCTAATCTCCTATGAAATAAATTATAACTACAATTAACAAGAAAGATCAATCATGCTTAAAGCATTGATTATGAAACACTTTCCAACTTCAATGCAATTTTATTTAAACATGTCTAAAATGCAATACATTCCTCGATAATATTTTAAAACTTATCACACATTAATTTATTATATTTGACACCTTAAACCTTCATCGCAAAAAATTAACTTCATTCAAATGACGGCATTAAAGTATAAATTGCCTGGTTTAAACATCTCTAAAATGTGATACATTCCTCGGTAATAATTTTAGAATTATCATAATACTACGATAATTTATTATATTTGAAAACTTCATCGAAAACAACTGAAATTCATTCAAATGACGTCATAAAAAATAACACGCCTGGCTCTCTCTATAAAAGCAACATTTCATTCATAAATAATTCCCCCATTCATGTCATTCATCACAATACTATAATAATTTATTTTATTTAAAAATTAAGACCATTGAGCTACAAGTAAGTAAACTCAATGCGTAACTTCATCGAAAAATATCGTCCTTCTCTTTCTAAAATCAATGAATTCATATCAGCTAAGCAGACTCCATGGACTAAATGATTTTGTGTTAAAGAATTACAGCGATTCTAATACAACTCATTCTACATATTTTGCTGTTTACATTTTACATAGGTGAAAAATAGGCTTAATAGTAGAAATAATCAAATTTGGAAGAGCATTTAAACTGAAATATATTGTCATTGCGTTGTTTCAGTATGTAGATGCACAGAAGTTAGGCAAAAATAAAGTAGTTTTAGGACGGATACAACACTCAATATGAATTAAAAAGAACTTTAAAAATCACGATTTTGACACAAGATGGATGCCATATATCATTTTGAAGTGGGTCATGTGATCGTTTCATATCATGGACACGTGATCGCTTCATATAAGAGGTGTTATCATTATTTTAATTTTTATTTAAAAAACAACTGAATATATTTCGCTGAATTTTTTTTTGTATATTTTATGGAACAATTTGAATATTGCCTAAAATTTTCGAAGCAATTTGTGAATTTTAAATCCGCTTAAAAAATGCTTGAAAACTTAGGTCCCATAGAGCTCAATGTATTCCATTTTTTCAACCCGGGTTCATTCCAAAACTAATTGGGTGACATTATTCATTTATATTCCCATAGGTCCTATAGACCGTCTGAACAACATACTAAAATTTCATTTTGATTAAGTCATTTTTACTGCAGTTATCGTGCTAACGGACAGACAGACAGACAGACAGACAGACAGACAGAATAAACAAAGTCATAAACACTTTTCAACTTTGTTGTAAAGTGTTAAAAAGGACAATGTGTGATTTATATGATGGTTAGGATCCTTAGACAGGGCACAGTAAACCTGAAAATATAGCTTCGGCCTTGTGAGAAAATTACCCAAACCATTTTAAGATATAACTTTTTAAGATAAGGGCTTTTTTTTTAATTTGTACCTGCCGGGGAGTTTTACAATGGCATTTTGTGTGAGATTTCAATACTTTTTGTAGAAATATTATTGTTTATATATTACTTTATATAGTCTATCAAATGGGGGGTTAAAATATTAACGCAGCAGATAAATATTGGTATTTCACTCTTTAATTTCATGATACAATTAAATTTAATCCGTCGCTATTTAATTGCATTGGAATTATTTAAATGATGTGTCAGCAGCTGTAAGAGTGGCTGGATACAGCAGCTGTAAGAGTGGCCGGATACAGCAGCTGTAAGAGTGGCCGGACATAATTAGGTGTGAATATTTTATGAGTAGAAAACATTTGTTTTAATGTGTTGCCTTTCTGAATGAAGCTAATTTTTCCTTCTTTGAAGCTAATTTTTCCTTCTTAAAAGCTAATTTTTCCCACAACGCCTGCGAATGTAATCTCGATCCACGGTAAAAAGATTGTCAAAGGATTATTTAATAATTTATTTCATTTCTTTCATTTATCATACATTTAATTTTTCGCCAGGCATGTAAAACAAAATGATTATGTAGCATCATAAACAACACAATTTTGTAACAATAATATAACAACATTGCAAATTGTTCTTTAGCACTGAGCACGGTGATTTTTCAATTTTAGAAATCAAATTTATCCTGTTTTAAAGAAAAATATGAACCTCCCACCCAAATACGCCAAATTAGGCATCTTTGATTAAAATAGGTTCAGTTGTTCACTGTGGGGTTATCAACTTCAACCCTGAAGAAAAGGCCAAAAAGACAATCGTAATAAGTATCATAAAGAATGACAAAAAATCAATGCCAGAAAATAGTAAAATGTGTCATAAATTGTGTAAAAGAGAAACCATGAGAAAGTGCCAGAAATATTACAATACCGCACCTATTGCAATATTTTTCGCTTTGTTTTCTTACCTTTTACTGTATTTAAAAATAAAAAGATTACGAAGACTTTAGCTTTCTTGGGGACTGAACTACAAGTCCCTAAAATTCGGTGTTTGTCACGTCGAGTATAATACATACTTGACAGCTTCGGACTTGACAACTTGGGAAGTGGAACGGTGCAGCGTTCCTAAAATCTATAATGAGGAATTTGCACACGTGGGGAAAATGCTCAATTTTATATTTTCCTGGTAATTTTAGACTTACGATTTTCAAATATGTCACATTAAATGTCAAAATGGTTTTGAATAAATTAAAAATTAAAGTTTAAATAAGCGAAAAATGACACGATGTCATGTGATCTTGAAACGCTACGTGATTGGCTCTGACGTCACTGTGTATGAAGTATCAGTGTTTAAGTTTTAAAAACAACGCTAGATCAATTCGCTTCTTCGCATTCATAGCTTAGAAATCATTTTTTGAGCCTTAAATTTGATAATCTATTTTAATTTTACTGTATATTTTAATTGTATAACCCATCCATTTCATTTTGTTAACACTTTACAACGAAGTTGAAAAGTGTTTATGACTTTGCTCATTCTGTGTGTCTGTCTGCCTGTCTGCCGTAAAAATAAATTAATCAAAATGAAATTTTAGTATGCTGTTCAGACGGTCTGCAGGACCTATGGGAATATAAATCAATAATATCACCCAATTAGTTTTGGATTGAACCCGGGTTGAAAAAATGAAATACATTGAGCCCTATGGGACATAATTTTTCAAACATTTTTTAAGCGGATTTAAAATTCACAAATTGCTTCGAAAATTTTAGGTAATATTCAAATTATTCCATAAAATATATAAAAAAAAATTAGCGAAATATATTCAGTAGTTTTTAAATAAAAATTAAAATAATAATAACACCTCTTATATGAAGCGATCACGTGACCATGATATGAAAATATCACGTGACCCACTTCAAAATGATATATGGAATCCATCTTGTCTAAAAATCGTGATTTTTAAAGTTCTTTTTAATTCATAATGAGTGTTGTATCCGTCCTAAAATCACTTTATTTTTGTATAAATTCTGTGCATCTACATATTGATACAACGCAATTACAATATATTTGAGTTTAAATGCTCATCCAAATTTGATTATTTCTACAACGAAGCCTATTTTTCACCTATGTAAAATGTAAACAGCAAAATATATAGAATGAGTTGTATTAGAATTCCTGTATTTCTTTAACACAAAAACATTTAGTTCATGGAGTCTGCATATGAATGATATGAATCAAATATTCATTGATTTTACAAACAGAAGGACGATTTTTTTCGATGAAGTTTTACGCATAGAGTTTAATTACGTGTAGCTTCATGGTCTTAATTTTTAAATAAAATAAATTATTATAGTATTCTGAGGAATGACATGAATGGGAAAATGTTATGAATGAAATGCTGTTTTTATAGAGAGATCGAGGCGTGTTATTTTTTCTATGACGTCATTTGAATGAATTTCAGTTGTTTTCGATGAAGTTTTCAAATATAATAAATTATCCTAGTATTATGATAGTTTGAAAAATATTTCCGAGGAATGTATCGCATTTTAGAGATGTTTAAACCAGGCAATTTATAATTCAATGACGTTATTTTAATGAAGTTAATTTTTTTCGATGAAGGTTTAAGTTTTCAAATATAATAAATCAATGTAGTATTGTGATAAGTTTTAAAATATTACTGAGGAATGTATTGCATTTTAGACATGTTTAAATAAAATTGCATTGAAGTTGGAAAGTGTTTCATAATCAATGCTTTAAGCATGATTGATCTTTCTTGTTTAAGATGTCGATTTTTCCGGGATTTGTCAAAGGACAATCCGATAATCTTCCTAAAATTGACGCTATATGTATGTTTTCGGTTTTGGGAAGGAATCCCAATTTTATTGGAGCAGAAATGCGAAGAGTTAAAACTAAGAGGTATGTATGATCTTCATTAATATTGACAAATAAATCTAAAACTAATTCAAATGCATGGATAATTCTTTTACATTTAAAACTTTAGTTTTGATTGCAGGTGGAAATAGTCACACACTACAATGTCCTATTCTGCTTTTAAGCTGATAATTGACTTTTTATAGTAGTTTATATTGTAGTTTGAAATTATGTAAAGACAAATAAAGCATGCCTGAAATACTCAAGAAATTTAAATACAATACAAACTACAAAAAACCAAATTTGAATGACATAGTCTGATTTGTGAGGTTCCATTGCCAATAATTCTCCATATCTTTCTTTAACTGAAATATAGAGAGGAAGCAAGAAACAGTTCTAAAAAAAACAGTTACATTTATAGTTTGATTTAATGTCTCCCATTACAAAGTTAAAAGGATTTATCGAAACTTAAAAAAAAATTCCTAGAATATTCTATAATATGTCAAATTATATTATTTTGATATAATTGGAAGAATAAAAGCATTATAAGAGATATTTTATTTAATTTTTCGTCTCCCCCCCCATCCAAAAGATGAAGGGGGGGGGACACTGGAATTTTGTGTTCTGTATATGGGGACAAAAGTTGATAGAACCATTACTGTATAAACACTGCATAAGTTGAAGATATAATGCATTTATACTGACAAATAATAGCTAAAGTAGTATATATTTATCAGATAAATATTGATAAGATATATTTTTATTTCACAAATGAGGGTTGCACAACTTATGATCACAACTTATTTGTTACACAAGGAATGACAGCCATTTATTATTATAAGTTACTATACAATGTTAACATTTCTATTTATACAATAGATATCATCAAAAAAAAATAATTATAAATTAATGTGCCATTGTTTATTACAATAAATTGTTTGGCTTAATAAGGGGTGGCGTCATTTTAAGATATTTATTACTACCACCTCTTCCCCCTCCCTCGGGCTTCCCCCTCCCTAGCGCCATCCCTATTTAAAAAATTGTGAGATATTTTTAAGGTTTGATTCTATGTTTTTAAAACTTATTATTTTGAGGTACAAGCTAGAGTATGTTTTATTGTTCAAGTCCTAACTTGACCCCAAAATTCTTTAATTTTAAATTACAATTTATACAGGATTATTTATAGTTTATTATTGATCCAAGCAAGATCGTATCTAGGATATGATTTCGGTGGGGGGGGGGGGGGGGTTAAACCCACATTTCATATCTTTGTGGATCTTTACCTTTTTAATGTTAACTTTTTCATTTTGGGGGTTTTGAACCCCCGAAAAAAGTCCTTGGTTACGGCCATAAATCCAAGTAAATAATATTTAAATAGTAGCAAATGTCTGCTATCGAAAAATGATCTTCACAACACCAAAGAGATGTTTTATTCGATAATTTTGGATTTTCTGCTCGTCCCTTTTCATTGCTTTAGTCCATGCTTTTCGGTTAATTGGATCTTTTGGAACATTAAAAAACAGCTTATTAACTGAATTAATCATTGTATTTGCGCAGCAAGGTACTAAACAGTACTTGTAGGTCGGTTTTAGAATCTCACTCATTATAAAAATATGATAAATAAAATATTTTGTCGGACAATCAAGGGAGCATCTCTCGGAATCCACAGTAAACAGTGTATTGTGCTCTTTGTTTACATGCATAGTGACGTCACAAGAGCGGCCATTACAGAAACAGCGTTTTCGCGCCGGATTGCTAAGTGCGAGTTTAAACATTTTTATATTAACTATCTAAGTTCAAAAATTAAAAAATATATATATATACTATCATTCATGATTTTTTCTCTACTACATGATAAAAATAAAAATAAAAAACTTGAAAATTCCTCATTGTACGCACATTACTATGATGTTTTGTTCATTATTTGATCCCATATATATATATATATATATATATATATATATATATGGGATCAAATGGTATAGTTAATAAGTTTCGATAAGCCTAAAATTCTCATATTCTCCCCTTGTTATCTTATTTTAGCCGTACTTCTTCATTCTCTTAAAATTATATTTTCATCTTTTTATCTTGAAGCTTTAACTGTTGAATATCTCTTTTCATTGCTTTTACGCAGTACAGTCTTTATTACTCTCTTTGGCAACAGCAAATCACATCTTTTCATTTCTGCATATGGCAACATTGGTCTAGCCATATTTTGCTTGTCATGGTTGCACTAATGAAGTGTATTTTAAGGTATTTATGTTTCCTTTATTGTTCCAATCTATATGCTTGTCGTCCATAAAATATTACTGAGGAATGTATTGCATTTTAGACATGTTTAAATAAAATTGCATTGAAGTTGGAAAGTGTTTCATAATAAATGCTTTAATCATGATTGATCTTTCTTGTTTAAGATGTCGATTTTTCCGGGATTTGTCAAAGGACAATCCGATAATCTTCCTAAAATTGACGCTATATGTATGTTTTCGGTTTTGGGAAGGAATCCCAATTTTATTGGAGCAGAAATGCGAAGAGTTAAAACTAAGAGGTATGTATGATCTTCATTAATATTGACAAATAAATCTAAAACTAATTCAAATGCATGGATAATTCTTTTACATTTAAAACTTTAATTTTGATTGCAGGTGGAAATAGTCGCACACTACAATGTCCTATTCTGCTTTTAAGCTGATAATTGACTTTTTATAGTAGTTTATATTGTAGTTTGAAATTATGTAAAGACAAATAAAGCATGCCTGAAATACTCAAGAAATTTAAATACAATACAAACTACAAAAAACCAAATTTGAATGACATAGTCTGATTTGTGAGGTTCCATTGCCAATAATTCTCCATATCTTCCTTTAACTGAAATATAGAGAGGAAGCAAGAAACAGTTCTAAAAAAAACAGTTACATTTATAGTTTGATTTAATGTCTCCCATTACAAAGTTAAAAGGATTTATCGAAACTTAAAAAAAAATTCCTAGAATATTCTGTAATATGTCGAATTATATTATTTTGATATAATTGGAAGAATAAAAGCATTATAAGAGATATTTTATTTAATTTTTCGTCTCCCCCCCTCCAAAAGAAAGTAATATTTTATTTAGCAGATGAAGGGGGGGGGGGGGGGTACACTGGAATTTTGTGTTCTGTATATGGGGACAAAAGTTGATAGAACCATTACTGTATAAACACTGCATAAGTTGAAGATATAATGCATTTATACTGACAAATAATAGTTAAAGTAGTATATATATATCAGTAGTATATATATATCAGATAAATGTTGATAAGATATATCTTTATTTCACAAATGAGGGTTGCACAACGTATGATCACAACTTATTTGTTACACAAGGAATGGCAGCCATTTATTATTATAAATTACTATATAACGTTAACATTTCTATTTATACAATAGATATCATCAAAAAGAAATAATTATAAATTAATGTGCCATTGTTTATTTCAATAAATTGTTTGGCTTAATAACGGGTGGTGCCAAAAACGCTGGCGTCATTTTAAGATATTCATTACCGCCATCTCTCCCCCCCCCCCCTCGGGCAGATTCTATTGCCATCCCTGTTTAATAAATTGTGAGATATTTTTAAGGTTTGGTTCTATGTTTTTAAAACTTATTATTTTGAGATACTAGCTAGAGTATGTTTTATTGTTCAAAACCTAACTTGTCCACAAAATTCTTTAATTTTAAATTACTATTTACACATGATTATTTATAGTTTATTATTGATCAAAGCAAGATCGTATCCAGGATTTGATTTCGGGGGGGGGGGGGGTTAAACCCACATTTCATATCTTGATGGATCTTTACCTTTTCAATGTTAACTTTTTCATTTTGGGGGGTTTGAACCCCCGAAAAAAACCCTTGGTTACGCCATAAATCCAAGTAAATAATATTTAAACAGAAGCAAATGTTTACTTACCGAAAAATGATCTTCACAACACCAAAGAGATGTTTTATTCGATAATTTTGGATTTTCTGCTCGTCCCTTTTCATTGCTTTAGTCCATGCTTTTCGTTTAATTGGATCTTTTGGAACATTAAAAAACAGCTTATCAACTGAATCAACCGTTGAATTTGTGCAGCAAGGTACTAAACAGTACTTGTAGGTCGGTTTCAGAATCTCACTCATTATAAAAATATGATAAATAAAATATTTTGTCGGAAAATCAAGTGAGCACCTCTCGGAATTCACAGTAAAAAGTGTATTGCGCTCTTTGTTTACATGCATAGTGGCGTCACAAGAGCGGCCATTACAGAAACAGCGTTTTCGCGCCGGATTGCTAAATGCGAGTTTAAACATTTTTATATTAACTATCTAAGTTCAAAAATTAAAAAAAATATATACTATCATTCATGATTTTTTCTCTACTACACGATAAAAAAAAACAAAAAAAAAACGTGAAAATTCCTCATTAGAAAAAAAATGTTCTATAGTTTGTATTCTAATCAGTTTTTCCTAATTGGAATATAATATATTCGGGCCTACTAGGATTATACTCATCCTTAGAAAAGAAACTGAATGTGAAATTAATTTAGCTTCTTTCATAAGAACCTTTTGTTTCTGTAATTTCGTATTACATATAATGATTCAGTTAAACCTCCGCGGATATTCTTACTTCAGATTAAAGATTAACTTTGTAGAAAGCATTGTTTGCAGGCGAAAACGATAGCAAAAAAAAAGAAGAAAATGGTGGTATAATTCGGCTTGCAGACTATCTACTTTCTAACCTACAATATGTGACATATTCTCGTGGGAATTCTGAAAATTATCTATCATGGGGTAAAACTTTCGATTGAGAAAACTCGAAAAGAATTTTAGATCCAAGTTTTTATTCCAACCAATTCTGGAAGCGGATGATGGATGAGTCGTTCACCTTGACCGAAAGAATCTTTTATCATCGAGTATCGTCTGGCGAGCCGACGAACGATTACTTGAATATATTTTACTGGCATTTCCAAGTGCTGACAGAATAATGAATAGTTATGAAAGAATTGTCTGTAAGCGATTTTCAGTGTTTCTTAGGTTTGCGCGATTCGCTATGTTAGTAAAAAATGCGATGCATAGAACTATTTTCTCTGCGAAAATACTTTGTTTTACTTTTATATCTTTGTAAAATATTAATTACGTAATTAATTTCATAATATACTTTGCATAGCAAAAAATTATTTCCACGGAGTTAGAAAGAAGGAGATAAAACTCCAATGGTTGAAACGTTTGAAAATGCCATAATGCTTAGAATTATTTCTAGGTCACTATTGTTAATTGACACTACAGAAATGCTTAGTATTTAATATGTAATTTTTATTATTGTTAAATTAAAGGTTCTCTACTTATGAGTAAAATTAATCAGTATTTTTTCATAATTGTAGAATAGAGTATAGAATATAGGGAGATAAAAATAAATTGAAAGATAAAATAATTTTGAATATGTAAGAATATTTTTTATTGTTTCAGTTCTAATTTGCATTGCTCTAAAAATTTCTTACATTAACAGTTTAAATAAATATTTTAGGACTTGCCATATAAATACATAAATGGAGGAATACTTATCTTACCCCACAAAGCTCTTTCCCAGCTACTTAAGCATATAAATTTAATGTTGGTATGTATTCTGGTTGGATCAGTGTACTAAGATAAACGTTTTTAAAAGCCGTTGTCGTTCCAAGCCATTTTTAACACCCCCGCACAGTATCAGCCAAAGAAGGGAGCTTTCCGCCTCAAGGTCAACGGCAGACTATCATTCTCTTGGTTTTCAACAGTGTAGCTACATTCATCAGCGTGTCTTGACCCCCCCTGGTTCACCACCCTCCACCACCGTCCCCCGTTCAGCTGGAGATTCTCGATTGCTGTTTCTGAAAAGAAAAGACAGTATTTTGATCTTCATTTAACCTGCCCAAGGAATACAGTTAAAGGACTAAATCCGAACAGCTGTTCTCGCTTCTTCTTGTGGTGACTCCATCCTAGTCTGAGACTTTAGTAACACCGTGGACTGCTCTATCAAGTCAGTAGTAAACTATTATTAAGTTTAAAATAGCAGGGTTTTTTTTCACTTCTTTTTAGACGCGTTGTACTGTACAGTTTTGCTTTTATTTGTTAATTTTAATTTTTTTTTTTTTTTGCTAATTGGTTATCTCTTATATTTTTGACGGTACTCAGTTCATATTTGTTTACTATCTGATTGATTACTGATTTAGTAAACTTGTAGTTTCTGTTGTTTTCCTTATATATATACATTTATATAGCTTTAAAAGTGTAGGTATATATACATGTGTGTGCATATATATTTTTGAGTGTAGTTGTATAAATGAATATTTATTTATTTTATTTTATTTTTTAAAGAATGTGTTAATGCATTAGTGTATTTTTAATTATTTTTATATACAGAGAAATTGCGTAATGTAAGCTTTCCAACCTTTTTTTGTAACAAGTGAACCCACTCTTATCAATTGACATTTAAAGAACTCAGTGTGCAACTTTTCATTACTTTTTATTCACTTATTTAGTATTCATAAGGTTTTTTTTTATCATTATTATTATTATATTCAATTTAATATGGTTAATACCAGAAATTCTCCAACTCTAATTCCATCATCAAGCTCAGTTACGACTAAAAACAATAGCAATATTGACCACACAAATGAACCACCTGCAAGTGCTTTTCTCAGTTCCATCATGCAACAGCTGGACGTTTTAGAAACTCTCTATACGGAAAGTTTAACTGCAAAAAAGTCGTCTTCAAAAGAGACATTAGAATTGTTTAAAAAACATCTAAGAACCATCAAAACAGTGTGTATTCAGAAAGACGTGGATCATTCAAATGAAATTACAAAAGTTGCGTTTGTGAAGAAAGATCTCGCTGAGATATTCCAGCAGCATAAAGTATCTACCTTCAGTGAAATTATGCAAACTGCCCCTTCCAATTCTATAAGGAATTTTACTCAAGCTTCAGTTATTTTGTCCCGAACGGACGAGACAGGCACAGCAGAACAAACTCGATTTCAACTACAGGAGCTCAGTAAAAACGGATCCTTAAAGATTAGCCCAAGGGACGTGAAATCTACTAAAGACAATAAGTTAGTACTAAAAGCAAACACATGGAAGGAAGCAGAAGAAATAAAACAGTCTTTGTCAAAATGCAAAGATTTCCAACAAACAATAAATGTAACAATCTCTAACGGTCGCATGGAGAGAATTATTATTTACTCCGTCTCAGATCATATACAGGCGACGGAATTGGGTGAAAAGCTTCTTAATCTGCTTCCGAATCCACCAAATCATCTGAAGCCTTTAAAGCAGATTAAAGGTCGTAATGGTCTTCCGCACTGGATTATAGAGGTGGATAGGGACACTAAAGCTCTTCTGCTACGACATTCTAGAATTTGTATAGATTTTAGATCATGCAGAATTGCACCATTCATTTCAATTACACGTTGCTTTCAGTGTCAGGAATATGGGCATACAAGGAAGTACTGTAGAGGGCCAGAAATTTGCGCTATTTGTACAGGTAGTCATGATGCTCAGAGTTGCAAGGAACAGAATCTTAAATGTAGTAACTGCATTAAAGCTCGTTTAGAACATGTTCATAGGGCAGATAGTAAATTTTGTCCTTGCTTCCAGAATGAATGGAAAAGGGTAGAGTTAAAATCTCAAGAGTATTAATTTTTTTTTTTTTGTCTTGAATCTGTTTTTTTTTGTCTTGATTTAAATTACAAGAATCTTATTTTTTATGGATTTAAAAATACTGCATATAAATCTGCACAAATCAAGGGCTGCGTCGGCAGCAGCTGCAACTTTTATCAAAGAAAATTGCATCGATATTGCTCTCATTCAAGATCCCTACCTACATAACAATTTGCTATTTGGCTTTCCTCTAACCTGGATAACTCACCACTCTTTACTGAAAACAGCAGTTATAGTGATTGCTAATAAAATGTTTTCACATGTTTGCTCAGCTAAAAAAAATAATTCTGTCTTCATAAACATTAAATTGAAAAATGGCTGTTTCTCAGTTGGCACGCAATACTCTCCACCCTCAGCGTCCCTTGCAGAAGATCTTTCAGAGTGGGAACATCTACCTAACATCAACTTATCAAACCTTCTCTTCTCTGGAGACTTAAATGCACATGGGAGAGATTGGGGCTACTCATCCAATGATGCAAGAGGTCTTCTACTACAGGATTTTGTAGCTCAACATCAGCTAATACTCCTCAATGATCCATCCAGTACTCCAACGTTTGAAACTTCGAGAGGGAAGGGATGGCCTGACATCTCTCTATGCTCACTTAATGTATATAACAAAGTACAATCCTGGAAAGTCGATGAAACTCCTAGCTTGAGTGATCACAGGTATGTAATAATTACACTGACGAAAGACGTTGAGATGAAATCGAAAAGACGCTATAAAACAAAATTTTCTAAACACACCGCTCTTAGGAGGCAGCTGTTACCACAGAAGATTCCCTTGAGCCGCCAACTGCAAGAAGCAACTACAGTCGTTATCGTAGAGAAATTTGTAGAAGAATTGACTGATCGTATCCAAGCAGCATGTGACAAGGCATATAAGAAAAAAAATATATCCCATGAACCAAAACTCAAGTGGTGGTCTTCTCTGCTCAATTGTAAACGAAATCGTTTGAAAGCTTTCTACAATAGACAAAAACAATATCCAACTGAACTTAACATTCAACAATACAAAAGGGAGAGAGCTGTATATAAAAAATCCATACTACAAGCAAAATCCGAGGCATGGAAAGCATTTTGCACAAAAACCAGTAGGAAGTATGGGGTAGCTTTCAAAATGGCCTACAACAAATCATTCACAACGGAAGAAGCTGCCTATGACCTAGCACCACAAGCAATACATTTAGATCGAGAGAATGTGTTACAACATCTTGCAGATTCTCTTTTCATTACGAAAAGACCAACCCTGACAAATAGCACTTTTTCTCGAATGACAGAAGTAAGCACTTCCGACAATTTCCCAGACTGTCTTTCAGTAGCGGAAGTGAAAAGCGCACTTTATTCACTTAGCTCTAACAAGGCCCCCGGAATAGATAGTATCGATATGCGAATTCTGAAAGAAGTGTTTAAAGTCATGCCAATAACGATAACAACATTGATGCAAAAATGCCTATCTCTGGGATATTTCCCAAAAGTCTGGAAAATTGGAGAAGTTATTTTCTTTCTGAAACCTAACAAGAATCCAACCCAGAAGCGTTCATATCGGCCGGTATGTCTTCTACCAACTTTGTCAAAAGTATTAGAAAAAATTATTCATAGGAGAATGGTACACTTTCTAGAAATGAATGGTCTCATGAGCAAGCATCAACATGGCTTCCGAGAGGGTCACTCTACTGAAACAGCACTGGCATATGTCCTGTCATGCATAGAAAACAATATATCCGAAAGAAACTACACAGCCTTAGTATCATTTGATATACAAAGTGCATTTGATAACATGAACTGGTCCATCTTATTAAAACAATTACAAAAGATAAATTGTCCATTTTATTTACAGAACATCATAAGTAGTTATCTGAAAGATAGGGCAATTAGACTTAATTCAGGAACAACTTGGAAAGATATTCAAGTCTACGGGGGATGTCCACAAGGCTCTTGCTTAGGACCCTTACTTTGGTCAATAATGGCTGATATCATCCTTAATAAATTCAGTATTCCAGGAACGCAGCTTTTGGCGTACGCAGATGACTTTATGCTAGTATCAGGAGGCAGTTCACGTAGACTTCTGGAAGATACAACTAATGCCGGCATAGAAACATTTTCAGATCTTTGTGAGGAGCTCCAACTATCAATTTCATCAACAAAAACTTCAGCTTTAGTGATAGGAAAACCATCTCAATTAAAACGGAAGCCTATCTTCAAGATTAAAGGTGTTAGCATACCAAGACCAAACCAAATCAAGTATCTCGGAATTATAATTGATAAACATCTATCGTGGATTCCACACATAGAAAACCTGCGAACAAAGATTGGCTGTCAAATTCATAATGTCAGAAGACTAGCACCATCGAGGTGGGGCATAAATTCTAAGATCTTAAAAACATGGTATCTATCAGTGACAGAAAGGATCATGTGCTATGCTGCAAGTAGTTGGGCCCTAAACTTGAACATCCATGCAAAAAGAAAACTAGAATCAGTTCAAAGGATTGCTCTTCTACAGATTTCAAGGGCTTATCGCACAACATCTACAGTAGCGCTACAAGTGCTTACCGGTATCCCCCCTATAACGTTGACAGCGCAAAAAGAAGCCATCATAGCGCAAGTAACACGCCTGAGACAAACAGTAGAGTGGAATAATCTTTATTATGATCACAAAGATTACGAGCAAAAAAAGGTTACTTGGTTAACGGACCCAGCAGTAGGTAATATCCGCTTACACTTTGCTAAGTCATCACAAGAAATATCTAATTACATAAATATTTATACAGATGGCTCTAGAACTGATTCTGGAACAGCATCAGCCTACTGTGCTTTTTACGATGGCATGTGTGTTCATAAGTGGTCAACTCGTCTGCACTATGAAAATAGCGTCTTCCAGGCAGAGCTGCTCGCAATAAAGGAAGCTGTATTTTGGGCTACCAAAAGTTTGCATAAGAATTTCATTATTTACTCTGACAGTCTATCGAGCATCGAAACTCTTAAACAATATCAAACGAAGAATCCAATAGCTCATCAAATTGTAACTATCATAACCAACAGCATCCATCAAAAGTTTTTTATAGGATGGGTTAAAGGTCACTCGGGTGTTCTGGGAAATGAAGTTGCAGACTGTTTAGCTTTTGAGGCGACGTCAGATATCTCTGTTCAGAGTACAAACTTACCATATCCCTGTTCATCGCTGAGGTCACATCTGAATATTAATACCATAAAAGAGTGGCAACAGCAGTGGAATGAAAGTGAGAAAGGAAGAGAAACATTCAACTATTTTCCCAGAGTATCTCAAGAGCAACTGATTTGCAGCAGAGAATTGGTACAGTTTTTCTCAGGGCATGGCTGTTTTCCAACCTATCTTTACAAAATCCAAAAGAAAGACACCGAAAACTGTATTTGTGGTGAAATAGGATCTCCGAAACATTTTGTATTTGATTGCGAACTTACAAAGAACTATCACCTTAAAAGGCCCAGTCGACAACATATGCCAATATTTGCCGAAAACCTTCTGGGTAATAGCTGGGCTAAACAGAGAATAAAAACTATAATTCAATTCCTAGAGGAAAACGAACATATCCTGTGAATTATTACTGGTAACCACCACACATTAGCTCACTGTTTATTGCATATTTATCTATAGTACTTCTAAATCTTTTTATAATTACTGCAATCAAATTAATTTTAAATTCACATTTGGTTTAATCATTGTATGTATCAATATAGTATTGAAAGCCATGGTAATCTCTGAGATTTGTATGTAAATGTTGTATATATAGTTTTGTATGTATGTTTGCATAAATAGTTTTGTATATATATATTTTGCATATATGTATATATATGTATATATCTTTGAAAATTATTCGTTTGATTTTGTATATGTAATAACCAATTTTAGAAATATTTTTATATATATAGTTGCTAACCAATTTTAGAAATATTTTTATATATATAGTTGCTCCCATTTGAAACAGTTCTGCACATAAGAATTTATGGATGTGAAATATTTGTGAAATACTATCTGTATCTAGTATAGACAAGCATATTGTATATAATTGTTTATCAATTTTATCTTGGCATTAAGTTTTAGTTTCTGGTTTTGGCAGATATTCCTCCACCATAGGCTGTAATTACTGCAAACCTTCGGGTCGGTGCCTATAGGTGGTTAATCTGTTAATCTGTTAGTACAATAATATAAGAAACTAAATTTATCAAAACTGAATATTGTAATTTTATTAAGATGCATCAATTTAATATCCAGTGTTTTCGATTAAACTTATACAGCTATTCCAATAAGCCTAAATACGTTCTTGACAAAATAGACTATATTCTCCTCAAAATGAAATATATTCTTAAGCAGCGAAATGCATGAGTTAGGGCACATTCGAAAATGTCCTATCCTGCTAACTCATATCTCACCATGTTGTCACACGATCTCATTGTCCTACAATCCATATACCTTTGTCGCAGGTAATAGTGTATCAATGATGACAAGCGTTCCAATTGAAAGATCACGATACTTCAATAATTTATGGCACACTGTTGTCGGTTCCTTTTTTCTTGCATAATCGTATCACGACTTGCGGTGATGTTAGCAGGACAATTTGTAATGACTCTTTGAGGGAGGGCTTCTGAAGAAGGAACAATGAAGAAATGTTCCTTCTTGAATACATTTGTTTAATAAATGTTGAAAAATCTGATAAGGCTAGCATGTAATTTTCCTCCAGGGTTGTAGCCTATGTTTCGTAAGGCACGATGATATAATTTGTGCCGGAAAAACAGCATAAAGCGAGTTCGAGTTAAGCGAAGCTTACACTTTAAATTATTTATAACACTTACACTTTAAAACAAATCTTACACTTTAAACATTTACACTTTAAAACGTTTTCCTTTCTGGTAGCCTTTCTGGTAGATCGGACGGTCTGGGTCTCAACAACAACAACTTTAAAACGTTTTTATGAAATTTATTTCTTTGTTGATGATTAAAAGTTCGGGAAAGTAAGTTGTTTGGCTTTATAAAAACAAATGATTTCCAAACCAAGAAATCTCTAATAAAGTGATTGTCTAAAATCTCAAATACAAACATTCTACTCATATCCGGACTTATTAGAGAGCTGCAAGGCCCACTTATGGCCGAAAGGTGTACTCCGCCTTCTGACCCAAAGAAATGTGTACTCAGCCTTCTGAACCGGGTTTGAAGTCCGGGAATGGATAAAGAACTGTATGTATACAATATACATACATTCTAGAAATATTTCATAATTTACTTCGAACTCTAGATATTAGTCACAGTAATCCTGGTACAAAGGCGTAGGCTGGGATATGAGGGTCAAAATGTCACCTCCCCCATTAGTTTTTCATAAAGATATTGGAAAACGAAATTGATGTTTAGCCGACGTGGTTGTCGAGTGGTCAAAGGCAAGCGTTTCCGTAGCAATCGCTCGACCGCTACGTTGTGGGTTCGAACCTTCGAACCCCACGTAAGGCATGGATGTTTGTCTTGGATGTTTGTGTTGTGGGCGCAATGTGATCCGCCCCCCTCTGGTGCGCCTAGGGCAACGTCAATGGACGGCTAAATGGTTCACACTCTGGCTGCTGCTCCGGCCACACAGAAAGCTACCATTAGCCTATGGGTTGGTCGTGTGGTCTGGGTTTTCTACACTCTGGCTGCTGTAATAAAGGCGAATGACGAAGGTCAAAGTGCCTGGCCATTTGGGAAAAAAAAAGAAATTGATGTTTAAACGATGTTTATTAAAATGATGTTTATCCAAATGTGTCGAACACATGAATATGCGTAGTTTTACAAAGAATAAAGGTAAATATTGTTACTTTTAAACATTTATATTTACACAGCAGAAAATAACAACGTAATTTCATGTACTGCAAACAGAGGTGTAACTACTATGAATGGCGCACGAGGTCAAGGTGTAAAAATGGCACCCGCGGTTAAGGCGTAAAATGGACGCCTGAAGTCAAGATATAAAATTGGCGAAATTGATCAATGTGTTGGAATTGGCGCTTTCCTACGGTCAAGGTGTGAGTCTCGACAGCCCAGTGGTGATTGCGCGGGAATTACACTCGGATGACCGGAGTTCGATTCTTGCCTCTGCTCAAACTGTTGCCGTGTTCATACGGAGTTTCAAACATGTGGGTCCGTAAGTACTTCCGGGACGTTGGTGGTAGGGGAAGGAGGGTACGGTCCCTGTGGATGCCACCCGCACTGGGTTCTGGTATAAATTGGGTGGCACTTTCCGGCCGTCCAAACAGCTACCTTATACCCTCTGGTATATCGGACGGTCTGGGTTGAAGACGAAGGTCAAGGTGTAAATTGGGTGCAGGCAGACTCAATTCAAAACAATAATGCATACTTTCTTAGTCCAAAACTGATATTATGCAAAATAGTGGAAGGGAAATGATGGTGCAGGTAAATGAAATAGCATCGGTAATTATATATAATATCAATTTTAGATAAAAATAAGATTTATATAATGTTATTTCTAAAGGAAACTGTCTACACCCTTATTTTCATCGGCAACTTTTCATTTGGATAATGATAAGTTTTATACATTATAATTTTGAATTGAATCTGCTAGATTCTCAATTTGGTTCCATTTCGTGTGTGATAAAAATGCATTTTCTATTTTTCGCTTCGCTAAAGTTGTATGAGGGAGGACATTGAAATACTTATTTTGCTTTCTCCTAATTTATGTTTTACGTTTTAGTTTTCATTTTGTGGCGTAATTTACGCTCAAATATAGTGTCGTACATGGATCAACTCGTTAGAACCAGGAGGAGGACATTTTATCTGAAGACAATGAACTGTAGTTCGCAAAGAAAATGCATGAAAAGGGGAAAATATATTCATGACATACATAAATGACGTGACGACGTAATGTAATGAGGTGAAATTTGATAAATGAACATTTTCGGCGAGATAAAACTGTGTGCCGTGTTTTAGCTCTCTGCCTGCTCTGGAAACCGAGAACGAGTTTGTAAAAAAGACTTGCGTAAAGCTACATTACGTAATAACGTAACTATAATTTGAAATTTTTATAGATGAAACTGTGTGCAGAGTTTCAGTTCTGTGTGATCTGCGAGCTGAGAACGGGTCCGTAAAAGATGACGTACGCAACTGATGTAACTTAGTACTAAACGTACCAACACTCAATATGTACCTATTAGTACCGTAATCGGTCAAATGACTAGCTTTTAGAGAAAAGCTTTATTTTTTCTGATTGAATGCAGGTAATATTAATTTTAGTGAGAATATAATAAACAAAGTAACTTTAAGGTAATAGATTCCATTCTGTTTCTAAAACTCGATTTGCTTCGTATGTGCTTGTTCATATATGCTTCATAATACGGTAGTCAATTATCAGCGAAAATGCAGTTTTCACTTTACCCTTTATAATATTACGTTTTGCATATGCCGTTGGACCTGATATTTCCGAGAAAATGTTATGAAGTGCTGCTCTCTCAGATGTAGCACTTGTTTGCATTTCTTCCCAAACTGTGCCATCAGTCGAAATATACTGCTCATTTTTTCATTCTCATCTTCAGAACTTGAGAGCAATCTCATTCTTTTTCGTCTTCTACGTATTATATTCACAATATTCTCCTGTTCATCGTCGGTATCTGTAGGATCATACTCAGTGTCTAATAGATCATTATCATTTTAAAATAATATATCTTCACTTTCAGAAAGTTCACCTTCATCAATTTCCGAAACCTCTTCGCCTATGTTATTTATGTCTTATAAGAACGTGGTGTGTCTTTGGAATGTTTCGACATTTTTTCAGGATGAAGATTAGGAATGAAGTAACGCTGTAAAAAGAGAATATAAACTAACTAGTAATACATAGTTTTCGTCTTTTTTTCTTGCAACTTGAAATTTTACGCACTTGATTGAAATTTTGATGCACAATTATTTAAAATTGAACTTACTACGCAACAGTCCTTGCAGAAATGTGCAGGGAACTGATGAAAATATGAGGAATGTGCATGTACATCACATTTTCCGACTCAAATACCTTATAAGGCAATAAATTTTTCTCCAGGTCAAATGACCGGTCGTGGTAAATAACAGTATACTATGTATCTTTATCATATAAACACAAGAAGAAGAAAAATAAATATTGTAAAATTGATTGTATATACATTTAGTAGAAAAAGTCATGAAGTCAAATGAGACAAGAAAGATCAATCATGCTTAAAGCATTGATTATAAAACACTTTCCAACTTCAATGCAATTTTATTTAAACAAGTGTAAAATGCAATACATTCCTCGGTAATATTTTAAAACTTATCACAATACTACATTAATTTATTATATTTGAAAACTTAAACCGTCATCGAAAAAAATGAACTTCATTCAAATGACGGCATTAAAATATAAATTGCCTTGTTTAAACATCTCTACAATGCGATACATTCCTCGGTAATATTTTTAAAACTATCATATTTCTACGATAATTTATTATATTTGAAAACCTCATCGAAAACAACTGAAATTCATTCAAATGACGTCATAGAAAAAATAACACGCCTGGATCTCTCTATAAAAACAGCATTTCATTCATAACATTTTCCCATTCATTTCATTCATCACAAAATTATAATAATTTATTTTATTTAAAAATTAAGATCATGGAGCTACAAGTAATTAAACTCTATGCTTAAAACTTCATCCAAAAAAATCGACCTTCTCTTTGTAAAATCAATGAATATTTCATTCATATCAGGCTATGCAGACTCCATGAACTAAATGATTTTGTGTTAAAGAAATACAGCAATTCTAATATAACTCATTCTACATATTTTGCTGTTTACATTTTACATAAGTGAAAAATAGGCTTCGTTGTAGAAATAATCAAATTTGGAGGATCATTTAAACTCAAATATATTGTAATTGCGCTGTTTCAGTATGTGGATGCACAGAATTTAAGCAAAAATAAAGTGGTTTTAGGACGGATACAACACTCAATATGAATTAAAAAGAACTTAAAAAATCACGATTTTTAGACAAGATGGATGCCATATATCATTCTGAAGTGTATGTGATCTTTTCATTTCATGGTCACGTGATCGTTTCATATAAGAGGTGTAATCATTATTTTAATTTTTATTTAAAAAACTACTGAATATATATCGCTGAATTTTTTTTTATATATTTTATGGAACAATTTGAATATTACCTAAAATTTTCGAAGCAATTTGTGAATTTTAAATTTGCTTAAAAAATGTTTGAAAAATTAGGTCCCATAGAGCTCAATGTATTTCATTTTTTCAACCCGGGTTCAATGCAAAACTAATTGGGTGATATTATTCATTTATATTCCCATAGGTCCTACTGACCGTCTGAACAACATACTAAAATTTCATTTTGATTAAGTCATTTTTACGGCAGTTATCGTGATAACGGACAGACAGACAGACAGAATGGACAAAGTCATAAACACTTTTCAACTTTGTTGTAAAATGTTAAAAAAGTGATAACATTATATGCGAATTTTCTAATCAAAAGTTGACAACCGGTCATTTGATCGCCCATGGTACGTTTAGTGTTAATAACTTTTGATTTGATCCAATTCTAAACGACTGTATATGGAAACAAGTACTTAGAATTACATGTGCGTATACATGTCGGCCAAGATACGAGATCTAATCTAGCCGATAAAACTACAATCGCAAGTGAATTTGATTAACTTTACCAGTGCATATGATAATATCTTTGATAGACAACTGACCTATCTGTTTGTACCACTGCTCCTTTGTCCCGTTTTCAATACTCCCACTGCGAAGTGAGAACAGTTTCGTTGCTGACAAGCCGGCTGATTAATAGTCAGCGATGTTTGAATAATTGGTGATGCAACTCTGGATGTTTTTGTCTTGCAGTTAATATATGCACGCACTCCTCTCGAAACTGTCTACAAAAGCAATTGTCTTAAGCGGACCGTTGAGAAACAAAGAAGCGACGTTACACAGAAGGTTCTGTTTTGAACTGATAGATCAAACACCGTTTATTGACATTGTTCGCTTATAACAAATTCGTCATAAGACAAATGATTTCAAAAGTGGCTGGAATTACCTTCTGTCTGAAATATTTGGAGTGTGAGTCTGATCTACTTTCTTGTACATTCTTTTCCCGTATTTTTGTTTCCATTTTTATTGCAATCGGTATCAGAGCGACAGGAATGAAATACACCACCCGACATAGAAAATGCAACACCATGAAGTTGTGGCCGTATATTTATGCAAATTAGTTGGCCGATGTATGCAAATGATTTGAAATGCAAGTAGGTCACGTGATTAGAAAGCGGGATAAAAGGGATTGAAAAAGCGGATGAGCCAAAAGTTGTTACTGTCTGTCGCCTACGGAAATCCGTTTTCCGAGCTGTTTTGAATTTCAGAAGACACGCGTTAGTGAAGAGATGCCTGGCCGACAACACCGAAGTCCGTTTTAGCATTTGGGCGATCGTGCAAGGGAATTCCTTTTAGGCCTACGTATGGCGGGGTGGTCGTACCGGCGTATCGCCGCTGAAACACGTCAACTGCGCAAAGGATTTGGAGAAGATGGATTGAAGAAGGGCATGCAATTCATCGTTGTGGTACAGTTCCATCCAGACCTACGTCAGCATGCGTTGATCGACGCATTCGAAGGCATGTGGTGGCGGCGCCACAATCGACGACTCTCGATATTTTGCAGAATTTGCAATATACATTGGATGTTCCAATATCAGCGAGAAGAATGTCTAGATGATTGTCAGAAAGCGGCTTGCACTCAAACCGTCCTTTACGAAGACTGCCATTGACGACAAGACACCGACTTGAGAGATTGCAATCGTGTGGGCCCTAGACTCTTAGACGAATGAATGGGACAGGGTAGTGTTCGGCGACGAGTTTCGGTTCTGTTTGTTGAATGACAGTCGCTATATGAGAGACTGGGGGCGACGTGGAAACAGATCCAATCCTGTAGCGACTCTTAAAAGCCATACTGATCGACAACGCGGCATCATGGTTTGGGGTGTCACCTGCTTCGATGGCCGGTCATATCTAGTTCGCAGCAGAGGCACAATGACGACACGATGATCTGTGGATGAGGTACGGCGGACTTCCCTACATTCAGCGGTTGCAAAATGCTGTTTCCCAGCAGGATGACTAGCGACTGCATACGGCAACTATCAGCAGACAAGACTTACAAGATGTCCAGGTGCTTTATTGACCTCAGTTGTCACCAGATCTCTCACCCATCGAGCATATGGGACGTGATTGGCCGTCTTTTGACTGCACCGCCCCCGTCTCAAACAGAGGACGGCCTGTGGAGGATGGTTGAAGGCATATGGTCATCCATCCCTCAGGAAACTATCTGCATGCTCATTGCATCTATTCCTCGAAGGGTTACTGCTTGTATTGCCGCAAGAGGCGGCCTACTGCTTACTGATCACCCTGTCTATGCCATTATTGTATTCCTTTATCCTCCTGGAATGAACATCACTTATTTATATATGCCATCTTTGTGTGTGTGTCTTTTATCATCACACGCTATTCGCTCTTTCATGGTGTTGCATTTTTTGTGCCAGGTAGTGTATTTTGTGAGTTGCCGTTTGTAAGTTGTCCGTTAAATTTTATTTACCTCGTGCTGAACTAGAGGAAAGGATGGAAACAGTAGTTTTGACTTATACTATTTTTTTCTTGATAGATATCCTTTTAGCAGTAGATTAATTAAAATTTGGGCATTATCCCAAAGACCGGTATGGTCTTGAATTTGGCGATTTTTCTGGCGCCCGATGTTGAGACAGTTGCCATAGTATCCAACCAGCACTCAGGGTAACCATGATTATGAAGAGTTAAAGAGTTACCAAGGTCGCAACATAGCACTCAGCTTATCGCCGATTTGGCGCGATAGAAAAAAAAACCGACCGTACCGGTCTCTGTGATTTAGCCAAAATTTGACTTTAACCAATGTAAAGAAGTCTCTCAAAGTTTAACCTTTTTTGCTATTATTGTATTTATAATCTCAAGCCGAATGCGTTGCTACAGCATAATGCAATTGGATGGTCATGAAACTTTAATGCCTGGAGTAACAAAAGGAAAACTGTAAGTTTCGTTGTATTCCAGATGAGACCACCTCCATGGTTCATCTGAAAAGGAAAGTTAATATCAAGAGATCATCCCAACTTAAAAATCAAGAATATGGATGTCTAAACCATGGAGTTAGAAAGACTTGCTTCTTGCTTTATCTTCAACTTCACGTTTTAAACAATGCAATTAAGACAGATATTTGTTCATAAATAGAATCGCTACTGCTGAATTGGATGACCCATAAAATTAGAGAAAGTTAGTTTTCTTTCTTTCCTGGTATGACCAGAAATTGAAAACTTAAGACAAAAAGTCTGATGTATTAATTTTGACAAATGGGTTTGTTAGAGGGTTTAGGGGAGCGTAAATAATTACGTTATATTAGAGATTGATATACTATGTATGCTTTGATAGGGAGTCGTATAAGAAATAGTAGAGCATTGAATGGGAGAGGTATGGCTGGCATGTTACTGTGGATATTAGGAGCGAATGGCAGGGTCTGCGGGAATTGCTGTCCGCCGATTCCTGTTTTCACATGCATGACTCTGGTATACTTGAACGGGCATAGCGCATGCAGCGTGCAAACTTTCTTGGTCTTTAAACAAAATTTTCATCAGTCGCATTTTTAATTTCCTTATATACATAATTTATAAGGAAAGTATTGTGACGGGGTCGAAAATTCGAATTCGAGTTTTCGACTGGAGAGCACGTTTCAAGCATCCCTGATCACGAATCAAACAGTTTTGTGGTGATGTCTGTGTGTGTGTGTATGAAAGTATATGTGTGTGTGTGAAAGTATGTGTGTGTTTGTGTGCGTGTGTCAGTGAGTCTGTGGAGACGATATCTTACGAACGAAAGGAACGATTCGAATGAAATTTGGTACAAAAATGACAATCCGTGAATACTGGAAGCCTATTGTTTTTAAACGCAATGGAATATTCAAAACCCCCCTAAATTTTCGAGTGAAATATTGAAAAAATCATCAAAAAATCAAAATCTTTAATAAACATACGCAAATAGACATTTCTTATGTAATTTTTCCTTAAAAAACGATTGACATAAACTTTAGAACGTTAGCATGAACCGTTCTCGAGATATTGAACATTTTTCAAATAAATTTATCAAAAAATCCCATAAATTATAAAAAAATATATTAACTGTTGAGAAACATGTTCACTTGTCATATCTAATATCATGCGATAAATTTGGTGACATCATTCTCATGGATCTAGTTCGTTCCATTCATGAGAAAAGATACTTTGAGTAATACTTTTGTATTTGAACGCCAATAGTCATTTATCTGCTATACGAATAACTTATTTCTCTGTCCATAACGCTTGGCGACGATTTTGGCGGAATGTCGCCAACTTGGCGACTTTTTTTAATGTTGCCAAATTAACGAAATGGCAAATAGATAAAAATGACGCTAAACCAATGGAAATAACGACTCATTGACGAAAATTCAATATCTTGGAAAGAATATAAGTATCTACTATAAGAATAACCTATTTTTACTTTCCTTATATACTTAATGTATAAGGAAAGTATTGTGACGGGGTCGAAAATTCGAATTCGAGTTTTCGACGGGAGAGCACGTTTCAAGCATCCCTGATCACGAATCAAACATTTTTGAAGTGATGTCTGTGTGTGTGTGTGAAAGTATGTGTGTGTGTGTGTGTGTGTGTGTGTGTGTGTGTGTGTGTGTGTGTGTGTGTGTGTCAGTGGGTCTGTGGAGACGATAACTGACGAACGAATGGACCGATTCGAACGAAATTTGGTACAAAAATCACAATCTATAAACACTGGAAGCCTATTGTTTTTAAACGTAATCGAATGTTCAGAACTCCCCTAAATTTTCGAGTGAAATTTTGAAAAAATCGTCAAAAAATCAAAACCGCTAATAAAGTTACGCAAATAGACATTTCTTATGTAATTTTTCATTAAAAAACGATTAACATAAAATTTAGAACGCTAACATGAACCGTTCTCGAGATATTTCACATTTTTCAAAAAAATTATCAAAAAGTCATATAAAATAAAAAAAATATATTTCCTATTGAGAAACATGTTCACTTTTCATATGTAATACCATGCGATAAATTGGGTGACATCATTCTCGTGGATCTAGCTCGTTCCATTCATGAGAAAAGATACTTCGAGTAATACTTTTGTATTTGAACGCCAATAGTCATTTATCTGTTATAAGAATAACTTATTTCTCTGTCAGTAAAGCTTGGCGAGATTTTGGCGACGAATTTGGCGGAATGTCGGCAACTTGGCGACTTTTTGTAACGTTGTCAAATTATCGAAAATCTCGCCAAATGGATTAAAATGACGCTAAATCAATGAAAATGACGACTCATTGTCGAAAATTCAATATCTTGGAAAGAATATAAATATCTACTATAAGAAAAACCTATTTTTTTTTACTGTAAAAGTAGTAAATTCATTGCATTATATAAGGAAAGTCATGTGTTGTCCACATCAGATTTTTTTTGCTGTAAAAGTTGTGAATTCATTGCATTATATAAGGAAAGTCATGTGCTGCCCACATCAGATTTTTTAAAACGTGAACTTGAAGATAAAGCAGGAAGCAAGTCTCTCTATGTCGATGGTTTAAATATTCATATTCTGAATTTTTAAATTGAGATGTCCTTTCCATATTAACTTTGCTATTCAGCTAAATCATGGAAGTGGTCTCATCACTAATTGCATGAGCAGATTACAGTTTTACCTTCTTTTCTCCAAGCATTAAATAAATAGATCATAAAACTGCATTATGTTGTAGCAATCTCTCGGCATGAGATTATAAATAAAAAATTACTAACTTATTCATAAGAAAACCTAATGTGTACACTTATGGACCTTAAATTACAAATTTATTGAGGAGCTTAAGTAATGTTTTACACTGTAAAGCATTCTGCAACCTCTGATCATGTTTTTCAGCTATTTTGTTGATCCTTTCTGCAAACGATCAGAAAAGCAGCGATTACAGGCGTTCATGAAAATTCCAGCTTCATTTCTGAAATATTCAGCTAATTATTTTCTCTCGAAATGGTATATTTGTATTAATAGATATGTATATATATATGTTATCATAACTATCAGGAACCTTACTCCCCATTACGGACAGCTCATTCCCTTGAAACTTTCAGTAGCATGCTTGCAATTGTTTTACAGTGTAGGAACGATGCTTGTTTATTTATTTATTTCTGTCAATAATACATAACGGTACAAGTCCAATTACAATACCCACAGTATCACACATCAAAAGCAAAATCTTAACATGCATTTAAAGAAAAATTCAGTCATAGCACTTTTTTAAATGTTGCCAAATTGACGAAATGGCAAATAGATAAAAATGACGCTAAATCAATGAAAATAGCGACTCATTGACCAAAATTCAATATCTTGGAAAGAATATAAGTATCTACTATAAGAATAACCTATTTTTTTTGCTGTAAAAGTTGTAAATTCATTGCATTATATAAGGAAAGTTATGTGCTGCCCACATCAGATCTATATGTTCCGGTGTAATTTTTATCATAGTTTTGCATGGTATATTCCTAGCAACGTCGGGTAATCGCTGCTAATAACATATAAAATTTAAAAACAGAAAATATTTTTTAAAAATTACAATTAACATTATCTGGAATGTTAAATAAAGTATGACCCCTTAAACTAGATTTACTAGCATTAAGATCGATCCCATTTAAATGTGCACTACAATCAACCTGATTATTGTGAAATTTACTAAAATCCACCATACACAACATGTTCCACCGCAATTTTAATGAATTAATACCAACAAGACTCTGGGATGCACAGAAGAAATGCTACCAAAGTATAAACCATTGATCTTAAAATAAAGGAATCTCACAAACAAAAGAGCGAAATATAGCACGTAAATAAAAATTAGTTTGCCTATAAATAAAGCTGATACTATTGCATTTTGAAATATTTAAGTTTATATTATTATTTACTGGCCAGAGATATAGTTAATTAAGATCAAGTTATAATTTGTAGCAATCATTAATAGCTTCAATATTATATTATTCACAGTAATATTATTCACTGTGTCATTTTACACTGTAAAACATTTTGCAACCTTTGCTCATTTTTTCCAGCTACTTTGCTGATTATTTTGGCAAACTACCAGAAACGTTGCAATTACGGGCTTTCATGAAAATCCCAGTTTTATTAGTTTCTCTGCAATACATGGTAATGTATAGGGAAAGTATTGGAATCATGTCGAAAATCGCACCTCGAGTTTTCGACGGATCTACACGTTTCGAGACCTCTAGAAAACGAAAAAACTATTTTTAGCGTGACGTCTGTGTGTGTGTCTGTCTGTGTGTGTGTCTGTCTGTGTGTATGTGTGTCTGTCTGTGTGTGTGTGTGTCTGTCTGTCTGTCTGTGTGTCTGTCTGTGCAATGTATGTATCCACTCTAACTCAAAAACTAATGGACCGAATTTCATAAAATTTGGTAGGTAAGTCACTTGTATGTAACTCTGAGCCTGATTAGTTTTGAGTACTCTTCGGAATAAACCAACCCGCTTTTTTTTGCGAAATGGCCCTCAAAAATTGCCTTTATCCACTGTAACTGAAAAACTAATTAATCAAATTCTACAAAATTTGGTACATAAGTCACTTGTAGGTCACCCTGGTTCTGATTAAATTTTGATACGATTCGGAAAAGAACAACCTGCCATTTTTTATGAAATGGCCCGCAAAAGCTTGTATCCACTCTAGCTAAAAATCTAATGACTGAAGTTCACAATATTTGGTAGATAAGTCGCTTATGGGTGACCCTGGTGCTGATTAGATTTTGGTATGATTCAGTAAAAAATTACCTGCTTTTTTTTACAAAATGACCCTCAAAAATCGACAAAATCTAAAATAAAAGACTACGTATGCTGAAATGTACACATTAAATGCTTGTTTTATACGTAATTTTTAACGATGAAAAGAATAAGATCAACCTCATTACACTAGGACTAGCCGTTCTAGATATTTTCGTTTTTTCGTTTTCCTCTACGCCACCTTTGAAAATGAGTCCAGTTACCAAATGAGAACGAAAATTGAATTAATAATGAATTAAATTTAATTAAAATAAAGAGAATGTGTATAAAGTCTGCAGGGAAAGTCATATGCTGCCCACATCAGATTTTTTTTTTAAATGTTAAGCTAATTATCGTCTGCCGAAGCGTTATTAATGCCATATATATATATATATATATATATATATATATATATAGAATGTTTCTTTAATACGAAGCATACAAAAGGAATTAGGTAATTGTGCAAAAATGAATAGTTAGATATACTAAACTTATTACAGTAAGAATGTAAGAATGACAATGCAATATACATTTAATTTATTACGCAAATGCAGCTAATAAATAAAATGTTTTCAATAACAAATATTAAAATAGTAAATTTAATGGTAGAATGGAAGAAGTAACTCATAATACACTATCTCAAAAACTTTTTATGCCTACAGAATACAATGAAGTAAAATGAAACTCAACAATAAAGAGGAAATTATAATACATATTACAGTTCAGAAAGCTAAAGATAATCAACAAATGTCAATCGAGAGGAAACGAAAAAAGGAATGCCAAAATAATTAAGCATTAAAACTTGCACGTGGAAGGGCTTCAGGCTTAAGAATAGTTCATTTCGAAAAAATTCTTTATCAAGTCCTAATATTTTAAACGAAATGAACACAAAAATGCTTGTTCCCTGAAACACAAGATAGATTTTATCTATGAACATGTGTTTATTAGGACGACAAACATAAAGATTGAATAAATAGAAAGGAAACATAAATACCTTAAAATATACATCAAATGTACAATCATGACGAGCAAAAAATGACTAGACCAATGTTGCCATTATTGTTGCGTATTAGACGATGATCTATAACTTCGTAATTAGTTTTCTCCATCTGTCTCACTTTATTGCCGAGGTCATGATCTTATTTTTATAATTTCTCCTCTAGGATCACTGCAATTACTTTTTCTTTTGGGCTTGGTCACTTTTTTGGGAATAGCCCCAAAGTGTATACTCAAGGTTATTTCATTACAAATCTATTGTGCTGCTTAAGAACTTTTCTAGTAACTGTATATACTTATCTATGCATTACAATGCATGGTATGGAGAGTAGCGAGTAAAAGCAAAAAACGCAGATTTTTATTGTACATCTTTTTATTATTCGTGTGTAATTTCATTGTATGAAGAATGTATTTTCTAAAATGCATGCAACTTAACTGTGTATGAAAGATAACGACATGCCAAATTTGCTCGTTCTAGCTGCTTCTGTTCTAGAGTTATTCCCTCAAATGGATACATTCCTATGGCGGGCCCAGTATGGGCTAGCCCGATAAGGTTTTAAACTCCAAGAGTTAAAATATACCATTGAAAACAATGACATGCCAAATGTGGCTTTGTAGCTGCTTCGGTAATCGAGTTATTCCCCTTACATTCTTATGGCGGGCCCAGGACGGGTTAACACGATGAGGTTCAAAACTGGTTCATATTTGAATAAGTCTCCCTATTGCATTGAATAAAAAAACATTGTTGTGAAAAAGTTAAAAAACAGTTCAATATTCAGCTTGATTTGATTAGCCAGGGTCTTGAAAGGATTTGACAAATGAGCACATTCTATGTCGGGCTCAGGACTATCTGTCTCTACAATAAATAAATAAATAAATAAATATATATATATATATATATATATATATATATATATATATATATATATATATATATTACCAATGCTGGCCAATAATTTATAATAATTTGTATTAATATACATTGGTCAACTCCAGAAATTGCCTGGAGCTATTTGCTTTGAGGTTGGGCTTGATAACGACTCAAAGTGAACGGCTTAAGCCTATGCCTTTGTATCCGGTATGTATGTTCCTTTAATATTTTCCATTTTTATTTAAAGTCTGAAGGGAAAGTCCTGCATACATTTCTCTATACGAACAACTAATCATACATAGGTTCAACATTCATCTCTATCACATTCAACATTCAACCTGCAGTTTGCTAGCCGATTTTGGTGACATTTCTCTATGCCCTCTTTGGAGAGCTCTAATGGTTTTTATCATGCAACGAAATGCGGATATGCGTTCATTGTCGTGATCTTACAATCAGAGGTTCTTTAAGTCAGGCAGTGGTGAGCGCTTTCCGCAATCCCAGAGACAGGAACACACAATTCTTCATAAAACAAAGAGAAATGGACAGATATTAAATAGAAACATTTAATCAAGTTGTCGATAACATGGAAAATAATTGTTTAAGCCATGGATCGGATGACAAAGTTCCTGGAATGTTTTTGTGAACAGTAAAATTTGGCGATATATATATATATATATAATATGAAAAAATGAGATTGAAAATGGATTAATACAATTGAACGTTGTGTGTTTACGGGGTTGTAGAGAGGTCAAGGGGGATTGCGACCCCTTTTCCTGGTTTTAGCATGCTTTTACTCCCAGGAAACACTCCCAGAAAATACTACACGCCCGAAACAACAATAAACAGTATGCCAGGGATTAAAAAACAGTTCAATATTCAGCTTGATTTGATTAGCCAAGGTCTTATAACCCCTGGCATACCAGGGTCTTATACTCCTGGCATACTGTTGATTGTTGTTTCGGGCTTGTAGTGGTTTCTGGGAGTGTTTCATGGGATTAAAAGCATGCTTAAACCAGTAAAAGGGGTCGAAATCCCCCTTGTCCTCTCTACAACCCCGTAAACACACAAATTCTAATTGTATTAATCCATTTTCCATCTCATTTTTTCATATTGTACTTTGAGGCTTAGATAGAGCAGCAAATGCGCCTTACTATTCCTTGGATTTTATATTTTATATTTCATTTTGATTGTACTTGAGGAATATATATATATATATATATATATATATATATATATATATATATATATTTATTTATTTATTTATTTATTGTAGGGACAGATAGTCCTGAGCCCGATATAGAATGTGCTCATTTGTCAAATCCTTTCAAGACCCTGGCTAATCAAATCAAGCTGAATATTGAACTGTTTTTTAACTTTTTCACAACAATGTTTTTTTATTCAATGCAATAGGGATACTTATTCAAATATGAACCAGTTTTGAACCTTATCGTGTTAACCCGTCCTGGGCCCGCCATAAGAATGCAAGGGGAATAACTCGATTATCGAAGCAGCTACAAAGCCACATTTGGCATGTCATTGTTTTCAATGGTATATTTTAACTCTTGGAGTTTAAAACCTAATCGGGCTAGCCCATACTGGGCCCGCCATAGGAATGTATCCATTTGAGGGAATAACTCTAGAGCAAAAGCAGCTAGAACGAGCAAATTTGGCATGTCGTTGTCTTTCATACACAGTTAAGTTGCATACATTTTAAAAAATACATTCTTCATACAATGAAATTACACACGAATAATAAAAAGATGTACTTTAAAAATCTACGTTTTTTGCTTTTACTCGCTACTCTCCATACCATGCATTGTAATGCATAGATAAGTTTATACAGTTTCTAGAAAAAATCTTAAGCAGCACAATAGATTTGTAATGAAAGAACCATGAGTGTACACTTTGGGTCTATTCAAAAAAAGTGACCAAGCCCAATAGAAAAAGTAATTGCAGTGATCCTAGTGGAGAAATTATAAAAATATGATCATGACCTCGGCAATAAAGTGAGACAGACGGATAAAACTATTTACGAAGTTATAGAGCATCGTATAATAAGCAACAATAAACACCAGAAACTAACGAAACACGTATATGGAAGGTGATAAATATCGTATCATCAGGATCTGTAACACGGTGACACCTGCTATGTTTGTAAAAGTACTAGGTAATATTCTTTTTCGAGTTCAAATGTGCATTGTCTCTAATGGAGGAAATGTAAGTATTGCTTATTTTAGCATTCTTTAATATGACAGCTAATTCAAAACGCATTGAGTAAAAAAATTTGATGTGGGCAACACATGACTTTCCTTATATAATGCAATGAATTTACTACTTTTACAGTAAAAAATAGGTTTTTCTTATAGTAGATACTTATATTATTTCCAAGATATAGAATTTTCGAAAATTAGTGCTCATTTTCATTGATTTAGCGTCATTTAAATCCATTTGGCGAGATTTTCGTTAATTTGACAACGTTTCAAAAAGTCGCCAAGTTGGGGACATTCCGCCAAATTCTTCGCCAAAACCTCGCCAAGCTTTACTGACGGAGAAATAAGTTATTCTTATAGCAGATAAAGACTATTGGCATTCAAATACAAAAGTATTACTCGAAGTATCTTTTCTCATGAATGGAACGAGCTAGATTCACGAGAAGGATGGCACCAAATTTATCGCATGGTATTACATATGAAAGTGAATATGTTTCTCAATTGGAAATATATTTTTTTATTTTATATAACTTTTTGATAATTTTTTTGAAAAATGTGCAATATCTCAAGAAAGGTTCATGTTAGCGTTCTAAAATTTATCTTAATCGTTTTCTAATGAAAAATGACGTAAGAAATGTCTATTTGCCTAATTTTATTAGTGGTTTTGCTTTTTTAACGATTTCGAAATTTGATTTTTTAACGATTCACTCGAAAATTTAGGGATGTTCTGAACATTCAATTACGTTTAAAAACAATAGGCTTCCAGTGTTTACGGATTGTGATTTGTGTACCAAATTTGGTTCGAATCGGTCCATTCGTTCGTCAGTTATCGCCTCCACAGTCTCACTGACACACACACACACACACACACACACAGACAGACATCACCTCAAAAATGTTTGATTTGTAATCAGGGATGCTTGAAACGTGCTCTCCCGTCGAAAACTCGAATTCGAATTTTCGACCTAGTCTCAATAATTTCCTTATACATTATGTATATAAGGAAAGTAAAAATGAAAGCGAAATATTTCAAATGGAAAATTCAGTGTAAATTCAAGTATCTTTTTATCATTATTATGCGACAAAACTTAAAACTCATGTTAAATCAGTCATAATACTATTGTCCTAAACACATAATACTATTATCCTAAACTCAAAATACTATTATCCTAAACTCATAATACTATTATCCTAAACTCATAATACTATTATCCTAATCTCATAATACTCGTTCTATTATCCTTATGCTTTGCACACTAGTGAACTCAGACAAAAATTCAATTTAATATCTCTTAAAAAAAGAAAAAAATTGTTCTGCCTCTCTTTCTACAATAAAGTTTAAAATAATGCTATTGCCTCATTTTACTTTATTGCCTGGAATTCTATATGCCTGTTAACAATACTAGAAAAAAACTTTGATCTTTATAATACCTATTGAACTAATATTGATATTTTTAATTTGACTCCTGGCCATTTTAAAAAAGCCTGTTTTAATGCGCATGACATGCGTACTACTTAGTATTCTTGTATTTTATGCTCTGTTCTTTTTGTGTTTGTGTGGTTACTGTAACTGGATTTCATCTGTAGTTGCCACGTAAATTGAATAAATAAATAAAGAAAATTTGATGTGGCCATGTGGGCAGCACATAAGTTTCACCACAGACTCAAATTCATTTTTTTTCTTACTTAATGCATTAAATTAAGTTTAATTGCATAAAATGGCATTGATACGTATTTGAAATGGTACTGAATTTTCATTTTAATAAAAGTTTCGCTTTCATCCTACTATCTCGCGTATTTTAAAACGCCAAAAAACGCGTGCCAAAAAATACCAAAAATCTAAATTATCTCAAAATCGATTCATCCTAGAGAAACGACGGATTGTTTGTCTTGCTCTTTTCATCGGTGTGGTAGCGGTTTCAGAAACAAACTGCATGTACTGATTCCACTACACACAGGCCAGTGATCGTAAATTTAGCAGACCAAAAGGAACTGTAATTAACATTTTTTTCCACAACAAAAATACCAAAATTTACTCCAGGTTCGGTTTTAGTAAAGATTCCCAGTTTAGGAGAATTAAATCCTAAATGATATACAGTGAGTAAAAAGAAAAACATGAAAGAAATGCAAAAAAAAACAGGCTCATTTAACAAACAAAAATTACTTTATTTTGAGATTTGCAAAAATGATTATATATATTTCCATCTCTTATTCATACTTATTTAGAGCTTCATTTATCCAATATAACATACTAATTTAATGCTCTGGTCAAAATATATAGCAAACAATATTTAAATTTACTCAACAAGCATATGATTTTTTCAATCATAAATTTAAATCAAACATAAATGTATTTTCAATTCTGAGCCAATTATAATCAAATAGATAGTCCTTCCATACCTGCGGAACTTCTGGTTCCGGAAAAAGAAATTTTACCTGAGCTCTTATTTAAATTAACAATTGAAGAAAGGGTCCGTTCAGGAAGCACGGTCAATTGCCGAACAAAAAGTTCAAATGAATTTACGGACGTCTCACTTGAAATAAGCGTCTTGCCAAGCCACCGCTAAAAGGTCTCATCATAAAAACCCTTCGGACTCATCTGTCAAAAATCCTGGAATAAAGAAAAATAAATTTAGACGAGTTGAAAATGAATTATCGAATTTTTCCAGGTTCTTCTCCATTCAGCTCCAGAAAGGCAGGGCGGTTTCAATTAGAAACAAGTGCCCATCTCCGCCAGCTTAGCCATTTTGGCCAAACCCTTTGTCTCTTCCTTAGACAAATTTTCGATGCGACTTTTCAGTCGGAATCTCCAGCTCCAATCTGCCGTGGGTCGCTCGAGGCCCACGCCGAACATTTCTCCTTGCGCCGCTTCCTGATTGGACAGGCAAGCACTCCTTCGCAACAGCTGATTCTCTCCGAGCACACGTCACGCATCTCAGCCCAGACACAAATCCTAGACATCTCAACGAATTCTCGACGAAACTCGGTTTTCAGTGCGAATTCAATACTAACAAGTCTTAGCGAAAAACACAGCACAGGCACGGAGGAAAAAAGATATTTCTCTCCCAGAAAAATAAGAAAAGGCTCGTGGCGCAGAATTGCGACACGACAGCTCTCCCCTCCTGGGAGGTAAAAATTTTCCGAAAAACAGTGAGGAAAATTTTTCTCTCACTCAAAACCACAAAAACACAAAAATTTACAAAGAGTTTTAGGAACCTATAAGTGTAAAATAATTTAGAACAAAATTTTGGGGGAGAAAACGTGGGCCCCAACGTTTCTCAAGACAACGCCACTGCAGATCTGAATGACCGGCCAAGCCATTCATCACCACAGGAAAAGACCAAAAGAAAACCAAAAGGATGACAAAATGTCACCACATCTTAAAGGAACCTTTACAAAAATTTACATTTAATTATACTAAAATCAGAAAAAAAAAATTTTCTAGGCACTTTGCCTGACAACAAAAAGTCTCAATCATCCACATTGAGATCAACCAGATGATGCGAAGCTAAAACATGATATGGTATGAATTTACAATAAAGTTACACAATATAAATAATTCGAAAAATTCAAATTTTCAAACATTTGTCACTTTCAAAACACACAAGTGACACAAAACAATTCTTAATTTTCATCAAAAGATTAAATATTTTGAAAATTAATTTTTAAATTAAATTTGTCATAATCAAGTAATGAGATTCTTCACTCATTCAAAAATGTCTCACTTTTGAGAACAAAGTCACTTTTAATATTTCAATTTTTCAATTTCAAACTTTTTCATTTCAAAACTTTTATTTCAATTTAAACTTTCACTTTAAATTACTTTCAAATTTAACACATTAACTTTAAATTACATTTACTTTCAATTTTTCAACATTTCAACATTTATTCAACATTAACTTCAATTTAACTTATTTTTATATCAAAACAATTCAGAATTTTCTCATTCTGACTCAACTTCATATTACTTTAAATTATTCATTTACATTTAATCATTCAATTTATCTTAAAATTTCAATTCACTTTACATTTAACCATTCACTGAAATTATTTCAAACAAGGGATCACTTCACGTGTCACAAAACAAAAATTTTCATTCAAACACATTTGTTTGCTGAGAGAGAGAAGGAGAAAAATTCTCTTGAAATTCACGTCAGTTATGTAAGAGAGCAGGAACACATCCAAAGAGCAAACTTGGCGGGGACTAACGAGTTGCCAGAAACGAAAAAGGGAGTGTAAAAAAGAAAAAAAAATACTCGCGTGCAGGATGCAGAGGCCACAAAACAGGACGCCAGGACACGCGTCAGAAGCCACGGATATCAAAAATTTTTGGACAGCTTGCGCTGACCCCATCATCGTCATCATCATCATCTTCTTCATCATCATCATCCTCATCAGGCTTCACCAGTTTCCCCCCTGGTCATCACAACCGTCCTAGGTGGGCTCGGAACAAGTTGTCGTCCAGGACTCCAGTCCTGCAGCAATGCACCGGGAATTTAAATTGCCCAGCTGCTTCTTCATCTGTGATCCGTGTAAAAATGTCCAGTGTTTGTGTCCACCAGCCAGCTTCCAGGAAAAAAAGTTGCAGCATTACAAAATGATGACTCACTTAAATTTGTGTAGATGTTTGAAAACTGCTGGTCAAAAAAAAAACATCAATGTGAAATGGAATTTCAAGAAAACAAATTTCAACAACACATCAGCCAAAAATTTTCACCTCTCTCAGCAACAAAATTTCAAAAACATTTTTCAAAAGAGATCATTTACTTTTGATCTTCAAAATAATTTCATTAAATTTCAAAAATTCTCAAATTCAAAACTTTTCATTTTCAAAACAAATTACTTAAATTACTTTAATTTACTTTATATTTACTTTATATTAACTTCAATTTTACTTTAACAAAATCATTTACTTTTTTCAAGATTCAAAAATTTCCTCCTTTTACTTAGGGGAACAATTCAAACCAACACCATTTCAATTATTTCATGAACTTAAATAAGTAATCAAGATTTTTTTCACAATAAAACACAACAAAATAATCAAGGTCAATCAAACAGGACTCTCGAAAAATTTTAAAGTCCAAGGAGAGTCAATTAACAAAATTACTTATTATTTAAATTACAATATAAACATTCATAAATTATAGTTCACAAAATCAATTAATTTTCTTATATATTTTTAACTTAAATGCAAGATTTCCAATAAATTTAAATCACAACAATTTTTTTTCATAAATTCTATTTTAAAAGACAATATTGAAATACAAAATTTTAAACAAGTATCAACTTTAATTTAATATAAGATTTTTCTTGCAAAATTTAATTTCTGAAAAATTGTGAACTCAACCAAAATTTAATATTGTGAAAATCTTTGATAAGATCTAAGATTATAAGGTGTACGTGTGTTTCTATTTCTCATATAATTATGATTTTGGTGTGGTGTATAACTATTTCTGTAGTAGTTATTGTTGTAAATGATTCTTCCATTTCCTCTATTATCAAAGTTATTTGAATCATTTCTTAATGTGCAAAATTGATTTTTATTAGCATGAAAGTTTGATCTAGTATGAACAGCATTGTCATTCACTTTTTTATTTGGCAAATTAAATCTTACTCTTTTCACAGTCTTTTTGTTTTGAGATTTTTCTGCAGATTTTGATAAACAAGATTTGAGTTTCACAGAGTCTTTCTCAGCGGTGATCACAGGAGTAAGTTTATTAGGCTTTGAATTCAGTTTTTGACTTTCAGTAGTTTGTTTTGAAAATCTTTGCAATTCCTCTCTTCTTGGAGGTAAAAGTGTCAGTCTGTTCACATGAACCAGTTGTTCATTTTTGGGATTCATCACATGTCTGATTAAAAAATTTACTGCAGATGTTTGTTTTATCACTTTAAAAGGACCTCTATTAAATGAACTCAGTTTTCTTGACTGACCATGAGGCAAAAAGGGAGTGTAGAGATACACTAAGTCATTAACTTTGATATTGGGTATCTTCGCTTTCTTATGTTGTTGTAAAATTTGTGAATTTTCAGCTTTTTCCAAGTTACTTTTTACTACATCATATGTTCTTTTAAGTCTAAATTGTAAATCTTCTCCATAATCATATGTTGAGTCATACGTTGGAGGTTTAAATCCAGCCATCAAGGTATTTGGGACTGTTAAATCTCTTCCATAGAGTAAATAAGCAGGTGATTCACCCGTAGAAGCATGTATGGCATTTCTATGAGCTAATAAAGCAAAATGAATTAATTTATCCCAATTATCTTTATTGTTATATGCAATATTTTTCAAGGATCTGACTAAAGTACCATTTAATCTTTCAACACAGCCATCTACTGAAGGCATATAGGCAGTAGTGGTATTCTTTATTATTCCCAATTTCTTATAAAAGCATCTTGCTGTTCTAGAAACAAAATTCGTCCCTTGATCCGATACGATGTATTTAGGTATGCCATGCTGAGCCATATAGTGCTCTAAACAATTTAAAATATCTTCAGTTTTAATTGAAGCCAAAGGATATGCTTCAGGCCATCGAGTAAAATAATCAGTTATCACAAGAATAAATTTATTTCCAGAATTAGATATAGGTAATGGTCCGACACAATCCATGGCGATTCGCTCAAATGGATATGTAGACTTTGAAAACTTTTGAATGGGTGCTTTATTATTTCTAAAACCACGATTTACCACACAAATTTCACATGAAGCTACATAGTTTTGGGTCTGGGAATACATTCCCTGCCAAAAGTATTTTCTACTCACAGAAGCTAAAGTTCTTCTAAATCCACAATGTGCGTAAGTAGGACAATCATGATGTAACCATAAAATTTCAGACACAAGTTCCTGCGGAACAACAACTCTTTCTTGTTCTTGGTGTCTACGTTTAGGGTGTCTGTGAGTACACCACAGTATATCATCTTTTCTAAAAAAAACTAAAGTTTGTGGGTAAGGTTTTATGTTCTTATCTAAGAGATCTATGATTTTATTACATCTCGGGTCAGATTTTTGAGCATTCTTAATTCTGATGAGTAATGTAGGACAAGTAAATGTCTGTTCCAATTGACCACTTTGTATGTTATTTTCATTTTGAATTTCACTTTCACTATTATCAACAGCACAAATTTCATTTGTTTCATTTGTATTGGCTGAATTTAAATTGACTTCTAATTCTCTTCTATTATTACTATTATTATTGTTTACATTCTGAGAACTTTGATTTTCATTGTTTACATTTGGAAAATTCTGATTTGCATTGTTTACATTGTTATTTATCACTTTATATTGTGATACAAATCTTCTAGGAATATTCTGAACAGAATTAGTACATTCATCTACATTTCTTGAAAGATAATCAGCCACCAAATTCGCTTTTCCTGGTTTATGTACTATTTGGTAATCAAATTGTGATAGAGATGCAATCCATCTAGCTAATCGAGATGTAGGATCTTTTAACTTAAATATGAAAGACAGGGATATTTGATCACAAAAAATTGTGAAAGGTTTTCCAATTAAATAGTGTTTATAATAGTTAGTAGCCCATACAACGGCTAATGCTTCTCTTTCAACAACACTGTATTTACATTCAGCTTCATTTAATTTACGACTAGCGTAAGATATTGGATGTAAGACTTTGTTTTCATCTTCTTGGGACAAATAACAACCCAATGAGTGATTTGAAGCATCAGTGTGTAAAATAAATGGTTTTCTAAAATCTGGAAGAGTCAAAATTGGTTTTGACAAAAGTTTTCCTTTTAAAATTTCAAAAGATTTTTGAGCTTCACATGTCCAAATAAATTTCTTTTTACTTTCATTATTCTTAGTTTTCAGTATATCTGTCAAAGGCAATGACAGTTCAGCATAGTCTTTAATAAATTTTCTATAGAATCCAGTGAGTCCAAGAAATTGTCTCACATTCTTAACTGATTTAGGAATTTTAAATTTTTCTACAAGTTCCAAATTATGAGTATCAGGTTGTACTTTTCCATTTGATACCAAAAATCCAAGATACTTAATTGTTTTTCTGAAGAAATGGCATTTAGATGGCTTCAATTTCAAACCATGTTTACTTAATCTTACAAAAATTTCTTCTAGTTTTTTCAAGTGTTCTTCAAATGTTCTAGATGCAACAATGATATCGTCTATGTAAATTCCAGATATGCCAGCCAGCACCAGAGACATCAATCTCTGAAAGGATGCGGGCGCATTCTTAAGACCAAATGGAGTTCTAGTCCATTCAAAGTGTCCGTCGGGTGTTGAAAAAGAAGTCTTCTGATAATCATCAGGATGTAAACACAATTGATAAAATCCACTGGTTAAATCAAGGGTCGAAAAATACAAGGCTCCAGAAAGATTATCGATGAGTTCCGAAATATTCGGAATCGGGTAATTTTCTACAATCGTAATTTTATTGAGCTTCCGGAAATCCGCTACTAAACGGTAACTTCCATCAGGTTTCTTAACAAATAACACAGGTGTGTTATATGGAGAGTTACTTGGTTGAATTATCTTGGCGTCAAGTAGCTCATTGACTTGGCGCGAAAGTTCTTTCTGTAAATTATGTGGGATTCGATAAGGCTTCTGCCTAACAGGTATGTTAGATTCCAGATTAATTTCATGCAGTATTGTATCACATCCAGACAATTCTTTCATATTCTTAGCAAAAACATGTTTATATTTATTTATTAATTTTAAAAGTAAAGTTTTCTGAGCATAGTTCATATGCTTCAAGTCAAAATCTCCTCCCCATGCATCAAACGTATCATTATCTTCAATACAGTTCTCATTGTCAATTCTGTTATTTATGTCAATATCAGATTCATAGATGTTTTCAAAAGTTCCCAATTTCATACCTTTATTTATGTAAACACATTTCTCTGAGGGGTTAGCTATTCTTGCGTACAAAAAGTCATTCTCTGGAATTTTATGAATACTTCTAGCAACAAAGATTTTATTTGCAGCAAATTCTTTATTATTGATAGGTTCAAGTAAAATTGTCGTATTTTTCTCAATTCTATAATTTCTTTTCAATTTGACAAATGATTCTGTAAAAGGTTTCAAAACACATTTCTTAAATGCTTTGGCAATGGCCAATATATTGTTTTGTAGTGAACTTCCTTCATCATGTTTATCACAACTTGTTTCAAAAATTTCATTATCACCAGTATTGTTTTCTGTCAAAGATCTGTCTGTATGTACATAATCATTCATCTGCATTTCATGTAAATCATTTTCACATTCATAATTTGATCTTTCATTCACATTTGCATCAAAATCTCTAAAGTCGACATCTCTGAATTCATTTTGGTAGTTGTTTTGTTCAAATAAATATCCATTATCACACTTATTTTGATATCCTCTAAAATTTCTCGAAAAATTTGTGTCTTTGGATCTGTAATCCACATCATTTGTAAAATTGTAATTTCTTCTATCATATTTATAATTTATTGCATTGCACTCAGATATTTCAGGTTGAACATCTTTGTGCATAAAAGTAATGGTCACTTTATTTTTATTCAGAAAGGTACTTCCTAAAATCATGTTATATTCATTTGGTGCAGGTGTATTTAAAATGCAGCATTCAATCACAATGTTTTCTTTTCCAACGGTCAAAGGAAAAGAAGCTTTCTCATCAACCCAAACATCTTGATCACCAACTCCTTTCAAAATAGTGGATGTATGTTTTGTTTGCACATTTCTAGGATTAATTTTATGTAAAGCATCACCATAGATAATGTTTATAGAACTTCCAGTGTCTATTAAAGCGTTTAATTTAACATCTTCAACAAAAACTGAGATGACTGGAAAAATTTTCTGGCAAGGAGCTTTAACTTCGGCCATACAACTAAATTCAGAATTTGCTCTATTAAAATTTGGAGATTGAAATTTTTGTCCTCTAAAATTCTGTCTTCTAAATTGTCTTCTATTACCAAATCTACTATTAAAATATCTGTTATTTCTTCTATATCCAAAATTATTGAAATTTTGAGATTTGTAATTGTCAAAAGAATTTCTAAAATTTGAAAAATTTCTTCTCTGGAAATTTGAATTTCCATTTAAACTGTTACGAAAAGGTCTTCTAAATGTTTGAAAGTTTTTTCTTGGAGAATAATTTTGATATGGACTTTTAACATACCACTCTTCTTCCTGTGAGGCAACCGGAGTTCTTCTGTGACTGAAATGGTTTCTATTGTCAGTTCTTCTAGATGGTGTAGAAGTTTACAAAGATGTTGATGGTTTATGTTTCTTCTTTATTGGAATATCTTCCCACTCTTCTTCTTCCAGTTCATTTTCATTGTATCTGCTTGTAGAGGGCGTATCCAAGAAGGATTCTTCAAAACTGGAATTGCTTCTCTCCAAATCTTCTCTTATCTCATTCAGTCTTTTCTTTCTTTTTTCAGAGTTCTCACTGAATTTTCTTCTTAAACTGTCATTTTCTTTCTTCTTTAAATTTAATTCCTTTTTCAGTTCTTCAATTTCTTGTTTAGGGTCATTTTCAGTTCTCACAGTATTTATGTCTTCTGTTATTTCTTCCAGCTCTTCCTCTTCCAGAATAGCAATATCTTTAGCAGCTTCGAATGACTGGGGGTTTGCAGATAACACAGCTTTTCGTATTGCAATTTTCAAGCCTTTTTTAAATGAGTTCAGCAAAATTGCGGTTCTCAGGGAATCTTCGTTGTCAGACACAGCATCTTGTGGAAAAGCCACAAAAGATTCAGCTTCGATGCGGTTCGCAAAATCTCGCACATCCTCGTTTACCAGTTGTTTACAATTAACAAGAGCTGCGATGTTTTTGGCAATATTCGATTTCTTGGTGAAATTTTCCTTGAGTGTGTTTATCAGTTCAGTAAAATTCGTGCTTTGGTTTAATTTGGGAATGGATTTGACAAGTCTTTCAGCACGACCAGACAATTTCAGTTTCAAGACGAAAATTTTATCACGATTTGACCAATCAGCATGGTCAGCAACCAGAAGGAACTTTTCCAAAAATTCGTGAAATGACTCATTTGCATTGCCAGCAAAACCTGGGATGGATCCAAGGAACTGAGATCCAATTCCCACCTTAAGTTTGTTTGAGTCTCTGACAGCGGAAGCTGATCTGCCAGAATTTGGAGAAAGTCGTGGTGGAGACACCGAAGGCACACGGTTCTGTGAATTTGGTTGTGCAGAGGAGTCTCTACTCCTACTTGCACGAGAATTCTTACTATTTCGAGGCATTTTTGCACAGTTTATCACTAAACACAGTTTATCTCGAAGATAGTTTCACTTTTTATTCACTTATTTATGTGTAAGTAGAGCACAGAAAAACACAATTTGTAACTTTCTTTTCAATTTTTGTTCATTAACCTGAACTTCGAATCACTTTTATATGTGCACAGAACGTTTGTATTCACTTTTCATAAATGTGTGTATGCATTTTATGTATTTACCTTTCAATGTATGTGTATTTGAAAATTTCAAAACCTTAAATTCACTTTTAAATATCATATAGAATTTTGTGTATATTTATGTATGTCATATATAACTCAAAGAATATATATATATGCAACAAGAATTCAATATGCAAATGACACTCTGGTGCATATGGGCTTTTGTGCTTTTTGCACTCTTATATTTACTTTATGACATATAAACAGAAATCTCTTGCCCATTTAACTCAAATACTTTGCACCAATAAAAGAAATTTGTGACTTACTTCGACATGCAATTTCTGCAGTACTTATACACACAATCAAAACAAAAATTTCTCTTGCATTCCTTCATAAAAATTAACATTTCTCGCTGTAATACTCTGGGAAAGGGAACAGGCACCAATTTGTGGTAGCGGTTTCAGAAACAAACTGCATGTACTGATTCCATTACACACAGGCCAGTGATCGTAAATTTAGCAGACCAAAAGGAACTGTAATTAACATTTTTTTCCACAACAAAAATACCAAAATTTACTCCAGGTTCGGTTTTAGTAAAGATTCCCAGTTTAGGAGAATTAAATCCTAAATGATATACAGTGAGTAAAAAAAAACAACATGAAAGAAATGCAAAAAAAAACAGGCTCATTTAACAAACAAAAATTACTTTATTTTGAGATTTGCAAAAATGATTATATATATTTCCATCTCTTATTCATACTTATTTAGAGCTTCATTTATCCAATATAACATACTAATTTAATGCTCTGGTCAAAATATATAGCAAACAATATTTAAATTTACTCAACAAGCATATGATTTTTTCAATCATAAATTTAAATCAAACATAAATGTATTTTCAATTCTGAGCCAATTATAATCAAATAGATAGTCCTTCCATGCCTGCGGAACTTCTGGTTCCGGAAAAAGAAATTTACCTGAGCTCTTATTTAAATTAACAATTGAAGAAAGGGTCCGTTCAGGAAGCACGGTCAATTGCCGAACAAAAAGTTCAAATGAATTTACGGACGTCTCACTTGAAATAAGCGTCTTGCCAAGCCACCGATAAAAGGTCTCATCATAAAAACCCTTCGGACTCATCTGTCAAAAATCCTGGAATAAAGAAAAATAAATTTAGACGAGTTGAAAATGAATTATCGAATTTTTCCAGGTTCTTCTCCATTCAGCTCCAGAAAGGCAGGGCGGTTTCAATTAGAAACAAGTGCCCATCTCCGCCAGCTTAGCCATTTTGGCCAAACCCTTTGTCTCTTCCTTAGACAAATTTTCGATGCGACTTTTCAGTCGGAATCTCCAGCTCCAATCTGCCGTGGGTCGCTCGAGGCCCACGCCGAACATTTCTCCTTGCGCCGCTTCCTGATTGGACAGGCAAGCACTCCTTCGCAACAGCTGATTCTCTCCGAGCACACGTCACGCATCGCAGCCCAGACACAAATCCTAGACATCTCAACGAATTCTCGACGAAACTCGGTTTTCAGTGCGAATTCAATACTAACAAGTCTTAGCGAAAAACACAGCACAGGCACGGAGGAAAAAAGATATTTCTCTCCCAGAAAAATAAGAAAAGGCTCGTGGCGCAGAATTGCGACACGACAATCGGCGACACTTTATAAAACAAGCATTTATAATCAATACATTTCAGTGCATTTTTTATTTCAGTATTTGACGATTTTTATTGGTCATTTCGTAAAAAAATGACTTGCTTTATTTTTCTGAATCATATCAAAATTGAATCTCCACCGGGTCAGTTCTCAATCAATAACTCAGACCGTCTGACTCGTCCGAGGACATGAGCAACCGTTTGGACGACCGGAGGGTCAGTTCATGTGTTGTTGTTGAGACCCAGACCGCCCGACCTACCAGAAAGGTGTAAGGTAACTGTTTGGACGTCCGGGAAGTGCCACCCAATTTAGACAGGAACCCAGTGGGGGAGGCATCCACAGGGACCGTACCGTCCTTCCTCTACGACCAACCTCTCGGAAAGACTTACGGACTCACATGTTTAATGTGATCGTACTCCGCGAGAACACGGCGGCAGTATTGACAGAGGAGGGAATCGAACCCGGGTCTACCGAGTGCAACTCCCGCGCGTTAACCACTGGGCTACCGCGCCCTGTCAGTTCATGTGTTGTTGTTGTTGAGCCCAGACCGTCAGACCTACTAGAAAGGTGTAAGGTATCCATTTGGACGGCCGGGAAGTGCCACCCAATTTAGACCGGAACCCAGCGCAGGAGGCATCCACAGGGACCGTACCCTCCTTCCCCTACCACCAACCTCTCGGAAGGACTTACGGACCCACATGTTTAATGTGATCGTACTCCGCATGAACACGGCGGCAGTTGTGGCAGCGTGCAAATCCAGCGTGCAAACCACCGGGCTACTGCGCCCGAAATGTGCCAACAGCACGCTGTGTTCCCAGGTCGTCACCCTTCCAAGTACTAACCGCGCCCGATGCTGCCTGACTTCAGTGATCTAACGAGAACCGGTGTATTCAGCACGGTAGGGCCGTTGGCTATGTCAGTTCATGTGTGACATACGTACTACATTTTGTGAAATTCCGTCGAATACATTTTGAGCTACAGTGAATACATACATTGGATGCACACACATACACACACACAGAGTGCCCGGCCGTCCAAACAGTTACCTTACACCTTTCTGGTTGCGTCCATTTTGTTGCTCCAAGTCCTCTGGACGAGCCGGACGGCCTGGGGCTTTCACACCTTTCTGGTAGGTCGGACGGTCAGGGTCTCAACAACAACACACACAGAGCGAAGTAGATTGAAAATGATGTGATGATTAGATTAAAAATGATGAAGATTTATGTTGTGAGGATCAAAACGAGTAAATCCGTCGAAAACTCGATTTTCGAGTTTCGACAAGGTTATAACACATTACCACGTATTGGAATCGTATCGATCGTGTATTCCTTTATACATTACCATGTATTGTAGGGAAAGTAAAAAAAAAATGAATTTGAATATGCAAGCAAAGTCTTTTATTGCAAAAGTCCGGCAAATCCCCTCCGAATTGTTACGATCCACTGATTATTGCGTTCATATAAATTGAATGCATGTCCTTCGAAACAGGAAATTATAACCGACTAATTACATTATAGAATATCGTATGACTAAATTTCACAGTTTTACGGTACAAAGAGTTTTCATTTTGAATTATGTATGATATGAATGGCATTAAAGGTGATACCTGCGTGTGTATATGGTTCGATGTGTCTTAACAGAGCATTGTATTTTTAAAAACAAAAAATCTGATGTGGGCAGCACATGACTTTCCCTGCAGACTTATATCCACGTTTTCTTTATTTTAATTAAATTTAATTCACTTTTAATTCAATTTTCGTTCTCATTTGATAACTGGACTTATTTTCAAAGGTGGCGTAGAGAAAATACGAAAAAACTAAAATATCTCAAGAACGGCTAATCCTAGTGTAATGGGGTTGGTCTTATTATTTTTTTCGTTAAAAATTACGCATTAAACAAGCATTTAATAGATATATTTGATTATACGTAGTTTTTTATTTTAGATTTTGGCGATTTTTGGGGGCCCTTTTCCAAAAAAAAGGCAGATTATTTTTTTCTGAATCCTACCAAAATCTAATCAGCACCAGGGTGATCCACAAGTGACTTGTCTACCAAATTTTGTGAAATTCGGTCCATTAGTTTTTCAGCTAGTGTGGATAAAAGCTTTTGCGGGTCATTTCGCAAAAAATGGCGGGTTCTTTTATCCCGAATCGTATCCAAAACAAATCAGCACCAAACTCGCCCACAAGTGACTAAACTACCAAATTTTATGAAATTCGGTCAATTAGTTTTATAGTTAGAGTGGATACAAAATCTGCACAGACGACGCACAGACACACAGACACATAGACACACACACAGACGTCATGCTAAAAATGGTGTTTTCGTATTCTAGAGGTCTTGAAACGTGTAGATCCGTTGAAAACTGGAGTTGCGATTTTCGACATGATTCCAATACTTTCCCTATACATTACCATGTATTGCAGGGAAAGTAAAAATTGAAAAATATGATTATAAATAATAAATCACTTAAAAACAGAAAATCTAAATTCATGTGACTGTATGGACGATTATCCTCCAGATGCTAACTGTGCAATTGGTGGCTATGTTTCTTCTACGCATTACGTTGTTACATACCGTACCATATCTGAAAAGTCGTAATATCTGTCTGTCTCAATTGGCGATAATTTGACGACGACTTTGGAGAAATATCACCAACTCTGAGGTTTTTGAAAAATATAGCCAAATTGTCAAAAATATCGTCAAATTGATGAAAAATCAATGTCTCCGAAAACTGGGTTCAATATTCCTTTATATCCCGGTCGCTTTGCGGGATGTATTAATTTAATATTACTGTTTAAAAATACCCGTATAGTGAGATTTACTCCCAGTCGTTATGCCCGAATCTGTAGCTGGCAAGAGTATATTATGCTCGAAGTGACAAACCCCGATTTTAAGAGATCTGTAGCTCAGCCCCAGAGATAAATATAGATGTTTTTTCGGTGTTCACAAAGTTGTGAAATAAATAAAACAAAAATTTACATTTAGTGCAGTAGCATCCGAGAAAAAATAACTCCAAAATGACACTCTTCACGGGTTTCGCTCCGGTCATTTTTACTTTCCTTATATACATAATGTATAAGGAAAGTATTGTGACGGGGTCGAAAATTCGAATTCGAGTTTTCGACGGGAGAGCACGTTTCAAGCATACCTTATCACGAATCAAACATTTTTGGAGTGATGTCTTTGTGTGTGTGTGTGTGTGTGTGTGTGTGTGTGTGTGTGTGTCAGTGAGTCTTGGAGAAGATAACTGACGAACGAATGGACCGATTCGAACAAAATTTGGTACAAAAATCACAATCCGTAAACACTGGAAGCCTATTGTTTTTATACGCAATCGATTGTTCAGAACCCCTCTAAATTTTCGAATGAAATTTTGAAAAATTCGTCAAAAAATCAAAACCGCTCATAAAGTTACGCAAATAGACATTTCTTATGTAATTTTTCATTAGAAAACGATTGGCATAAATTTTAGAACGCTAACATGAACCGTTCTCGAGACATTGCACATTTTTCAAAAAAATTATAAAGAAGTCACATAAAATGAAATAAAATATATTTCCCATTGAGAAACATGTTCACTTTTCATATGTAATACCATGCGATAAATTGGGGGACATCATTCTCGTGGATCTAGCTCGTTCCACTCATGAAAAAAGATACTTTGTGTAATACTTTTGTATTTGAACGCCAATAATCATTTATCTTCTGTAAGAATAACTTATTTCTCCGTTCATAACGCTTGGCGAAATTTTGGCGACGAATTTGGCAGAATGTCGCCAACTTGGCGACATTTTTAATTGTTGCCAAATTAACAAAAATCTCGCCAAATTGATAAATGACTCTAAATCAGATAGATGATCAGAATTGATAGATGACTCTAAATCAATGAAAATGACGTCTAATTGAAGAAAATTCAATATCATGGAAAGAATATATGTATCTACTATAAGAATAACGTTTTTTTTAGTTGTAAAAGTAGTAAATTCATTGCAGTATATAAGGAAAGTCATGTGTTGTCCACATCAGATTTTTTTCTTCAGAGTTGGCAGATCTACAGCTGACTGAGCCATTTTCAATTAATGATGACTTATTTTGTGTGTTCCAGTAGGAGGTACAGCTTTTCTTAAATTTGTATTAAAATTGAAAATATTTAATTTTTAGTTCATTAAAAGAAATTGACTATGACTAAAAGGGCTATGTGTGATTTGAAGGTGGGTTAGGAGTTAGGACCCTTCGGAAAGATACCTCAGGTCTAAAAGTACATCTCCAATCCTACAGTTACTTAGCGTAAACCAATTTGAGATTTCATAACTTTTTTCGAAGAAGGTTTTTGCTTTTAATACTTTGAGAGGAGAATTTTTAATACACACACATCATATATATATATATATATATAAACCCCTCTCTAGCATATCTGTTACAAATAAGTAACTATAGACCAAGACTAAGGATAAAAATAGAAAGTAACTTATCACTATAATGGAAAGGCGGTGAGGGGAAGATGAGTATATAAAAATCATAATTAAAAAGGTATATATATATATATATATATATATATATATATATATATATATATATATATATATATATATATATATAATTAAAAAGCAAACACGGCAAAAATGAGAGAAAACAATAATAAATAGATCAAAATTGAAGACATGGAGAACAATCAACTGAAACTACACAAAAAACGGTGGTTAGTTTGAAATTGCATTCTCGTCAGAACAGCCATACAATTCGAATTAAAACCGATAGAATGGCCAGTTTCTGATAATGGCGATAGTATTTACCTATAGACACCATTGGAACTGTCTACTAGACACCTGAAAACCGATTTTTAAAATTTGAATTATTTTTTTTGCTATTTAATGTTTTAACCGTTTTTTTCGCTTTTCCCCATTTTTTCTTCTCCACCATACAGAAGTCGTAGAAAAAAACAAATCACACGACCGGAAGGAGCAGACAATTACGAGTAAAAATATATCAATTTCAAATCTCAGGAAAAAATTCAAATATTTCTTGAAGATTTTAAAACAAAAGTCACTTTCGGCTCAAGAAAACGAACTTTTGTTTTTAAATCCTCGCATTGGAAAAAGTTCCAAGAATTTCGACTAATAATTTACATTTTTAGAAAGCTCAAACATCAGGCATTCTTATAAGCCCAATTTGATCAAGAAATAATAAAAAGTAGCTGCAGAATCCGAATTTTAAGAATTTCCGAATTTCAATTTTTCGGCAAAAGAAGTTTTTCTCTCACATGCCCGCGCAGACGCACTGAACGGCCCAAGAATTTCGATTTCTTGCGCGCGCAGACGCAGTTGCCACGGAAACGGTTTTTGGCCTAGCAGATGTTTGGTTGGTTGGGACCACAGTGAAAAAAACTTGAACACTGAAGAAATAAAAAAATAAATAAAAATAAAGTTATGGAGATTGACGCGATGCCTTAAAATTTCATTATTAGTTTTAACGTCATTAAACTAAACCAAGGTTTGTTAACTGCACGGGGTTGAGGGCGCAGTAGCCCAGTAGTTAGGGAATTGCACTCGGTAGGCCCGGGTTCGATCCCCTCCACTGCGAAAACTGCCGTCATGTTCACGCGGAGTACGATCACGTTAAACATGTGGGTCCGCAAGTCCTTCCGAGAGGTTGGTGGTAGGGGAGGGAGGGTACGGTCCCTATGGATGCCTCCCCCACTAGGTTCCGGTCTAAATTGGGTGGCACTTCCTGGCCGTCCAAATAGTTACCTTACCAACAACTCCACGGGGTTATAGCGCCAGCGAGCTTGCCACGATCAGAATTTTCAAGGGTAGCGAACAGGCTGGTCGCCGAAGGCGGCTAGTTAATAAAAAGAAAGGGGGAACATTAAATGGGGAGTGATATAATATATATATATATATATATATATATATATATATATATATATATATATATATATTTACTCGGACTTAAACATCTCTACATTATTAAATATTCATATATCATTGGAAAAAAAAATCTGATTATACAATTTCCTATTAATGTTCAGCTAGTCATCACTGTTTTCTTCATCCAACACAACACGCATGGACATATGCGTTTAACACCACTGTTGCTTCACACGTTTTGTCATCTATATGGTAATTACAATGTCCAGTTTTCGATTACGATGAAAAACAATCGACTTGGATGTTCCTTTACTTGTCGTTCCGAAATGCACGAAATCGATGATACAAGAGGCTTTGGAACAGTTTCTTGAGCAAGAGGTTTGCACAATCAAGTGTCACAATGTAGAGAAGGTCATCTAAACATATTGAGGTTAATATTTAGAATAGATTAAGGAATATGTGCGCTCTCTCAATTTACATGTAGAAGGATTACAAAATATTATTTTTAATGAAAGTAGGATTATATTATCATGACACAAAAGGTTGATGTTTTTCCTTAAAGGTTTTGCATCATGTGGTTAGAAAGTCCTGCAAAAATTTTGTGAGTAAGCATGAACAGATTGAGGCCGATGTTGTATCAGATATTTAGGACCCATGCGAAAAATGTCAATAAATGAAAAGGGTGAGAGTTGCTGCAGATAAAAGAACATTCAGATTAATAAAATTCGGAGGTAAGTAGTATATGACTTTCACTACATAGCCCACTGATTTTACTTCTTTGACAGAACAATATTAATGTACAAAACAAAGATGTACAGGAAATTATTTTGCGAAAGTGATATTATTAATGAAGTGATATCAACTTTATTTAGTGAAATAGAATTTTTGTGTGTGTGAATTAATGACTTTTCTCCAGGAGTGGGCAAAAACGTATTTTCAAAGGCGGCAAATACTTAAATATCTCGAAAACATTTAGTCCTAGAATAATGGGACTGAACTTATTCTTTTTGTATACGTACGTATATGTATACGTTATAAATTACGTATGAAACAAACATTTAGCTGGTATATTTAAGCATATGCAGTCTTTTATTTCAGATTTTGGCAAATTTTGAGGGCCAGTTCGCAAAAAAAAAAAAAAAAAGAAAGAAAGAAATTAAGTTTTGTATTTGTTTTGTATTTTGATCCCAATGAATTCGTCCATATTAATTTCAATGAATATTGTTGCCTTTGATGAAAATTTTGCACGTGAGTATAAATAAGTCATTCCGTTTGGATAACCAAGTTGCTAAAAGCGTCCAATTTCACTTTACTTGATATTAATTCAATACCAAAAACATTGAACTGTTGATCTTGTGTACCATTATTTCGTTCTGAAAAAGTAAAAACTTTGTCATGTATAGGGAAAGTCATGTGCAGCACATATCAGATTATTTGCTTTTGAAACCGCTTAATACTTTGAAGGAATTGTTTATGCTGTTGCTAACAAAGTATTTTTACTTTACCTACATGCATAGTATAATGGATAGCGAAAGTATTCGAATACGAGGTTTCGACGAAAGACCACGTTTTAAGTATTTCTGAACTCGAATTGAACGTTTTTAAAGGGATGTGTGTGTGTGTGTGTGTGTGTGCGCGCGCGTATTTGTGTATTTTTCAAATAAATGCATTTTAAAAATTACTTAAAATTGAACAGTAGTAAGTATCATCAAACATGTAATAGTTGGCGGTGAATTTGGCGGCCTTGGCGACTAATGAAGAAAAAACATTCAGGAATCGATGATAGCATTGATGATACAGTAATCGATGATTGAAATATACATGCAGTAATCGTTGAAGAAAAATAATTCCTTATTTGATTTTTAGCTTAAAATGTCTGAGAACGTTAAAAACAAGATAACGTACAGTAATCGATGACTATAAAATGTGCGCCATTTTTTTGCTTAAATGTGAAAGAGTGTTTGACATAATTATTAAGGGATTTTATTAAGTGATTAGGTGTAAATGGCTAGTACTGTTATATCCCCCATATCATCGGGTGTTTCTTCGGATTTTTGAAAAATATAATAATTTAAACCAGTCGATTTAAATTAAGGGAATAATATTGTGTGATTAAAATAATTTAAACCAGTCGGTTAAATCGATAAGCGAACATCATTCAGTATCACATATGTGTTTTTCCTTTGAAACAAAGGGATGGAACTCTGAAATATTCATTATACGCCCCAGTTACATTAATGAAGTAAAATGCAACAATAAGGTTAGGAATGATAATTTTTGATAAACTGGAAACAATTTTGAAAGCTACTTAACCTAGTTTATTGCAGAATAATCGCAGCATCTGTGCAAATTTTAGACATAGATTAATTAATTCAATAGCTCTAATCTTTATATTCTTCCTACGCTTTTGTCATTGTTGTAACAGTTACAAATGTTATAAATTTCACAAGTTTCGCATCCTGTATTGCATTTACGTAGGCGAACTTACGTAAGTGTGTCCCAGATTTTTTTACAAGGCATACGGAAAATAATTTCAGCATCAATAAATCGAATAATAATAAAAAAAAAAATCGCTAATCAACAAACATGTATTTCATGGATTAATAATGATTTGTGTATGGTGTGTTCTTAAGCAAGGGGCACATTAAATATAGTAAGCTGTTTTGAGAAAACATTTTTGCTCAAAAACTTTTGTAAAAGTTTCCAAATAGCTTGCTCAAAAGGCATTTTTTCATTCATTCACATTACATATACTACGTGGCCGGCTGCGTGGTAGGACGTGTCGCTTCGCATTGAGATTCGCAATATTATGGCCTTTTGCAAGTTTTTGTTCTGACATTGCACATAACGGCTATTCCATGCTAACGTACTTATAATAAGCACGAAGTCGGTATATGTAGGTCCTTTTTCTTCTTCGATCCAGACAGTTCGACCTACCCGAGGATGTAAGGTATCTGTTTGGACAGCCTGGGCAGTGCTACCCAATTTAGACCTGAACTCAGTTCGGGTGGCATCCACAGGGATCGTACGTTCCTTCCACTACTACCAACCTCTCAGAAGGACTTACGTACCCACGTATTTAAAGTACCTGTACTCCACGTAAACATGGGAACAGTTTGGGCAGAGCCGGGAATCAAACTCGGGTCGTCCGACTGCAATTCCCGCGCGCTAACCACTGGGTTGTCTCACGCCTGTATATGGTGGTTGTTGTGTTCTGTGCTCTCTTTTTCTCTCTCTCTCTCTCTGTGTATGTGCGCGAGCATGCCTCAAAAACTATCCGACGAAACTTCCCGAATTTGCTTTTTCAAAAATATTTTCCCCATAGATTGTTTGGAATAAATAATTTTGTAGACCTTATCAATAAACCTTTTTAACACTTTTTTTTTGGGGGGGGGCATCGTAAATTTATCTTTCTTTTGATTTCTTTCCCTGTCGATATCAGGCAGCTTCTTGTTAAACTCTTTATAGCATGACTTATCACGATTTCTGCCTCCTACAGGACAACAGGGAGCATATTTTTTTTTTCACACTGAACTTAATATTGTCTTCAATTTCCATTGAGGTCAAAATGCAGAAAGTTGACGAAATTTCTTAAAAAGAACAACTAAACTCATATTCTACATTACGATAACTTCCGTAGCTTAAACGACAATTTACACACCTTTCATCATAATCTTACTTTTTTTCTTCTCTCTCTACCAGAAACTAAAGCATCCAAGTGATTGTTTATAGCGCGTACTTCATGCTGACCTGGATACATTCATGGCTGTAGAATATCTTTTGCTGAAATACAATGTAAAGATGATCTTTTATCGTCTGCACGCCGTCTGTGACGGACTTCCGGTTCCAGAACGGTGATTATTTTCATCCAACGGTTCATTCTATTTTGCTAAAACAAACGTCCTTTTGCTAGGAGGATATTGTTTTGTGAAAGAGAATGGGATTAATTTAATTAATTTTTGTCATACAGATTATATGTTTCATTCCGTGGTTCATTTGATGCTTGTGTTAATATTTTGTAGAATTTTAGTTAGATTTGTAAGATCCCTATCAGTAGGAAATATAGTCTCAGTAATTGACCCGAAGTAGTATAGTGAGCCAGTAATATTGTGAGCTCAGACTAGTCAGCCAAAGACCGGTGGTTTGATTCCCTGGTTTACAAGAATCGTAACATGCCGTAGAACAATTTTATTAAAATTCAAAAACTATTGCTAAAAATACGCTCTTTCCGTTCAAAGCAATATTCTTTCATGAAAATTTTTATGAGGATTTTTAAGTGTTTTAAATCTATTTAAAGCTATAATTATGCTTGTTTCTGTGCTTCACCACTCTATTTGATGGGTTATCTTATGGCTTTCGCTTGATAATTCATTAGTACATACTTGGCATTATTTTAAAATATTTCTAAAATATCGATATTTTTAATTATACATATATTAGACTATTAGGGTCCTTACTTTATTTCCAAATCCCCTTCTGTTACCTTCTTTCCCCCTTTTTTTGCTGTGTCTCTCTCTGTCTCTTAATTTCTCACCTTCTTGCTCGCTCTTTTAATTTTTTTTCTTTCTCTGTCTCTATCAATATTTTTCCTTTTCCTTTCTCTGACCCCATCTCTCTCTCACTACCTCTAATTTTTTTCTCTCCCCTCCTCCCACTTTCTTCCTTTCTTTAATTTTCTCTGTCTCTTATATTTTTTTTCCTTTTTCTTGACTTTCTCCTTCTATTATTCTCTCGCCTTCATTTTTCAACTCTCTCTTTCTATTTTTCGCCCCAACTCTCTCAAGCTTCGTTTTTCTTCAACATTTTTCTTTTTTTATCTCTATCTTTGTCTTTAGCATATTCTCAGTTTTGTCTTTTTTGTCTGAATGCAAATCAGTTTATCATCATACATTTAAATTAAAATAAATACGGTTCAAATTTGAAAGGAATTGTACAAAATCTGATAATGTATTCATACTGATTAGGTCGGTCAGAAAAAAAAATTATTTTAATTATTATCGCGGGGTGTGGAAAAAATGGTTTATGTGCCAAATATATCGCACACATTTTTTTTATCAAAATAGTCAAAAATTGTTTCAAGCTTTCAGGAGGGATGACTGTTTGAATTTTTCCTTAAAAACTATGATAGACGAGAGAATTCGGTAAAAAAAGTAAATAAATAAACAAAAAATAAATAAATAAATAAATAGAAAAGTAAATAAATAAATATAAGAATGAACACAGTTTTGAATTCCGAATTGAACGGATTTTTTTTTATGGACCCATTAAAATAAGAAAAAAAATTCAACCAGATCGCTTAGTTTTTTGCCGGCCCTATGAGCCTTAAATTTTGTAATCATTAAAAAAATAAATGCGATCGAACCAATATATTGTGAAAAATACATTATATAAATTTCTGATTTCAAACGATACGGAAAAGCCCGTATTATACATGCCTTACAACGTACAAAAGCATTAATCGAAATACACTCAAACCTGTTTTTGTGCGGTCTTTTGTTGTGCGATTTTTTATTTGTGCGATTTTTTTTATGCGGTATATAAAAATTTCAATCAAATTGGAACATGACAGCAGATAAAATCTATGCAGGACTCCAACTTTGCCATAAATTAGAATGTCATTTTCTTGCAATCTATGCCAATTCTGAAAAAACTTCAAAATTCCAAAAGGAGCTTCAATCTTGTATATCTGGCTACCGAGACATATACAAGCGTCTAGTGAAACAACAGTCGTAGCAAAAACTGATCACCGACTACATGGTAACTGAAAAAAAGTCAACTCTAAACGAGTGCGAGGTAGTATCTGCAAGTGACGAAAGCGATTTTGAACCAGTTTACCGCAAGAAAGTTCGCGTATTGTCAGACTACGAAGGATAATGGTTATACGTTTTGAAAAGTTTTGTAGGTGTAAAATAAGTACATATGTAAATAAAATATTTAAAAATGTTCGCATGTGTATTTTCTAAATCAGATTCCAAAAGGTTTGGCGAGATTCCAAGTAGCTGCCAAGCCTCGTGTCTTGATTTCGTTTAAAAAAACAATTCCTAGTTATTTCGTAAGGTTTTGAGTTATTTTCTATTTGAGACTTTTTTATGCGGTCCCTATTCAGCGCATAAAAAAATACTTTTTAATTGTGTTGCGAAAACTATTTTTTATAGCTACCCGTGAAGTTTTGTGCGATTTTTTTTATGCGTTTTCTTTTATGCGGTCCCTATCTACCGCGCAAAAATAGGTTTGAGTGTATTTAGTCATTCCGTGTTCTGTAAAATGTTTATTTAAATTTAGTTCTTTGCAAATGAATCAAAGTACAGAACTTCTGGTACGATCTGTTGCGCAAATTGCAATTGCTGCACTGTAAACTGTAAATTTTATTTATGTCGATAAGTCGAAAATCCAATTTCTGTGATATGTAATAATAAAATTAGAAGGGGAATACGTAAAAGTGGAACAGTAATTTAACTACCGGAAATATTAAATTCTAATATCCTTATAAAGTTTCATAGTATACAAAAGCCGCATCTTAAACATGGCGGCGACCCCTCAAACCCCTCTGCCTACCGGCCCATTTCTTTGCTTTCCTCCCTTAGCAAACTGGCTGAACGAGTTATCCACAACCGCCTTTTTAAATTTATTGACTCCAACAATATTATTATTCCCGAGCAATTTGGTTTCCGCCCTGCCCATTCAACCACCCACCAGCTGTTGCGTGTTGTGGAATTTGTCTCTGACGCCTTCCACAACAAACAATCAGCTGGAGCCATTCTTCTCGATGTTGAGAAAGCCTTTGACCGTACGTGGCATAAAGGACTCATCTATAAACTCATCAAAATAAATGCCCCCCCTCCCCTTATTCAAATCATAAACTCATACCTCCAGCACCGTAATTTCCACGTACGGATCCTAAACACCCTTTCTTCTAAAAATCCTATCAAAGCAGGTGTCCCTCAAGGCTCTATTCTTGCCCCCCTTCTTTTTAATATTTTCGTTAATGATACCCCCCGCGCACCCCACTCCACCCTCTGTATGTACGCAGATGATACATGTATCATCTCCGCACATCGGAACGTTAATTATCTACATGCTAACCTCCAAAATCATATAGACCTACTTGAGACCTACTACAACCAATGGAAGATAAAAATTAACCCCGTCAAATCGCAGGCCATCTTTTTCACTTGGAAAAGATTCCCACCCCCTCCAATTGAAATCCACGCTCAGCCAGTCTGCTTCGGCCGTTCTGCAAAATATTTAGGAGTGCACCTTGACAGCCGCCTCACCTTTAATGATCACATCAGCCATGTCACCAAAAAAGCCAAAAAACTTGCCGGCGCCATGAACCACCTCCTCTATTCAAAACATTTAGACCTCAAAAATAAAATCCTTCTTTTTAAAACTATTATCATCCCCCTCCTACTCTACGCATGCCCTGTCTGGGGCTTTGCCAGTAAGTCCAGTCTGAACAATATCCAAATTGAACAAAACCGCATACTTAGAACCATCAGAAGAGCTCCAAGGTATCTGCGAAACGACGTAATAAGAAATGACTTTAATATTCCAACAATCAAACAAACCATCAAGAATATCTCTTCAAACTTTTTTCAAAACGTTCCTACCATCCAAAATGAGTTACTATTTACAATAACTGATTACGACCCTCGTCGGCAAAGAAAGCGTCCGCGAGCTGTCCTCTTCGAACCCCCTTAGGCCTTATAATTCCTTATGCCTTCCATTTCCTGCCCCTTAGTGTATCTGAACCTTTTAAAATTAAAAATTTTTTTTTTATTAATTTTAAATATTTATTAAACGGGAGCTTTAAATCTAGCACTGTATCTTAATCCTTGTTCGCTCCTGCTCTCTTCCCCTTTTTCTTGCCGCCACTCTCACATAGTTGGCAGCACTAGCTTTGCTCCTCTTTGCATTTTTCTCATACCTGTGCAGCTCATGAATTTCAAGAATATCATACAAGAGTATACCATGCCGGAGGTTTAGGTCTTATCGACTCGGTACTCCACTCAACAACCCACATTGCGTACGGACCGGACGGAAGCCGCATTTAGCGGAGATGCAATTCTCGGGAATTTTTAATTTTTAAGGATATTTTTTATCAATAACCTTAAAAATAAAAAATCCCCGGGAATTGATAAAATTTCAAATATGTCCCTTGAATTTCTCCCCCTTAATATCATCTTTTTCTTGGTTTACGTAATTAATGCGACCGTAACCCTTCGTCACTTCCCTGCTAGTTGGAAAACTTCAATCATCATACCCATTTTCAAGGAGGGGAGGGGGAACCCTGTGACCCCTCTTATACCGCCCCATCTCCCTCCTCTCCTCCCTTAGTAAACTTGCTGTAAGAATTATACAAACTAGACCAGTGGCGGATTTTAGGAGGGGCGATCGCCCCCCCCCCCAAACGCCTGACAAATGTCAACGTTTTATCAAATAAATTATAAAATTAAAAATATATATATATAATTAGGGAGATACTTTGGCCTTGCTCTCCCTCTCTCAGTTTATCCACGAAATCTCGCCCCCATAATAAAAGTAAAAAGAAAGCTCGAGATGCTGTCTCTGATGCAATTACGATAATAAGTGAATTTAAGAAAAATGTGGATTCCGATTTCGGGAATATATGCAGAGAGGTTGAGGGAATGTGTAATGATCTTGGAATTGAAACAAAAATACTACGTACTGCTGGACGCCAAGTTCATAGATCAAATGCTCCTGCCATAACTCCTGAAGATTATTACAGAATACATGTTTACTTGCCTTTGTTAAAACTCCGTCCAAGAAGACTTAAAAGACCAATTCACACAGGAAAATCTGGATGTCTTATATTTACAAGATTTAGTACAATCGACTCTTTTAGCGAAAATCAACACGGACGAAGAGTCACTCCTCACATCTTGGACAAAGCTAAGCAAGAAGTATCACAGAATAGCCGAACTGGGAGTGGAAGAAATGAACAGTACACTTCAAGTTGAGGTGAATAACTGGAGAACCAAATGGATGCAAGAAAATTCCGATACCGGCAAAGTACCCAAGTCTGCTTTTGAAGCACTACAAAACTGTGATCCTGCAGTGTACCATGTGATCTACGTGTTACTAAAAGTTCTTGTAACATTACCAATTACTGTAGCAACCGTCGAGTGTAGCTTCTCAGCACTAAAACGATTGAAGACATGGCTTCGAAACACAATTAGAGAAGATCTGCTAGTGGGATTGGCTTTGTTGCATGTGCATTATGATATCGCAATTTCACCAGTAACAATTTTAGATCGATTTGCTAAAGAAAAAGCAAGAAGACTTGAGATGATATTATAATGATGATCCTTCCTGGGAGGTTAACGGCGCCAGGGTTTTTGCGATGGATTCCGTAAGGCTGTTAGGGATAATGATCGACAATAAGCTGAATTGGCAATTACACTTGAATAGTGTTATAGGTACTACCCCTGGCAAAAATTATGGAATCACTTCCATGTTATTTCAATGGGATACGAAGTTCAATACCCTACAACTTTTGATGCACGGATACCCTGAAAAACCCTTTTTGAGCGAAATTGAAGAACTTTAAACGCTTAACAAAACAAAAAATATTTGAAAAATTTTGCACTTTTCATTATTTAATAATTCACGATCAAAAAATGGGAAAAAAACTAGAGGTTGAAAGAAAAAACTCGTAAAAACTAATTTGGAATCATAAATTTGATGGAAAATCATTAAGATATAGCTCCTCATGATTATATGATCAATTTTATTATTCTAAATTAGTTTTTACGAGTTTTTTCTTTCAGCCTACAGCTCTCTTCCCATTTTTTGGTTGTGAATTATTAAATAATGAAAATTGTAAAATTGTTCAAACATTTTTTATTTTATTAAGTTTTTATTCTTCAATTTCGCTCAAAAAGGGGGGGGGGGGGGTTTAGGGTATCCGTGCATCAAAAGTTGTAGACCATTGAACTTCGTATCCCATAGAAATAACATGGAAGTGATTCCATAATTTTTGCCAGGGGTAGTAAACTCGATCAAACCATTGGTCTTTTCTTTTGATGTTTTTGCGTAATGTTTTTGCGTGATGTTTATACGTGATGTTTTTCGCGTAAAAATTTATTGATTCCTGTGCAGCTAAATGTAAAAAAATGGGAAAATGTAAATCAATGTTCAGCGCTTATTAATACCTATATTAACTGTATTTACTCATGTTCATCCTCCTTTTCTACCACAGTCTAAGAAAAATAAAATTTATTTGTATTGTATTGTATGATAACCATATTTAGTGAATAAAATATAAATGTGTGTTTATTTAGTTAATATTCAGTATTAATCTTCTCACATGGAAATCTCTTACTTGTGTATACTTTTTTGTATACTTAATACAGAATATAATTTCGGTTACCTTACACCTTTCTAGTAGGTCGGACGGTCTGGGTCTCAACAACAACAACAACAGAATATAATTTAGTTTCCTGTTTCGACTTCAACAATCAGTTTGTTTCCTTATATAGTCACGTAATTTTTTTCTCTCCAATCTTCATTGTTTTGCTTTGGTCTTAAAAAAAAATGATAGGCCGTATTTTATAAGCTGCAAAGAACTTACTATAAACTTCCGAATTTGTTCTAGTTATTTCAAAAATGTCAAATATCCGTATATAGGAAGCCGTTAAGAAAATCCTAAGTGAACAAACCTCTGAGAAGATTTCGATCTACAGATCGCCCCCCCCCCCCAAACAAGAGGCCAAAATCCATCACTGAACTAGACTCTACCGTTTCATCAATGACAACGATATTCTTATCCGGGAGTAATTCGGTTTCCGACCCTCCCATTACACCACCCACCAATTCCTTCGCGTAGTAGAATTTGTAGCTGAAGGAATCCAGAATAAAAAGGCTGCTGTGGCACTCCTCCTTGATATAGAAAAGACATTTGATAAAACGTGGCATGCCGGCTTAATTTATAAATTAATCAAAATGAACACCCCTCCACCTTATTCTAATTATCAACTCCTACCTCGCTAATAGAAATTTTCAAGTTCGGATCCTTAATACTCTCTCTACCGTTAAACCTATCAAAGCCGGAGTCCTTCAGGGATCTATCCTGGCCCCTCTCCTCCTTAATTGCTACATGAATGACATCCCCGCCCCCCATACCATCTTTTGTCTTTACGCCGACGATACCTGTATTATCTCCGCCCATAGAAATATTAACTTCATCCACACCCACCTCCAAAAGCATATCCGCACCCTTGAGAAATTTTATTAAAACTGTAAAATTAAAATTAATCCGAAAAGATCACAAGCCATCTTCTTCTCTGGAAAACGTTCCCCCCCGCTCATAGTCAACAGTCAACCCGCCTGCTTCTCTCGCGCTGCCAAGTATCTCGGTGTCCATCTGGACAGCCGCCTTACTTGGCGTGATCACCTAAATCATGTAATAAAAAAATCTAAAAAGCTCGCCAGATCCCTTAAACACCTTCTTTATTCCGACCATCTGGACCTCAGTAACAAAATGCTCTTCTTTAAAACTATAATACACCCTATCCTTCTTTATGCCTGCCCCATCTCGGGGTTCGCATGCAAAACTAGCATCCAGAAAATTCAAATAAAACAAAACAGAATCCTTAGAATCATCTGCAAAGCACCTCGGTTCCTCCGCAATGACGTCATAAGAAAACATTTCAAAAATAAAACTGTAAAAATCACACACTAAATTTTTTTTCCGAAATATACTGAGCATTCCAAATGAAGCCCTGTTCAACATCCCACAATATGACCCCCGACTGCATTGAAAGTGGCCTAGAGTTGTTCTATATGACCCGCCTTAGTCTTTTAATTTGCCTTCCTTCCAAATCCTCAACTATCTCTTTAAACTTTTTTCATTCTGAGTTATCAATACATAACTCGTATCTCTTAAAGATATTGCTTCTCACCCTTCATCTCTTCTTGTCACTCTGTGCAACCACAGATGGCAGCACCGTAAACTTAAAATTTTTTAAATCCCCTTCATGTTTTTATTGAAGGAATTTCATGATTGTGATGATTATTTTCTTTTTGTTTTTCTTTTTACTTATATTACAAACCTTTCTGCTCAAATGAGTACATACATAGTATCATACCGGAGATTAAAGTCACCCTGACTAGGGACTCCATTAAACTGCGCATTGGCTTTGCTTGGAAGACGCATTTAGCGCGAAGATGGGTCCCAAAGTTTCGTATTTGTCTATTTTGAAAAGTCAAAAATGGTGCTGACGCCACATATTATGTGACATGATTCAGAATAAGAAATTAGTTATGAGACTCATATTAAACGGGAGTCTGTAAAATCCTGGCGTTCTTCTTCATACCGGATTTAATCTTCGAAAATAAAGATTATGTCAATTGCCAACGCGGTGGCTGAGCGGTCAAGGCAAGCGTCTCCTCGTGCTCGCTCGGTTGCCTGGTTGTGAGTTCGAATCCCACCTGCAGGCATGGATGTTGTGGTGTTGGGCGTAGTGTATTCCGCCCCAAATAGTGCTCCGCCGCACCGTAATGTTACGGCTAAAAGGTTCACCATACTGCAGGTTGATTGGCGAAAGATCATTGCATTAGGTGCTACTGCTAAAAATAAAGAAAATATTATGTTGATTTGATTAACTCGAATAAATGCGTATTAACCGAGACTCCATTAATAGCCTACCTAATCAAGATATTCAGAAACTGTGGAAGCGTATAGAAATGCCAGAGATAAAATTGGACATTTCCCTATGTCAGCTACAAATTGTTGAGAGAGCTATCTATATTACCGCTGAGGCTACTGCAAAAGTATGTAGTGAATAAAATGTATACATTCCTTTTAAAATGGTATCAAACAAATTATTCCTTCTAATGCACTTAAAGAATGTTATTCAAAGCGTCCTAACTGTGATTTAATACACAACAATATGAAAAGAGTGTAAGAATGTCTTCTTGCAGCCACCTTTATGAGCTGACTTCTATGTTAAGAAGGTATTATTATTTAGCTATAAAATGCACCCGACGAAGCCCGCTATTTAAAGCAAAGAATAATTTTATTCATTCATTAAATTTTTCAAAAGGCAGCGCCCCACCAGCTTTTTAAAATTAGAGATAAAATCATCTGTTGTGCAAAGGGCGCATGAAAGAATCTTTTAGTTTCAACGCATGCGTAATCGTGCTCGCAAAATTTGCCACACATGCGCACAAACGTCCACTAACCTCGCAGCAACACTCAATTTATGATGTCAACAGTCAGCCTGAAGAAGAACGGAATCAAAATTCTGTATTTCTATACTTTCTGGTTGAAAATTAAAAATCAGAAAATGGAGAATTAAATAAAAATATTTTGTTTCAAACATAAAAACATAATTCTAAGGAATTATTCAAAAATTTAAACTTATTAAAAGGAGGGAACTCGGAAACGTTTTTACTACTTTTATAAAAAATATGTTGATAAGGTAGCTAGCTGTATTACACTTGACATTAGCCTAGTCGTTATTTAAATCAAAAAAAAGTTATTTTTGGTCTGATATTTTAAAAATTCTCTATAAAAAAAGCACAACTTGTGGTGCTGCCATCTATTAGATATAAAACAAAGGTAAAGCTCCAGACGTTAAATAATTGCAGTATTCATTTCAAAACTGTACAATTTAATAATAATAATTCAATCGTCCAAGAAGCAGGAGAGCATTTGCCAATATTTTAGGCTAAAATTTTATATGACACACTGAGGCACATAAAACCGCTTTTCCATACTAGCTGTAAGAAAAAAAGTTATTTTCAGCTCATTTTTATGGTTGCTACAAAGAAATGTAATTTGTGGTGGTGCCATCTGCTAGATTTAAATCAAAACAGAAACTTGCAGAATTATAGCAACAGTAAATAGTTACAGTAATTACAATTATAGTTAAAGTCACAAAATTACGGCTTCATTTTAAAACTATGCTATATAATAATGATGTTAATCTGTACGTTTATCATCGAAAAATTTTAAACAGGTTAAAATCGTCGAAGTGCTTTTAATATAAGCTTGCGTTAAAAAAAAAAAGGACGTACATTTTTATCAAAACACCAATTTACACAATTTAAAATAGATTCTTTTACTTTTAAATGTAATATTTTCCTAAATTTGCAAAGCAAAATCATATTTGAAGTACTTTACTTTTACACGGGTATATTCCTCTAAAATGAACTACATGTGCCTTCTTATGAAACTTGTCAAGACGCTTTCTCGAAAACTATAATAAATAATTTAGTGAAAAATAAAATTTATTAATCTAAAAACGAGTTTTCGTATTGGATATATCTGTCGCTTGCTGTTTATATCCATCTTTTATAGCTTACTTAGTAGAAGTTATTTCGAATGAAAGTAAGCAAAGTGAGGTGAAAACTCGCTTGGATAAAAACCTGGTCTTCGTTTGCTCTAATAGTTGTTAAAAACTTTCTTAGCAAACTTAAGACAAACACAAGAAAGATCAATCATGCATAAAGCATTGACTATGAAACACTTCTCAACTTCAATGCAATTTTATATTAACATCTATAAAATGCGATACATTCTTCGGTAATATTTTTAAAATTATCACAATACTACATTAATTTATTATATTTGAAAACTTAAAACTTCATCGAAAAAAATAAACTTCATTCAAATGACGGCATTGAAATATAAATTAGCTGGTTTAAACATCTCTAAAATGCGATACATTCCTCGGTAATATTTCTAAAATTGTCATGATACTGCAATAATTTATTATATTTGAAAACTTCATCGAAAACAAATGAACTATATTCAAATCGCCTCTATATAAAGGCAGCATTTCATTCATAAACATTTTTCCTATCGTTTCATTCAGCACAATACAATAATAATTTATTTTATTTAAAAATTTGAAAAATTGTTTTCTACCATATTTGTTTTAAAATGTGAAACCTCTCTTATATATAAGATAATTACATTCTTGGAAATATATTTATTATGTAATATATCTCTTTTTCCTTTCTGGAGGATATAGCAAGAGTCAGAATTTAATTGAATTTGTTTTTCTCCCTATATTAAATAATTTTTATTTAAACAATTACCTAACATATTTTACTGAATTTTTTTTATATATTTTATGGGATATCTTGAATATTTTCTGAAATTTTCGAAGCAATTTGCGAAATTTAAATTCGTTTAAAAATGTTTGAAAAATTTGGTCCCATAGGGTTCAATGTATTTCATTTTCTCTACCCGGGTTTAATCCAAAACTAATTGGGTGATATTATTCATTTATATCCCTATAGGTCCCACAGACCGTCGGAAAAACATACTAAAATTTCATTTTGATAAAGTCATTTTTACGGCAGTTATCGTGCTAACGGACAGACAGACAGACAGACAGACAGAATGAACAAAGTCATAAACACTTTTCAACTATATTGTAAAGTGTTAACAACGACTCTGAATTAGTAGAGGGCATACTCTCGATTTTAAATAATGGGTTTAACAAGTTTGCTAAAGCTACTGGTTTATGAATCAACAAAAGTGAAACAAAAGTCTTTTAAGAATTAATGAAAAACTTCCGATCATGTAAAACCAAATGTTGAACCCATTGAGGATGTAAATAGTTTTATTTACCCTGGAGTGCTTGGTGAACAAGGAGGGTGGAACAGATGAAGAAATCAAAATAAAATTGCAGAATCTCAATATTAGTTTAAAAACCAAAACTAATCCTTTTTAATTCCTTAGTGATGAGAGTTTTATTGTATGGAACCGAAACATGGAAATTAACTAAAGGACCAATGCAACAAGTTGAATGCCTGGCAGACTATTTGTCTGAGGAAAATTAGGGAGTAATTTGGTCTTATATTATTACTACTACTGAACTTTATACGAGTACAGGAAATGCAATGGAGATTAAAATAAGACGGAGAAGGACTGGGTATATCTTAAGAATGCTACAGTATAACATCTTTGCCATGGCACTTACTTGGAAGCCTGAGGGAAAAAGAGCACGAGGTCGACCCAAGCTAACTTGTAGGAGATTAATAAAACAAGAAAAAAATCAGGTGGGATGGACGAGCTGGTCAAAAGTAAGGACTGCGGTACATGATCGACCAGGGTAGCGACGGAAAATGAAGACCTTGTGTGTCACTAGGCACGGTGAGTGATGATGATGATGATACTCTCCAATTTTAATAAGCTTGACTGTAATATGAGCATCAATGTACATTACATACACAACCACTTAAAGCGCTTTTCAGAAAAACTTAAGGATCTAAACAGAGAGCAAGAAGAAATATATTGCCAGGACATGAAAACTATGGAATGGAAAATACCAAGGACGACGGGTTATGCACATGTAAGCAGATTATTGCTGAAACCTTCAAATGGACCGTCCTGGTATATCTTCCTCTAGAAAGCCCTAAGAAAAGCTTCTTATACATATGTTGAATGACCGTTTTATGCGCTTTCGGCTTAAAATAAACTGATTTAGTAATATGTGGTTGCGTCAATAATATGTAATAATTATCAGTATTTTTCAAAATTATACTAAAAACAGCAGATTATGTGATGAAGGATCATGAATTTTCACGGACGACTGGTTGAATAAGCAAATAAGGTTGCTATACCATATCTTTAAAACTATGGCTGATAGGGCAATACTGATGCCATTTTCGGAATCAGCGTCCCATATATATACAAGGACAGCTTCAATTTATAAGGCGCCAAAATATGTGTTGGGCAGTGTTATATATCGCCTATAGATATTATCTATGCAAAATTAAATATAACCGAGATTTTGAGTTATATAATACAACTTTCAATTAGTTTTAGACAGAATTTTAAATATAAAAGAATAAATTTTGCTAAAAAACTAATTTTTTTATTTCTTCCATTTCTGAAATTTTTTCAGTAACTCCAATAGTCGTTTTGCGTACCTCTGGGGTTGTGTATAAGTTGGTAAACGCAGCATAGAACAATTTGTGACACCTTCTTAATCCAATAACGGAACTAGGACAATTAGAATGACGGCTTTGCTTTCTCACTCTGTGATTCAATATTTATTTATTACGAGCCATTTCCCCTTTTACCCACGCTCCACGCAGGCGTAATGGATAGTGGTCACTAAGTGTGATACTTACACAATAAAAGCTCTGAATATCAAACACCGTTTTAAATTTAAGCATAGAAATGGCACGCAAACAGGGTGTTTGACGAAGAGTGTCTTAAAGGAATATAAAATAAACGGTTGGTAGTAGGAATAAAATGAAATATGAAAGACTATCAAAAAACAGGGGGATTAATTTAGGTATGATAGTTGAACTCACTGGAATAGGCGGGTTTGTAATAATGCTAAATTTAATTTTTTTATATGGCTTCCCATTCAAAATTATCTCCAGTGTGATCCAACTCGACTTTTCATACCAGAATTCATTTTTTTCTTCAAATATTATAAGAAAAAACTTGAAAAATCTGTATCATGGATCCAAATGATTACAACTATTGCGTGTTACCGCTTTGAAAGGCTTGGAAAAATAAATTGATTGATATGGCTTCCCAGAAGTTACCCCCCCCCCCGGAAGTGTACATTGCCATACTTAGCAATGTACACTTCCGGGGGAGGGGTAACTTGGGGGGGGGGGGGAACTACTGACGTCACGAACAAAAAATTGTATCGCGACTATTTTGCACAACAAAGATAAAATTAATAAGTCTCGTGATTATTGGCCCATAAATAAAACTTTTAAATTCTTAACTAGCAGCATACCCGTTCTTCGTACGCAGTATATAATATAAAGAAACTTATAATTCGCAATCATGTGCAAATTCTGTTAAAATATTAAATTTATTCCTCCTAAAGAGAATTTTAAGAATATATGTTCTCACTATGAAAAATTTTCTTCACGGGCAGATCTGACCATCTTGGCCCCTATTGTAAGCAAATTTCCAAAAAAAAAAAGGAATTGAATCAATATATACAACCTCGTACTACTTATACTGTCGCAGATTAGAAAATATGTCAGTGTGTTATTAGAAGATACCCGTATTATAATATGAGTCTCAAAAATCTTTGCCAAAATAGAAGGGATGACGTAATAAATTGAAAATATCAATAATCCCCGTACTCTTTATACCAGAATGTCGTAACTGATTCCAATATATGCCAATATATATCAAAACATTTGCCAATATGCCTGTACTACTTATATTCTTGTAGATTAGAAGATATACCCGTGTATTTGTAGAAGATTACTCGTACAACGTACAATATATGAGTTTAAACAATTTTTGTCATAATAAAACAATTGCATAAAAACTTGAAAATATCAATAATCCCCAAATCAATAATCCCCGAAAATATCAATAATAATAACGTTTAAATCTGGAGACCGTAATTAATATTATCCAGTCAAAAATGCTGTAAGAAAAATCAAATTGTTCTTTTTTAACACTTTACAACAAAGTTGAAAAGTGTTTATGACTTTGTTCATTCTGTCTGTCTGCCTGTCTGTCCGTCTCTCTGTCTGTCCGTTAGCTCGATAACTGCCGTAAAAATGACTTAATCAAAATGAAATTTTAGTATGTTGTTCAGACGGTCTGTAGGACCTATGGGAATATAAATAATATCACCCAATTAGTTTTGGATTGAACCCGGGTTGAAAAAATGAAATACATTGAACCCTATGGGACCTAATTTTTCTAACATTTTTTAAGCGGATTTAAAATTCACAAATTGCTTCGAAAATTTTAGGTAATATTCAAATTATTCCATAAAATATATAAGAAAAAATTCAGCAAAATATATTCAGTAGTTTTTTAAATAAAAATTAAAATAATAATTACACCTCTTATAAGAAGCGATCACGTGACCATGATATGAAACGATCACGTGACCAACTTCAAAATATAATACGGCATCCATCTTGTCTCTAAATCGTCATTTTTAATGTTCTTTTTAATTCATATTGAGTGCTGTATTCGTCGTAAAACCTCTTTATTTTCGCTTAAATTCTGTGCATCTACATACTGAAACAACGCAATTACAATATATTTGAGTTTAAATGAGCATCCAACTTTGATTATTTCTCTAACGAAGCCTATTTTTCACTTATGTGAAATGTAAACAGCAAAATATGTAGGATGAGTTGTATAGGAATTGCTGTATTTTTTTAACGCAAAGGAATTTAGCTCATGGAGTCTGCATAGCTGATATGAAAGAAATATTTATTGACTTTACCGAGAGAAGGTCGATTTTTTGCGATGAAGTTTTAAGCATAGAGTACAATTACTTATAGCTCCATGGTCTTAATTTTTAAATAAAATAAATTATTATAGTATTGTGATGAATGACATGAATGGGAAATTATTTATGAATGAAATGCTGCTTTTTTAGAGAGAGCCAGGCGTGTAATTTTTTCTATGACGTCATTTGAATGAATTTCAGTTGTTTTCGATGAAGTTTTTAAATATCGATGAAGTTTATCGTGGTATTATGATAATTCTAAAATTGTTACCGAGTAATATATCACATTTTAGAGATGCTTAAACCAGGCAATTTATATTTCAATGCCGTCATTTGAATGAAGTTCATTTTTTTCGATGATTGTTTAAGTTTTCAAATATAATAAATCAATGTAGTATTGTGAGAAGTTTTAAAATATTACCGAGGAATGTATTGCATTTTAGATGTATTTAAATAAAATTGCATTGAAGTTGGAAAGTGTTTCATAATCAATGCTTTAAGCATGATTGATCTTTCTTGTTAAAATATATTTTTATATCCATTTATTTATTATTCAAATCGAAAAAATAATAATTAAAATAAACAGACAGATTCAATTTAATTGAGTTTCTGAGTAACATGATATAAGATAGAATCTTCCTCATAAACTGCGAAATTGAATAACCATTTTGATTTCTTTATGTTTTTCATTGTACAGTAAAAGCTTGTGAAATATAAACGATGGAGATAGATTTCCCATTTAAATCATGTTTCAAACAATTCATGTTTTCAGAAAGTGACTAATTAGCGCAAAAAATCTCCCATCAAACTCAGAGATAAAGTTTTAATTCACTTTCAAGCGATTTTCAAGCTTTACGTTTGGATAAACCACGGAGTTAGAGAGTAGAACTCCTAGGAAAAAGTTTCGTTTTTCATTAATATCTCAACAACCCCTGCTCTTAGATACTCGAAACTTGGAATAAATTTAGGGGGGGGGGGGGCTATTTCAAGGCTATCCACACAATTTCATCAAATTCGGTTCAGCTGTTCTTCCGTGATGATGAGACAAACGAAAATTTCGTTTTTTACCAATATCTCGAGAACCACTGATCGTAGAAACTCCAAACATGGAATAAATTTTAAGTGGGACTATTTCCAGGCTACCCACAAAATTTCATGAAATTCGGTTCAGCCGTTCTCCCGTGATGACGGAATAAACAGACTGACAGACAGACAGACAGATTTACAATTTTATTTATATAGATTATGTCAAATGCTGTCCTATGCTGCCATGTTAAAAAAAATATAAAATTTCAAATAAAATTCAAAATTTTCGATCGAATTAACAAAAATTCTATCTAGTTCTAGATTTTTTGATAATAAAGCCGGATATATAGTTTCGTGAAAATCCATTAATATTTGTGACTGCTATCGTGAACACGAAAAATCGATCACAGACAGAAAGAGGGGCATCACTCTAAAAATTGACAAAACGTGTTCAGGAGGCGTTAAAACATTTATTTTCATCAAATTCTAGTGAAAACAATACTTTTTTTATGCTAGGTATGAGAAAGTAAAAATCCCAATTAGTTGAATTTTCGCCGCAATTAATTAAGAGAAAATATATTTATCCGGTACATTTTGATAAATAATTTGGTGAGATATTCAAATTACTGTTATTAGGTACCATTCATCTGATTGCAAGGGACCATCAATAAATAATCTATTCAAAATAAAATGGTTGCAGATTTCAATTGGCGGTTTGTTTTAAATTCTGTTATTTTCTGTTTTAAATGAATTTGTTGGTGTCCCCTGCAATTACTTTCACAGGAAGTAAATTATGGAATATTAGGCAGTAAATTAAGAAGTAAAAATGGAATATGTCTAGGACTTTAGTTTTCAATATCTCTGCTGACTTTTATTCAAAATATACCGGGCCAATGTCTTTATGTCCTACATGAGCACATTGAAACTTTTACAAATAGGCATTTCTACTTTCTCTTTATACATAGTATAATGTATAAGAAAAATTTTATGGCGGGTCGAAAATTTGAATTCGAGTTTTCGACGGGAGAGCGCGTTTCAAGCATCCCTGAACACGAATCGGACGTTTTTAAGGTGATGTCTGTGTCGAAAGCCCTGACCATCCGACTCGTCCAAGAACTTAGAGCAACACCATGCTGCTCTAAGTCCTTGGACGAGTCGGATGGTCAGGGCTTTCGACACGGTGATGTCTGTGTGTATGACTGTGTGTGTGTGTGTGTGTGTGTGTATGCTCGCGCGCGTGTGTGTATGTGAGTGTATATGTGTGTGTGTGTATATGCATGTGTGTATGTGAGTATATATGTGTGTATATGCATGTGTGTCGGTGATCTGTGGATGCGATATGTCATGAACAAATGGAGCATTTCGAACGAAATTTAGCACACATATTACAATCGGTGGATACTGGAACCCAATTGATTTTAAACGCAATCAACTATTCAAAAGATCCCCCCCCCCCAAAAAAAAATAAATAAAAGGAAATTTTTAAAAGTCAGTAAAATATCAGAACCCTTAATAGTGTTACGCAAATGATCATTTTTTACTTAATTTTTCATTAGAAAACGGAGGAATGACACAGACTTTTAAACGCCAGCATGAACCGTTCCCGAGATATTGCCCATTTTTCACATAAATTTATTAAAATAATAATAATAAAAAAATCACATCATGCGAAGATGATCCAGCGTACCTTCAAAACAGATGTATGCTGCATTATTATGTTATCTGTGCTTAAATGCGTTGTTTAAGTTTTCTTTAATCTTTTGCACAAAGTGTTTTTTTTTACTTTATAAGATTGGTTTCACAAAAAATAAAAATATGTAATTACTGCAATAGAAATTTTTATGACCTTCAAAGAATTCTTAAACGCGTAACTTGAAATGAGAAAGTAGATGCTACATTCTACACAATTTTATTTGATAAAATGAACAAAAATTCATTCCAATGAATATAAACGATTACATGAGTCAAAAACTCATGAGTAAATCGGCAGCTGACGTCAGAATTGTTCTAACGTGGTACTAACTTTGAACCCCCTAATTAATCTAACATTACGCAAACACAAAATCGATTCATGCTACCCCACATTGCCTCCAACCGTCAACATTTCCACCACAGCATCCGCCTATGATCACACTGACCACAACATCCTTACGTCAACTTCTACTCTTTGCGTAACGCCGTTTCTGTAACATCACACCGGCGCTCCAATTTTCGCCCTCTTTCGGCAGAAACAAGAGCGCAGACGATTTTTCATGACACACAGAACTCGGTGGAGTGAACCCCAAAACAAAAAGGGCGGTGGACAGGTATCCGCCTGTGACCTCTTTAATTAGAGAGCTCAGGAAGGCGAATGTATTGATGCCCGAAGCCGGTCACAGTTAGTCTCATTACTGCGACCCCGAAATCCGATAAAATGAGAGTTTGCTTGCTTACGGTGGGAACTATTATGGAATAAAGTGTTTCATACCCAAAAGGCTTGGTCATAGTTGGTGTTAACTGGTATATTGCGAATTTTCTGTTCTGTGGTCAAGAAAATTGGATTAGATCAGAGGTCCGCAATTTGTTGCTAGGGGACACCAACCACAATGCTTGCGAGATGTGTCAAACATTATGTTGCGTACTATATAAATTATTTTATTCGCTACACTGCAAAGCATTTGTTCTTTTTTTTTCAGTGTTTCTTTCAAGTATACATCGGGGGAATCACCGAGGGTGGGCGTCGCCTTTCCGAAGACATTTTAGGTTACCGAGCCAAATAAATTTGCTGCATAAGATAAATAAATAATTCAAATTAAAAAAAAATACTGCCGAAGTGTACCTGTGTACGCTACGAAGTACCTGCGTACCAAATTTCGTGACCTTATAATGCTTCGATTTTAAGTGACAGACTGCAATTACAAACACACTGGCATCTTTTTTTATTATGTACGATAATAAACTTTTTTTTAAAATGAACTATTTTGAAAAGCCACTACTAGTAATTTATTACTTTGTTATTTTCATGTAAAATATTATACTCAAAATTGATTAATCATTGAAATCAATTTCAGCCAATTCCATAGACAAATTGATAAATCCAAAATTTGACAATTTATGATGGAAGTTGAGTTGCATCCGATTATATATTTAAAGAAAACTTTATCTACCGTAAAAAACATGAAACTATATGTTATTAATAATATATAATTGTTAATGATACAGTATTGTTTAAATATCTATATGTATCCCGAAAGCTGCATTGCATGATGGTACGGCAAATAAAAATACGTAGTTACAGTTGCGAATACAGTAGTAATGATACATTAGTATACGAGGAAATTTATTGGTTTCACATTTCAGTGTTTTCAACATCTGCCGTTAAACAAGCTGGGAAGTGTTAAAAAGATGAATCTGTCAACTATATCATCATCTTAGCGTTAGAAGATTATTTTTACTTTTATTGCATAACGGTAAAGCGGTTTGTAACAGAGAACACTTAAAAGCAAACGTGGACTATTAAATTTTTCTCTTTCTCTGACAAAGATGTTTTACTTTTTAATGTATATATTATGGAATCAGAAAATTAACGAGTAACATTTGGTCTTTTTTAGGCTCCATAAATGTCGTGGGATTCTTTACAAAGTACTTTTATTTCTTTATTTAAATCATTTTAAACAACTCTGTGAAAAAAAAAATAGTACTAACTCTGTTTTCCTTTCTAATTTGATGTGAAGCATGACTCCTTTTACATATTTCGAATAGGAAACGATTATGTGGGGGACCCACATGTTTAACGTGATCGTACTCCGCATGAACACGGTGGCAGTTGTGGCAGCGTGCAAAGCCAGCGTGCAAACCACCGGGCTACCGCGCCTGAAATGTGCCAACAGCACGCGGTGTTCCCAGGTCGTCACCCACCCAAGTACTAACCGCGCCCGATGCTGCTTGACTTCGGTGATCTAACGAGAACCGGTGTTTTCAGCATGGTAGGGCCGTTGGCGGCCGGAAGTGGGTGCAAATGTCTTAGAGGGGGTAAGTTTCCAATATTATTTTTAATTGCTGTACAGGGTGTCTAACGAAGAGAGTTTATTTTTTAATGCAGCTGCACAGATAAACCAAATGGAACATTAAGAAGGGGTGCAACTGGAACCTCAGAGGTGCAACTGGAACCTTATAGGGGACGAATTTTCCGATGTGACTCTTAACTACTATATAGGGTGTCAATCAACGTTCGTATCAGGGAAAGTTTCTCGAGAACGAAGAGAGTTATCCTTTTTACTTTCCCTGCAATACATGGTAATGTATAGGGAAAGTATTGGAATCATGCCGAAAATCACAACTCGAGTTTTCGACGGATCTACACGTTTCGAGACCCGTAGAATACGAAAAAACCATTTTTAGCGTGACGTCTGTGCGTGTGTCTGTGTGTCTGTCTGTCTGTCTGTCTGTCTGTCTGTCTGTCTGTCTGTGTGTCTGTCTGTGTGTCTGTCTGTCTGTCTGTGCAGATTTTGTATCCACTGTAACTAAAAAACTAATCGACCGAATTTCACAAAATTTGGTAGGTAAGTCACTTGTGGCCGGGGCTAGTGCTGATTACTTTTGGGTACGATTCGGAATAAAATAACCCGCCTTTTTTTGCGAAATAGCCCGCAAAAGCTTGTATCCACTCTAGCTGAAAAACTAATGAACCGAATTTCACAAAATTCGGTAGATGAGTCACGTATAGGTCACTCTGGTGCTGATTAGATTTTGGTACGATTCGGAAAAAAATAACCTGCCTTTTTTTGCAAAACGGCCCGCAAAAATCTTCAAAATCTAAACTAAACAACTTGATATACTTAGATATATCCATTAAATGCCCGTTTAATACGTAATGTTTAACGACGAAAAGAATAAGACCAACCCCATTACACTAGGACTAGCCGTTCTCGAGATATTTTAGTTTTTCGTACTTTCCCTACGCCACCTTTGAAAATAAGCCCGGTTACCGAATGAGAACGAAAATTGAATTAAAAGTTAATTACATTTAATTGAAATAAATAGAACGTGGATATAAGTCTGCAGGGAAAGTCATGTGCTGTCCACATCAGATTTTTACTTTCCCTGCAATACAGGGTAATGCATAGGGAAAGTATTGGAATCATGTCGAAAATCGCAATTTGAGTTTTCGACGGATCTACACGTTTCAGGACCTCTAGAATACGAAAAAATCATTTTTAGCGTGACGTCTGTGTGTGTGTCTGTGTGTCTGTATGTCTGTGTGTCTGTCTGTCTGTGTGTCTGTCTGTCTGTGTGTCTGTCTGTGTGTCTGTCTGTCTGTCTGTGCAGATTTTGTATCCACTGGGACTAAAAAACTAATCGACCGAATTTCAAACAATTTGGCAGGTAAGTCACTTGTGGGCGAGTCTGGTGCTGATTAGTTTTGGGTATGATTCGGGATAAAAGAACCCGCCTTTTTTTGCGAAATGGCCCGCAAAAGTTTGTATCCACTCTAACTGAAAAACTAATTGACCGAATTTTACAAAATTCGGTAGATGAGTCACTTGTGGGTCATCCTGGTGCTGATTAGATTTTGGTATGATTCGGAAAAAAATAACCCGCCTTTTTTTGCAAAATGGCCCGCAAAAATCGTCAAAATCTATACTAAAGAACTACGTATGCTCAAATATATCCATTAAATGCTTGTTTAATACGTAATTTTTAACGAAGAAAAGAATAAGACCAACCCCATTACACTAGGACCAGCCGTTCTCGAGATATTTTAGTTTTTCGTATTTTCTCTACGCCACCTTTGAAAATAAGTCCGGTTACCGAATGAGAAAGAAAATTGAATTAAAAGTGAAATAAATTTAATTAAAATAAAGAGAACGTGGATATAAGTCTGCAGGGAAAGTCATGTGCTGCCCACATCAGATTTTTTTATATTGCAGCTGCATAGGGAACCCCTTATGGCGCAACACGACGTAACAATTTTTGAGGGGATAAATCCCCTTTCTACTGGAGGTGGGGGGGGGGGGCTATATCGCTGCTCTTTATATTTTATATTTTAATGTACATTTTCGGCAATCAAGAAAATAATAAGTACATAGAGAAAAATATTAATTGCTAAATTAGTTCAAAATTGTGTTTGTCCGACAGAAAAAGCTGCAAAAAATTGTCTAAAATGATATTTTTAAAAGCATGTAATTCTTTAAACTGCAAAATCTTGGATTTGGACAAAATAAAGTATATTCCATTAGTATATCAAAACTGTATAATTTTTCGAAAAAAAATAAATAAATAAATAAAATAAAATAAAAAATTAAAAAAAAAATAAATTCAGAAAAACAAAAAATATTAAAGCCCTTTTCCAGGTACCTTGTGTCATGATCTCACACAACACACATAAACAGTGCCCCATTCGAAGTGAAAAGAATGATATTTCACATCAATCTATAACAGGGTTACTCACTATTTTTTTTTTTCACAGAGTTGTTTAAAATGATTCAAATAAAGCAATAAAAATACAGTGTAAAGAATCCCACGTCATTTCCATTGAGTCTAAAAAGACCGAAAGTTGCTCATTAATTTCCTGATTCCCGAAAATATACATCTATATAAATAAAAATGAAAATCTGTCTGTCTGTCTGTCTGTCTGTCTGTTTGTCACACCATCACGGGAGAACGGCTGAACCGAATTTGATGAAATTTTGTGGGTAGCCCAGAAATAGCCCCCACTTAAAATTATATCCGTGTTTTGAGTTTCTACGACCAGTGGTTCTCGAGATATTAGTAAAAAACGAAATTTTCGTTTGTCTCATCATCACGGAAAAACGACTGAACCGAATTTAATGAAATTTGGTGAATAGCCTTGAAATATCCCCCCATAACTTTTGTCCAAGTTTCGAGTTTCTAAGACCTGGGGTTGTCGAGATATTAATGAAAAACGGAACTTTTTCCTAGGAGTTCTACTCCCTAACTCCGTGGTTTATCCAAACGAAAAGTGAATTAAAATTTAATCTCTGAGTTTGATGGGAGATTTTTTGCGTTAATTAGTCACTTTCTGAAAACATGAATTGTTTGAAACATGATTTAAAGGGGAAATCTATCTCCATGGTTCATGGTTTATTTAAAACACGCTTTTACGGAACAATGAGAAGTATAGAGAAATCAAAATCGTTAGTTAATTTCGCAGTTTATGTTATAAGACATGACATATTTAACATGTTATAAGATTCTATCTTATATCATGTTACTCAGAAACGCAATTAAATTAAATCTGTCTGTTAACTTTAATAATTATTTTTTCGATTTGAATAATAAATAAATGGATATAAAAATATATTTTAGAAAAGAACGATTTGATTTTTCTTATAGCATTTTTGACTGGATAATATCAATTACGGTCTTCAGGTTTAAAAATTATTATTATTTATATTTTCGGGGATTATTGATTCAAGGATTATTGATATTTTCAAGTTATTATGCAATTATTTTATTATGACAAAAATTGTTTAAACTCATATATTGTATGTTGTACGAATCTTCTACAAATACACGTGTATATCTTTTAATCTACGAGAATATAAGTAGTACAGGTATATTGACATATGTTTTGATATATATTGGCATATATTGGAATCAATTACGACCTTCTGGTATAAAGAGTACGGATATTATTGATGTTTTCAATTTATTACGTCATCTCTTTTATTTTGGCAAATATTTTTGAGACGCATATTGTAATACGGGTAATCTTCTACTAACACATTGGCATATTTTCTGATCTGCGACAACATAATTAGTACGGGGTTGCATATATTCATTCAATTCCTATTTTTTCTTCTGTAAATTTGCTTACAAAAGGGGGCAGGATGTTTTATTCTTCAGATCTGATCGTGAAGATAATTTTGCATAGTGAGAACATATATTCTTAAACTTCTCTTTAGGAGCAATAAATTTAATATTTTAACAGAATTTGCACATGATTGCGAACTTTAAGTTTCTTTAAATTATACACTCCGTACGAATAACGGGTGTGCTGTTAGTGGCTAATAAATTTTAACATTTTAGGAGGATATATCATGTTGCTCGGCATCGCAATTAAATTAAATGTGTTTGTTAATGTTTTTATTATTTTTTTTCGATTTAAATAATAAATAAATGGATAAATGGATATAAAAGTATATCTTATGAATGGACGGTTTGATTTTTCTTTTAATTATATTAATTGCTGACTGCGTACATCAATTGCATTTATTTTGGCAAAGTGTTTTCAAGCTTATATCGTATTTAGCTACTAAACTCATATATTGTGTTTAGCCAATAAATTCATATAGCCGATTGTTGAAACAGAAAAAGAGTAGAGCGGGTATATCTTCTAATACAATTGTAGTGTTTTCATTTAGTATATTGAAACGGGATAAGAATGTTTCATTCAGATCTGCAAATTCAAAGCTACGAATTGGAGGGATATCGCTAATTTGACAACTTTTCTTAAACTTTGCCAAATTGACGGAAATGTCGCCAAATTGATATAAACGACACACAAACAGCTGCCATAAACCTTCGGGTTGGTCGTGTGGCTTGGGTCTTCTACATATCAATGAAATTTTTTTTGTTTTGTTAGAAGAGAGTACTGAAATGATGTTTGGTTAGCATTTATCTGTCAGACCAACCATCCTACTTAGTAATACATTTAGCGAATTTTTAAAATGTCACCAAATTGATAAAAATGTTTTCAAATCTATAAAAATATCTTGAAATTGATAAAATTGCGCTACATAAATGATATTAATTGTTTTTTGTTAGGGGAGAGTATTGTGATGATATTTCGTCAATTTGTCGCAAAGTGGAACTGTCAGTTCTACAGTCCCAGTTGGCGATAAATTTGGCGATTTTTTAAAATGTCGCTAATTTGACGAAACTGTCGCCAAATGTTCCATAGAAATATAACTATTTAGACGATATTTTTTCTACCAATTTATTTGAAGCAAATGATATCATGTCGCTTAGCAACGGATTTAAATCCTATGTGTTTATGCGGCAGACGATTTTTATTAAATCCTTTCCGATTTGAATAATGAAGATATGTATATAAAATAAATTTCATTGCCATTTCATTTTGGACTGGATAATATCAATTATACTCTTCAGGTTTAAACATTATTATTATTGATATTTTCCGGAATTATTGATTCAGGGATTATTGATATTTTTAAGTTATTACGCCATTGTTTTATTGCGGCAAAAATTGCTGACACACGCATATTGTACGTTGTACGAGTAATCTTCTAGGAATGCACGGGTATATCTTCTAACCTACGAGAATATAAGTAGTGCAGGTATATTGGCATATATTTTGACATATATTGGCATATATATTGGAATCAAGTACAGTCTTCTGATATGACGATTAAGGGAATTAATTATATATTCAATTTATTATGTCGTCTGTTGTATTTTACCAAAAAACATTTGTGACTCATATTGCAAAACGGGAAATCTTCTACTAATAATCGGACATTATAAGTAGTACGTGTATATCTTCCCATATAATTTTAGCACTTTAATTTTGACATATATTGGAATAAATGACTGTCTTCAGATTTAAAGATTACGGGTTTATTGGTATTTTCAATTTATACATGTAATCTACTAATGCAGGTTATATTTTCTAATATTCGCGTATATAATTAGTACGGGTCCCATATAATTTTAACGCTTTTATTTTGCATATATTGATTCAATTCCATATTTTTTTTTATATTTGCTTACATAAGGGGTCCAAGATGTTTTATTCTTCAGATATGTCCATGAAGATAATTTTATATAGCGAGAACAGAGATTCTTAAACTTCTTTTTAGGAGCATTATATTAAATATTTTAACAGAATATTTTGATTAAACATGTCATTTAGTATACTATAAGAATTTGGGCATGATTATGAATTTCAAGTTTCTTTATATTATATACTCCGTACGAAGAACGGGTATGCTGCTAGTCTATATAAATAAAATTGAAAATCTGTCTGTCTGTCTGTCTGTCTGTTTGTCCCATCATCACTGGAGAACGGCTCAAGCGAATTTGATGAAATTTTGTGGATAGCCTAGAAATAGCCCCACTTAAAATTTAGTCCGTGTTTTGAGTTTCTACGACCAGTGGTTCTCGAGATATTAGTAAAAAACGAAATTTTCGTTTGTCTCATCATCACGGGAAAACGGCTTAACCGAATTTAATGAAATTTTGTGGATAGCCTTGAAATAGCCCCCCATAAATATTGTCCAAGTTTTGGATTTCTAAGACCAGGGGTTGTCGAGATATTAATGAAAAACGGAACTTTTTCTTAGGAGATCTACTCTGAAACTCCGTGGTTTTTCCAAACGGAAAGGATGAAAATCGTTTGTTTTAAACGCCAAAATGAAATAAAACTTTATTTCCGAGTTTGGTGCAGGATTTTTGCATTAATTAGTCACTATAGGAGAACATAAATTGTTTGAAACATGAATTTAAATGGAAAAATCTACCTCCATGTTTCATCTCTCACAAGCTTTTACTCAACGATGTAAAGTACAAAGAAATCAAAATAGCTATTTAATTTCGCATTTTATAAGGAAGATTCTATCTTATATCATGTTGCTAGGCAACGGAATGAAATTAAATGTGTTGTTAATATCAATTATTATTTTTTTTAATTTGTATAATAAATAAATGGAGGTAAAAATATATTTTGTAAATTAACGGTTCGATTGTTCTTTTAATTATATATATTGCGGACTGCGTACATCACTTTCATTTATTTTAGCAAAGAGGTTTCAAGCTCATATATTGTGTTTAGCTAATAAACTCATATATTGTGTTTACCCAATAAATTCATTTAGCCGATTGTTGAAGCAGAAAAAGAGTAGAACCGGTGTATGTATCTTCTAATACAATTTTACTGTTTTTATTTGGAATATACAAACGGGATCAGGATATTTTATTCTTCAGATCTGCAAATTCAGAGCTACGAATTTAGAGGAATATCTCTAAATAACTTGGTAACTTTTCTTAAACTTTACCAAATTAGTGGAAATGTCTCCAAATAGATAAAAATGACCCAAAACAATGAAATTAAATTTGTTCTGTTAGAATAAAGTACTGAAATGATGTTTCTGTAGCATTTGTCGGTCAGTCCATCCATCCTACTTAGTAACACATTTAAGGAATTTATTTAATATCACCAAATTGGTAAAAATATTTCTAAATCCATAAAAATATCATGAAATTGATAAAATCGCGCTTAATAAATGAAATTAATTGTGTTTTGTTAGGGGATAGTATTGTGATGATGTTTCGTCAATTTGTCGCATAATGGGATTATCAGTTCTACAGTCCCACTTGGCGATAAATTTGGCGATTTTTTAAGATATAGCTAAATTGACGAAAATGTCGCCAAACCTTCCATGGAGATTGCATTATTCAGATGACATGATTTCCATCAATTTATTTAAAGCAATTGATATCATGTCGCTTAGCAACGGATCCAATATGTTATGCGGCATATGATTTTTATTAAATCTTTTCCGATTTGAATAGTAAAAATATGTATATAAACTAAATTTCATTGACATTGAATTTTTGACTGGATAATATCTATTACGGTCTTCAGGTTTAAACATCATTATTATTGATATTTTCGGGGACTGTTGATTCAGGGATTACTGATATTTTCAAATTATTATGGAATTGTTTTATTATGACGAAAATTGTTGAAACTCATATATAGTACGTTGTACGAGTAATCTTCTACAAATGCATGGGTATATCTTCCAATCTACGAGAATATAAATAGTACAGGTATATTGGCATATATTTTGATATATATTGGCATATATTCGAATCAATTACGACCTTCTGGTATTAAGATTACGGGGATTTTTGATACTTTCAATTTTTTATGTCATCTCTTTTATTTTGGCAAATATTTTTGAGATACATACTGCAATACGGGTAAACTTCTACTAACACACTGGCATATTTTCTAATCTGCGACGATATAAGTAGTACGGGGTTGCATATATTGATTCAATTCCTTTTTTTTTGTAAATTTGCTTACAAAAGAGGCCAGGATGTTTTATTCTTCTGATCTGCCCGTGAAGATAATTTTGCATAGTGAGAACAGATATTCTTAAACTTCTCTTTATGAGCAATAAATTTAATATTTTAACAGAATTTGCACATGATTGCGAATTATAAATTTCTTTATATTATATACTCCGTACGAAGAACGGGTATGCTGCTAGTTAAAATATAAAACTCCTTTGTCAGATAAAGAGAAGAATTTAATTGTTCACGTTTGCTTTTATGTGCTCTCTATTGCAAATTTCTTTACCACCATTTAATAAAAGTAAGAACAAGTTGACAGATTCATTTTTTTATTAATTTGAACTAGAATAAATTGAATTATGAACTGGGAGTCCAGAAAACTACCAGAGATACATTTGGTTGGATTTGATTGATTACCGACTACAATTTGTAAACGATGATGTGGAAAGACTGGATTTGTTTGTTTCTTGAAAGTTGTGGCAGACAGTAAATAGTTTTCTTGCTGCCACGACAAGTAAAGGTCTACGTGGGCGAGAATATACAAGGTAGGATCAAAAAGTTCGAAGACTGTGCTGATATCTCCAACCCTGATTGGAGGAGAGCGGAACTATATTACTGTGGCGTAAGTATATGCGAAATAAAATGTGAAAAGGAAGAAGCATGTCCGCAGTGAAGGGTTTTTCCAGACAATGCGTGTCACTGTAGTCGTTCGCGTTCGTCGAAAACCTTTTTTGAAGAACGCGAACGACTACAGTTCACTGACACGCATTGTCTGGATAAACATCTGCTTCTTCCTTTTCACATCTCGCGTCACATGTGTCTCTACGCCACGGCAAAATAGTTCCCCTCTCCTCCAATCAGGATTGGAGATATCAGCATTGTCTACGAACTTGTTGATCCTACCTTGTATACATACATTAGCGGGAAACCTGTCCATAAATTCTGTCATCTGCAATAGGAAAGTGTTCGTTATTTTGGGAACACACAGTATAGGCGGGTTCTGTTTTGTGAGTGAGGTTACTCTAGTTTAGAAATTAGACCGTTTAATGACAGATTTTGTGAATTCTAAATTCTAAAAACACCATATTTCTTCGTTTTGCTATTACATCACTTTTGCAACATATTCGAATTTGCCGCATCATTATGCAGAGCAGCTTTCTGGATAGAACTTGATTAACACAACAGCACATCGAAATCTAGAAAATCATATTTTATTTATAGTATATAGTTTTATATCACTTACGGTAGATAATGTTTTACTTTCCTTATATATATAATGTATAAGGAAAGTATTGTGACGGGGTCGAAAATTCGAATTCGAGTTTTCGACGGGAGAGCACGTTTCAAGCATCTCTGATCACGAATCAAACATTTTTGAAGTGATGTCTGTGTGTGTGTATGTGTGTGTGTGTGTGAAAGTATGTGTGTGTGTGTGTGTGTGTCAGTGAGTCTGTGGAGACGATAACTGACGAACGAATGGACCGATTCGAACCAAATTTGGTACAAAAATCACAATCCGTAAACACTGGAAGCCTATAGTTTTTATACGTAATCGAATGTTCAGAACCCCCCTAAATTTTCGAATGAAATTTTGAAAAAATCGTCAAAAAATCAAAACCGCTAATAAAGTTACGCAAATAAACATTTCTTATGTGATTTTTCATTAGAAAACGATTGGCATAAATTTTAGAACGCTAACATGAACCGTTCTCGAGATATTGTACAATTTTCAAAAAAATTATGAAAAAGTCACATAAAAAAAAAAAAAAATTCCTATTGAGAAACATATTCACTTTTCATATGTAATACCATGCGATAAATTGAGTGACATCATTCTCGTGGATCTAGCTCGTTCCATTCATGAAAAAATATACTTTGAATAATACTTTTGTATTTGAACGCCAATAGTCATTTATCTGCTGTAAGAATAACTTTTTTCTTAGTGCATAACGCTTGGCGAGATTTTGGCTACGAATTTGGCGGAATATCGCCAACTTGGCGACTTTTTCGAAATGTTGCCAAATTAATGAAAATCTCGCCAAATGGATAAAAATGATGCTAAATCAATGAAAATGACGACTAATTGTCGAAAATTCAATATCTTGGAAAGAATATTAGTATCTACTATAAGAAAAACCTATTTTTTTACTGTAAAAGTAGTAAATTCATTACATTATATAAGGAAAATCATGTGTTGCCCACATCAGATTTTCTTTTTAATTTATAATTGAACTCATGCTCTTATTCAGCTTTTATCATATACTGTCAAATTTTGGAGTTACCCACAAGTCTGTTCAATTGACTGAAATTGATTTAAATGAAATACTCAACTTTAATTATAATATTATGCATGAAAATAATAAAGTGATATATTTTCAGTAGTGGTTTTTAAAAATAGCTGATTAAAGAAAAGTGGATTAAAAGAAGATGACAATGTGCCATTCTGTACAGCTTGTCACGGAAAATCCAAGCCCTGTGCGGCAGCGAAATTTGGTGAACTTCTCGGCACTTTTTAAAAATCAAATTAGTTTTTCAGTAATGTTTCACTGTTCAATTTTGTTTCACTATTTTAGAATTTAAATATGTCGGCTTTAAAGAATTTTTTGAACCATTTAAAGAACCTTTTGAACTCAATAATTTAAAATTTAAAATTCCAAACTGGAAATTTACTTTAACGAAATTTTCATTTTAAATTTTGGTTATATTTTGATTTTAAACAATTTCAAATAATTAAGCATGCGATATACAGGTTGTTGAGGAATTACATGGAGCAGGCCAATAATTCGAGAAGAATTAGAGCTATCGTATATTTTTGATACAGGTGTATAGGAAACTCCTATAACTCCTATCCAACATGATGAGACAACTTTAAGGGAGTGGACTCAGGGGCTTGACTGCCCAGTGGTTAGCGAATGGGGTTTGCATGGGTACGGTCCGAGTTCGATTCCCGGCTTTACCCAAACTGTCCACGTAGAGCACGGGCACGTTAAATATGTAGGTCCGTAAGTCCTTCCAAGAAGTTAGTGGTAGGGGAAGTAGAGTATGGTTCCTATAGATGCCGTCCCCACCGGGTTCCGGACTAAATAGGGTGGTACTTCCCAGCCGTCCAAACAGATACTTTACACCTTCGGGTAGATTGGACGGTCTGGGTCGAAGAAAAAGGGAGCTGAGCCTTTTTTCTAGTGAGGTAAAGGGAGGGGTTCTGTCTGATTTCTTGCTAGAGATATGGGGAAAGTCGATTTCAGTGCAACGTTGTAAAATGAGTGTTAAACATTTTTGTCTTATAACAAAAGAAGGAAAGAAACCGTAATGTATGCAATCTGATATCTAACTATACCCAAAAGAACAGCCGAATATTTAGATTACAGCAGAATAGCATTGATTTTATTACACGCAACATTTAAAAAGTTCACCTTTAACAACAAAGCATGCTTGTACACGTATAAAGTGTTTCCATGTATTTTCCAATGTCTAATGCAGGGGTTCGCAAACTCTTTTGTCGCTTCTGCGATTATGCGATCATCATTATAAATTGTTAAGCTCCCAGTGTTAATTGTTTATAGTACATACATCTTACACAATAAAGGAAGATGTCTGTGTGTCTTTCTGTCTGTCAGTCTGTGCAGCTTGTAGCGGGAAATCTAAGCGTCGTACTACCATGAAATTCGGGACACAGGTATTTCAAGACTTGAATAGGTGCACCTCGACGTTATTATTATTTTTTAACTTTCGAATTTTGTTTTTGTTATTTTATGTTTTAGCTCGATTTAGGACGATATTTACAAAAATCCTCAGTGCCGTTAAATACAAGGTAGAATCCAAATGCTCAACGACTATCCTGATATCTCTAACCCTGATTGGAGGAAAGAGAACTATTTTACCGTGTCGTAGAGGCACATGTGACTCGAGATGTGAAAAAGAAGAAGCAGGTCCGCACTGCAGGGTTTTTCCAGACAATGCATGTCAGTGAACTGTAGTCGTTCGCGTTCGTCGAAAACGGAAATAGCGTTTGAAGAACAACGGACGAATATCAAATTATACCAGCGTTTGTGGAAATCGCCGACAGAAACATTGGCATGTGGAATGTTTCCCCAAACGCGATTTTCCCAAACGCTGGTAGAATTTGATATTAGTTTGTTGTTTTTCAAACACAATTTCCGTTTCCGACGAACGCGAACGACTACAGTTCACCGACACGCATTGTCTGGAAAACACCTGCTTCTTCCTATTCACATCTCGCGTCACATGTGCCTCTACGCCACGGTAAAATAGTTCCCCTCTCCTCCAATCAGGGCTGGAGATATCAGCACAGTCTCCGAACTTTTTGACCCGACCTTATATTATAATTTACATATTGACATCATCGGAATCGTAAAATTCTCTTTCAGACAGACTTTGAACGGAAACCATAGATTAATAAACACATTTTAATGAATTAAAAAAATATATACTTTTCATGCGTGTTAAACCTCTCTGATTTTTATATTGCTATATACAAAATTTGACGTGCCATTTTACAGCAGCTCCTAAATATATCACATACTACTCCAGAAGAGAAAATTATACATCCATTCGTTGACTAATTATAAATATTTTAACCCAGCCATGTCATAGATTTTTTAAATGAACGGAACGCATCATGGAGTTCACTGCCTAAACTGTTCTATCAATTGAAGTCATTCCCCCCCACACGCAGAGGCATCGTGCTCCTTTTCTCCGTTTTTCTCTATTTTCCTCTGAATTCTACCAGTTCTACTACTAAAGCCATGCTCCATGGCGCTGTGTCCAGCATAAGCGGAATGGCCAGAGTCATTTACTTCTTTTTCCGTTTTCATGAGATGTGTATTGAATATACAGTCAATTGTGATTGTGATTCATTTGTGATAAAAGAACCTGCCTTTTTGAGAAATGGCTCGTAAAAATTTTATGTATCTGCTTTAGCTGAAAAATTAACAAACCAAATTTCACAAAATTTGGTAGATAAGACACGTGTGGGTTATCCTGGTGCTGATAAGATTTTAGTACGATTTGGAATAAAAGAACCTGCTTTTTTTTTAGAAATAGCCCTCAAGAATTTATGCACCCACTCTAACTCAAAAACTAATTGACCAAATTTCACAAAATTTAGTAAACAAGTCGCATGTCGGTTACTCTGGTGCTGATTAGATTTTGGTACGATTCGATAAAAGAAACCTGAATTTTTTTTAGAAATGTACGTCAAAAATTGCACGTGTTCATCTAGCTGAGACACTAATAGATCAAATTTCATAACATTTGATATATAAGTTGCATGTGGGTTACCATTTTGGTGTGATTAAACAAAAGAATCAGCCTTTTTACTTTCCTTATATACACAATGTATAAGGAAAGTATTGTGACGGGGTCGAAAATTCGAATTCGAGTTTACGACGGGAGAGCACGTTTCAAGCAACCCTGATCACGAATCAAACATTTTTGAGGTGATGTCTGTGTGTGTGTGTGTGTATCAGTAAGCCTGTGGAGACGATATCTCAGGAACGAATGGCGCGATTCGAATGAAATTTGGTACAAAAATAACAACTCGGGAATACTGGAAGCCTATTGTTTTTAAACGCAATCGAATGTTCAGAACCACCCTAAATTTTCGAGTGAAATTTTGAAAAAATCATCAAAAAATCAACACCTATAATAAAGTTACGCAAATAGACATTTCTTATGTAATTTTTCCTTAGAAAACAATTGACATAAACTTTAGAACGCTAGCATGAACTGTTCTCGAGATATTGCACATTTTTCAAATAAATTTATAAAAAAATCCCATATATTAAAAAGAAATGTATTAACTGTTGAGAAACATGTTCACTTTTCATATATAATATCATGCAATACATTTGGTGACATCATTCTCGTGGATCTAGCTCGTTCCATTCATAAGAAAAGTTACTTTGAGTAATACATTTGTATTTGAACAGTAATAGTCATTTATCTGCTATAAAAATAACGTATTTCTCAATCAATAGCGCTTGGCGAGATTTTGGCGTGGCGGAATGTCGCCAACTTGGCGACTTCTTTTAATGTTGCCAAATTAACGAAAATCTTGCCAAATGGATAAAAATGACGCTAAATCGATGAAAATGACGACTAATTAACGAAAATTCAATATCTTGGAAAGAATATAAGTATCTACTATAAGAATAACCTATTTTTTTTGCTGTAAAAGTAGTAAATTCATTGGATTATATAAGGAACGTCATGTGCTGTCCACATCAGATTTTTTTAAAATTACTGACATATATTAATTGAATCCTGGTTCTTCGTGTAATTTTTTACCGCACAGCGAAGAAAACAGACCACATGATTTTAGGATGAACCGTTCGTTCTTAAGTGACTCTAGATTTTTGGAATTTTGAGGAGTTAAAGACGTTAAAGTGTATTAAGTTGCCAAATGAAACGAATATGCATTAAAACTGCATATTGGATATAATATCAGATAGTATTCATGTTATCTTCTGCAATTAATTTCTATTTAATGCATAATCAAATAAAAATGTAAAACGAATTTGAACATGTAGGAAAAGTCATGTGATGCCCACATCAGATTTTTACTTTCCCTGCAATACATAGTAATGTATAGGGGAAGTATTGGATTCATGTCGAAAATCGAAAGTTTTCAACGGATATGCACGAAAAAACTATTTTTTAGCGCGGCGTCTGTGTGTGTGTTTGTGTGTGTGTGTGTGAGAGTATCTGTTTGTGCGTGTGTGTTTGTGTGTGTATGTTTGTGTCTGTGTGTGTATGTGTGTGTTTGTGTCTTTTTTTGTGTGTGTGTCTTTTTTGTGTGTGTCTGTATTTGTGTGTGTGTGTTTGTGAGTGTGTGTGTGTTTGTGTTTGTGTGTGTGTCTGTTTGTGTGTTTGTGTGTGTGTGTGTGTTTGTGTGTGTGTGTGTGTTTGTGTGTGTGTGTCTGTTTTTATGTGTGTGTCTGTATTTGTGTGTGACTGTATTTGTTTGTGTGTGTGTGTCTGTTTGTGTGTGTTTGTGAATGTGTGTGTGTTTGTGAGTGTGTGTGTGTTTGTTTGTGTGTGTTTGTGTTCGTGTGTGTCTGTTTGTGTGTGTGTGTGTCTGTTTGTGCGTGTGTGTTTGTGTCTGTTTTTGTGTGTGTCTGTTTGTGCATGTGTGTTTGTGAGAGTGCATATGTCTGTTTGTGTGTTTGTGTGTTTGTGAGTGTGTGTGTGTTTGTGTCTGTTTGTGTGTGTATGTGTGTTTGTCTGTGTGTGTGTGCGCGCAATGCAATTATCCACTCTGACTCCAAAACTAATTGACCAAATTTCATAAAATCTTGCAGGTAAGTCACTTGCGGTTACCCTGGTGCTGATTAGGTTTTGGTATGATTCAGGATAAAAGAATCTGCTTTTTTTTTGTGAAATGACTTTCAAAAATTGTATGTAACTACTCTAACTAAAAAACTAATAGACCAAATTACATAAAATTTGGTAGATAAGTCACTTGTGGGTTATTCTGGTGCTGATTAAATTTTGACACGATTAAAAAAAAAGATGCTGCCTTTTTTTGTTGAAACATCCTGCAGAAATCATATTTATCCCCTCTAGCTGAGAAACTAATTTACCAAAAATTCATAAAATTTGGTAGATAAGTTGCATGTAGGTTACTGTGGTGCTGGTTAGATTTTGGTACAATTTGAAAAAAAATCTGCCTTTTCCTGCGAAATGCCCTTCAAAAATCATGAAGAACTAAAATAAAATAATGCAATTGTATCATTTTGACCACGAAAAGAATAAGACCAACCCCATTACTCTAAGATGAACCATTCTCAAGATATTTAAGTTTTAAATTTGGGAATTGAAAATATTTTTAATTGTAGTAAAAAAACTGAATAATAAAATTTCTTAAAAATTAGTAGTTACGTCCCTTGAGGGTTATTTTGATACTGATTGGATTAAGGCATAATTTGAATAAATATAATCAACACTTTTTGCGAAATGGCCCACAAAGCTCGTGGAAATGTGAAATAAATGACTAAAATTGCTGAAATATATTAAGTACTACCTGTAGTTCATGTAATTGTAATTCATGTAATTTTTGGCACCACAGCGAATAAGACTGACACCACGACTCTAAGTTTAATGTTGCTAAGTTATTTTAGCTTTCGGAATTTTGAAGAGATGAAGACTTTAATGTTCCTCAAGTTGCTAAATGAAACAAACATGCAATTAAACTGCAAATTAGATATGATATCATAAAAGTATCCACGTTATTTTCTGTAATTAAACTAAATTTAAGGCATCATGAAATAAAAAAAATAAGAATTTGAGTTTGTAGGAAAAGTCCTGTGCTGCCCACATCAGTCTTTTGAATTGGGAAGACCTCCCAATATTAACTTTTCTACCAACTGAATAATGGAGGTGAATGTATGGTCATTAAATGATCTCAATACTGTTTCCCGTTTAGTTTCTTCGGGTATTAAAATCTCAGACCACGCAATTGTATTATGTTGTGTCAGGTCCTTCGATCTGAGATATAAACAGTGTTTCTTTCAGGTATAACTCCGGGGGTGAATACCCCCGGAGACAATTATTCGACCCCCGGAGACAATTATTCACCCCCCGGAGACGATTATTCATCCCTCCTGGATACATTTTATGTTAACCTAGTTTTTATTTATGTGACAGCGTTTAGATATGCATTTATATATAGCAAATAGAAAATTATCACCCTTTAAAGTTTCGCTCGCTCCCCATCCAAAAAGTCCTGAAAGAAACACTGGATATAAATTATTTATGTTACCCCAATGGGCTGCACAGTCACGCAACGGATTGGGCATTGTCTTTTATTATATGGGATATTTCCGTACGAAGAACGGGTGTATTGCTAGTTTGAAATATGGATAATCATTTAACAAAGTAACAAATTCTTTTATCAATAGCATAGTGATGTAAAAGATTGGAAACAAGTGCCAGATAGTGGCTTTTCCATTTTGTCGAGAGCGCCAAATACGCTTTTATCTGCTTTGCTATTCAAATTCGAATTAACCATACTCTACTATATTTTTTAAACGAAAAAGAACAGACGCGTAGTAGAAACTTGCTGGACACTTATGATTAAAATACACTACCCAATAAGCAGTGCTGACGTCACATCACTACGTTGTTGTTGTTGAGACCCAGACCGCCCGACCTACCAGAAAGGTAGTCACATCACTACGTGACATCATTACTGAATAAAGTTTGTGACTTCATTAGACATTGTACTCGGCGTAGCCCAGGTTCTAAAGAAGCATCAGCTAATTATATAATATAGATACGCCTTTGATACGTCCTAAATATGCTCTAAATACGTCCTAAATGCGTTTGAACGACCTAAATAAGAGCGTTTCGATATCACTACGCATGCGCACAAACATCAGATATGCCGATCGTTGGCAGGACGGCACAAAAATATCTCATATGCTTCTTTATGCTATATCTTTTAATTTGCGAAACTAGAAAACCGATATTCCAGAAGTTAGACTTCTGGATTGCTTAAAATAAGCATTAATAAAAGAAAATACTCGAAATCGTAAAAAAAGAAAATGTTTCTTTACCTCAGAAGTAAAGTTCGCGAAATTATTCCTGTCTCAACCAGTTTCCATCCGATTTAAGTTGAATATTAAAGCTTCTAAGTTAGTTATTATTAAATATTAGTTATATTAGTTAAATATTAAAGTGGCCTGAGAGGTTTCATTTTTTTATTACCTATCCGAAGGTGTAAGGTATCTGTTTGGATAGCAGGGAAGTGCCACCCAATCTGGACCGTAACCCTGTGGGGTGGCATCTACAGGGACTGTATCCTCCTCCCCTACCACCAACCTTTCGGAAGGACTTACGGACCTACATATTTAAAGCGCTCGTACTCAGCGTGAACACGGGGGGAGGGGAGGGGAGTTTGAGTAGAACCTTTTAGAGCAAGCACACTTATAATATTGAAATAATTTTGTTGACGAAATGACGGGAAATTATTTTTTTCAACTTTAGAAGCTCATAACTTTTAACTAAGTAGAATTTGAAACTCTAAGAGGTCTGTGTTATCGGGAGTCCAGCTAACTCTGCACCGAACTTTGCGGCTATCCGAAGCGATTTTCCACTACAAAAGGCATACACACAAACACATACAGACAATCATATTCTTTTCTCATGCAAGGTAGGGGTCCATGAAGGACGTTTAGTGTAAACCACTCCAAATTGTTAATCCGACACTAATCTCGGGGATTTTATTCTTTCAATGGTCATAATTTCAGCATGTATATTAAATAATTTTCTGTAATGTTAAACTAGTTTAGTAGTTTCCTTCTACTTCCTCTCAAAATGGTTGAACCACGTCTCTGATTTTATAGTATCTAGTTAAATAGAATGATTCTTCATTGTGGTATAATAACTAGACCATTAAACGTTTTATTTACATAAAACTATATTCAGTTTTATTCTTTGGTTATATAAAATATACAAACATAACAGGTAACTAAAAACAACATCAAAAACAAAATGAAGCAAGCCTGGCCATGGTGCTTGTTTCAAAAATACTATATTCACAATATGCTTTTTAATACAAATGTCCATAGCCACCATAGATGGCCTGGTCTTGACTGTGGACCTGTGGTTGTTGATCAATATCATAACGCCTTCCGTAGCTTGCAGATCCATAAATTCCATGGTCAGCATGAAGAGCGGCCCTTCTTCCCTGACCATCTCCATAACCATGTCCATTGTTTCCAGCTGTGCTTCCGTAAGTTTCAACGGTCTTGCTATATTCTTTTTGAGTTACAGTACCGTATGATTTACCATATGCGTCTGGAGCGTAAGCGTTGTTGCCATGAGATTGAGAGGGATAATTGTGTACTTTTGGTGAATAACTGACTGGCGCAGGAGGTGCGGCATAACCTCCAAGAGCTTCGGGAGCATAATAAGAAGTTTGAGGCTTTGCAGGGGATGAGTAACCTACGGGAGCTTTTGGGGCGTACCCGTCATATTGACCTCCAGATGATGCATAACCACTTTGAGATGCTGGGGCATAGCCACTGGATGGCCCAGAAGCGTAATTTACATGTGGAATAGGTGCTCCGTACCCACTTTGTGAAGACGAGGAATATCCACTACCCGATGGAGGGGCATATCCACTATGAGGTGCTGGGGCATATCCACTGTGGGGTGCAGGTGCTTGGGCATACCCACTGTGTGGCGCAGGTGCTGGAGCATATCCGCTGTGTGGTTTTTGAGCTGGAGCATATCCATTGTGTGATTTTGGAGCCGAACCATATCCACTGTGTGGTTTTGGTGGTGCGGAATATCCACCATGTGATTTTGGAGGTGGAGCATATCCTCCGTATTGTTTAGGTGCTGGAGCATATCCTCCATATGGTTTTGAAGCTGGAGCAGAATAAGGCTTAGGGGAATAAGATGTAGACCCGTGTCCACTCGGTGGAGCAGCACTGTAAGCACCATAAGTCCTCACATTATCATAACCACTGGATGGCTGAGAATATCCCGATGGAGGGAGAGGTTTAGAGTATCCACTTGGGCCACTCAGTGGCCTAGAGTAACCGCTGGAGGATGAATGTCCACTGTATCCGCTAATTGGCTTAGAATAATCATTAATTGGTTTACTATAGCTATTTGAACTGTAACCACTGGAAGGTTTGTTGTAGCTACTTGGTGGACTATATCCACTGATGGGCTTGCTGTAGCTGCTTGGTTGGCTGTATCCGCCACCGGGTTTGGAATAAGAATCAGAAATGGGTGCTGGACCTGAACCATAACTGCAGAAACAAAAAATTGATTACTAAAATGACAAATATATAATTTTGAACACGAAGAATTCGTTTAATGATTAGTAAAAGCTACATATCAATTGTGTTACTTATAGATAGCTAGTCTTATGTAATTAAAACATTTTTAATGTTTATTAAAAAATAAATTAAAATTAATTATAAAACGCACCTTTCAAATACATATAAATGTATTTTAAATTGATAAAGAATTCAGATTTGTAAATGTTTTGTATTTATTTTCCATGTCACTAATATTAAAATTCATTTAAAATTTGATTAAATACTTTCATAAATTTTCATTAACTGTTATATTTACAGGTAAAACGTATTTAAGAGTAAAATTACTCACGGAAAATTTCCCACATAAACAACTGTAAATATATTTTATACAAAATACTACACTATTCTTTAGTTTGATATAACAGTCCCAAAAATTTAAAATTAATTTAATAAAGTTAATACAAACCTTGAACCTTGGTAGCCATTGCTTGAATGATCTCTTGTAGATTTTCCATAACCACTTGGCAATGCAGGGCCTCTGTTATCAAATCCACCATAACCATAAGCAGATGAATGTTCTACTCCTTTCCGGTATCCACCTAATGGTTCCCGCTTATTGTCTGCAGTTGGATCCAGTTTACCAGGACCACTTTGAGGGTAATCATGTACCAAACCATGTTCATTTTTCTGTGGAGCTGGTGGCCCGTAAGAATTGGAAGGACCATATGAACCTAAAGGTCTGTGAGAACTGGATGGACCATATGAACTGGATGGGCCATAAGAACTCGATGGGCCATGAGAACTCGATGGGCCATGGGAATTAGAAGGGCTATATGCACTGGAAGGTCTATGCAAACTTGATGGACCATAAGAGCTAGAAGGACCGTGAAGATTGGACGGCAACTGTGGACTGGATGGTGAATGAGGACTTGATGGCCCATAAGGACTTGATGGCAAATGAGGACTTGATGGCAAGTTGGGACTGGAAGGTCCATAAGGACTGGATAGTGAATGTGGGCTGGATGGGAGTGACGGTCCATGCAAACCAGGTGATCCGTAAGAGGAAGATTTTCCATATGTACTAGATGAACTTTGAACAGAGCTATAAGCTCGGCCACTGGCTTGCGTTTCAAGGTCGTCAGTTTCTTTTTGTACTGGTTCTGATTTTGCCTCCTTCTTCTGGTTTTCCGCAGATACCAGAAGAATGCATAGTGTTAGTATCACAAGGAACTTCTACAAATGAAAAATGTAAATTAGAAGATTGCAGTGTTTCAAATATTATTCATTGCTTTAGCTTGTACATGAAATAAAGATTTTGGCAGTGATAAGGAGATTATACATATAAAATAAGTTTTCTACAAAATTTGTTGAGTGGCAAAGAGGTTTAGATGACACCCCTCCCCATTAACTAAATTACTTTAACTCTCTGTTAGACATTAAAAATGTTTTTAATAGTGTTAAGTAAGACGATGTAATTGAACTACTGAAACATTACAAAAGTTCCAACTAGAATTGTTAAGTTGACCCAAGACTTATGTGAAAGAAAGGTACTTGCTGAGGACAAAGACTGTTTTATCAACTTTAATAAGAAGATCCATCAAGGATACAGTTCTAGTCCTATCTTTTACTGATTATCGCTAATAGGGCACAGAAAATGAACTTTGGAATTTATAATTTTAAATTGAAAGCATTTGTTGATGATTACATTGGTTTGAGTTACACCTTTCTATGAGTTGGAGATAACTGACATTATCAATAAGCTTACTGATCAAACAGACAATTATAGCTTAATATTTAATTTTGAAAACAGCTGGATTTACCATGGTATATGCCTGTGAGAAAGTTATCCATACTCTTCTCATAAAATTGGATCGCGAAATAATTAAATATGTGAAGGCTCCCATATATATAAGTGTCCCGCTAGATATCAACTTTTCTTGGATATCTCATCTTGAATAGATCAAAGAGGAAGTAGGAAACTTCCACTATGGTCTATCAAGGACTGCCAGAGCTACATGGGAATTAAGCAAATATATCAAGTTATCATAAAGTAAATGTATCTCGGTTCTACAGAGAAATTAATTGGACTGTTAAATCCAGTATGATTTAAGGAGTAACACCGGATGAAGAAAGAATTTCTCACTATTCAGATAAGTCAAGTCGATCGCTGATAAAACTGTGCAAGTATTGGCTGGTTGTGTTCCTCTGGATAGAAAATTCAAACAGGAAGCTATGGTGTATAGGACTCTCTATTGGAGATATGATAGTAGACAGGGAAATACTGTGGAAAGCATGCCCTTTGCGATCCTTGGAGTGATTTCAGCATCAACTGGCATTTGGAACTACAATAGTGAAGAAGGGTCGATTTTATCTGTAACACTTGTGGAAGTGGCTCTACTTGAAGAAGTTATCTCCTACAGTTTACCAGCAACTAAAACTCAATTGAAGACCATTGTACGGACTGAAACGACCCAGGATTGGAAAGAAATGTAGAATGAGACATCTTATGGTCATATTCTCTATAGTTTTCTTTCATAGTCAACAAAAACTGTAGTTTTGGTAGCTTCTGTATTAACCAAGTTTTGACTGGTCATATGATTTAGAAAACCTATCAAAATGGTTCTTTCATAAAAGTATTACTCACTTTTGTAATGAATACGTGGGATGCTTGTATCATACTATTTATTAATGAAGAAAATGAATGAATATTAGGAAGGAATGACTCCCAGTTTTAGTTTTTCCTAGTTCCTTAAAGAAATCTGCAGTTTCTGACAGATTTACTTTCAAATTTGGTTTTGTTATTCTTCACTACGCTGCCGGTAATTCATCCTATGCAGGTCCATGTTTCGAGTTTTTAGGACCAGGGCTTGTCGAGATATTTATAAAAGACGGAAAAATGGAATTTCCGTAGAAATAGCATTATGCGGATGGATTATTTTTCAAAACCTTTTGAAAAAAATTGCATCAAGTTGCTTAGCGACGGGATTAAATGAAATGCGCTTATACGGCAGAAGATGTAAAAAATAACATACAACATTTCATCCAACAACGTTTTAATTCAGATAATTCAGTACAAATTAGCGTATTTCATAAAACCGCGGGAAGGAAGTAAAAAGGAAATAGTAGCTGCAGAATAATCTATGAAGGAAAAATCCGAAAAGGAAAAAAAATCTCCGTGAGGAAGAAAAAGCGTGTGTGGCTACGGTTGGCTAATCAAAAAGAAATTACTTTAAATTAAAATCATTTTGTCCCACTCGGGAGAAAATTAAGCACAGTAGGGAGATGGCAGTTCCGCACTAGCGTGCAAAACTTAATTTAACAGGAAGAAGTTGCACTTTTTATTTTCGACTAAAGGTTGAAACCGTGATAATGGGGTGTTACAATTTTCTTGATTTTGTGCTCCTCAAACTAGGGTTAGCGTGCCCTGAAAATATGCAAATCAGTTTTATTTGTTTTTAGAACAGCGTGCGAGAACACATAAAAGTTATACATTCTTAAAGATAGCTGCTGTACGCCTATGGGCCCGTCGAGTGGTCTGGGTCTTCAACATTCTTAAAGGTGAGCACGTCAAATTAAAAAAGCATAAGTTAATGCACCGATATATTTTAACAATATTTTTTTTCAGTTAAGTGGCATGAATATATCCTCACAAATATATTAGAAATATCATCTGCTGTGCTGTTTTTAGTATATCTGCTATTATAATATCGTCTGCTGTTTTTAGTATAACTGCTATTATAATATCGTCTGCTGTGTTTTTAGTATATCTGCTATTATAATATCGTCTGCTGTTTTTGGTATATCTGCTATTATAATATCGTCTGGTGTTTTTCGAATATCTGCTATTATAATATCGTCTGCTGTTTTTCGAATATCTGCTATTATAATATCGTCTGTTGTTTTTAATGTCAGAAATTTCGTCTGCTGTGCTGCTGATAATGAAGTACTCATTTTTAATTAATCAAAGAACAAGGTGTTTTTCCAAAATAAGATTTTTATTTTAGAACAATATTTCTCTAGATATTCTTATAGCGTTTTTATAGAGTTTCAGAAGAGTTTATTGAAGAGTTCACCAAAGCAACAGTTTCTCTTTCAGACAGTTAATTCAGGGTAAATATGGAAGATCTGTCTGTTCTCGTTTTGTGGGCAACAGATCCAGTTTCTCGAAAACTTGTCACTACTTCGTAATTGTTGAATTGTTGGGTATTTTAGAGCATAGGTATTTCTTTTGAAATTCTTGAATGACACTCTAATAAGAGTAGATAAGGAAATATTATTCCAAAATAAAAATTATTTCACATTAGGAAACGCTATGTTCTTCGCTTGATAAAATGAGGTCTGTAATTATCGTCTGACATATTAAAAACAGTAGACGATATTTCAGATATATTTTTGAAGGTATATTACTGCAACCTAACTGGAAAAATATCTACTGCTTTAATTTATCGCCTAATTCGCATTATATGATTTCAAAATTTAATGTGCTCAAATTTTAGTTTCTTAAACCAATCCACACCAAAAATTTCGAATACACTTCAGTTTTTACCAAATTTCTTGCTTAATTATATCAATTTGAAGTAATAAATATAAAATATACAAATTTTGATGATTATGCATAAAAATTCAAACATTTGATTAATCGATATAAATATAAAAATATAAAATTTTTATTAAAAAATGACTACTTATGAAATTCTAGAAAATAATTAGACAAAATTTTAAAATAAAAAAAATTGAGAATACATTTCTGAAAATTTCTTTTTATCTGCTACTAATTATTTTAAATTCAAATTGTATGAGGTAAATTATTATCAACTTTTGGAAAATACTACTATACTTTTAAAAATAGCATGTTTGTCATATTTAAATATGAAATTAAACATGTTAGTATGAGATCTCGAAAAGAATTCCTTATTGGTGCAAGAAAGTGAGATTATGAGAGAATCTTTTCACCAAATTTCTAATATTATAAGAAGTCGTTCTCGTGTCCAGAATATTATTGGAAAGTACATAAACGCGACGGACTGAGGAGGGAGAAAAATAATTCTGAGTAAAGTTGCAAAATAGAAAATAATGAAGGAAATCAAGTTGGATCCAAAATAAAGTGCAATTAAGATTGCTGCAGAGCCTTCTACAACCACCGGCGTATTTACAGAAATTATACGCAATATTATCCGAACATCAGGTTACGACAGTGAGTACGAAACAGTTCATCGTGTTGCAGATTAAAGGCAAGCATTTAGAGTTTGCTAAAGCACACTTATTAAAATTCCAATACTATTGGGATAAACTAAATTTTAATGAAAAATACAAATTTCATATTTCTGGTAGTAATGGCCATCCCAATGTTTGGAGCAAACTGATCATAACTCTTGGTTCCAAAAATTTAATTCCAACAGTCAGACACGAAGGAAAAATCTGTGATGGTGTGGGACTATGCGACTGCAAACGAAATCGGGAAGCCTGTCTTCAATTATGGGATCATGATCCACGTGGTTTCAACCACGTGGTTGATCTACGTGGTCAAATAATCTCAAGAAAAGCCTAAAAATGTGCATTTAAGTTGGGTTTGGATGGAAAATGCATATTCTAATATCACAACGACCTGAAGAATACGGTAAATAATGTAAAAATGTGGTTATTTTACATCTATACACTTCCGACTACACACCCCTCTCTACCCGTCCAAATAGTTTCTCAAGTCCCCAGGACGAGTCGGACGGTCTGGGTCTTCAACACCCCTCCCTACGGTTACTTTACACCTTTCTGGTAGGAAGGACGGTCTGGGTCTCAACAACAACAACACCCCTACCTAGTCCCCAGACATATTTTTCATTGAAAATTTGTGGTCTATGCTCTAAGTAGTTGTATAAAAACAGATAATAGTGAGTTAAGATTATCTGAAACCAGCTTTGCAAGAAGAATGAAACATAATATCTTCAAACACAATTGGAAACTTGGTGGGTTGGTACCACGACGCTTAATAGAAAGTATACCTGTGTTCTCAATTTTCTGAAGCAAAAATCTGAAATTGTTTATTTAAAATGTTTTATGTATTTTTATTTTCAAGTTGTTATTTTCAAATTTCTATATAACTGTCACAAAGTGAATTATGTATTAGGTCTACAAAAAAATATTGTACTTCATCGGAATTGATTATTTGCTTTGAAAACTGAATTCATGTAGGAAAAGATTTGGTATATCGTTTGTGTAATCTCAATTTTTGGAATGACTGTAAGTAAAAAGCAAAATCCTCACCGCAATTCATACTGTATAAAAGTCATAGTTGTTTAACTTTCCCAACAGTGCCTAGTATATGTAAAGGGGAAATACTGCGATGTGATCAAAAATCCAAATATCGGATTTTTGTGCATCTACGCGTTTTTCACATTCTTGAATATGAATAAACCATTTTTTCTTCAGTGGTGTCTGAATGTTTTTCTGTTTGAGGTTCTGTTAGCATTATAAGGTTAGAACAAATGGAGCAAATTGAATCCATTTGATGTGATTATTATAATAGACGAATATCAAAGACTTATTACTTCCTTATATATATAATGTATAAGGAAAGTATTGTGACGGGGTCGAAAATTCGAATTCGAGTTTTCGACGGGAGAGCACGTTTCAAGCATCCCTAATCACGAATCAAACATTTCTGAAGTGATGTCTGTGTGTGTGTGCGAAAGTATGTGTGTGTGTGTGTGTGTGTGTGTGTGTGTGTCAGTGAGTCTGTGGAGACGCTAACTGACGAACGAATTGACCGATTCGAACCAAATTCGGTAGAAAAATCACAATCCATAAACACTGGAAGTCTATTATTTTTATACACAATCGAATGTTCAGAACCTACCTAAATTTTCGAGTGAAATTTTAAAAAATCGTCAAAAAATCCAAACTGTTAATAAAGTTACGCAAATAGACATTTCTTATGTCATTTTTCATTAGAAAACGATTGACATAAATTTTAGAACGCTATTAGAAAATTATCAAAAAGTCTTATAAAATAAAACAAAAATATTTCCCATTGAGAAACATGTTCACTTTTCATATGTAATACCATGCGATAAATTTGGTGACATCATTCTTGTGGAACTAGCTCGTTCCATTCAGGAAAGAATATACTCTGAGTAATACTTTTGTATTTGAACGCCAATAGTCATTTATCGGCTGTAAGAATAACGTATTTCTCCTTCCATAACGCTTGGCGACGAATTTAGCGGAATGTCGCCAACTTGGCGACATTTTAAAATGTTACCAAGTTAACGAAAATCTCGCCAAATGGATAAAAATGACGCTAAATGAATGAAAATGACGCCTAATTGAAGAAAATTCAATATCTTGGAAAGAATATAAGTATCTATTATAAGAATAACATTTTTTAACTGTAAAAGTAGTAAATTCATTGCATTATATAAGGAAAGTCATGTGTTGTTCACATCAGATTTTTTATTTTTAGAAAAACCAAATCAGGTGGAAATCCGCAGATTTTCAAAAAAAAAAAAAAATTCTCAAAAATTTAAAACATTTTAAACACATAATTGCATTTTAAAATGTTAGGAAAATGGCCATTTTATATATAATATTTTATTTCAAGGAGAATAATATAAATTATGGAACGTTAACATGTGCCACTCATACTGCATATTGCATGTATGCAATCATGTACTACATGTACTATATTGCATGTTTTGGATACAAAATACAGAATGGTGAAACTCATGAAAAGTAAATAGTATATCCATTATTATCAAATGAAAAACTTTGTTTATGAGTACTTATCCTTCAAATATAAAATCAATGAACACCCAAGGTCCTTATAGTATTAACTTATGCAAGTTTCGAAATTGTAAAAGTGGAAAAACCGGGCCGTAGAAGTTTGAAAACCAGAAAAAAATTAAAATAATAATACGGACTCTTACAAAATATTTCAAGAATAATCACAATGCATTTTGCAGCGAAAATTTTCTACTTTCGGCTTTTGTCAATGAAATATGTAATACGCATATTTTTTATTCCTCTTTATTTTTATTCCTTTATTGCCCTTTATTTTCTGAATATTTAATTTAAATGTATCGCCTTCCATACTATATTCTATAGTATGGTAAAAATTTGAGGAATACGATCTACAATAATAAAGTTATTATGTGTATTACATCGATTTGCAACGGTATGTAGAGAACACAATTTCCACACTCGCGTGCAAAACTTTATATTCAAAGGAAAAAAAAAATACTTTATCACACACAGGAACAACACATTAAGGTTTCACTTTTTATTGCTGTCGAGTAGTTGAAAACCGTGCGAATCAGGCCGGTTTCCAATCTGAGGGTAAAAAGGGATAAATATACCGTGTCCCCTTTGGCCTTTTATTTTGCGACACTTTTTTATGTTGTTTGTTTCGGCTGCATCCGTTGTTTGTTAGTTTGCTGTGACGTATTCATTCGTGATGTATAACTATGTTATCGAGAAAATATTTAAAAATTGCGCTTTCACTTTCCCATTTTGTCTATACGCTCAAATCTTTAATTTCCTCTTCAATATGCAGTGTATGAATGAGGAAAATATCGTGGAAGGATTGAAATTTCAAATTGTGTCAGAGCATGATATTATTACTTTCCCTACAGTACATGATAATGTATAGAAAAAGCATTGGAATCGTGACGAAAATTGCAATTCGAGTTTTTTTTACGAATCTACATGTTTCGAGCATTCCAGAATCCGAAAATTTATTTTTAGCGTGGCGTCTGTGTGTGTGTGTCGGTGTGTGTGTGTCGGTGTGTCCTTCTGTGCAATGAAAGTGCCACTCTAGCTTAAAACTAATGGATCACATTTCACAAAATTTGGGACATAAATCACTTTTGGGTTACCTTGGTGCTGATTAGATTTAGATACGATTCCGAAAAAAAAAATCTGATGTGGGCAACACATGACTTTCCTTATATAATGTAATGAATTTACTACTGTTACAGTAAAAAAAAATAGGTTTTTCTTATAGTAGATACTAATATTCTTTCCAAGATATTGAATTTTCGACAATTAGTGGTCATTTTCATTGATTTAGCGTCATTTTCATCCATTTGGCGAGATTTTCGTTAATTTGGCAGCATTTCAAAAAGTCGCCAAGTTGGCGACATTCCGCCAATTTTGTCGCCAAAATCTCGCCAAGCGTTATGGACGAAGAAATAAGTTATTCTTACAGCAGATAAATGATTATTGGCGTTCAAATACAAAAGTATTACTCAAAGTATCTTTTTTCATGAATGGAACAAGCTAGATCTACGAGAATGATTTCACCCAATTTATCGCATGGTATTACATATGAAAAGTGAACATGTTTCTCAACAAGATTTTTTTTCAATTTTATATGACTTTTTGATATTTTTTTTGAAAAATGTGCAATATCTCAAGAACGGTTCATGTTAGCGTTCTAAAATTTATGTCAATCGTTTTCTAATAAAAAATTACATAAGAAATGTCTATTTGCGTAACTTTATTAGTGGTTTTGATTTTTTGACGATTTTTTCAAATTTTCATTCGAAAATTTAGGGGGGTTCTGAACATTCGATTGCGTATAAAAACAATAGGCTTCCAGTGTTTACGGATTGTGATTTTTGTACCAAATTTGGTTCGAATCGGTCCATTCGTTCGTCAGTTATCGTCTCCACAGATCCACTGATACACACACACACACACACACACACACACACACACACAGACATCACTTCAAAAATGTTTGATTAGTGATCAGGGATGCTTGAAACGTGCTCTCCCGTCGAAAACTCGAATTCGAATTTTCGACCCCGTCACAATACTTTCCTTATACATTATGTATATAAGGAAAGTAAAAAGAACCTGCCTCTTTTTGCGAATTGACCAGTGAAACTCGTATGTATCCACTCTAGCTGAAAAACCGATTGACCAAATTAAAAAAAAAATTATAGGTAAGTCACCTGTGGGTTACCCTGATGCTTATTACATTTTAGCATGAATCGAGATAACAGAACCTGCTTTTTTTGAAAAATAGCCCGCAGGAAATGTATGTTTGCACTCTAGCTAAAGCACTAATTGACGAAATTTCATAAAATTTGGCAGATAAATCACTTGTGGGTTTCACTAGTGCTAATAAAATTTTGGCATGATTCAGAAAAAAAGAACGTGCATTTTTTGCGAAATCATCCACAAAAATCGTCAAAATCTAGTATAAAAGACTAAATATGCTCAAACCTATCAATTAAATGCTTGTTTTATACGTAATATTTGATGATGAAAAGAATAAGACCAACCCCATTACTTTAGGACTAGCTGTTCTCGAGATATTTTAGTTTTTTCGGATTTTTGCTACATTGCTTTTGAAAATACGTTTAGTTACCAAATGAAAATGAAAACTGAATTAAAAGTGCAAATTCGGTGTCATTTTAAATAATTATTCGCATTATTTTGGGCAATTAAACTCAATTTAATGAATTACTAAAGAAATAAAGAGAAAGTGGATTGTAGCTTGTACGAAAAGTCAGGTGCTGCCAACTTCAGATTTTTCCTCCTATATTATAAGTGAATGAAATTTGAAGAGATCTATCAATTATACACAACGTTTGCTACTAGTAAAGTCCCATCTGTTCTAATTTAACACAGCAGAAAAGCGTGGTGTTTGTTAGTATTTTTGATTATTCAGTTCCATTATTAATTAGTAGACGTAATAAGTATTTATTCCTAAATGTAGAAAGAGGTAAAAAATGTATGGGGCAGAATTTGAGAGGTAAAAATAAATTTAAATTGTTAGAAATATTCTTTATTGTTTGAGTTCTTATTTGTATTACACTAAAATTTTGTTTCTGCAAATTTAACAGTTTAAATAAGCATTATTTAATTTAATAGGAGCCTTTTGCTATTGATATGCATATAATGTAGTGGAACTTATTACTTTACTTATATACATATAATGTAAAGTATTGTGATGGGGTCGAAAATTCAAATTCGAGTTTTCGACGGGACAGCACGTTTCAAGCATACTTGAACAGGAATTAGAATTTTGAGATGATGTCTGTGTCTGTGTGTGTGTGTGTGTGTGTGTGTGTGTGTGTGTGTGTGTGTGTGTGTGTCAGCGAGTCTGTGGAGACGATAACGGAGGAACGAATGGACCGATTCGAACGAAATTTAATACAAAAATTACAATCCGTGAATACTGGAAGTCCATTGTTTTTAAACGCAATCGAATGTTCAGAACCCCCTAAATTTTTGAGTGAAATTTTGAAAAAATCATCAAAAAATTAAAACCTTTAATAAAGTTACGCAAATAGACATTTCTTATATAATTTTTCCATAGAAAACGATTAACATAAACTTTAGATCGTTCTCTAGATATTGCACATTTTTCAAAGAAATGTCTCAAAATATCCCATAAATTAAAAAAAATATTAACTGTTGAGAAACATGTTCACTTTTCATATGTACTATCATGTGATAAATTGGGTTACATCATTCTCATGGATCTAGCTCGTTCCATTCATGAATAAAGATACTTTGAGTAATACTTTTGTATTTGAAAGTCAATAATCATTTATCTGCTATAAGAATAGCTTATTTCTCCGTCCATAACGCTTGGTGATTTTGGCGACGAATTTGGCGTAATGTCGCCAAATTGGCGACTTTTTTAAATGTTGCCAAATTTATGAAATTTTCGCCAAATGGATAGAAAATGACGCTAAATCAATGAAAATGACGACTCATTGACGAAAATTTAATATCCTGGAAAGAATATAAGTATCTACTATAAGAATAACCTATATTTTTTACTATAAAAGTAGTAAATTCATTGCATTACATAAAGAAAGTCATGTGCTGCCCACATCAGATTTTTTTACACCAACATTTAGTATCGCCTTCACGGGGGTGGGGTCATAGACCGTTACAGGAACCCATCGAAACCCATTGAAGTTCGTAGAAATAATATTTAGAGAAATGGGAAACAAAATAAACAAAATATTTGATTACCCCACCCCCCACCACCTCCAGAAAAAAAATCTTATGGGGTGCTGTGCAGTGCTGCTTAAATTATTGTCTCAAAAGATTTGGGCTTTTTCACGACATGAATGTTGAACTCCTTATCCGTTTACTTCTATGAATCTGACACCGAATAAAACAATACCTCTGAACGGATATTGCTTATCGCCTGATAAAAGATCGAACACAACTGACTTTAGGCAAACACATTTGTCAACATATTTTATTTTATTGCCGAACATTGAAAAAGTGAAGATCGCACATGTATTTCCACTTGATGTGTTTCCCGGCAATGTCTTGACGCTTGGATGAACGGGCAGAAATAATTCGTTTTGCCTGCTTTGATTGAAGCCATAAACTGAGAGAGTGCGTTTTCTTGTATCGAATTTCAAGGATTCTTACTTTCTTGCAGCCTAATCTTGTATCAAAGAATACGCTACGGATTGTAGACTTCCGCAATAAAAATTGTTTTCGTTTAAGAAACTTTCGGAGATCAACAAAGCAAAAAACATTATTTTAAAACAAATTATGAGAAATAAATATGGATAACATTTAATAATGATAAGATTTATATGGTATTGTTTATAATTGAATCTGCCTACACCCTCAATTAGCTTCGATTTAGAGTGTGAAAATTTGTGTTCTAAATTTTCCGTGCGCCATTGTCATGAAGTAGAGGACAGGGAAAACTTGTTTCTTCTCAATTTATTTTCAACTTTTTAGTTTTTAACTTCTAGCTTTAGTTTTATTTCCCTCATTCGCCCTCTATTATTTTTTTACATAACTGCCGTACACACTATGTAGTATACACTGAAAAACATTTGCGAGCATGTTACTGAAAATTTCAGGAAAATTAGTTGTCCGTAATGGGGAATAAGGTTCCTGATAGTTATGATAATATATATATATATATATATATATATATATATATATATATATATATATATATATATATATTATATATATATATATATTATATATATATATATATATATATATATATATATATATATATATATATTATATATATATATATATTATATATATATATATGTATTATATATATATATATATATATATATATATATATTATATATATATATATGTATTATATATATATATATATATATATATATATATATATATATATATATATATATATATATATATATATATATATATATATATATATATATATATATATATATACGTATATATATATATATATATATATATATATATATATATATATATATATATATATTCTAATGCCATTTCAGTGACTTCATTTTGGCGTCTATTGATCTAATCTCTTATTTCTTTGTAAATGTATTTACAGAAGTGGCCAGGATGTTTCATACTTCAAATGAGCTGGTGAATATATAGCGATAATAGATATTATTTATATATATATATATATTATATATATATATATATATATATATATATATATATATATATATATATATATATAATATATATAATATATATATATATATATATATATATATATATATATATATATATATATATATGAGTAGTAACTACTCACTCATATGTAAATATTATTACTATATAAGTACCCTCCAGTCACTCTTGTTTAATAATCAAATCTATAATTTGCATAATACTAACTTTAAAATCTTATTTAATAGAATTTTAGCAAAATATAAGCAAATACATCTAAAAAATAGTTGCAAAAGCATTCCATATCTAATTTTAATACCCAACTTTCATAAATCCCCTGTTGCTTTTCGAATTACTACTAGTTGGCATAATTCTTACATTGCTAATGCTGGTAAATTATTATTAAAAATATTAAATGAAGTTTCCTTGTCAGATGAGATCTAAAATATTTGTCATATTGTGAAAAACTGTTTTGAATTAGTTAAGAAATTAAAAACTCTTACTAATATTCATAGTATTTACACTTTTGATTTCAAATATTTGTTTAATAATATTGATATAGATGATCGATATGTATAGAATTAAGGACTTTTTGAAAAATATAATATCAACCTAAAATATTCAAATTCTTTTTTTAAAAAAATTACTTAATTTCACTGTCTATGAGAATTATATTCAACATTGTGGTACGTTTTTAAAGCAGCAGTCTGGTATCCCACAATGGGGGGGGGGGTGCCTCATTGTTAGGTAATCTGTACTTATTCTTCTATGAAAAGAACATTAATCCAAGTTTGAAAAATATGCACATGTTTAGATATTTAGATGACATATTATGTGTATCTCTTAATAATATCCCTATAGTATTTAACTTTTATCCAAATAATTTACAATTAAATGCAAGTAATAATGACTCTAATGTTGTAAACTTTTTAGATTTAAATTTAGAATAAAAAATTGTAATATGGCTATAAACTTGTATGATAAAAGACAAGATTTTAAATTTAATACATCAAAAATTCCACATTTTGACTCTTGGATATATCAGTTTCTAGAAATAATATAATAAACCAGGTTCTTAGAATCAATAAAATTTGTGATGAAAATTATAAATTAGCACATTTTATGGAATTATTGAGTACAGCGACTAATAATGCATATCCTCCCCAATTCGTTATTAAAATTATCAACTCAGTGTATCAACTTCCACTCGATAACATTCAAAATAACTTTCCCATTTATAGTGGCTAACAAAAGAAAGAAAGAAAAAAAAATATAATTTATTAATTATATAAATAAATAAAAATAAAAAATAATAAAATAAGCTAAAAAGATTTGAAAAATAAAAAAATCGGAAAAAAAGATACATTAATATTAATGTTTTGAATTTTATTTTGGCGAAAAAATTGTAACTTTAGCCACTTTGAAACTACGATTTGAGCGCCCTTATAATAGTGTATAGTGGCATTCTCGCTTATCCATTTCTTCTATGAATCACTTGTTTAGTAAGAATTTTCATCTTTACTTTATGCTCATATTCTGTTTTGTTTATACGGGTAATATTCCTGTCTCCTGCTCTGATTCACTAGACGGCTCTGGGAGTGTCGCTGTGAACGTTCGTACTGCTTCCTAGATTGTATTTCACCATGTTCATTCCGGTGCTTCTAGATATTTTTTTTATACTGTTGAGGTTGATCGCATATACAAGTGGTGAAAGAAGAAGGGTTCCTGCCACATGGTAATACAAATTTTCTTAATGTTTCTTAGCTTCATTTTTTCACCTTTTGGTGTATGTAGTCTGAGTTTGGATATTTATAGTAATGTACTATTGTTCAATCTGAAACAGGCATTTGTTTGGGTTAATTAGAATTAACTACTCAGACCTGAAGATGAATTTAATTCTTTATACCAGTCGCAAAAATCATATTCCTGAAGCAAATTATTTATTTATCAACTTATTTCGTAGTTAATCTGGAAGACTTGAAATAAATTAAAAATTTTAGAAATAGTCAACAATAGTGTAAATAATAATGTTTCTGAAGTCAATGACTTATTTACAACTAGCAATTATTATGAAAATTAATTAGAACACTAAGTTTTAAAAAATAAAATATCTTTTGCCACTGCTAAATAACGGACTATCATTTTAATCTTTATTTAGTAAATTATAATCAACTCATTACAAATACTGATAAAACAATTATTTTCTTTTAATTGCTTTAAAATTTATTTTATTATTGTATCTGGAATATTTACATCTTTTAATACACTACTTGCTAACAAATAGCAATTAAGAATCGCGATTACTAGCAAATAGCGATTAACGATCTAATCCACCAAACTGGAACTACTAATCCGGCCAAATCTGGAATAACAAATAATGCATCTTCCTATACCAACCGCAAAGTTTCTAATCTTCGAAGGAATTACTCATCTAGCAACTCATTTCCGCACTTAAACTTCGCTCGCGACATCAGGAAGATTTAAAATAAATTCCAATTTATTGGAAATCGCAGAAGATGATGGAAATAGAAAAGAATATTTACACGACAATAAATGTAAAAGCGAATTAAAGAATCCTTGAAATTCCCGGTGGGTTTAGGCAGTGGTAGGAAAGATTAAAAAGGAATTATTCTTGGTGCAGGAAGCAATTAATGCTGTTAGCCAATGGTATAGCTTAAATTTAGAAGTGAATTGTATTAAAAGTGTGCAATGCTGACAATACCATTAAGCGAACACTTCCGTCCCCACTTTTAAACAGAGGCATCATTTATAATTGCATTTCTCATATGAGTAAATCTTTTACTGCTTACAGATAATACATAAAACTAATAAAACACTCTTAGCATCGAAGTTATTTAAGTAAATCTAAGGAAAATTCCCAATACATCGCTAAAAACAATTATAAAAGACTGAGGTGGGCAACACATGATTTTCCTTATATAATGCAATGAATTTACTACTTTTACAGTAAAAGAAATAGGCTTTTCTTCTAGTACATACTTATATCCTTTCCAAGATATTAAATTTTCGTCAATTAGTCGTCATTTTCATTGATTTAGCGTCATTTTTATCCATTTAGCAAAATTTTCGTTAATTTGGCAACATTTTAAATATTCGTAAAGTTGGCAACATTCCCCAAATTCGTCGTCAAAATTTCGCCAAGCGTTATGGACGGAGAAATAAGTTATTCTTATAGCATATAAATGATTATTGGCGTTCAAATACAAAAGTATTACTCAAAGTATTTTTTCTCATGAATGGAACGAGCTAGATACACGAGAATGATGTCACCAAATTTATCGCATGATATTACATATGAAAAGACCATGTTTCTCAGCAGTTAATATATTTTATTTAATTTATGGGATTTTTTGATAAATGTATTTAAAACTTCTGCAAGATCTCGAGAACGGTTCATACTAGCGTTCTAAAGTTTATGTCAATCGTTTTCTAAGGAAAAATTACACAAGAAATGTCTATTTGAGCAACTTTATTAAAGGTTTTGATTTTTTGATGATTTTTTCAAAATTTCACTCGAAAATTTAGGATGGTTCTGAACATTCGATTATGTTTAAAAATAATATGCTTCCAATATTCATGGATTGTGATTTTTCTACCAAATTTCATTCGAATCGCTCTATTTGTTCGTGAGATATCGTCTCCACAGACTCACTGACACACACACACATACTTTCACACACACACACACACACAGACAGACATCATCTCAAAAATGCTTGATTCGTGATCAGGGATGCTTGAAACGTGCTCTCACGTCGAAAACTCGAATTCGAATTTTCGACCCCGTCACAATACTTTCCTTATATAAGGAAAGTAAAAATAGATAAAAGTAAAATCCTTATTGAAATACAATATAGTAACAGTATCAACCGATTTTGTAGAAAGAAAAAACAGCCCCTTTTAAGAAATACAGATCAACCACGTCAACAAAGGTATATACCATGCCAAAAGATTCCTACTAAAACTAAAACTGCTGCCTGTAAGACAATAACTTACGAAACTTCTTTGAAGAAAGAAGTTACCTAACCATAGTTACTTAAATGCTTGCTTTCTTCACGGAAGTTATCAATAGATATTTATTTACCTTTTCATATCTGCTCTGCCTTTGTACTCTGAAGATGCAGGCTATATTTTGTCCGATTGATACTATTATCTTAATTTGTTTTAAGCTGTGTTTTAACAAAGCTATTACTTTTGTCCTATACCTTTTAATATTTATAATATTAAGTTCGTTTGCGTCTCCCTCTGCAAGTAGAGAGCTGAAGAACACACAGATTCATCTAGCGAAACATTTTATCTAACAAATTTTCACGTCATTAGTTTACGTCGTTTGCGTACGTCATGGATATTTTATTCTCTTTTTCATGCATTTTCTTTGCGACTTCGATGTCTTCAGATGAAATGCTCTCCTAGTTCTAGCGTGTCGACTCATGTATTATAATACAAAGTTGAACAAGTTTGAACGTGTTTGAATATACTTTATATTAAACTACTTCAGTGAAGAATTATATATATCAGTTAAAATTTTTGGTTCAATGATAAGCTATTATATGCAATTATTTACTGCAGTTGTGTATTCAAGGAATATGCAATAACATTCAATAGCATTTTGATGAGTAGCCCAAATCACCCGATTTCAATTTAAAGGGTATTAATTCAGTACCAAAAACCTTGTGCTCTCTATCTCATACACCATTATTTTGCTATAAAAAAGTAAATGCGATTTATAAGGAAAGTCATATCCTGTCATGATCAGATTTTTAAATTTTTCTAAGTATTGAATTGCCTATCTGTCAGCCTTGTTTACATGTGCTGATTTTTGTAAGATCAGCGGATTCTCAAACTCTTGATTTGGTCGTAGACACGCTTTACAATTTAACTTACCTGCGGGGATTTTTCGAAACAGTACATGAAGTAACAACTGCTCTTAAAATATAAGACCTTCAAACAATTAAACATCGTTACTGCTTCATCTTATGCTCATGCGTAAAGAAATTTAACTCCTCTTTTGATGTATTGTCTGATAAGGGAACGAAATGTGGCAAACGTTCGACACGGTTAAATGTTCTTCTGTGGCGAGGACGAAACTTTGGTGGCATTGCAATTATAAAAAAATCTGATGTGGACAGCACATGACTTTTGTTACATAATATAATGATTTTACTTCTTTCAGAGCGAAATAATGATATACAAGACACACGACATAATGTTTTTAATACTGAATTGTACATTTGGCGCTTTTTCGGATGACACCATGTAAAACCGTTTTGAATTACTCAGTTAATTTATGCTCTGCGCAACTCTTATATTAGTACTTATCAATATTGATAGCATCCGCGATAAGCGATGAGTCCATATGTTAAAATATTTTAATAATTAATTCATCAATTTGGCATCATTTTCGTCAACTTAGCGTCAGTTTTGCAATTTTGAAGATATTTTCGTCAATTTGTGGCGAAATATTGCCATGTTGGCGATGTTTCATTAAATGAGTCGCCAAGTTCACGAAGTTCGACAAATTTAACGCCAAGCGAAGCAGACAAACGGAAATAAATGTTTTTCTTATATATTAATGCCTACTGACAAATTGTTAGGCTCTAAAATATAAAACTATAACGTAAAGTTTAAAACTATTACCTAAAGCGATATTTCGCCAAATTAGTCACTAAAATTTCGTGAAGCGTTATGGACGAGAAATAATTATTCTTATAGTAAGTAAATAACTATTGGGGTCCAAATAAAATACTAATGCTCAAAGTATCTTCTCTCGTGAATGGAATGAGCTACATCTACGAGAATGATGTTAACAAATTTATCGCATAATAATACACAAAAAAAATATATGTCACAATAGTTAATACTTTTTTAATTTTATGAGATTTTTTTATAAATGTACTTAAAATTAAAAAAAATTTTTTTTTTTAAATTTACATCATCCCAAGAACGGTTTCGGCTAACGTTTTAAAGATAATGTCATTCGTTTTCGAATGAAAAATTTCACCGTAAATGATCATTTATGTAACATTATTGAAGGTCGTGAGTTTTTAATGATTTTTTTCGAAATTTCATCTGACAGTTTGGGGATCTTCTGAAAATTCGATTGCTTTTAAAATCAGAATCTCGAACACACATACACACAGACATCACCTGAAAAATGATTCGAGTTCGGGGATGCGTGAAAAGCGCTCTTCCGTCGAATTTTCGACCCCGTCACAATACTTTCCCCATACTTTATATAATGTATTTCGGAAAAGTAAATATCTGATGTCGGCAGCACATGAATTTCCTTACATAAAACGCCTTTTTTCACAGCGAAATAATTATGCACAAGATCCACAGTACAATGTGTTTGGAATGGAAAAACATTCCTTAAATTGGAATTAGGCGTTTTTGGCAAATTATTAGTCGAAACAGAATTTCTTCGACTTTTTCATACTCACTTGCAAAATCCTCATCAAATTGTCATGTAATTAACATCCCATGAAAGGAATAACTATTGACGAATTCTTGGAAATATATAAATTTAAGTATTATAAAAAGTGCCTCCTCTCGTGAATGGAACGAACAAGATCCACGAGAATGGTGTTAACAGATTTTTCGCATTATACTGAATATGAAAAGTGAACAAATTGGATCATACTTACTCCTTTTTTAATTTCATGTAATTTTTTTTATAAATTTATGTGAAAAACGCGCAATATTTCGAGAATGATTCATGCTAGCTCTCTGAAGTATCTGCAATTCGTTTTTTAATTAAAGTTGCATATGAAATGATTATTTATTTAACCGTATTGAAGGTTTTGGTTTTTTAACGATTTTTTCAAAAATCTATTCGTAAATCGTGCAATACTTTGAAAAAAGTTTACGCTATCATTCTGAAGTTTGTATCATTCGTTTTCTAATGAAAATTTACGCACGAAATGATTATTCATTTCTCACTATTGAAAGTACAATTGAAAGTCCTAATTTTTTATTATTTATCTCCTAACTTCATTCTAATGTTGAAGGATCGTTAGAACCTTCGATTTCATTTAAAATATTTCAGTATTCACTGCCTGTAATAATCATACCAAATTATTTTAGAAACGCTGTATTCGTTCGTGAGATACCACTTCCACATACTTAAGACCTGCCCACACAAATTTATGCTCTGAATCTTTAGCTGAGTCATTTGGGTTCGGACGTGAAGTGCAGAAACATACATACTCACACGCTAACATACATACACACTTACAGACATCACCTCAAAAACGTTCTATTCGGGTTCAGGAATTCTTGTCACATTATCGACCTTGTCACAATACATTCCCCCTAACGTTACACCCAACATCAAAAATAGAAATTTTAAAGAATTTTTACGATTTATTTTAGAAGAATATATTTGATACTAAAACTGTAAAAATTACATGAGTTTATTATATAATCACAAAATTATTGCAACATAAGTGTAACTAAATATCAAAATATATGAGATAGTCAAGGAGAGACTCACACTCCTATTATTTTTTTTTTTCATTTCTGCCCAAACCATTAGAAATATGTGTTTCCAAGCTCATACCAATGGAATACAAATAACTCAATTTACATCTGATAGCCGAAGATGATACAAATCCACACGGAAGACAAATCCTTCCACCAACATTAAGTTTGATAAAGTGGAAGTTTAGAAACACTGCCCTATTAATCAAACTCGTATTCCCACGAACGATGCCTTCTACAAGGATACACTGTTTTATACGCTGTTTACACGCGAAAAATAAATACAGTAGAATTCCGTCGATCTATCGTCGTCTTCCTTCAGATGCGACTGAAAATCGAGAATTGTAGAGGGCGGGGCCGAGCGTTTACTGGGAATTTTCTACTTAAAGAAACAAGTAGAATTCCGTCGATCAAATGGACGTCGGAAACAAGGATTATGCATGGACGCTTAATTGGAAATTTGATCTAAAATGTATGTTCTATCAATAAATTTATTTTATTTGACGACGAATTTTTTTATTTTATTTTCAAAAATTTTTTTTAATGCTTAGGGAAGGGAGGGGGGGGGGGGGTATGCGGAATTTTTCAGAATTTTAAATTGAAGCAAAAATGAAGAGGGGGCGCTTTCTCGGGGACGGCGGATCGACGGAATTCTTTTATGTGCCATGGTATCTAGAAATCTAGTCATATCACCTAGCATTGTCTGGGTTAGGCCGGTGGTTCTCAACATGCAGTATGTGTATTCCCACCCCAAGTATTGATGATCTGTGCAAGCGTATACAAGTGCAACCAAGATTACCCAGTAAAATGTTTATAATTTTATAAGATTTGTTAAAATCTTTATATTAGTTTCGGGGTACGCCAGTTACATCCACATTTCCAAGGAGGTATGTGAAGCATAACAGGTTGAGAAACCTTAGTCTAGCCAATAACCATACATGTATGTGATGGCAAAACACCACAAAAAATATCTTCTAGTAATGCTAGCTTGCATTTTTATTAAATTTCTTTATTTACTTGCTGTACCCACAGAGCATCTGCGCTCTAGTGTCTTTTAATGCTCAGTATGTGTTGGTAACTTACTACTCAATCTCTGGAGTGTGAGTCTCCATTCGATTTTCTCAAACATTAATATTCATGGTATTGAGTTCTGTTTGTCTCACAATCAGTATCAGAATGAAGGTATGGTTCTTGCTCTCCAAATATTCCCAGACACATGTGGGTTAATTATTATACGATCTTCTAATCAAACATAAACCATTTATTTATTTCAATTAAATTAGCTTAGATCAAGTAATATATGATTCCATTGTTGATGAAAAGTCTGAAGAAAATAATAAGCATTTGAGCTACGATTGGGGTAAATTTTAATGAAGTTTTTAAACCATGGAGTAAGAGTTTTCCTTTACCTTTATGTTTTAAACAATGCAATTAATTCCGTTCGGCAAACGATAATTATGACTTTTTTTCGTGCACGTATATAAAAATCTTTACCATGAATAACGAAATTAAAAGTTTCAAAAATTATCACGAATTTCTGTCCTGCTTTCTGTTCTACATTTATTCTTCTGTATTGACTGTTTTGCATAGAAATTAATACTGTGAAAGTCAAATTTTTAGGGTTTCATTGTTATAAACAAGAATTCTAATGACGAGCTGCCCGTCTCCATTTTGAACCTCTCTTTAAGTTCTTACCTATTCAACCGACTGCTATCATTTGATTAGAATAAGATAGAATAAAAAATAGCAAAAGTATTCGAGTAAAATTTAAAACAATCTTGCGATTTCAGAATTTCTCATTTTTGAAATGACTAAGGGGAATAAAGGATGATAATAAAAGTGAGTTTTAATTTTTCATCAGTTGTGGAAAAGTAATGAGGAAGTAATTATGAAAAAATATATCAGAGATATACAATTTTAATGTAAATACAGGAAAATAAACTTAGGTGCTTCAATATGAGGTATGTCCACAGACAACCGCGTTATATCGGGCTCTGTGTCTTTTGTTTTAGTTTCTAGCGTGAAAAACAACAGATGTTTCTTTGCATCAGTACTTACAAGTGTAAAGCATAATAATAATTTTGAGATGATACTGACGAAAGAGTTGACAGTAAAACCCTAGTTCTTCATGCTAATGCAAATATCTGTAGTACATTAATAAAATACTGCAGTTCATTTTAATTATATATTTAATAAATTAATTTTAAAATATTTTTGGTACATAAGATTTTAAAGTAAAATGATTTATACATTTTTGATATATCAACATGCATCCTATTTTTACTAATTAGATCAACAACAGTGAAGAAAATAATATAGTACTCGTATCATATCATAAGAAATCATTTGATTTAAAATTTCTGAAATTGGACGTGTTCATTATATCGAGAAAATTGTTTTTTCTATACTTATTTTATATTATGCATAGCTTAATTTATAAAATATGTTACCGCCATACAAGATGCAGATTAAAGTAATAATTTCTATTTTACTGATGATCGCGTTTAACTGCAGGTAACAGTATCTATGGACCAGTTTCGTCCGTTTTATGAGCTCATCAGCATTGAACAACCGACACCTACAGTAGGAGCAATAATGAAATTTGTTGTCGGCTTCGTGGAAGTGGATTATATTTAAAGGAGAAGACAAAGAACCTCGTAAACTGGTTAGAGATAAAAATTGGCTATGTATATATTTTCAAATTTCTAAAGTTATAAATTTTATTACTCGGATTAAATATGTAATTATTTATTCTTAATTTTAGATGTAATTAAAAGTAAGGCAATTATTCGCAGCGTTGCGAACTTAGCCATTTTATGGCCAATTTTTAGAACAGTTAACATTTAAAAATAGAATAATCTAGCCATCAAATTGCTACATTTTGCAACTCTAATTATAAAGAGCCATTCACAAAAGTTGAAAATGTAGCCATTTTATGTTATCATTCTAGCTATTAAGATAATTCTAAGTGTGGGCTGGTTTTACAGTTCATAAAGTGATAACAAGACGTTTAATAGTGACATGAAATGAATGTATGATAACATGTTATTGGTTATTAAGTTGTTGTAGAACTTGTTGATTTTTATAAAAAGAAATATTATAACGTATATTACAAGTAATATTGAAATAAAGTTTATCAATATATTTAACGAAATCATTTAAAAATATTTCTGGTAAATAAAATGTTCATATAAATTGAGTAGCATATTTCAATTCAATATTAAGGGAGAAAAATTGGACATTTTCACAATGCTGTTAAATTAATTAAAAAAATCCCAGATACTTTTGATCTAATTAGCCATAATTTCCCTCACCAAAATAACATATCGCTTAAACTTACCATTAGATTGTGTGCCGTTCTAAACCCACTACTGCACCATAGGAAAAATCTTCAAAAAGTGATCCTTCTATCGCCCAAAATCCGCGCTTTTATAGTCATCACTGTAACTGTGAAGTGGGCGCGGCCACGCAACACTGATTTGCACCGATCTTTATTTTGATTCCAGTTTGTTGCTACTTCGTTCTTTCGTGTTTTCATTCTATTTTACTTTTTACCTTTTTTTGCGTCAGTGCGTTATTACACCGGCGCTGCAGGGCGTATTAGAGAGCGAAAGTGATTCCGATGTATCGTTTTCGAGCCCTCGTGTTCGCCTTTTCTGTTTGAATTATTCAGATTCGAATCATGCCAGAGAGCGAGCGATTAGTTATGAATACGGTTACAGATACGTCATTTATAGTGACGGGAAAATTCTCGCTGCATTATTGGATAGTAGAATCGATAGTAGAATCGATAGTAGAATCTTCATCTGATAAAGACTATGGTTAGAATCTTCAATAAATGATGGTAGAATCGATGGCAGAATATTCAATAGATGATGGTAGAAGCGATAATAAATTCCTCAATTGATGATTGAGGAATTAATGGTAAAAATTTCAATAGATGATGGTAAAATAGGTGGTAGAATCTTTAACAGATCATTTTAGAACGGATGGGAGAGTAATTTGGACGGCCAAGACAGTGCCATCCTATTTAGACTAGAACCCAGTGTGGGCGACATCCACAGGAGTCTTACCTTCTTTTCTTTGCCACCAAATTTTCGGAAGGACTTTCAGACCCACAGATTTAACGTGTGTAAGGTGTATAGGTTTGACGTGCGTAACATGCAGATATTTTACCGCGTACACATAGTTTGATAGTTTGGGCACAGCTGGGAGTCGAACAAGAGTCCTCCGAGTGCAATCTCAGTGCCTTAACTACTAGGCTATCTCGCCCTTCTGTCTGTCTGTGTCATTTCTAGCGAAAATTCCAAGCGACCCACAGACATGAAATTTGGTACAGAGAAAGCACCCCAACACCAGAAAGTAAAACATCTTGGAGAGAAGTTTCTTTAATTCGAATACATTTAAAAGTAAAGAATTTAATTAAATTCGGTCCTTCGGTTCAAAACAGCGACCTATTTTGATAGGCAACGCTATCTGTTACACGTTGGTAAAACTAATTGCTAAAACTAAACCTATTTTTGGATTTTACGTAAAACTCAAAAGAGACATGAACGATAAGGACAAAAATTAAATTTAACAAACCCACCCACCGGGAAATCTCCAACTATCACTCTGGCTGTATTTGGACCTATTCATGCTTTAACTCCTGAAACTAGGCAACGATTTTTATAAATTAGTTTATCTTGCATATTTCATCACATCTTTATGTCATCAGGAAGCGCACAATTGTTTTTCAAATGGTGTATATTTTTCTAATGTTTCTTTTTAACTCATTTAGAAAATAAATTTTTATTGCATCATCTTTAACACTAAATTATCTACTGTAAAATGTCCGATTATTTACAATTTACTTTTCAACCGGCGTTGCAGCGCGTAATTTGCAGCAGAGTTTTATTATTTCTAATATCAGCCCTGTAGTTTTTAGAAAAAATGAATGAATGAATTCATTGAATCACTTCTTTAAATCCGTGGCATCGCAGAGTACAATTTCTTGTGATTAAATAAATTAAAAGAATTTTTAAAAGTTGTATTTAACAATAAAGTACGTAAATTACATATAGATGGCTTTAGCTCTTTCAAGCGTGAAATGGAAAAATCTTCAATGATGGTAGAACCTATCATATAATCTTCACAGAATGATGGTAGTATCTTCAATCGATGATGGTAGAATCTATGGTTAGAATTTTCAACATATAGTGGTAGAACTAGAATCCTCAATATATTATGGCAAAATCAATGGTAAAATCCTCAACAGATCATTTTTGAATGAACAGAAAAATTTTCAGTAGATGACGGAAGGATCTTCAATATACGATAGTAGTATTTTCAATAGTAGTATTTTCAATTAATTTAATCTATAGTAAAGTTATCAATAGATGACGGCATGATCTTCAATAGATGAAGGTGGTAGAATCTTTAATAGAAGTTTTTAGAATCGATGGCAGAATCTTCAATAAAACCTATCAATGTGTAACAATCTTCCTATGTCAAGGACCCGGAAACGTAGTTTTAATATTGAAATATTTCCATATATTTCAATACTAAAACTACGTTTCCGGATGTTACTAAAACTACATTTCATAGAGTACAACGACGTTTTCAAAGCAAAAAGTGTATATTTTAATTACGAGCATTTTCCTGAAAAATTTATACGTAACGGCAGCGACACGGGGAGAGGGCACTGCAAGACGCTATTACATAAATGATTTCAAGCAGACGTATCCTATACTTATATCTATAAAACGACAGTGGTTAAAATAATTTCAGATAACCCGTTGTGAAGGTCAATAGTAGTCAAGAATATTATCTCGAAGTCACATGGTGGTATCTCCAAAAACGAGAAATATACAACATTTTCAATTTCAGAAAATGTTAGCCATTTTACAGTTTTCTTCTTCTTCTCCTCCTTCTACTCTTTCTTCTTAGTCCGACAACATTGTATATGTAGCGTATAATTTTGCAACGTTAATCCTTGAAATATTTAAAGCAAGAAATAATCCGAAATGCAGTCGTACTTCTTTCGATGAAGTCACAAATTTTAAAATCATTATCCTTCCTATCGTCTTCTTGAAACGAGGAGCTGAAGGATACAATATTATATGATTTTAGGTTAAATATTGAGCAGTTACATTAATGGAACCGGAGACTGCGCCACATGATTTGCGAAAGCGTTAGAAATTTCTTATCACGATTAAGATCACGAAACTTAACAGTTCCAATCATTGTAATCATTGAAAATCATCCTTGATATAATTTTTGTGTTTTGGAAGTCATTAGTCCCCTCAGGGGGGAAGCAGGACATGTTACCTCCCTTCGAGGGGTACATTATTAAACTTGGTATCAATCGAAAGATTTTTTAAGCCCTTTAAAATTAAGGGTATTTTGTATATATTTACTTTCTCTATAATATAGTACAGAGAAAGTATTGTATTCACGAAAATTTTCGAATTCGACATTTTGATGCTAATATATGTTTTAAGACTTGCTGAATACGTTTTGACTATTTTACGAGTGATGTCAACCCGTCTGTCTGTATGTCTGTGGCCGATTCATTGTTTACACGATAGCAGCCACAATTAATGGATTTTCATGAAACCTTATATTCGACTTTGTCATAAAAAATCTAGAACTAGATAGAACGTTTAGAAATTCGAGCGAAAACTTCGAAATTTCATATTTTTACTTTTCCTGCAATACATGGTAATGTATAGGGAAAGTATTGGAATCATGCCGAAAATCGCAACCGGAGTTTTCGGATCTACATGTTTCGAGACCTCTAGAATACGTAAAAACTATTTTTAGCGTGACGTCTGTGTGTGTGTCTATGTGTCTGTCTGTCGATGCAGATTTTGTATCCACTCTAATTAAAAAACTAATTGACCGATTTTCATAAATTTGGTAGGTAGTCCCTTGTGGACGAATCTAGTGCTGATTAGTTTTGGGTACGATTCGGGATAACAGAAACCGCCTTTTTTGCGATATGACCCGCAAAATTTGTATCCACTCTAGCTTAAAAACTAATAGATCGAATTTCGTAAAATTCGGTAGATAAATCACTTGTGGATTACACTGGTGCTGATTCGATTTTGGTATGATTCGGAAAAAAATAACCTGCGTTTTTTTGAAAAATGGTCTGCAAAAACAGTCAAATTCTAAAATAAAAAACTACATATGCTCTAATACATCCATTAAATGCTAGTTTAATACGTAATTTTTAACGAAAAAAAGAATAAGACCAACCCCATTACACTAGAACTAGCCGTTCTTGAGATATTTTAGTTTTTTCGTATTATCCCTACGCCACCTTTGAAAATAAGTCCAGCTACCAAATGAGAACGAAAATCGAATTAAAAGTGAATTAAATTTAATGAAAATAAAGAGAACGTGGATATAAGTCTGCAGGGAAAGTCATGAGCTGCCCACACCAGATTTTTTTTAACATGGCAGCATAGAGCAAAATTTGCCACAATCATACAAAAGAGAGTTTATTTATGGTTTTATGATCAAGAGATTTAATAGTTTCAATCATTTTTGCGAAATATAGCAGCGATGCAATTTTTATTTTGTTCGTGACGTCAATTGCCCCCTCGGGAGGGGAATTACCCCATCCCCAGAAGTACATTATCACGTATGGTATCAATAGAAAGATTCATTCCAGCTCTTTAAAGTGATGGGTAACAAAGTGATGGGTATAAAAACAATTCAATCGCTTGTATTCAAATTGTTTAATTTTTGAAACATAACAGAGGTTATTATAAGGACATATTGTTACTTCGAATTCTTTGATTATACATGAAGAATGCATGCAGGACAGAATGCAAGAATGCATGTGCTATTACGTATCATAGGGAATCGTGGGTTTGCGCTTAGGATACAAGAATGAGTCCAAATTTCTGGATAACTAACACGTTTATTCACAAGCACAGCGTGAACAGGAAAAATATACGGTAAAACGACACTTAAATACTCCACAAATTTCACTAAATAACTGATGCTATTCTCAAAGTATTGACGAAAGTTATTTCACAAAACAGTAGCTGCCCGGGTTCGATTCCAGCCACTGCAAAAACTGCCGCCGTGTTCATGCGGTGTACGATCACGTTAAACATGTGGGTCCGAAAGTCCTTCCGAGAGGTTGGTGGTAGGGGAAGGAGGGTACGGTCCCTGTGGATGCCTCCCCCACTGGGTTCCGGTCTAAATTGGGTGGCACTTCCCGACCGTCCAAACTGTTACCTTACAACTTTCTATTAGGTCGGACGTTCTGGGTTTCAACAACAACAACAAAACAGCAGCTGAGCCAACGGTCCTACCTTGCTGAAAACACCGGTTCTCGTTAGATCACCGAAGTCAAGCAGCATCGGGCGCAGTTAGTACTTGGGTGGATGACCACCTGGGAACACCGTGTGCTGTTGACACATTTCGGGCGTAGTAGCCCGGTGGTTTGCGGGCTGGATATGCACGCTGCCAAAACTGCGCCGTGTCCTTGCGGAGTACGATCACGTTAAATATATGGGTGCGTAAGTCCTTCCGAGAGGTTGGTGGTAGGGGAAGAAGGGTACGGTCCCTGTGGATGCCTCCACTACTGCGTTCCGGTCTAAATTGGGTGGCACTTCCCGGACGTCCAATCTGTTACCTTACACCTTTCTGGTAGGTCGGATGGTCTAGGTCTCAACAACAACAACAACAAAACAGCAGCTACTATTTTCAAAACATTGATAAAAATACAATTCAATGTAGCTCATATTACGTCAAATTAATCTCCGTCTGAGTGATGACTCCTTTATATAGAAATACGTGATATGAGATATTTTCAGATGTTTCTATGGATTGTATATACATACACTGGAAATCTCTCATATCACGTAGAATATTGGCTATTGCAAGGTGTTTTTCGAACCTTCGAGATGTCGGAAAATTGGCGATAAATTTCGAAATCTGGCAACCTTCCTCCTGACTTCATTATCTGGCAACTCTAAATGGGCGTAATGGGAAAGCTAGTATGGGTGTTTTTTCCGTCTGGTTCTCAAAAGAAAAGACTTATGTAAAGGGATATTACACGTTCGCAACACATGCAAGAAACATGCAAGATAAAATGAAAATCTCCGTTCGAATTTCTCTTATATTCATATTCTCCGTTGTTTAGATCCAGTTATGTAATCACTGTCCAGAGCCATCCATGCATCCCCCCCAACATACACACACACATTTATCACGATTCCACATTTATCACGACTATAATTTTAACCTTTTGCTTACGGGTGGGACAGCGTCTTATTATTGGTCTTATTATCAATTTATAGATGAGTATTTTGAGTTTAATATTTACATAGCTTGACCTCAGTAGTTTCTGTAAAGCAAAATAACATCTGTTTAAAATGAAGTGTAACATGCTAAAATTATGTTCGGACCAACAATACGGACTTTTTAAAAAAATTCTTAGAAAATTTGGAGCAAAAAAGAAAATAAATAGTCACAAGGTACTTAAAAAGGAGAATGATATGAGAAAGTCGAGTTGACCCAGACTACAGTTAATTTTTAATTGTATATCATTACTTTCGGGAATATATACGGTGAAATATTCAAATAATTGAGTAAAAATTAATAATTATTCAAAATGCATTATACATTATTATTAAATGTGTCGCCCTCATCTGAAGCGGAAGACCTAACGAACCCTTAGTGCACACGTCGTTAAGTCCGTCACTAACACCGGACTATCCCTATACTATCTATGTATGTAGAGAAGCAAACTTAGAATTAGTAATTCATTTCATTCAGAATACAAAGCACCAAAGTACTTTATACTTTGAATCTCATATAGGGAGCAAAAAAAAATACACATCTTCGCCTATTAAACCTTCTGACCTTTTTAAAGGAGGTGTTACAGGTTCGGCCAGTCAAACCCCGATTGCTGCTCAATAATCGGCGAATTCGAGCTCTTATTTTGACAGAAGTAGTTCAAATACAAATCGTGATCCTGCGATAGATATATTTCCCTTTGCGGAAAAAACAATGGGCTACTTATACGAAAACGGACCAACAAGAACGAAAGAATGATTTTCGGGGTCTGCACTAATAGCGTTCCGTTGTAAACGCATAGAATATATCCATTATCGATACAAAAACAATTCAATCGCTTGTATTCAAATTGTTTAATTTTTGAAACATAACAGAGGTTATTATAAGGACATATTGTTACTTCGAATTCTTAGATTATACATGAAGAATGCATGCAGGACAGAATGCAAGAAAGCATGTGCTATTACGTATCCTAGGGAATCGCGGGTATGCGCTTAGGATACAAGAATGAGTCCAAATTTCTGGATAACTAACACGTTTATTCACAAGCAGGAAAAATATGAACAGGAAAAATATACGGTAAAACGACACTTAAATACTCCAGGGCGCGGTATCCCATTGGTTAGCGCGCTGGAGTTGCACTCGGTAGGCTCGGGTTCGATTCCAGCCACAGCCAAAACTGCCGCCGTGTTCATGCGGAGTACGATCACGTTAAACATGTGGGTCCGAAAGTCCTTCCGAGAAGTTGGTGGTAGGGGAAGAAGGGTACGATCCCTGTGGATGCCTCCCCCACTGGGTTCCGGTCTAAATTGGGTGGCACTTCCCGACCGTCCAAACAGTTACCTTACACCTTTCTGGTAGGTCGGACGGTCTGGGTTTCAACAACAACAACAAAGCAGCAGCTGAGCCAACGGTCCTACCTTGCTGAAAACACCGGTTCTCGTTAGATCACCGAAGTCAAGCAGCATCGGGGGCAGTTAGTACTTGGGTGGATGACCACCTGGGAACACCGTGTGCTGTTGACACATTTCGGGCGTAGTAGCCCGGTGGTTTACGAGGTGGATTTGCACGTTGCCACAACTGCCGCCTTGTTCATGCGGAGTACAATCACGTTAAACATGTGGGTCCGTAAGTCTTTTCGAGAGGTTGGTGGTAGGGGAAGGAGCGTACGGTCCCTGTGGATGCCTCCACTACAGGGTTCCGGTCTAAATTGGGTTACACTTCCCGGCCGTCCAAACTGTTACCTTACACCTTTCTGGTAGGTCGGATGATCTGGGTCTCAACAACAACAACAACAAAACAGCAGCTACTATTTTCAAAACATTGATAAAAATACAATTCAATGTAGCTTGTATTACGTCAAACTACTCTCCGTCTGAGTGATGACTCCTTTATATAGAAATACGTGATATGAGATATTTTCAGATGTTTCTATGGAGTGTCCATACATACACTGGAAATCTCGCATATCACGTAGAATATTGGCTATTGCAAGGTGTTTTTCGAACCTTCGAGATGTCGGAAAATTGGCGATAAATTTCGAAATCTGGCAACCTTCCTCCTGACTTCATTATCTGACAACCCTAAATGGGTGTCATGGGAAAGCCAGTATGTTTGTTTTTTCCGTCTGGTTCTCAAAAGAAAAGACTCCGGTAAGGGAATATTACACGTTCGCAACACATGCAAGAAACATGCAAGATGAAAAGAAAATCTCCGTTCGAATTTCTCTTATATTCATATTCTCCGTTGTTTAGATCCACTTATTTAATCACTGTCCAGAGCCATCCATGCATCCCTCCCAACATACACACACACACACACACACATTTGTCACGACTCCTCCATATTTAAATTTCTCCTTTTTGTGAATCTTTCATGTGTTCTCCCTAAAAAAATTGGTGCCATATTCCCCCCCGCTTTGGTCGATTCACCAGTATCAAAACAATCATTGGATGTCTATATATTAACTAATTTCAATATCATGGGGATTCAATATTTAGTTTTGATCAAAAACCTGTTATATCTCAAAAACGTCACATGTTAGCAACCTATAAATAATGGCATTCGCTCTTGCATAAAAAATCGAGTAAAATTACCATTTTCGTCACATTTAAACCTACTTTTGCTTTTATAAGGTTTTAGAACGTTTTTTCGATTTAAAAAAAAATACGCTGTGGGCCTTCTACGGATTCGTTCACTCCGAAAATCAGTATGTCCCTAACCTTCGTTGAATGTTGAAATAGGTGTACTGAATTTCATCTGAATGTCTCGATTTGTTCGAGAGTTATCGTGTCACAGGGTCACACAAAGACAGACATCATTGAAAAGTCTAATCTGGCCAACACATATCCTCCAGGGGGTCTACTCCTTAAGGGTGGTTTGCGGATATTAGTTCCTTATAGCTCTGGTTCTCCTCTCCTGGGAGTACACAAATATGCGAATTATTCTGACACGGAATCATGAAGTAGGCTCTTCACAAGTTGTGGGGAGGGACTGCCCTTTGTGACCATAACCCCAGATCCGTAGGCGACTGGAGTCGAGTCTTCTCGGAACCACCTTTAGGCTCCCGCCCTGTGAATGGTTCCTCTGGCTTCACTCTCGCGACCGGGGGTCCCGCCTGTGTATGGATACAATCCCTCCGGTCCTCCACCCCTAGGCAGCATAAACCCCAGGTTGCCGCTGAGGTCTTGACTGAATCTGTCCAACACATGACTTTCAATACTAGATATTAATAAATTTTAACATATGGGAAAACAGCAACATAAACAAGAAATTTACGGAGCTTTCATATGGGAGCAAATGGTATGTATATAGAGCATTTTCATTTTCTTTTGCACACTTATTTAATACACTCAAACCTGTTTTTGTGCGGTCTTTTTTTGTGCGATTTTTTATTTGTGCGATTTTTTTTGTGCGATTTTTTTTGTGAGGTATATGAAAATTTCAATCAAATTGGAACATGACAGCAGATAAAATCTATGCAGGACTCCAACTTTGCCATAAATTAGAATGTCATTTTCTTGCAATCGATGCCAATTCTGAAAGAACTTCAAAATTCCAAAAGGAGCTTCAATCTTGTATATCTGGCTACCGAGACATATACAAGCGTCTAGTGAAACAACAGTCGTCGCAAAAACTGATCACCGACTACATGGTAACTGAAAAAAAGTCAACTCTAAACGAGTGCGAGGTAGTATCTGCAAGTGACGAAAGCGATTTTGAACCAGTTTACCACAAGGAAGTTCGCGTATTGTCAGACTACGAAGGATAATGGTTATACGTTTTGAAAAGTTTTGTATGTGTAAAATAAGTACATATGTAAATAAAATATTTAAAAATGTTCGCATGTGTATTTTCTAAATCAGATTCCAAAAGGTTTGGCGAGATTCCAAGTTGCTGCCAAGCCTCGTGTCTTGATTTCGTTTAAAAAAGCAATTCCTAGTTATTTCGTAAGGTTTTGAGTTATTTTCTACGTGAGACTTTTTTTATGCGGTCTCTATTCACAGCATAAAAAATACTTTTTAACTGTGTTGCGAAAACTAGTTTTTATATCTACTCGTCAAGTTTGGTGTGATTTTTTTTTATGCGTTTTCTTTTATGAGGTCCCTATCCACAGCACAAAAATAGGTTTGCGTGTATATCCATGCAGATTTTCGGAAAACCCGGAAATGACATCGACAGAAACGGGAGTGGGAAGCCTTTGTAAAACTCACCACTCCATCTAGAATGTGTTGATGAATCCATATCAGTCATCATTTAAGTTCTATCTATAGCCAATATTGAAAAATGGATGTTTCAAGCGAAATTTTTTGAACCGGAAATGAAATCCTTAGCGAATTCCTTACCTAATCCATAATTTGCTGCTGAATCCATATCAGTCATCATCTAAGCTCTATCGATAACCAATCTTGAGAAATCGATGTTTCAAAGAAAACGTTTGAACCGGAATAATAAATTCTTAGTAAATTACCCTAGCTCTTCCAGAATTTGATACTGAATGTATATCAATTTTCATGTAAGTTCCATCTATAGCCTATCTTAGGAAATTTATGTTTCAAGTCAAATGAAAATTATTGAACCGGAAGCGAAATTCTTTAGTAAAATCCCGACTTCCTTCGAAATTTGATGTTGAATTTACTTCAGTCATCATTTAATCACTATCTATAACATATTCTGAGAAATAAATGTTTCAAAAAACTCTTTTAAGTAAACACAATAGTATGGTATAATTGTTGCCACCAATTAGTGCTTTCTTTTAACTCAATCTCGTTAGATCACCGAAGTCAAGCAGCATCGGGCGCGGTTAGTACTTGGGTGGGTGACCACCAGGGAACACCAGTTGCTGTTGACATATTTCGGGCGCGGTAGTCCAGTGGTTTGCGCGCTGGATTTGCACGCTGCCACAACTGCCGCCGTCTTCATGCGGAGTACGATCACGTTAAACATGTGGGTCAGTAAGTCCTTCCGAGAGGTTGGTGGTAGGAGAAGAAGGGTACGATCCCTGTGGTGCCTCCCCCCTGGTTTCCGGTCTAAATTGAGTTGCTCTTCCCGGCCGTCCAAACGGTTACCTTACACCTTTCTGGTAAGGAACTTGATAATCATTTTTGTCTTCACGCAAAATAACTTGTCATCAATTCTTAAACATGTCATCATTCTTCAATCCTGTCATCTAATCATCTACAACTGTCATCAAACATCATGTTTTATATAATGTCATCTTGCTAAATATCATGTCATCTAATCATCAAAATGTTAACTCATCTTCACCTCTTTGTACAACTCCTTGTAACCTCAATGTATATTTTTTGAAACTTAAATAAACTTTGCCCCAGACTGTCGGACGTTGGCCGCCCCGGGAGTTGGCTTCCGCTAACTCTTTTCCCGGCCGTCCAATTAGATACTCAAGTCCTCAGGATGAGTCGGACGGCCTGGGTCTTCTACACCTTTCTGGTAGGTTGGACGGTCTGGGTCTCAACAACTCAATCTCGTTGGTCATAAGTAGGCTTTTTATTTCTAATTTCGGTGTAAACCCTTAAGTCACCTCGCCATGGAGCCTTATTTCTAATTACAATAAGAGAACGAGATTATATAAAATTTGTTCGATTCTTTTGAATGATACTTCGCTACTTGTGTGAAATTCGCAAAGAACCTCGTTGCTCCAACCAAGAATCGAAGCATGAATGTTCGTACTGGTCAGACGACTTTCTACCGTTGAACTACTGGGATGGAATTGCAAGCTCTTATCATTGAAGTGAACTCTCCATTCTCCACCCTCTAAAGTCAGATTGGCAATCAACTGACAATCTAACTGACCACCTCCAGCTATCCTCACCTCAAGTTAGCCTCCAGCTGCTATTTTTATTTAGCTTCATGTGTGGTCGTTGTCCTACCGAATTGAAATCTACGCTGAATATACGAGAGTCCACTGAACTAGTCGTATCACTTTCAGACATCTGACATCCTTGCACTTACCTACAAGGTTGATTTGTTCTTGCGCCATTGTAAAGAACCTTGTTGCTCCAACCAGGAATCGAACCACGGATCTTTACTCGTCAGCCGACGTTCTGCCGTTCAGCTACTGGGACCGAATTGCAAGCTCTTATAGTCTAAGTGGACATTGCAAGATAAAATCTTCAATTTGTAATACCTGTAAAGTCTGCAATATATATCTCCTAAACTAGGATTTCTATTCATTTCTAATTAAAATATTTGTAAATAAACCATGAATGCATTTAATAGTGTGGATGCATTTAATGTAGTGTGATTTCGTAGCATATATATATCGTGTATTACAAAAAGTTGTAAGCAAGAAATGCTGAAAGAAAATTACCTGAACTAATGCACCTCGAAGGCATTTTTCCAAATTTGTTTTAATAAATTTTAAAATTTTATCAAACTGTTCAAATCGTTCGTTTACCGACGACAACGGGGAAGATCTTCCTTCTCCGGTGAGCGTAGCATAGCCGTAAAAATGATTTCATATTTTTTATTCCAAATTCATTTAAAAATCATGAAATGAGCCTACATCTGCAGAATCAACGGTGAGAGTATCCCTCAAAAAGTAGTTCTAGTATTAAACAAGAACGATTAACTATTCAACTGAAATTCATTTTTTTAAACATCTCTAAAATGCTGTGCATTCAGCGGCGATATTTTTTTTAATTATCACAGAACTCAAAAAAACAAAAAAAAATCAGCAATTCTTATATAACTCTCCTTACAATCACTTGTTTACATTCTGCATCCATAAAAATTAGGCTTCGTTGTAGAAATAATCAAAGTTTGATGATCATTTAAACTCAAAAACATTGTAATTACGTTGGCACATAATATAGATGCGCAGAAAACACGCAAAAACACGGTTTTAGAACGGATGCAACACTAAATATAAATGTAAAAGAACTTTAAAAATCACGATTTTTACTCTGGGAAATAAAGATGGATGCCATATTTTATTTTGAAGTGTGTCAAGTGATCTCTTCATGGGTGTAATGAATATTATAATTTTTATTTAAATATCTATTGAACATATTTTGCTGAAATTTCTTTTATATATTTTATGAAGTAATTTGAATATTTTCTAACATTTTCGAAGTAAATTGTGAATTTTAACTTCTGTCAAAAAATGTTTGAAAAATTAGGGCCCATAGGGTTCAATGTATTTCATTTTTTCAACCCAATCCAAAACTAATTAGGTGATATTTTTCATTTACATTCCCGTAAGTCCCACAGACAGTCAACAACATACTAAAATTTCATTCTGATACAGTCATTTTTACGGCAGTTATCGTGCGAACGAGCAGACAGACAGACAGGATGTCCAAAATCACGAACATTTTACAACTATGTTGGAAAGTGTTAAAAAATGCCTTCCTGTCTGTCTGTCTATTCCACTATGTGACAAATTTGAGGACGATTTGATGAGCTTGGTAACAAATTTGACGACGATTTGATGAGCTTGGTAACAAATTTAGCAATTGGAAAATATCGCAAAGTTGGCGATATTTTTATATGTCAAAACTCACAATAAAATAATTGAGACTAGCAATTCAGTTTTATTAAATTCAACAAGACGAATTAAATTGACATTTAATTTTTACAAAGCAATTTGTAAGGAACATTGAATGGCACAAAATTTGATAGGAACAAAGGGATAATGTGAATTTTAAAGAATATATTATCCATAGCACTTGCATCTCATCTTGAACAAGCTGTCGCAGTAGCCACCCCGGAATCTGTTGTTCTTGCAGTGGTTGTTGCACTCGTACTGGTTCCCCGGGCAGCCGAATCCAGCTTCAACTGTAGAAGCAGCTGTTTGTGAGTAAAAAGTTTTAACAGTCAATGTGCATCAAATAATTTTAGAGCATAGATTTTTTATGTCCATCATAAGACATGTTGCATAAATGTATGTACAATATTTCACTCAACCGCTCGCCTACAGAACTTAATTATTAATATTATTAATTACACAATCAATATTATTAATTATTGTTCTATTCCCCAAGGAAACATACTGTATTACCCTCTGAGGTACCTCCCCTATAACTACTGTATTACCCTCTGACGAGACACAATTACAATATCACTCCTTAACAAAAGACAATTAATTTCCGGCGACCTATACCCCTAACAAGACGTATACCTGTCCTATGAACTGTGAAACTCACTATCTTTAGTAAGAATATGCAATTAATAAAGCCCACAAAGCAATAGAGATTATTAAAGAAATTAAATTTAATTTTTCGAGATATTGAATTATTGTCAATTTGGCCAGAATTTTCAAAATTCATCTACTTGGCTATATTTCGCCAAATATGGCACCGATTATGACAGACAAACAGACAAAGCGAGGGGTAGTTTTCTATCTATATCATACAGCTGAGTGACTAACTGACAAATGGATGAATTATACAGCCGAAACTGATGAAGGCAGAAATTTGAAACTTTGTGTACACGGTGGGAATTGATTTATAACTAATAAGAAAAATCTAATATCTTGGAATTTTGTTCGAAAAATGTATAAATCTTTTGAATTTTTCTGCAACTGTAACTCAAATAGACACTCAAAACTGGTTTTTAAATACCATTATGCGCAGAAAAAAACACCAACGTTTCTTAATTAAATATATTGGTGTACAACCAAACGTTCTTTATTCATTTTAATTTATAATTATACCATACTTTTTATTGTATTTTATAGTTCAATTTTTTATACAGTTTTTTTTATTCCATTTCTAATCCTATTAAAAATGTTACGCTTCAAATACCAAAATCGTCTGCTGGCTATTCTTCTAATTAAACTATCAAAAAATATTGTTATATATAAATTCAATTTTAATTAAATTTCTAAAAAAGTTGAAAGTATGGCAACATATAGTGGTCGCAGATGAAATATTGTTATTTTCGTTAGCAATAAAGTAATAAATTAAGAATTAGATAGGAATTTTGCATGTCATTTGGTGACAGAAAATAACTCAACAATAAAATTCAACAATTTTATACTTATTTCATAAATTTTGAATAAATTAATAAATGTTGAATAATCACATCAATGCCAAATCACAACAATGTCAAATCACAAGTTTGGTTTTAAATTGTTGAAATCATTATGAGAAATTACTTTCACATTTCTATTTAACTCAGATCACAAATTTGGTTTTAAAATGTTGAAATCATTATGAGAGATTATTTTCTCATTTGTACTTAACTCAGATCGCAAATTTGGTTTTAAAATGTTGAAATCATTATGAGAGACTATTTTCTCATTTGTACTTAACTCAGATCACAAATTTGGTTTTAAAATGTTGAAATCATTATGAGAGATTATTTTCTCATTTCTACTTAACTCAGATCACAAATTTGGTTTTAAAATGTTGAAATCATTATGAGAGAATACTTTCTCATTTCTATTTAACTCAGATCACACACTTTCAGTAAACAACATCATTAAGATGGATCTTCTGTTACAGATACTGGTTGATAGAAAAAGAAGCATCAATCGAGAAATTGCAATGAAATGTTTAAACTTACCAAAAGCACAGAAGACGAGCCCTATGAGGAGAATAATGTAAACCGCCTTCATCGTCAGATGATTTCTGGAAGAGAAATATTAAAAATAATTTTCTATATGTGTTTAGTACTTGAAAAACTATATAACTTGCCTAAAAGGGGCGTTCCTAAAGCTAAAATAGTGCTTCCATTGCAGGTACTAACATCCTTGAAATGGTTTTCTTATTTTTAGCGCTCTTTTACAGATAACTTTAATTGATTGCACCACATTTATGGTGCATACTATAGAAAACTCATAATCCAGGAAAAAAATAAATGTGAAGGACTATCACGAGATTGAATTAAGGAGGGCGGATTTTGAAATATTCCCTTAATTTAATAAAAACTTCAGCTATTTAAATCCAATCAAACTATCTATACAATCAAACAACATAACTTCGAGTGGGAGTAAATTACGCCCTTTATTATCTTTTGCGGTATGGCAACAAATATATTCACATGTTCAATCATTTGGGTTCGTTTACATTATTTGATTTTAATAAAGCAAAAAATTATGTTATTTTATAATACCTTTTTACAAAATTTTGTCTTATTTCATAATTTTCACCGGATTATTTAAGTCTTTAATCGGAATAGAAGTTCCATATGTACACCGAAGATTCTTCGTAAACATACAATTAGGCCTAACCGACCACCATTATTTTTCGGTTACTTAAGGAAAAAAATACCAAAACCGATTTAATGAGATAATTATCAATCGTTTTACTAAGCTAAATAATATACAAAATTTACACTAAAATTATCCTTTTCGAAGGTATATTTGATACAAAAATTAATCAAGCTTAAGAATTAATCAAACGCAAGACTTATTAATCAAGATATTTTACATTTATTAATTTTCAGTGAATCAAAATTTTTTCAGTGAATTTTTCGAGTACTCACTACTTATCCTATATTTTGTGAAGTTAGATTTAAAAAAAAAATGGCGGTGGCTCCAGTCCAATGGAGCAAAAATTGGTTTGTTTGAATAATGTCTTGTGAGATGAAACTCCAATAAAATTTCCAATAAAAGTTTATTCGTTGCTTTCAATCTCATTTATTTTATTTACAACAGATAATATAGGTCCACGTAAACAAAGTCAAATACAGAAATGAAGCAACGTAATATTTCTATGTGTTACAAGCGAATATCAAAGAAAGAAAATAAAACTCCTATTGATGACAGGCTTAAAAATGCACTGATTATTTGAGAATTATTTCCAGGTGTCACTAGCTTTGGCTAAGTAGACCTATTGTTAGTTGGCACAACAAAAATACGTAGAATGTAGTATAAGTATTTTTAATTATTTTTAAATTAAGTGTTCTCTAATTATCAGTATAAGTAATTAACAGTCCTTTTTTCGTGGTTGTTGGAAAGAGTACAGAATATAGGAAGATAAATATAAGCTCAAAGGTAATTTTGAATATGTAGGAATATTCTTTATTGTCTCAATTCTACTTTGCATTGCGTTAATAATTTATTCCTTCAAAATTGACAGTTAAAATAAATATTTACGCTTTTCGCTATAGAAATGCACACAATAGAGGACTACTTATCTTATCCCAACGCCACCTGAATGATTGTCTCAAACGATATTGGCGTTTTCTTAATATGAAGTTTCAGCTCCTTACCTCCACGGTCTATACAAGTTCGATTATGTATTTTACAAGGTATGGCGCAAGTTTTAAAGAGAAAATCGTCTGCATATAGTCTTTGCATTTTATGATTTGTCGATGTCTACGTTTAAAGTCTCCATTTAATAGGACGGGCATATTCGAATACAAGTTATATGATATAAGTTAGATATAAGTTATACGATATTTATATTAAGTTATATGATAGTATAGCCGTTATAAGAATTAGCACTTTTATAGCAAGCACTTTTAGTTTTCAAGATATAAATAATAAATAAAGTAATATACAAATAAATATATAAATATAAAAAATATATATATATATATATATATATATATATATATATATATAAATATATACATATAATATATAATATATATATATATATATAACATATAATATAATATATAATATATAAATATAAATATAAATATATAAATATATAAATATAACATAATATATAATATATAAATAATATTATATATAATATATATATATATAAATATATATATATATATAAATATATAAATATATAAAATAAATATATAAATATAAATATATAAATGTAAAAAACACGATATAAATGAATAAAAAAAATAAATAAAGCATCACAGACTTTAAAAATGTAAAACGTACAATATTTTTCAACTTGACGAGACTGTTATTCGAAAATTATAAAATCTTTGTAAAACAAATTATGTATCTAGGAACAGCATTTTTTATTGAATATATTTATCGGTTACTGTTTCTGTCTATATTTCATAGTTTAGAAGATATTTTAAATGAAACTAAGCAAAGCGAAGCAAAAATTCTCCTGGATAAAAACATTTTTTTTATTTGTTTTGAGAAAAAATTTGTTCAAAATCTGTATAAAATTGAAAATATGTCTATTTGTATATATGCATGTATGTGTGTTTATCTTATCATTGCAGGAGAAAAAAATGTAGTTCGTGTTTTAAGTTTCTAGCACCAGGGATTGTCGAGATGTTAATAGAAAATGCTCAATTAAAACTTCCATGGAAATAGCATTATACAGATGATATCTTTTCTGCAAATTTCTTTGTAGAAATTTGCATTTATACGACAGACGATTATTAATTTTTTTTATTTAAATAATAAAGAAATGGATAAAAAATATACATTTTATAAATAAATGGTATTGCATTTTGGCTGCATTATATCAATTACGGCAAGCGGGTTTAACGGTTCGAGAATTTTTCATATTTTCAATAATTTTGCTTATTTTGTCAAATATTTTTCAAATGCGCTGTGTTCAGCCAATTGTTGAAATGGCATAGAAATGGTACGCGTATATATATATATATATATATATATATATATATATATATATATATATATTATATATTATATATATATATATATATAAATATATATATATATATATTATATATTATATATATATATATATATATATATATATATATATATATATATATATATATATATATATATATATATATAATAGTAAATACATCATCAAATAGAAAAAAGGGGGGGAGGCATAAAGAAATGGGGGAAAAGAAAGGAGAGTGCTTACAGGAACGACAGAAAAAAGGCCGGGGGGATAGTGACCCCCCGTTCCCGGTTAAAGCGCTTTTACTCTAGAAACACTCCCGGTGCCTCTGTCTTCCCGGAGCACTCCTCCGTCCGATGAAATCAATGAAACTTCCAGAAGTATATAGACCATGAAGCAAAAAAAGGGCTAAAGATGGAAATAAACCTAACCTTATTACTCAACCGATTTCTTGAAGACCATAAGCAATGCCACACAACCATATCTCACCGACCTGCTATCATCAAGTAAAACAGTTAGTCTCTCTTTCAAATATCAAGTCTACATAGTGCCTTAGAAACCGAAGTGGGTAATTGCCTTTTGCTGCTTCCCTGAGTAATTTATTGACACTGTTTTGCTGTTCTTCTTTTTCAGTGTTGAGACGTCTATATCGATTTAGATGATTTATGATAATAATTCTGAAAATACCACTGCTCAAATTAGATTTCCAGTCTATAATGTAATTAATGTCGAAATCAAAATTATCCCTCTTGTCATAAACTTTAAAACATATCTTGTCTTTCTCATTGTAGTAAATACTGACATCCAGAAAATCAACAGTTCCTGGATTTGTATATTTAGTTTCCAAAAGTTCCAGGCATTTAGGGTAAAACCCAAACTCAAAATGATCATGTTGATTTTTATATCCAATAATCACATCGTCAACAAAGCGGTAGTATGGCATAGACCTGTGACAGTTGGATGCGGATCTTACCTTACTATTTTTAATATTAAGTTACTTTCTATTCTGACTCCATTACTAAAAGAAATCAAAAAGGAAGGGAGTATGGTGTCAAATTCTTTTGAACTTATTGACAAATTAAGCAGAATAAAGGATAAAATGTTTTTCAGATGCTTTGATTTTAAAGACCTTTTTAATCATGTAAATTTAAAAGATTTATCCGACATTTTGTTGGAGCTTCATGAGCATCACAATCTCCACTCTGCCATCTCCCTCTACCAATATAAAATGCTGATAAATATTGTTTTGTTTGAAAACATACTGCACAACGGAATAGGCTTTTATCGTCAAGTGCAGGGCATCCCAATGGGGGGGTGGTTGCTCTTCGGCACTTGCAGATATTTACTTGAACAAGTATGAACAAGGTACATATTTAGTCAATGAAATGCCATACTACCGCTTTGTTGACGATGTGATTATTGGATATAAAAATCAACATGATCACTTTGAGTTTGGATTTTACCCTAAATGCCTGTAACTTTTGGAAACTAAATATACAAATCCAGGAACTGTTGATTTTCTGGATGTCAGTATTTACTACAATGAGAAAAACAAGATATGTTTTAAAGTTTATGACAAGAGGGATAATTTTGATTTCGACATTAATTACATTATAGACTGGAAATCTAATTTGAGCAGTGGTATTTTCAGAAATATTATCATAAATCATCTAAATCGATATAGACGTCTCAACACTGAAAAAGAAGAACAGCAAAACAGTGTCAATAAATTACTCAGGGAAGCAGCAAAAGGCAATTACCCACTTCGGTTTCTAAGGCACTATGTAGACTTGATATTTGAAAGAGAGTCTAACTGTTTTACTTGATGATAGCAGGTCGGTGAGATATGGTTGTGTGGCATTGCTCATGGTCTTCAAGAAATCGGTTGAGTAATAAGGTTAGCTTCATGGTCTATATACTTCGGGAAGTTTCTTTGATTTCATCGGACGGAGGAGTGCTTCGGGAAGGCAGAGGCACCGGGAGTGTTTCTAGAGTAAAAGCGCTTTAACCGGGAACGGGGGGTCACTATCCCCCCCGGCCATTTTTCTGTCGTTCCTGTAAGCACTCTCCTTTCTTTTCCCCCATTCCTTTATGCCTCCCCCCTTTTTTCTATTTGATGATGTATTTACTATTATATACCTGCTAAACATGAAAGAGCGGCGTGGCGCCTTAATGTTATGAAGTGTTATAATTGTGTTTTTTGTATATCTTATTTTTAGATATTTTTCTTATATATATAAATATATATATGTATATATATATATATATTCTAATGCCATTTCGGTGACTTCATTTTAGGAGAATTAAATTAAATATTTTAATACAATATTTTAATAACAATGCCATTTAGAATACTGCTGGAATTTGCACATAATTGTGAATTCTAAGTTTTTAAACATTATATTGTGTTCTTTATATTATTTCTTCGTGTTATTTTGGCAAACATTTTTCAAACTCATATATTATAGTACGGGCATATCTACTCTACTCTACGAGAATATAAGTAGTATGTTATAGCTTCTAATACTATTTTAGAGCTTTCATTTTGCACTATAGTGATTCAATTTTATATTTTTTGTAAATTTGTTTTAAAAATGGAAGCAGGATGTTGTATTCTACAAATTTGCCCATGAAGATAATTTTTACAGGGCTAACAGAGATTTTTATACTTCATTTAAGGAGGAATAAATTAAATATTTTAACAGAATGTTTTGAATAAAAATATCACATAGAATACTGCAGGAATTTGCACACAATTGTTAGTTTCCTTTTCATTATATACTAACAGCATACCCTCTCTTCGTACGGAGTATATAACGAAACTTAAAATTCACAATCATGTGCAAATTCCTATAGTATACTAAATGACATTTTTAATCAAAATAATCTGTTAAAATATTTAATTTAATGCTCCTGAAAAGAAGTTTAAGAATCTCTGTTTTCGCTATACAAAATTATCTTCAAGGGCTGATCTGAAGAATAAAACATCCTGGCCCCTTTTGTAAGCCAATTTCCAAAAAAAAAAAGAAGAAAAAAAAAGAAAAAAAAAGAATTGAATCAATATGGGCAAAATGAAAGTATTAAATTGTATGGGACCCGTACTACTTATATACGTGAATATTAGAAGATATAACCTGTATTAGTACATTACATGTATAAATTGAAAATATCAATAAACCCGTAATTGCCTCTAATATAGGCCACAGTGACAGCACTAAAATTATATGGAAATATATATATATATATATATATATATATATATATATATATATTGAAAAAATGAAAAGATAAAAAGTGAATAAACATTGAAAAAATGAAGGATGGCTTAGCAAAAAGCTTACTTTGTGGCGGTAAGGGGTTGTGACCTTACTCCCCAGTTCAACGAGCTCGTCATAAACGCCACGGCCTTTCACTCCTGGTCGCCAGCTTTGGCTCAAGCCAACCTCCGGAGTGATAATAAAAATTATCACGAGACCAGGTACTAGAATAGAAACGAGGACGAGAGCAATATCACGAGCCCGTTGAACTGGGGAGTAAGGTCACAACCCCTTACCGCCATAAAGTAAGCATTTTTTCAATTTCATTTTTTCAATGTATGGTGTACGGTACCTCTTGCTGCTTTGCGCAAACTTTACTATAACACATTTATCTCTGATAATTCAATTTCTCTATATTTATATTTTATATATATATATATATATATATATATATATATATATATATAAATATATATATATATATATATATATATATATATATATATATATATATATATATATATATATATATATATATATATATATATATATATATATATATATATATATATATAAGAGGTGTAAAAGGAGATTACTGAGTAGATAAGCAAATCATACAAAAGTATGAAAAATATCGAATGTCAACTCTTCCTCCTTTGGTTCTCTTCCACGGTTTGCGTCTTATAATTGACACGCTTTCGGAAATTAAGCTACAGCAAGGTATTGAGTGTTACCATGGTGTAATAGCATGCTATAACCGGGATCAGGGGGTCACAATCCCCCTTGGCTATTTAATATTTTCCTGTTGGCTTAATTCCCTTTTTCTTTTGAATTTCGTATATATATATATATATATATATATATATATATATATATATATATATATATATATATATATATATATATATATATATATATACCCATATTACTTATATTGTCGCAGATTAGAAAATATGCCAATGTGCTAGTAGCAGATTATCCTTATTATAAAATATGAGTCTCAAAAGTGTTTACCAAAGTAAAACAGATGACGTAATAAATTGGTAATATCAATAATCCATATAATCTTTATACCAGAAGGTCTTCATTGATTCCAATATATGTCAATATATATAAAAATATATGCCAATATACTTGTACTACTTATATTCTCGTGGATTAGAAGATATACCCGTGCATTTGTAGAAGATTACCCGTACAACGTACAATATATGAATTTATATCATGAGTGTGAGTGAATATATGAGTTATAGTACAATATGAGTACTGGGAATGTATATGTATATCCCAGTACTACTTACATTGTCGCAGATTAGAAAATATGCCAGTGTGTTAGTAGAAGATTACCCGTATTACAATATGAGTCTCAAAAATCTTTGCAAAAATAAAACAGATGACGTTTTAAATTGAAAAAATCATTAATCCCCGTTATCTTTATACCAGAAGGTCGTAATTGATTCCAATATAAGCCTATATATATCAAAATATATGCCAATATACCTGTACCACTTATATTCTCGTAGATTAGAAGATATACCAGTGCACTTGTAGAAGATTACTCGTACAACGTACAATATATGAGTTTAAACAATTTTTGTCAAAATAAAACAATATCATAATAACTTGAAAATATCAATAATCCCTGAATCAATAATAAACGAAAATATCAATAATAACAATGTTTACACCTGATGACCGTAATCGATATTATACAGTTTAAAATGCAATGTCAATGAAATTTATTTTATATACATATCTTTATTATTCAAATCGGAAAAGATTTAATAAAAATCGAATGCTGCATAACACATTGGATTTACATCCGTTGCTCATGATATCATTTGTTTCAAATAAATTGATGGAAATCATATCGTCTGAATAATGCTGTCTATATGGAAGGTTTGGTGACATTTTCGTCAATTTAGCGACATTTTAAAAAGTTGCGAAATGTATCGCCAAGTCTGACTGTAGAACTCCACTTAGTGACAAGTTGACGAAACATCATCACGATACTATCAAATAACAAAACACAATTAATTTCATTTATTTAGCGCAATTTTATCAATTTCAAGATATTTTTATGGATTTACAAACATTTTTATTATTTGGTGGCATTTAAAAAATGTGTTACTAAGTAGGACGGTTGGACGGACAGACAAATGCTACCGAAACATCGTTTCAGTACTCTAACAAAACAAAATAAATTTCATTGGTTTGCGTCGTTTTCATCAATTTAACGACATTTCAGTCAATTTGGCAACGTTTAAGAAATTTGCCAAGTTAGCTATATCCCGCCAAGTTCGTAGCTCTGAATTTGAAGATCTGAACAAAATATCGTGATCTCCTTTGTATATACTAAATAAAAACACTAAAATTGTATTAGAAGATATACCAGTTCTACTTTTTTTCAGTTTCAACAATCGGCTAAATGAATTTATTGGCTAAACACAATATATGAGTTTATTAGCTAAACACAATATAGAAACTTGACCAAACTAACCAACACTGTTTGCCAAAATAAATGAAAATGATGTACGCAGTCCGCAATTAATGTAATTAAAAGAAAAATCAAACCGTTCATTTATAAGATAGTATAATTTTATATCCATTTATTACTTTCCTTATACACATAATGTGTAAGGAAAGTATTGTAACGGGGTCGAAAAATCGAATTCGAGTTTTCGACGGGAGAGCACGTTTCAAGCATCTCTTATCACGAATCAAACATTTTTGAAGTGATGTCTGTGTGTGTGTGTGTGTGTCAGTGAGTCTGTGGAGACGATAACTGACGAACGAACGGACCGATTTGAACGAAATTTGGTACAAAAATCACAATCCGTAAACACTGGAAGCCTATTGTTTTTAAACGTAATCGAATGTTCAGAACCCCTCCTAAATTTTCGAGTGAAATTTTGAAAAAATCAAAACCGCTAATAAAGTTAAGCAAATAGACATTTCTTATGTAATTTTTCATTAGAAAACGATTAACATAAATTTTAGAATGCTAACATGAACCGTTCTCGAGATATTGTACATTTTTCAAAAAAATTATCAAAAAGTCATATAAAATAAAAAAAAATATATTTCCTATTGAGAAACATGTTCACTTTTCATATGTAATACCATGCGATAAATTTGGTGACATCATTCTCGTGGATCTAGCTCCTTCCATTTATGAGAAAAGATACTTCGAGCAATACTTTTGTATTTGAACGCCAATAGTCATTTATCTGTTATAAGAATAACTTTTTTCTCCGTCAGTAAAGCTTGTCGAGATTTTGGCTACGAATTTGGCGGAATGTGGCCACTTGGCGACTTTTAGAAATGTTGTCAAATTAACGAAAATTTCGCCAAATGGATTAAAATGTCGCTAAATCAATGAAAATGATGACTAATTGTGTAAAATTCAATATCTTGGAAAGAATATATCTACTATAAGAAAAACCTATTTTTTTACTGTAAAAGTAGTAAATTCATTGCATTATATAAGGAAAGCCAAGTGTTGCCCACATCAGATTTTTTATTATTCAAATCGAAAAAATAATAATAAACATTAACAAACACATTTAATTTGATTGCGCTGCCGAGCAACATGATATAACCTCATAAAATTATAAAAATTAATTCACCATTTTGATTTCTTAATACTTTTCATCGTTGAGTAAAAGCTTGTGAAAAATAAACCATGCTGATAGATTTTCCAATTAAATTCTTGTTTTCAAACAATTTATCATTTCAGAGAGTGACTATTTATTTTAAAAATCTGCCACCAACCTCAGAGATAAAGTTTTAATTCACTTTCACGTTTTAAACGAACGATTTTCAACCTTTTCGTTTGGATAGACCACGGAGTTAGAGAGTAAAACTCCTAGGAAAAAGTTTCGTTTTTCATTAATATCTCGACAACTTCTGGTCTTGGAAACTCGAAACTCGGACTAATTTTATGGGAGTCTATTTCGACGCTATCCACAAAATTTCATTAAATTCAGTGCAGCCGTTCTTCCGTGATGATGAGACAGACGAAAGTTTCGTTTTTACTAATATCTCGAGAACCACTGGTCGTTAAAATTCAAACAAGGAATAAATTTTAAATCGGGCTATTTCCAAGCTACCCACAGAATTTCATCAAATTCGGTTCAGCCGTTCTCCCGTGATAATGGGACAGACAGATAGACATACATATTTTCAATTTTATTTATATAGATTACCTGCGAAGAATGGGCATACTGCTAGTATTAAATATTATTGAAATTATATTTTCTTATATTCATAAATGGTGGATTATTTCTTACAAAACAAGTATAAACTTATATATTTTCATCTATCGAGTTTGGAGATTAAAGAGTGTTGAAGACCCAACGTTCGACTCGTCCGATGACGTGACCATCTATCTGGGCGGCCGGGGGGAGATTAAAGCGTGTAAAGTATTTATATTTTTCGTAAAGATCCGATTTCAGCTGGATACCTCGACTATAAACGACGTTATTCGCGGCAAAACAAAAATAAAATAGTAGTGACATTTGAAAGATTACGATGAGGGTTGAGAGCTATTAAAATTGGCATTCTGCCCTCTTCAGATCTCCTAAAATTTGGGCCCCACAAGGAATTTTGTAAAGGCGACTCCTAGAGAGAAGAATTTTATATCTATACATAAAGAAGGTTAACTTGTGATTATGAATAGCTAGCAATATACATTCAGAAATAATATCAATATATATCTTATTACACATAAATTACTTACATATTTCAGATTGAGAATGTCGACGATATATCTAACTGTCGCTGAATGTAAAACAGCACTGTAACAATTCGTATTTATACAGATTCAAACAAACGCAGAGATAAAACATTTCATTGTTTGGGAGAGAAAAGAAATCTGGAAAACCCGACGAACTTTCATCGGTATTTGACAGATATCGGTGCAAGGGCTGAAAATTTTCGCTCTTAAATTCCGTATTTTATATCAATAATGATAAAACGAAAATCGTTTGATCGTGTTTGTTCTCAAACAGATTTCATAATTTGAGATTATTTTCAAGCACGAAATATCGTCTGCATTGCTTCGTTTATTTCACTTTCTTGGAAAGTCAGATGTTTTATTACAATTTCCGAAATTCTCTGAATCAGGGAAGTTATTTAGCGGGGAATATTTTTAAATTTCACTAACAAAGATTGCATTTATAAACGGGTTTACTTTTAGAAGAACAAAGAGACCACTTTGGAGAGGGATTTTCCGAATTTCTTACTGCGTTATTTAAATAGAAAATATATTCAAAATTCAAAATCATTTATGAAATCATTTATGAAATCAAGCATTCATTTATGAAAATGAATGCTTGGTTTTTCCTATTTGATTGTCACACAAAATTCTATTTTTTTAAAATCAATATACAGATGAAAATTTAGTTTTGCTATTTGCAAGTTATATTGTTTTGAGAAACATTATAGAATAAAAAAGACATATATGATACAGAAATTTTAAGCTTTCCCCAATAACTCGCCCTTTTCTTTCATAACTATTATTCCAAATTCCGATTTCATGTTCAGCACGTATTGCAGCTATATGAAATTCTATCCCACGACACTAATATTAACAAAGTCTGCCAGCACTTCCTCTTTTCCACGACCATACCATATATTGTCACTAATCTTAACCTCCGCGTAAACTTTCTCATATGAAACTGCATCCCCATCGTATTTCTGAAGCATAAAATTCGAGAACAGCATGCGTACCATGTTGTCCTCAGATTCCCCTTCGCCATAAATGTAAATGCAATTTGTACTTGTGAAAAACTTCGCAGACTGCATTGAGATTTCTTCCGCAGGTTGACGATCAGGAGCTCGGCCGGCCTATGAAACTATATATGTTTTCAGTGTCACATAATAAAGGAGACTTGTGATAAAGTGAAATGTCTCTTGCCTGGACAATTGTAGCATATATTACATATATATATATATATATATATATATATATATATATATATATATATATATATATATATATATATATATATATATATATATGTATATATATATATATATATATATATATATATATATATATATATATATATATATATATATATATATATATGTATATATATATATATATATATATATATATATATATATATATATATATATATATATATATATATATATATATATATATATATATATATATATATATATATATATATATATATATATATATATATATATATATATGTATATATATATATATATATATATATATATATTTAAATTTGTGAAATTTTGAAAAATAAAAATAAATTTCTTTATTTTTAAAAATATACTAAAACTTCAAAATTAATTATGATACAAATTTACATTTTATATTTTGTGCATTATTATATCTTGGATTATGAAAATATGCAATATTATTTTTATTATTGTTCTCTAAGAAATTTTACAATATATTTATATTCATATAAAAAAATTGTCGAAAAATACGCATTTTTCAGATAAATATTTTTTAAACGTATAATATTACAATTTAAAAACACATCTGATATGGGCAGCATATGACTTTACCTACACACTGAAATATATTTTCTCTTTATTTCTTCAATAATTCTTTAATTGAGTTTAATTGCACAAAATAACACACATAATTATTTAAACTTACACAAACTTACACTAAATGTGCACTTTTAATTGACTTTTTCTTTTCATTGGTAATTGGACGTATTTTCAAAGGCGGCATATCAAAAATGCGAAAAAACTAAAATATCTCGAGAACGGCCAAGCCTAGAGTAATGGAATTGATCTTGCTCTGTTTATCGTCGAAAATTACGTGTAAAAATAAACATTTAATTGATACGTAGTCTTTTGCTTTAGATTTTGAGGAATTTTGCTGGCCATATCTCAAAAGTAGGCAGGTTCTTTTTTTTCCAAATAGTACTAAAATCTATTCAGCTCTAGAGTAACCCATAAAGGATTTACTTATAATATTTTATGGAATTTAGACAATTAGTTTTTGAGTTAGAGTGGACACACACACACATACAGAGGGGGGGGGGGGAGAGGGATAGAGAGAAAGTGGGAGAAAGAGAGACAGCTGTCACGCTAAAATTAGCTTTTCGTGTTCTAAAGGCCCCAAAACGTGTAAATCCTTCGAGAACTCGAGTTGCGATTTTCCACACAATTCTAAATCTTTCTCTACACTTTACCATGTTGTAGGGAAAGTAAGAACCTTGCATATTTTTATAGTATATGTTCTGAACATTATGAATATACTAAAATATGTATGATTATTGTAAATTATAGAAAGCTTTATATATCAGTTGCAATAAAATAATAAATGCGAAATTTGTATTCTGAGTATAGGGTTAATAAATTTTTTTATTTAAGAAAAGAATGAAATAATACTTTATTAAAATCACTTCTAAAGAGCACTTTGGTTCAAGATAGAAATCTGGAATTTTGGGAATGGATTTTTATGAGTATGTAGAAATGAAATAAGGAGAAAAAAAATCAAATTTTTTAAGCTAAATTTCAAATTGTTGTGTAACGATCTTTTTTAAAATAAAATATCTGATGTAGCTAGTCCATGATTTTCCCTACAAGCTCAAATTATTTTTCCCTTTCTTTCATAAGTTATTAAATTGGATTTAATTGAATAAAATGAGACAGGTATAATTATTTAAAATTGCACTGAATTTGTGTCATTACTTAAAATTTTGTTTTCATTTGGGGACTGGACATGTTTCCAAAGGTGGCATTGCAAAGATGCTAAAACCTTAAATATCTTTAGAATGATCGGTTGCAACGTGATGGGATTGGTCTTATTCATTTCGTCGTTGAAAATGACGTATAAAACAAGCATTTAATCGATTCATTTAAGTATATATCGCCTTCTATTTAAGATTTTGACGATTTTGGATGGCTATTTTGCAAAAACTGTAGGTGGTTGGTTCTGATTTTCTGAATCTCAATATATCTAATCAGCAAAAGGGTAAACAACAAGAAACTTGCCTACTAAATTTTGTGAAATTTCGTTGAATTGTTTTTGAGTAGATACATATATTTTACAAGCAAACATACACGCACACATATATAGAGAGAGTCACGCTGAAAACAGGTTTTATTGTATGTATGAGTGCGTGAAACTGTGGAAAACCCGATTTTCAAAACAATGTTTTCCTTATACATTATCATTTAGTATAGGGAAAGTAAAAATGTTTATATCCTCATTTGACAATAGTATTTGGAAAATTATTCATAATGTTCGAATAATAATAATACATTTTTTTTTACTTTTTTCCAGAGAAAGTATCTGTAAAGGGATTTATAATAATGGGGTCACAAAATTTGACCCTCAGATTTTAATGAATCCACACGTTATAATTATCCCTGATTACGAATCAACCATTTTTACATTCTCATACGAAGTATTGAGGAAGTTGTATTCATTAAAATATTTCGATTTTGAGACTTTGATGCCAATATACGCTTTATGACCTCCTGAATACGTTTTGATTATTTTTGGGATGAATGCTTCTTTAAAATCTCTAAAATTTCTGGTTTTCAAATTTCGTATCTTGGACATTTTTGGTCCAATTATTTCAAAATTCATTCTGTAAATATAAGATTAAGTGCTCTGAGAATATTTGCTCCTTGTTTTTGCTTAAGATGTTTCGCCCGAGCATATTTGGATAAAATATCAATACATGTTAAAATATACATCTAAAGCCATTAGGATTATATTATGATTACTAGCATAATGATTAGTACTATTATGATTACTCTGTGTTAACATGGCGTCTACATTAACATGCCGTTGCTGGTCCATAACGTGTACTATAACGGGTTTGTTAAACAATTTGACTGGACGGCTAGTGCAAGGTATAGGGTTCACTTTTCCCTGAATAGCATGATACAAATTTTTCATTCCAGGTCCGGATACAGTCTAGATCTCCGGAGACGGCTGGTTGGACGGATTTGTCATATTCCATTTTTACTTTCTCATATAAGAAAGTATTGAGAAAGTATTGTTTTCTAATTGAGAAAGTATTGAACTCACTGTGAAAGTATTGTTTTCACGAAAATTTTCGATTTCGAGGTAGATTTTGATGCCAATATATGTTTTAATACCTCCTAAATACATTTTAGCTATTTTTAGAGGTATGTTCGCCTGTCTGTCTGTCTGTCTAGCAGCCATAAATATTAATGAATTTTCACGAAATTTCATATCCGGTTTTGCTATGAAATAATATAGAACTAGATAGACTTTTTTTTAAATTCTAACAAAAACTTCGAAATTTACATCTGAAGCCATTATGATTAATATTATGATTAATACCATAATGATTAATACCATTATGATTAATTACTCAGTGTTGACATGGTGTCTACATTAACTTGCCGTTGCTGGTCCATAACGTGTACTATACTAAAGTTGGTTAAAAATTTTGTGCAAAGTACAGGTCTCACTTTTCCCTGAATAGCATGATACAAATTGTTCAAACCAGGTCCAGTTACAGCCAAGATCTCCGAAGATTTGTCGATTGGTCGGACCTGTTGTATTTAATTTTTAATTTCTCCTACGAAAAAGTATTGACAAAAGTAGTTATTTTCCTTATTGAGAAAGTGTCGTTCTCACAAAAATTTTCGATTTCGAGATTTTGATCACATTATACGTTTTAAGACCTCCTGTACACGTTTTGACTATTTCTAGAATGAAGTCCGCCTGTGTGTCTGTCTACTTAGCAGCCATAAATATTAATGGATTTTCACGAAACTTTATATCCGGCTTTGCTATGAAAAAAACTAAAACTTGACAGCCTTTTTTTCTTTAAATTCGTGCAAAAACTTCGAAATTTATTTGAAATTTTATGTATTTTTTTCAACAGGGCAGTATAGGACAAATTTGACATAAATATGAATAAGATGATTTATTTATGTCTCAATGACCATGAGACTATAGTTTTAATCATTGTTGTGAAAAATAGCCGCGATAAAGTTCTTTTTGCTCGTGATGTCATTGCACACCTTGGGGGGCAAGTTACGGACCTTGTTTCATTGTCAAGAACAGTATTATTCGAAATATTTTTTTCAAGCCCTTTAAACGGAAGGGTACCTTGCTGTAATTGCAATCAGTTGGATACATGATAACGTTTATTCAAAATTTTTCTTGTAAACTTTGAAAAAGAAAAGAGCTACTAAAATGGATTCTGATAAGAAAAAGTCATATTGAGTCACACTTCAATTAATTTTATTTGTGTCTGTGCACGATATCGCTAGAACAAATTCAGCAAAATTTAATTCTTTCAATTTAAAGACGAGTGGATATTATAGGATAGTAGATACCGTTTCCGAGATACCTTATGTTACAATTTAATTCAAGTAAGAAATTACATTATATTAAAATGCCTTTTTGCAATAATAACACTTTATCCGTAATAGATTTGTACCATTTTATAACTTTTAGCTGATTCATTAAATCAAAGTAAAAGTTAACCAGAGTAAAAGTTCCATATGTGTTCACCGAAGATTCTCCGTAACCGTACATTTTCAGCCTAAAAAACACTTAACGCTTCCCTCATTATTCTCCAATCAAGGTTGGATGTATATCAATTGCGTCTAACTTAAGAAAATGGCCCCTCGTTCGAGTACGAGCCTTGGAATATCAGGTCTGATTGAATGTAATAGAAATTAAACTAAAATGATTTTAAATGGAAGAGTTCAAACTAGTCTTGCCTAGATATTGCAAATATTTCAGTGAAACATAGAAATATTTCCCTTTTGTTTTAAAAAAAAATCTGATATGGGCAACATATGACTTTCCTTATATAATGCTAAGAATTTACTACTTTTACAGTAAAAAAATAGGTTTTCCTTATAGTAGATACTTATATTCTTTCAAAGATATTGAATTTTCGACAATGAGACAATTTTCGACAATTTTCTTTGATTTAGCGTCGTTTTTATCCATTTGGCAACATTTCAAAAAGTCGCCTAGTTGGCGACATTCCGTCAAATTCGTCGCCAAAATCTCACCAAGAATTATGAATGGAGAAATTAGTTATTCTTATAGCAGATAAATGACTATTGGCGTTCAAATACAAAAGTATTACTCAAAGTATCTTTTCTCTTGAATGGAACAAACTAGATCCACGAGAATGATGTCACCAAATTTATCGCATGATATTACATATAACAGGAAAAACCAATCATGCATAAGTATTGATTATGAAACACTTTCCAACTAAAATGCAATTTCATTTAAAAATCTCTAAAATGTTATACATTCAGTGGTGATATCTTTTACATTATCACAGTATTACAGTAATTTATTATACTTAAATATTTAAAGCTGAATCGAAATATAAATCATCTGATTTTCTATGCAAAATCAATGAATATTTCATTCATATAACTTGCATTCCAGACTCCAGAGCTAAATAATTTTGTGTGAAAAAAATTCAGCAATCCTTATGTAACTCACCTTACAATAGCTTGAGACATTTGCATTCTGCATAAGTTAAAATTAGGCTTCGTTGAAGAAATACTAAAAGTTAGGGATCATTTAAAATCACAATTATTGTAATTGCGTGGGCACGGAATTTAGATACACAGATAATATATGTGTGTGTGTATGTATGTATTCAAAGTATTGGAATCGTGCCGAAGATCGGAACTCGAATTTTCGAAGGATCTACAAGTTTTGGGACTTCCAGAATACGAAAAACTATTTTTAGGAAGACGTCTGTGTGTGTAAGGGTGTATCTGTGTGTGTTTCTGTGTGTCTGTGAGGATATTGCATTCACTCTAACTGAAAAACTAATGGACCGAATTTAATAAAATTTGGTAGGTAAGTTTTTTGTGGGAAACCCTGATGTTCATTTGATTATAGTACAATTCGTAATAAAAGAATCAGCCTTCTTTGCGAAATGGCCGGCAGAAATTGCCTTTATCCACTCTAGCTAATGGACCAAATTTATCACAATTTGGTGTATAATATTTCAATAACCTACAAGTAATTTATATACCAAATTTAACAACATTTGTTATAGGAATCACTTGTAGGTTAATCTAGTACGATTCGGGAAAAAGGAACGTGCTGTTTTTGCGAAATGGCCCGCAAAAATCGTTAAATATAAAAATAAAAGACTACGTGTGCTCAATTATATCAATGAAATTCCTATTTTATACCTGATTTTTGACAACAAAAAGAATAAGACTAACCCCATTACTCTAGGACTAGCCGTTCTTCAGATATTTAGTTTTTTTTTTGCGTTTTCGCTACGCCACTTTTGACAATAAGTCCATCTATCAAATGAAAACCAAATTTAAGTTTAACGTGCAAATTCAATGTCATTTAAAATACTTATGGATGTTATTTTGTGCAGATAAACTCAAATTATTATTGACAAAATAAAGAGAACGTAAATATGAGTCTGCAGGGAAAGACATGTGCTGTCCACATCCGGATTTTTAACAATATTACAACAATGATTTATAGAAGTGAACGGAGATTATTTGCAGGTCATTTCGAAAAAAATGTAGGATCTATATTTAAAGATCCACCAAATTGTTGTAGAATAAAATGTTCTACAAATTTAATCTGTGTACCAAATTTTAATTCTCTAGGCCGTAGGAAAGTTCATGAATTGCTAGGAAAGTTAATGATGGCGTTTTTAAGGCCATCAAATAAGTATATTATGAAAAGTTATATAACATTTAAAAAAAATTTGAAAAATTGTTATCTACCAAATTTATTTTAAAATGTGAAGCCTCATATACGAAATAATTAAACTCTTGGAAATATATTTATTATATAATATATGTATGTTTTCTTTCTGGAGGATATCGCAAAAGTCAAAATTTAATTAAATTCGTTTTTCTCCCGATATTAAATAATTTTTAATTAAAAAACTACCTAACATATTTTACTGAAATTTTTTTTATATATTTTATGAGATAATGTGAATATTTCCTAAACATTTAGAATCAATTTTTGAATTTCAAATGTGCTTAAAAATGTTTAAAAAATTAGGTCCCATAGGGTTCAATGTATTTCATTTTTTCAACATGTGGTTCAATAAAAAACTAATTGGGTGATAAGATGTATTTATATTCCCATAGGTCCGACAGACCGTCTGAAAAGCATACTAAAATTTCATTTTGATAAAGTCATTTTTACGGCAGTTATCGCGCTAACAGACAGACAGACAGAAGGAACAAAGTCATAAACACTTTTCAACTATGTTGTAAAGTGTTAAAAAGTGTACATGTTTCTCAACAGTTAATATATTTTTTTAATTTATGGAATTTTTTGATAAATTTATATGAAAAATGTGCAATATCTCGAGAACAGTTCATGCTAGCGTTCTAAAGTTTATGTTAATCGTTTTCTAAGGTAAAATTACGTAAGAAATGTCTATTTGCGTAACTTTATTAAAGGTTTTGATTTTTTGACGATGTTTTCAAAATTTCACTCGAAAATTTATGGAGGTTCTGAACATTCGATTACGTATAAAAACAATAGGCTTCCAGTAATAATGGATTGTGATTTTTGTACCAAATTTCATTCAAATCGCCTTATTCGTTCGTGAGATATCGTCTCCACAGACTCACTGACACACACACACACACACATATACTTTCATACACACACACACACACACACACATACCTTCATACACGCACACATACCTTCATACACACACATACTTTCACACATACACGGGCGCGGTAGCCCATTGGTTAGCGCGCTGGAGTTGCACTCGGTAGGCCCGGGTTCGATTCCAGCCGCTGCCAAAACTACCGCCGTGTTCATGCGGAGTACGATCACGTTAAACATGTGGGTCCGAAAGTCCTTCCGAGAGGTTGGTGGTAGGGGAAGGAGGGTACGGTCCCTGTGGATGCCTCCCCCACTGGGTCTAAATTGGGTGGCACTTCCCGACCGTCCGAACAGTTATCTTACACCTTTCTGGTAGGTCGGACGGTCTGGGTTTCAACAACAACAACACACACATACACAGACATCACCTCAAAAATGTTTGATTCGTGATCAGGGATGCTTAAAACGTGCTCTCCCGTCGAAAATTCGAATTCGAATTGTCGACCCCGTCACAATACTTTCCTTATACATTATGTATATAAGGAAAGTAATAAATGTATATAAAATTATACTATATTATAAATGAACGGTTTGATTTTTAAAGTGAAAAATGATTTCTTAATTTTTACTTTCCCTGCAATACATGGTAATGTATAGGGAAAGTATTGGTATCGTTACGAAAATCGCAACTCCAGTTTTCGACATATCTACACGTTTCGGGACCACTAGAAAACGAAATAACTATTTTTAGCGTGACGTTTGTGTGTGTGTCTGTCTGTGCAATGTATCTATCTACTCTAACTAAAAATCTAATTGACCAAATTTCGTAAAATGTGGTAGATAAGTCACATGTGGGTTCCCTGGTGTTGATTAAATTTTGGTATCATTTAGAAAACATAACCTACTTTTTTGCGAAATGGCCTACAAAGTCGACAAAATCTAATGTAAAATACTGCGTATGCTCAAATGCATCAATTAAATGCTTGTTTTATATGTAATTTTTGACGATGAAAACAATGAGACCAACCCCATTAATGTAAGACTAGCCGTTATTGAGAAATTTTAGTTTTATTTACATATTTTGCTACGCTGATTTTGAGAATAAGTCCAGTTACATATGAAAACGGAAGCTGAATTAAAAGTCTATATTCAGTGTAATTTCAAATGATTATATGTCTTACTAGCAGCATACCCGTTCTTCGTACGGAGTATATAATATAAAGAAACTTGAAATTCATAATCATGCCCAAATTCTTATAGTATACTAAATGACATGTTTAATCAAAATATTCTGTTAAAATATTTAATATAATGCTCCTAAAAAGAAGTTTAAGAATCTCTGTTCTCGCTATATAAAATTATCTTCATGGACATATCTGAAGAATAAAACATCTTGGACCCCTTATGTAAGCAAATATAAAAAAAAATATGGAATTGAATCAATATATGCAAAATAAAAGCGTTAAAATTGTATGGGACCCGTACTAATTATATACGCGAATATTAGAAAATATAACCTGTATTAGTAGATTACATGTATAAATTGAAAATACCAATAAACCCGTAATCTTTAAATCTGAAGACAATCATTTATTCCAATATATGTCAAAATTAAAGTGCTAAAATTATATGGGAAGATATACACGTACTACTTATAATGTCCGATTATTAGTAGAAGATTACCCGTTTTGCAATATGAGTCACAAATGTTTTTTGGTAAAATACAACAGACGACGTAATAAATTGAATATATAATTAATCCCCTTAATCTTCATACCAGAAGACTGTACTTGATTCCAATATATATGCCAATATATGTCAAAATATATGCCAATATACCTGTACTACTTATATTCTCGTAGGTTAGAAGATATACCTGTGCATTCCTAGAAGATTACTCGTACAACGTACAATATGCGTGTGTCAGCAATTTTTGCCGCAATAAAACAATGGCGTAATAACTTAAAAATATCAATAATCCCTGAATCAATAATTCCGGAAAATATCAATAATAATAATGTTTAAACTTGAAGAGTATAATTGATATTATCCAGTCCAAAATGAAATGGCAATGAAATTTATTTTATATACATATCTTCATTATTCAAATCGGAAAGGATTTAATAAAAATCGTCTGCCGCATAAACACATTGGATTTAAATCCGTTGCTAAGCGACATGATATCATTTGCTTCAAATAAATTGGCAGAAAAAATATCGTCTAAATAGTTATATTTCTATGGAACATTTGGCGACAGTTTCGTCAAATTAGCGACATTTTAAAAAATCGCCAAATTTATCGCCAAGTGGGACTGTAGAACTGACAGTTCCACTTTGCGACAAATTGACGAAATATCATCACAATACTATCCCCTAACAAAAAACAAGTAATATCATTTATGTAGCGCAATTTTATCAATTTCAAGATATTTTTATAGATTTGAAAACATTTTTATCAATTTGGTGACATTTTAAAAATTCGCTAAATGTATTACTAAGTAGGATGGTTGGTCTGACAGATAAATGCTAACCAAACATCATTTCAGTACTCTCTTCTAACAAAACAAAAAAAAATTTCATTGATATGTAGAAGACCCAAGCCACACGACCAACCCGAAGGTTTATGGCAGCTGTTTGTGTGTCGTTTATATCAATTTGGCGACATTTCCGTCAATTTGGCAAAGTTTAAGAAAAGTTTTCAAATTAGCGATATCCCTCCTAATTCGTAGCTTTGAATTTGCAGATCTGAATGAAACATTCTTATCCCGTTTCAATATACTAAATGAAAACACTACAATTGTATTAGAAGATATACCCGCTCTGTTTGAACAATCGGCTATATGAATTTATTGGCTAAACACAATATATGAGTTTAGTAGCTAAATACGATATAAGCTTGAAAACTCTTTGCCAAAATAAATGCAATTGATGTACGCAGTCAGCAATTAATATAATTAAAAGAAAAATCAAACCGTCCATTCATAAGATATACTTTTATATCCATTTATTTATTATTTAAATCGAAAAAAATAATAAAAACATTAACAAACACATTTAATTTAATTGCGATGCCGAGCAACATGATATATCCTCCTAAAATGTTAAAATTTATTAACCACTAACAGCACATCCGTTAATCGTACGGAGTGTATAATTTAAAGAAACTTAAAGTTCGCAATCATGTGCAAATTCTGTTAAAATATTAAATTTATTGCTCCTAAAGAGAAGTTTAAGAATATATGTTCTCACTATGCAAAATTATCTTCACGATCAGATCTGAAGAATAAAACATCCTGCCCCCTTTTGTAAGAAAATTTACAGAAGAAAAAATAGGAATTGAATGAATATATGCAACCCCGTACTAGTTATATTGTCGCAGATCAGAAAATATGCCAATGTGTTAGTAGAAGATTACCCGTATTACAATATGCGTCTCAAAAATATTTGCCAAAATAAAAGAGATGACGTAATAAATTGAAAACATCAATAATATCCGTACTCTTTATACCAGAAGGTCGTAATTGATTCCAATATATGCCAATATATATAAAAATATATGTCAATATACCTGTACTACTTATATTCTCGTAGATTAAAAGATATACACGTGTATTTGTAGAAGATTCGTACAACATACAATATATGAGTTTAAGCAATTTTTGTCATAATAAAATAATTGCATAATAACTTGAAAATATCAATAATCCTTGAATCAATAATCCCCGAAAATATAAATACTAATAATTTTTAAACCTGAAGACCGTAATTGATATTATCCAGTCGAAAATGCTATAAGAAAAATCAAATCGTTCTTTTCTAAAATATATTTTTATATCCATTTATTTATTATTCAAATCGAAAAAATAATTATTAAAATTAACAGACAGATTTAATTTAATTGCGTTTCTGAGTAACATGATATAAGATAGAATCTTATAACATGTTAAATATGTCATTCCTTATAACATAAACTGCGAAATTAAATAACGATTTTGATTTCTCTATACTTCTCATTGTTCCGTAAAAGCGTGTTTTAAATAAACCATGAACCATGGAGATAGATTTCCCCTTTAAATCATGTTTCAAACAATTCATGTCTTCAGAAAGTGACTAATTAACGCAAACAATCTCCCATCAAACTCAGAGATTAAATTTTAATTCACTTTCAAACGATTTTCAAGCTTTTCGTTTGGATAAACCACGGAGTTAGGGAGTAGAACTCCTAGGAAAAAGTTCCGTTTTTCATTAATATCTCGACAACCCCAGGTCTTAGAAACTCGAAACTTGGACAAAATTTATGGGGGGATATTTCAAGGCTATTCACCAAATTTCATTAAATTCGGTTCAGCCGTTTTTCCGTGATGATGAGACAAACGAAAATTTCGTTTTTTACTAATATCTCGAGAACCACTGGTCGTAGAAACTCAAAACACGGATATAATTTTAAGTGGGGCTATTTCTGGGCTACCCACAGAATTTCATCAAATTCGGTTCAGCCATTCTCCCGTGATGGTGTGACAAACAGACAGACAGACAGACAGACAGATTTTCATTTTTATTTATATAGATTTAATTTAATGAAATTAAACTGAATTTAAAGAATTATTAATAAAATAAAATAAAAATGAATTTGACGAGAGTGCTGCTGTCATGTACTCCTCACATTAGAATTTTACATTCCCTATAATAAATGGTAATGTATAGGTAAAGTATCGGAATCATGTCGAAAATCGCAACTCGAGTTTTCGACGGATCTACACGTTTTGGGACCTTTAAAATACGAAAAATGTATTCTAACGTGGCGTCTGTGTGTGCAATTTATGTATTCACTCTAGCTTTAAAAACTAATGGACCACATTTTATAAATAAGTCCCTAGTGAGTTATTCTAGTACTGATTAGATTTTAATACGATTCGGAATAGAACTTGCTTTTTTTTGCGAAATGATTTGCAAAAATCGTCAAAATCTAAAATAAATGACTACGTATGCTCAAATATATCAATTTAACACTTATTTCATACGTAAATTTTGACGATGAGAAGAATGAAACCAACTTCATTATTTTAGGCCTTGTCACACTAAATTCAGAGTAATTTTAAATGCTTATGCGTTATTTTGTGAAATTATACTCAATTTATTTATTTACTTAAGAAATAAAGAGAAAATGAATGAATCTGTCGGGAAAGTCATATGCTGCCCCCATCAGATTTTTTCTATTCCAAACTCATTTAAAAATCATAAAATGAGCCTAAATTCAAAGGCTCAACGGTGAAAGTAAACCAAAAGCAGCATCTGTTGCCACACCAAAAGAAAAATTTGCAATAAAAAGACTTTATTAAGGATTTATTTATACAAATATTATTACATAAGTAGAGGGCGCTTATGTAAGACCCAGGTAAAGCCGGGTAATTCGTAGTAGGGTATTAAAAAAAATGCCCTTCTCTCTGTTCCACTTCGTGACAAATTTGGCGACGATTTAGTGAGCTTGGCAATAGATTTGGCGATTGGAAAAAAACGCTAAGTTGATGATCATTTTGTATAAAAATCCTCAATAAAATAATTGACAATAGCAATTCGATTTTATTAAATTCAACAAGAAGAATTGAACTCACATGTCAATTTTACAAAGCGACTTTTAAGGAACGTTTAATGGCACAAAACTCGGAGTATTTTAAGAGAAATATTATCCATAGCACTTGCATCTCATCTTGAACAAGCTGTCGCAGTAGCCACCGCGGAATCTGTTGTTCTTGCAGTGGTTGTTGCACTCGTACTGGTTCCCCGGGCAGCCGAATCCAGCTTCAACTGTAGAAGCAGCTGTTTGTGAGTAAAAAGTTTAAACAGTGAATATGCATCAAGAAACTTTATTAGAACATAGATGTTATGTCTTTCAAAAGACACTGTATGAACAAAATATCCCCCATGCGCTATCCTGCAGTACATAATTATTAATATTATTAATTATTCAATCATTATTATTAATTATTATACTATTCTCCAAAGAAACTGTACTACACTGTAAAACATTCTGCAACTTTTGCTCATTTTTTTCCAGACACTTTGTTGATAATTTCAGTAAATTATCAAAAAAGGCTCAATTACAGACGTTCATGAAAATTCCAGTTTCATTTCTGAAATATTCAACTAATTATCGTGTGCCGATGGTTACTTTTGTATTTTTACATATATATTATCAAAACTATCAGGAACTTTACTTCCAATTACGAACAGCTGACTCCCCTGGAATTTTCAGTAACATGCTTGCAAATATCTTACAGTGAGCTAACTCCCTGACGAAACACAATTATAATATCATTTTTTAACAAAAGACAATTAATTTAGGACAGCCTAACACCTAACAAAACGTATACCTGTCCTACGACCAGTAAAGCTCACTGTCTTTTGAAGTAAGAATATTCAACTAATAACGCCCACAAAGCAACAGGGATTTTCAAAGAAATTAAACTTCATTTTTAGATATATTGAATTATCATCAATTTGGTAACATTTTCCAATAGCCGACTGGCGATATTTCGCTAAGTTTGTTACAGGCATAAGGAGGAGCTTTTCTATCTATATCATATAGCTGAGTTACTGGTTGACTAACTGTTGAATTATACAACCGAACCTACTGAAGGTAGAAACTTGAAACTTCGAGTACACTGTGGGATTTGATTTATAACTAATAATAAAACTCAAATATCTTGGAATGTTGTTTGAAAAATGCATAAATCTTGGAATTTATTTTCTAATAGTCTTACAGTTATAACTTGGATAAATATACAAAATAATTTTTTATACACCATCATGCACAGAAAAAAATCCTCAGTTTTCTTAATTACTTGTATTTCTGTGGGTGTACAACCAAACATTCTTTAGATATTTTAATTTACAATTATAACAGACAATATTTTATTATATTTCATAATTCAACTTTTATACAGTTTTTTATTCCATTTGTAACCCCAGTAAAAGAGTTACACTTCAAATATCAAAATCGTCTGCTGGCTATTCTTCTAATTAAACTGTTGAAAAGTAATGTTACTAATTAATCCATTTTTTAATTGAATAATTGTTTAAAAATGAATAATTGTTAAAAATGAATAATTATAAATTTACATTTAATGTAGTTCAACTTTTCCTGAACTGTGTTCTGTGAAAAGAATTCAGTTCATCCAAAAAATTACAACACATAAATGTTGTAGATTTTGATCATCGCAAACAGAGCCGGCGCAATGCCCAGACCAGTAAAAACGACTAGGATTGAAAATTAGAATTTGAGTTTTCGACGGAGGACCACGTTTTAAGTATCCCTGAACTCGAATAGTGCATTTTAGAGGTGATATCTTTGTGTTTATGTATGTGTGTATGTATGAGAGTGTGTCCGTGAGACTCTGGATATCTAGCGAAAGAAAAGAGCGTTTGGAACTAAATCTGGTACAAATATTATAATCTGTAAATAGTGGAATTCTATTGATTTTAAACGCAATCGAACGTTCGGAAGATACGCTAAATTTTCAAATAAAACTTTGAAGAAAACCTTAATTCAGAACTTTTAATAATGTTAGTCAAATATTCATTTCTCGTGTAATCTTTACATCATTCATTAACACCATTCTCGTTGTTCTGGTTATCTACATTCACGAAAGAAGATATTTCGGGTAATAGTTTTATATTTTGACGCCCAACAATTAGGAAATAGTCATTTATATATAAGAAATGCTCTTCTTTTCGCCTGACTGTACTGCTTGGTGATAAATTTGGTGACTAATTTGGCTAAATATTGCCAACATGATGTAACTTCCCCAGATTGACGAAGATATCGTCAAAATTAATTAAATAATTATTTCAATATTTAAATATATGGACTATATTTAGGAACATGGCAGCATTACGCGCCAAGTAATAAAAATAAAACGTTAATTTTATACCAGTGATGTCAAGTGATGCCAAGTGTGTATTTACTTCACGTCATAAATATGGGGTTTCAGCCCCTTGGATCTCAGCTAGAATTAATATTAAAGCTAGAGGAATAGTTAGCTGGAATTATAATTAAAGCCTATATCGTTAGCTAGAATTATTATTAATAGTCAGCTAGAATTATAATTAAAGTTAGAGGAATAATTTTTCATAGCTGTCATGGGGAAAACCTAAAGAAGAAAATTAATAAATATATATATTCAAATCACTAGAATACAAGTAGAGAAAACTTCTGTAGAAAACTGCCTGTTTGAATATTTCGTGTTTTCATTGTTCTTTCTTGTTATCGCCCCGTTTTCTGTTGACGGGCCTATAGGCCAAATCAGTTAACCAATTTCAAATTTATCATTTTTTTTATCTGTTTTCTTATGATTTCGATCGGGCGCCGTACTTTTCGTAACAAGAGCTGCCATTACAATCTGAACAGCCGCGCGTAACGGAGGGTTAAATAACCAATGAAATTCAACAATTTTAATATTTATTTCATAAATTTTGAATAAATTAATAAATGTTGAATAAATTTTGAAAACTTGAAATCATGCAGTTCGACAAATTGTTTAGCTCTATTTACAGTTATTCTTGAAATGAATGTACATTTTGTATATTTTATTGTCACCATTTGTATTTAAGTGGGACAAAATATAGATGTAGATGACGTTGTAAGTTGAATGACAGAATTAGAAGAGGGAAAAATATACCTTCAGCAGTTCTGTGAATTTTAGTTACTCAATCACGTTCCAGCTGATGAATATACGTTGATATGACAAGTTGGTGATATTTCGCCAAATTTAACACCTAGATCAAACTATTTAAGGATACTTACTATTTATTTACATTTTATGTAACTTTTTCTGTAAATGTAGCTGAAAAAATGCTATTCTGGAGAATGGTTCATTCCAGCGCTTTATAATGTATGCCATGCGTTAAACGTAATGATAAATTACGTAAGAAAAAGTTATTTATTCGAGATTAAAGATTTTGAGTGTTTAATAATTTTTTCAGCAATTTATTTGGAAATTGGGGTTTTTATGGAAAATACTATTGATTTAAAATCAATAGGACACCAGTAGTCACTGTGTCGAAAACCCAGGCCAGCCGACTCATCCGAAGACATAGAGTAACGACATGGATGGCCGGAGTATTACACCAGTAGTCACTGTGTGTTATAATCGTTCGAAATTTTTTTTGTATCGACCTACTCATTTCTGAGATATCGCTTTCACTGAATCAATGACCCCCACACACACGTACGTATTCACGCACACACGCACACACGTATACACATACTAACATACATATACACATGCACCCAGACATAATCTCATAAACGTTAAAACTTTCAATTTGAGTTCGGGGATGCTTGAAACGTTCTCTTTCGTCAAAAACTCAAATTCGATTTTTCGATTCCGTCACAATACTTTCACTATACTATAACTATGACGGATGTATGCAAAGTAATAATTTGTTTGTGATTCAAGTTAACCAAATTTACAAAAATATGGGTTCATATATTACTAAATTGTTCGAAATTTGGTTTTAAAATGCTGAAAACATATTATGAGAGATTACTTTCTCATTTCTAATGAACTCAGATCACATACTTTCAAGTAAACATCATCATTATGATGGATCTTCTGTTACAGATACGGATTGATAAGGATAGAAACCTTAATCGAGAAAATTCAATGAAATGTTTAAACTTACCAAAAGCACAAAACACGATTCCTATGAGGAGAATAATATAAGCCGTCTTCATCGTCAGATGATTTCTGGAAGAGAAACATTAAAAATAATTTTCTAAATGAGTTTCTATGAAAGGGTGTTCGTATAGCTAAAATAGTGCTTCCATTGCAGGTAGTAGCATCCATGGATTAGTTTTCACATTTTCAGCGCGCTTTTGTAGATATCTTTAATTGATTGCACCATATTTATGGTGCACACTATAGAAAAATCATAAATCAGGAAAAAAATAAATGTGGAAGACTATCACGAGAAAAAATTAAGGACGGCGGATTTTGAAATAGTCACTTAATTTGATAAAAACTTTATGAGGACGTGTCACTGAGCTATTTAAGTCCAATCAAACTATCTATACAATCAAACAATCTATATAAATAAACAACATAACTTCGGTTGGGAGTTATTTATGCCCTTTATTATCGTTTGCCGGATGGCAACAAATATATGCACATGTTAGGATCGATTTGGATTTGCTTACATTGTTTGATTTTAATAAAGCAAAAAATTATGTTATTTTCAAATACCTTTTTACAATATTTTTGTCTTATTTTGTCATTTTCACCAGATTATTTAAATATTTAATCAGAAAAAAAGATCATATTTGTTAAACGAAGATTCTTCGTAATCGTAAAATTAGGCCTAACAGACCACCATTATTCTCCTGATATTGGAGGAAGAAAAATTATAAAAATCGATTAATTGAGATAATTATCAATCGTTTTACTAAGCTAAATAATACTATATAATATGTACGCTAAAATTATTCTTTTTGAAGGGTGTCTTTGACAAAAAAAAAAGGAAAAAAGAATCAAACTTAACGGTATTTTACATTTATTAATTTTCAGTGAATAAAAATTTTCGGTGAATTTTTATGGGTACTCACTAGTTATCCTATATTTTGTGAAATTAGATTTAAAAAAATCAGAGGTGGTTCCAGTCCAATGGGGCAAAAATGGTTTTGTGTGAATAACATCTTGTAAAATGAAGCTCTAATAAAATTTACAGTAAAAGTTTATTCGTTGCTTTCAGTCCGAATTATTTCATTTACAACAGATAATATAGGTCCATGAAAACTAAAATAAAATACAAAAATGACACAACTTAATATTTCTAGGTCTTACAAGCGATTATAAAAGTCTATATCATGGAAAAAAGAAGATAAAACTCTATGGATAACACTCTTGAAAATACCATAATGCTTTGAAAATTATTTACAGCTGTCGCTAGCGTTGGTAAAGTAGTCGCTATTGTTAGTTGACAGAACAAAAAGACGTAGTATATATTATATGTATTTTTAATTATTTTTAAATTAAGGGTTCCCTAATTATGAGTATAATTAACCCGTACTTTTTTCGTAGTTGTAGGACAGAGAACAGAATATGGGGAGATAAAAATAAGTTGAAAGGTAAAATAATTTTGAATACGTAGGAATATTCTTTATTGTTTCAGTTCTGATTTGTATTGCGATAATACTTTATTTTTTCAAAATTGACAGTTTAAATAAATATTTTAGGTTTTTCGCCATAGAAATGCATACAAACAATAAAGGGCTACTTATCTTATCCCAGCGTTACCTGAACTATTGTCTCAAACGATATTGGCGTTTTCTTAATAAGAAGTTTTAGTTGCTTATCTCCATGGTCTATAAAAGTTTGATTATGAGTACTACTTTTCAAGATATGATGCAAGTTTTAAGGAGAAAATCGTCTGCTTAAAGTCCTTATATTTCGTGATTTCTCGATGTCTACGCTTAAAGTCTTTATATAATAGAATGGGAATATTCGAATACTGAAGATCTTCGATAGTACAATATTACAACATTATACAATTGTATAACAAGCACTTTTAGTTTTTAAGTTATAAGTATAAGGGACGTTAATAATGTAAGGTGTACAATCTTCTTCAAATTGACGAGACTATTAACCAAAAACCATAAAAACATTGAAAAAACAAATTATTTTTCTGGAAACATAATATTCTATTAAACGTTCTTATCACTTACTGTGTATATCTATCTTTTATAGTTTGGAAGATCTTTCTAATGGATGTCAGTAAAAATTATCCTGGATAAAACAATTTTATTTATTTGTTTTCCGACAAAATTAGTTCAAAATCTATAAAAATACGATTGAAAATCTGTCTATGTATATATATATATATATATATATATATATATATATATATATATATATAAGGATATAAACAAGAAGAAAAAATAAGCGAGAACAGGAGTGACCATATGATTTGCATAGAATGGCAGGGGTGGATTGCGACACCCCTTTCCCGCTTAAAGCAGCTTTTACGACCCGGGCAACGCTCACGGCACCAATGTAACTCAATGGTCAATCTCCCACATGTGCAAAGACAGAAGCACCCGAACGGACACAAAAGCAAAGATGGAACCAAGCATGGAAGAGATACACCCTACAATCCAGCTTGAAAACACAACATTTTATAAGGGAAAGTCGCACATGCGCGATAAGACTTCAAGATGATAGGATCGTAGATATGAAAATATATATGATTAAGAATTCTCATTTAGAATCAAACAATGCACAATTTCTTTCTTTGAAAAAGGAATAGTAATAATGTTGTAAAAAATATCTAGGGTAATTTCTTTTTAATGCATCATTTATTATTTTATTACATTCATAAATGCAGTCTTTTTTAAAAGTACTGTAGTTTCTGTTTCTTCTGAAGTACCCGACAATAATATTTCTGAATATATTTTTAGTGAGGTTTGAATTCCAATCAATAATATTATTAATTTTGATATTGTATGAATTTCTCTTGTCGTGTATGGTTGTATAAATTCCATACTGTTGGTGTTTTCTTATTGACAAGTCCAGGAAGTCTGTCGATCCATCCTCATTGATCGGGTTTTCAATTAAGTCTAATTCCCTTGGGTAGAATGCAAAATCTATGTCAGGGGTGTTTGCATAACCCCCTAATATCACATCGTCAACATAACGGAAATAAGGTATTTCCGATAATATATGGGTTCCTCTTTCATATTTGGATAGATAAATATCCGCCAATATTGATGAGCATGCACCACCCATGGGTATGCCTTTGACCTGTTTGTAGTAATGCGTACCGTCATATAGTATGTTTTCATTCAATACTAACTCAATCAAATCCAAATATCTTCTGAGAGTTATATATGGTTTTCAATTATATTCCTCATGTAATTCTTTCAAGATCATTTGTAGGTTTGTTAAATCGATGTTATTAAACAGATCCCGGAAATCGTAGCTTCTGAAGTTCAAATCTTTATGGCAAAATTTCAGTCGGTCTATCAATTCCTGTCCGTTTTTTAACATTATGGAGTTTTGCTTCTTAATATCAGTTATAACATATTGGAGTAATTTCAGAAGTTTTTTATTTGCTTGTTCCAGGTACGATCCGCATCCCACTGTTACAGTACGGAACTTGACTGGTTTTTTGTGTAACTTGGGAATAAGGATCAAGTATGGAAATTTTACTGATTTAATATCCATACCAATTCTTTTATACAGTGCTTTTATTCTATTAGTGATGATTGATTCGTTGCTAGGAATTAAGGTATACATGGCACTATCCTTATAGCATTGTGTTAAAGTATCGACATAGAATTTTTTACACGTGAATGCAAAATTCGATACGATTTTGTCGGTGTATGTCATTACGAATTCTTCATTAAAATGTTTGATTGAAGACGGAAATCGAGAACCTCCTGAATCCTTGTTTCTTCTCGGGTAGAATTGGCAAAAAGCACTGTAAAAGGCATATTTCCATGCGTTAAAAGTTTGTACAGGTATACCGTGTTTGACTGCCATCTTGTATATGAAGGTTTCCAGATCGTAATTAAATTCATTATAAATATTATTAAATTCTTGTATTCGGTACTTAGTACCAAGTTGTAATAAGTTTTTGAGTTTATTATCTTTTATAAAATCTAAGTTTCCAGTAATTATATGCTTGTGGTAGGGATCACAATGTATATTTTTATGACATTGACAGGATTCAATATTAAATGAAGACACAGTTTTACATAATTTATTGTAGTTGAATAATCTTCTTCCGTTGGTTCTTACAAAGCGATAGGATATCTTAATATTTAGATTAGGCAAAGGAAGACGTTCTTCTATATTATGTAATATATGGTTGAATGGAAAATTTTCGAACATTTTATTCTTAAATGTTGTGATAAAAAATTCTTTTGATTTGTTAATTTGATATTTTGGTTCAAGTGCTACGTTATATTTTGCGGCTCTGAGTTTAATTAAATCCAGAATGATGTCTATATTAGTGTTTTTATCTTCTGTATTGCAGTTATTTTCACTTAAATTGATAATAAAATTCCATATACGTTGTAAGTATTTGATCTTTATACTGTTGGCTATATTCTTGATCCATCCGAATTTCACCGTTATTTCTGTTTTTATGAAGTCTGAGATTTTTTCTTCTGTTTTGATGTAATTAAATTGTTGCTTTTTATTTCCTCTTTGGTGTCTAAAAGTTTTCTTAGGTATTGAATTTTCAAAGAGAGGTTATGTTTGACTATTCCTGCATCTTTCTTTATTGCAATTTTCCTTGAATAATAAAGTATTCAGACCATATGGATATGCAGAATTATATTGCTTTATATGGGTGTTTTCCCACCACAAGCGTTCAGAAAGTTCTGGTACTATATCAATAATAGTTACCATAATATTGCTGAAGGGGTGTACTTGAAAATGTCGTATTTCTAAGTTATTATTGGTGGATAGCTGTTGGATTTTGCCTACTTGACTTCGGTGCAAATTTATACGGATATTCAGGGAATTCTGCGTCTGTCCTATATATTTCGCCTGACAAGCAAGGCATGATATGCAATATACCACATTAAAAGTCTTGCAAAAGATTTTTATATTGTCCTTTTTTGTAGAAATTTGGTGTGGATTGGCTACGGGACAAAGCTTACATCGCTTAGAATTGCATTTCTTGAATTTGAAGTTCTTCATATGGTGGTAGTGTTGATAAAAGTCGTTAAAAAAAGATGATCGGTTATAGATCGTGTCATTCATTACGAAGGAATTTACATTTTTTATGTTTGTCACAGCATTATCAAGGACAATTGTACAAGGCTTATGAACACTGCTCATCACTTGCTTCAATATAAAGATTAGGGTAACTGTATTTCGATAACACATATACCCTGATAATGTGTCACCGGGCATATATTCAACATGGAATAAATATATATATATATATATATATATATATATATATATATATATATATATATATATATATATATATATATATATATATATATATATATATATATATATATATATATATATATATATATATATATATATATATATATATGTATGTATGTGTGTTTGTTTTACTACCAGAGGATGCCTGCACCAAATTTCATGAAATTTTGTGTGTAGCTTTAAAATAGCCCCATTTAAAATGTAGTTCGTATATTAAGATTTTAAGACCAGTAATTGTCTAGATATTAATAGAAAATATACAATTAATACTTCCGTAGAAATAGCATTATGCAGACGATATTTTTGAAGAAAGTTATATCATATTGTTTAGCAACTCCATAAAATAAAATGCGTTTATACGGCAGACGATTATTATTTTTTTTTTCGATTTGAAATAATAAAGAAAAGGATAAAAAGTATAGATTTTATAAATAAATTGTATTACATTTTTGACTTCATTGTATTAATTTCGGCAAGCGGGTTTGACGATTGCGAGAATTTTTCATATTTTTAATAATTTTGTTTATTTTATCAATGATTTTTAAAACTCGTTTTGTTTATCTAATTGTTGAAACAGATTAAAAATGGTACGAATATATATCTTCTAATGCCATTTCAGCTTTTTCATTTTGGCAGCTATTGAATTAGTTTCATATTTCTTCGTAAAGCTATTTACAAACGTGACCAAACTGATTTATTTTTCAAATCTTTCTTTAAAAAAGATAATTTTATATAGAAAGAACAGATTTTTATACTTCATTGTAGGAGAAGTAAATTAAAGATTTTAATTGAATGTTTTTAATATCAATTTTCATTTAGAATACTGCAGGAATTTGCACATAATTGTGAGTTTTAGGTTAGTTCATATTACATATTCCGTACGAAGAGCGGGTTTACTACTAGTATAAATATTTTTGAAATTATATTTTCTTATATTAATAATTGGTTCCTTATTTTCTACAAAACGAGTGTAAATGATGTAGATTTTTATCTATTAATTTTGGAGATATAAGCGTCTAAAGTGTTTTTATTTTTTTAAAGCTATCATTTTATCCGGATACTTCGATTAGAGATGCTATTCGCGTTAAAACAAAATAAAGTAGTGACATCATATTTAAAAGATTCCAAAATCTTTTAAATATAACAAGAGTGTTAAGGATCTCCCAAAATTGCCATTCTGCCCAATTGAGACCCTCTAATTTATTTTAAGATAAAATATTCTTTTAAGACTTAAAAGAATCAGTTCCCACAAGGTATTTTGTAAAGACGACTCCTAGATAAAATAATCTTATATCTATACATGAAAACATTAATTTTAATTATTACAAATAGCTGTCAATATACGTTCAGAAATTAATATCAATTTATTATATATAAAAATACTTACATTTTACAGGTTGAGAATGTCAACGATATATCTAATTGCCGCTGAATATAAAACAGCACGGTAACAATCAGTATTTAGACAGGTTCAAACAAAGGTACAGATAAAACATTTCATTGTATGGGAGAGAAAATAAATCTGGAAAACCCGAAGAACTTTCACCGGTATTTGACAAAGATCTGTGTAACGTTGAAAATCCCCGCTCTAAAAGTCCGTGCTTTATAAGAATAATAATAAAAGGAAAATCGTTTTTATGTGAACTCAAACAGAATTCATAGTTTGCTATTATTTTCAAGCACGAAATATCGTCTGCATTATTTTGTTTGTTTCAATTCATTTGAAAGACAGATGCTATATTACAGTTTTCAAACTTCTCTGAAACAAGGATGTTATTTATCAGGAAATATTTATTAGTTTTCACTAACCAAGAATGCATTTATAAGCGGGGTTTACTTTTAGAAGAACAAAGTAATCGGGTTGGAGTGAGGATTTACCGAATTTTTCACTGCTTTTTTAAATAGAAAATATTTAAAATTACAACTCATTTATGAAAATGAATACTTGGATATGAAAATGATATGCTTGGAATTTAAAAGGGATTGTTACACAAAATTCTATTTTTACTTTTCTTATATACATATAATGTATAAGAAAAGTATTGTGACGAGGTTAAAAATTCGAATTTGAGTTTTCGTCGGGAGAGCACGTTTCAAGCATTCCTGAACACGAATTAGACGTTTTTGAGGTGATGTCTGTATCTGTGTGTGTGTGAAAGTATGTGTATGTGTGTGTGTGTGTGAAAGTATGTGTATGTGTGTGTGTGAAAGTGTGTGTTTGTGTGAGAAAGTATGTGTATGTGTGTGTGTGTGTGTGTGAAAGTATGCGTATGTGTGTGTATTAGTGAGAATCTGGAGATGATAACTGCCAAACGAATGGACCGATTCGAACAAAATTTGGAACAACATTTACAATCCGTGAGTACTAGAAGCCTATGTTTTTAAACGCAATCGAATGTTCAGAACCCCCCCTAAATTTTCGAATGAAAATGTGAAATTAAAACCTTGAATAAAGTTGATGAAAAGAAAGTTGATGATAAAGAAAATGAAAATTAAAACCTTGAATAAAGTTTCGCAAATATACATTATATTTGAAATTTATCCTTAGAAAACGATTAACATAAACTTTGGAGCGCTAGCACGAACCGTTCTCGAGATATTGCACATTTTTAAAATAAATTTTTCAGAATATCTCAAAAATTATATTAACTGTTGAGAAACATGTTCACTTTTCATATGTAATATCATGCGATAAGTTTGGTGACATCATTCTCGTGGATCTCGTTCGTTTTATTCATGACAAAGGTACATTGAGTAATAATTTTGTATTTGAACGCCAATAATCATTTATCTGCAATAAGAATAACTTATTTCTCCGTCCATAACGCATGGTGATTTTGGCGACGAATTTGGCGGAATGTCGCCAACTTGGCAACTTTTAAAATGTTGCCAAATTAAAGAAAATCTCGCCAAATGGATAAAAATGACGCTAAATCAATGAAAATGACGACTTATTGAAAAAATTCGATATCTTGGAAATAATATAAGGATAACCTATTTTTACTTTCCCTGCAATACATGGTAATGTATAGGGAAAGTATTGGAATCATGCCGAAAATCGCAACTCGAGTTTTCGACGGATCTACACGTTTCGAGACCTCTAGAATACGAAAAAACCATTTTTAGCGTGACGTCTGTGTGTGTGTCTGTGTGTCTGTCTGTGTGTCTGTGTGTCTGTGTGTCTGTGTGTCTGTCTGTCTTTGTGTCTGTCTGTCTGTGCAGATTTTGTATCCACTCTAACTAAAAAACTAATGGACTGAATTTCACAAAATTTTGTAGGTAAGTCACTTTTGGCCGGGGCTGGTGCTGATTAGTTTTGGGTACGATTCGGAATAAAAGAATCCGCCTTTTTTGTGAAATGGCCCGCAAAAGCTTGTATCTACTGTAGCTAAAACACTAATGGACCGAATTTCACAAAATTCGGTAGATGAGTCACATATAGGTCACCCTGGTGCTGATTAGATTTTGGTACGATTCAGAAAAAAATAACCTGCCTTTTTTTGCAAAATGGCCCGCAAAAATTGCCAAAATCTAAAATAAAAAACTGGGTATACTCAAATATACCGATTAAATGCTGATTTAATACGTAATTTTTAACGACGAAAAGAATAAGACCAACCCCATTACACTAGGACTAGCCGTTCTCGAGATATTTTTGTTTTTCGTACTTTCCCTACGCCACCTTTGAAAATAAGTCCGGTTATCGAATGAGAACGAAAATTGAATTAAAAGTGAAATATATTTAATTAAAATAAAGAGAACGTTAATATAAGTCTGCAGGGAAAGTCATGTGCTGCTCACATCAGATTTTTACTTTCCCTGCAATACATGGTTATGTATAGGGAAAGTATTGGAATCGTGACGAAAATCGCAACTCGAGTTTTCGACGGATCTACACGTTTCGAGACCTCTAGAATAAGAAAAAACCATTTTTAGCATGACGTCTGTGTGTCTGTCTGTGTGTCTGTCTGTGCAGATTTTGTATCCACTCTAACTAAAAAACTAATGGACCGAATTTCACTGAATTTTGTAAGTAAGTCACTTGTGGGCGGGGCTAGTGCTGATTAGTTTTGGGTGCGAGTCGGAATAAAAGAACCCGCCTTTTTTTGCGAAATGGCCCGCAAAAGCTTGTATCCACTCTAGCCGGAAAACTAATGGACCAAATTTCACAAAATTTGGTAGATATGTCGCTTATAGGCCACCCTAGTGCTGATTAGATTTTGGTATAATTCGAAAAAAAATAACCTGCCTTTTTTTGCAAAATGGCCCGCAAAAATCATCAAAATCTAAACTTAAGATTTACGTATGCTCAAATATAGCCATTAAATGCTTCTTTAATACGTAATTTTTAGCGAAGAAAAGAATAAGACCAACCCCATTACACTAGGACTAGCCGTTCTCGAGATATTTTAGTTTTTCGTATTTTTCCTACATCATTTTTGAAAATAAGTCCAGTTTTCAAATGAGAACGATAATTGAATTAAAAATGAATTAAATTTAATTTAAGTAAATAGAACGTGAATATAAGTCTGCAGGGAAAGTCATGTTCTGCCCACATCAGATTTTTACTTTCCCTGCAATACATGGTAATGCATAGGGAAAGTATTGGAATCATGCCGAAAATCACAACTCGAGCTTTCGACGGATCTACACGTTTCGAGACCTCTAGAATACGAAAAAACTATTTTTAACGTGACGTCTGTGTGTGTGTCTGTCTGTCTGTCTCTCTGTTTGTCTGTCTGTGTGTCTGCCTGTGCAGATTTTGTATCCACTCTAACTGAAAAACTAATGGACCGAATTTCACAAAATTTGGTAGGTAAGTCACTTGTGGGCGGGGCAGGTGCTGATTAGTTTTGGGTACGATTCGGAATAAAAGAACCTGCCTTTTTTGTGAAATGGCCCGCAAAAGTTTTTATCCACTCTAGCTAAAAAACTACTGGACCGAATTTCACAAAATTCGGTAGATGAGTCACTTGTAAGTCATCCTGGTGCTGACTGGATTTTGGTACGATTCGGTAAAAAAATAACCTGCCTTTTTTTACAAAATGTCCCGCAAAATTCATCAAAATCTAAACTGAAGAACTACGCATGCTCAAATATATCCATTAAATGCTTGTTTAATACGTAATTTTTAACGAAGAAAAGAATAAGACCAACCCCATTACACTAGGACTAGCCGTTCTCGAGATATTTTAGTTTTTCGTATTTTCTCTACGCCACCTATGAAATTAAGTCCGGTTACCGAATGAGAAAGAAAATGGAATTAAAAGTGAAATAAATTTAATTAAAATAAACAGAACGTGGATATAAAGTCTGCAGGGAAAGTCATGTGCTGCCCACATCAGATTTTTACTTTCCCTGCAATACATGGTAATGTATAGAGAAAGTATTGGAATCATGCCGAAAATCGCAACTCGAGTTTTCGACGGATCTATACGTTTCGAGGCCTCTAGAAGACGAAAAACTATTTTTAGCGTGACGTCTGTGTGTGTGTCTGTGTGTCTGTGTGTCTGTCTGTGTGTCTGTCTGTCTGTCTGTGCAGATTTTGTATCCACTCTAACTAACAAACTAATGGACCGAATTTCACAAAATTTGGTAGCTAAGTTACTTGTGAGCGAGTCTGGTGCTGATTAGTTTTGGGTACGATTCGGGATAAAAGAACCCGCCTTTTTTTGCGAAATGGCCAGCAAAAGCCACTCTAACAGAAAAACAAATGGACCGAATTTCACAAAATTCTGTAGATGAGTCTCTTGTGGGTTACCCTGGTGCTGATTAGATTTTGGTACGATTCGGAAAAAAATGACCTGCCTTTTTTTGCAAAATGACCCGCAAAAATCGTCCAAATCCAAACTAAAGAACTGTGTATACTCAAATATATTCATTAAATGCTGATTTAATACATAATTTTTAGCGACGAAAAGAATAAGACCAACCCCATTACACTAGGACTAGCCGTTCTCGAGATATTTTAGTTTTTCGTACTTTCCCTACGCCACCTTTGAAAATAAGCCCGGTTACCAAATGAGAACGAAAATTGAAAATAGATATTGGTATGATTCGGAAAAAAATAACCTGCTTTTTTTGCAAAATCGCCCTCAAAAACCGACAAAATCTAAAATAAAAAAAACTACGTATGCTGAAATATATCCATTAAATGCTTGTTTTGTACGTAATTTTTAACGAAGAATAAGGCCAACCCCATTACACTAGGACTAGCCGTTCTTGAGATATTTTCGGTTTTTCGCTTTTTCTCTACGCCACCTTTGAAAATGAGTCCAGTTACCAAATGAGAACGAAAATGGAATTAATAGTGAATTAAATTTCATTAAAATTAAGAGAATGTGTATATAAGTCTGCAGGGAAAGTCATGGGCTGCCCACATCAGATTTTTACTTTCCCTGCAATACCTGCTAATGGGGAAAGTATTGGAATCGTGCCGAAAATCGCAACTGGAGTTTTCGATGGATCTACATGTTTCAAGATGTCTAGAATAAAAAAAAACTATTTTTAGCGTGACGTCTGTGTGTGTTTCTGCCTGTCTGTTTGTGTGTCTGTTTGTCTGTGTGTCTGTCTGTATGTATGTCTGTGCAATGTATGTATCCACTAAAAAACTAATGGTCCGAATTTAATACAATTTTGTATATAAGTCACTTGGGTGTATCCCTGATGCTGATTAGTTTTTGGTACGATTCGTATAAACAGAACCCGCCTTTTTTTGCGAAATGGCCCATTAAAATTTCAAGTATCCACACTAGCTAGAATACTAATTGACCAAATTTCACAAAATTTGGTCTATAAGTTACTTGTAGGATACTCTGGTGCTGATTAGACTTTGGTAAGGTTAAGTAAAGAACAACCTGCCTTTTTTACGAAATAGCCTGTAAAAATTTCATGTATCCACTCTAGCTAATATGCTAATTGACCAAATTTCACAAAATTTGGTAGATAAGTTACTTGTGGGATATTATTTGTTTGATTATATTTTGGTACGATTAAAAGAAGAACAACCTGCCTTTTTTTACGAAATGACCCGCCAAAATCCCCAAAATAAAAAAAATTAAAAAAATGACTACGTATGATCAAATGTATCAATTAAATTCATGTTTTATACACAATGTTTGACAAGGAAAATAATATAACGCACTCCTTTATACTTTAGGACTAACTGTTCTCAAGATATTTGAGATTTCTTGCATTTTTGTTATGCCACTTTCGGAAAAATATCCAATTACCAAATAAAAAGAATAATCGAAATAAAAATGCAGATTTAGTGTTATTTGATTCAATTAAACTCAATCTAATAAATTATTAAAGAAATAAAGAAAATATGAATTTGAGTCTGCAGGGAAAGTCATGTGCTGCTCACATCAGATTTTTACTTTCCCTGCAATACATGGTAATGAATAGGGAAAGTATTGGAATCATGTCGAAAATCACAACTCGAATTTTCGACGGATCTACACGTTTCGAGTTCTCTAGAATACGAAAATCTATTTTTAGCGTGACATCTGTGTGTGTCTGTCTGTCTGTCTGTGCAATGTATGTATCCACTTTAACTAAAAAACTAATGGACCGAATTTTATAAAATTTGGTATGTAAGTTACATGGGCCAGACCCTGCTGCAGATTATGTTTTGGTAGGTGTCGTAGAAACAGAACCCGCCTTTTTTTGCGGAATGGTCCGTAAAATATTCATGTATCCAATCTAGCTAAAATACTAATTGACCAAATTTTACAAAATTTGGTAGACAAGTAACTTGTAGGATGCTCTGGTGCTGATTAGATTTTGGTACGATTCGGAAAAGTACAATCTGCCTCTTTTTACTAAATGTCCCACAAAAATCTAAAAAAAAAAGGACTACGTATGCTGAAATGAATCAACTAAATCTACCCAATTTTTGACGCGGCAAAGAATATAACACACTCCATTATACTTTAGGACTAATCTTTCTCAAGATATTTGAGATTTCTTGCATTTTTGTTACGTCGATTTCGGAAAAATGTCCAATTACCAAATAAAAACAAAAAATGAATTAGAAACGAAAAATGAATTTGTGTTATTTTGTGCAATTAAACTCAATTTAATGAATTGTAAAAGAAACGAAGAGGACATGAATTTGGGTCGGCAGGGAAAGTCCTGTGCTGCCCACATCAGTTTTTTTAATATCAATATACAGATGAAAATTTAGTCTTGTTATCTGCAAGTTACCTTTTTGTGAGAAACATTATATAAAACTAAAGACATATGAGAAACCTTACGGAAAAAAAATGACATATATAAAACACATATATTTTCTAAATTTGTGAAATTTTGTAAAATTAATAATTTTTCCTTTAAAATGCTATGTTTTTAAAATCATATTAATACTTCAAAACTAATTATGATACAAATTTACATTTTATGTTTTGTGTATCATTATAACTTGAGTACTGAAAATATGCATTACTATTCTTATTACTGTTAAAAATACGAGTAAAAGCTTCGAAATTGATTTGAAATTTTATATTTTTTCAAAATGCAGCATAGGACAAACTTGACATAACCTTTCATAAAACGGTTTATTTATGTATCAATGGCCATGAGACTGTAGTTTTAATCATTGTTGTGAAAAATAGCCGCGATAAAATTTTTACTTTCCTTATATACATAGTATAATGTATAAGGAAAGTATTGTGACGGGGTCGAAAATTCGAATTCGAGTTTTCGACGGGGGGCACGTTTCAAGCATCGCTGATCACGAATCGGACATTTTGAGAAGATGTCTGTGTGTGGTATGTGTGTGTGAAAGTATGTGTGTGTGTATGTCAGTGAGTCTGTGGAGACGATATCTCCCGATCGACTGGAGCGATTGGAATGAGATTTGGTACAAAAATTTCAATACGTGAATACTGGAAGCCTATTGTTTTTAAACACAATCGAATGGGCAGAATCCCCTAAACTTTCGAGTGAAATTTTCAAAAAATCATTTAAAAATCAAAACCATTAATAAAGTTACGCAAATAGACATGTCTTATGTAATTTTTCCTTAGAAAACGATTGACATAACTTTTGCAACACTAGCATGAACCGTTCTCGAGATATTACACATTTTTCAAATAAATTTATCAAAAAATCCCATAAATTAAAAAAGAATATTAACTGTTGAGAAACATGTTCACTTTTCATATGTAATATCAGGAGATAAATTGGGTGACATCATTCTCGTGGATCTAGCTCGTTCCATTCATGAGAAAAGATACGTTAAGTAATATTTTTATATTTGAACGCCAATTATCATTTATCTACTATAAGAATAACTTATTTCTCCATCTATAACGCATGGCGAGATTTTGGCCACGAATTTGACTACGAATTTGGCGGAATGTTGCCAACTTGGTGACTTTCCTTAATGTTGCCAAATTAACGAATATTTCCCCAAATGGATAAAAATGACGCTAAGTCAATGAAAATGACGACTAACAGACAAAAATTCAATAGCTTGGAAAGAATATGAGTATCTACTATAAGAATAACCTATTTTTTTTTTACTGTAAAAGTAGAAAATTCATTGCATTATATAAGGAAAGTCATGTGCTGCCCACATCAGATGTGTTTGTTCGTGATGTCATTTCACACCTTAGGGGATAAGTTACTAGCCCTGTGGGGGATACATTGTCAAGAATGGTATCAATCGAAATATTTTTTCAAGACTTTTAAAATAAAGGGTAACTTGCTATAATTGCAGTCATTTGGACCCATGATGACACTTATTCAAAATATTTCTTATAAAATATGAAAATAAAAGCTACTAGTAATGGATTCAGGTATGAGAAAGTCAAGTTGAGTCATACTCCAATTAATTTCACTTTTGTCTGCGTGTCTGTGCACGATATGGCTCGAACAAATTCAGCAAAATTTAATTATTTTCACTTACTGATGAATGGATATTATAGGATAGTAGATACCGTTTTCGAGATAATACATGTTACTTTTTTAATAAAGTAAGAAATTACTTTATTTTAAAATACCCTTTTGCAATAAGTACACTTTATCCACTATAGACAATACATACATTTTATAACTTTCAGCTGATTCATTAAATCTTAAACGGGAGTAAAATTTCCGTACGTGTTCACCGAAGATTCTCCTTAACCGTATATCTACAGCCTATAAAACACTTAATGCTTCCTTCCTCATTCTCCTGCCACTTAAGGCCAGAAGTACATCAATTTGATGTACGTCTAGCTTACGAAAATGACCCCTCGTTCGAGCCTTGGAATATCAAAACTGATTGAATGTAATAGGAATTGAACAAAAAAAAATTTTAATTGGAATGATTCAAATTTAAATTCCCTAGATATTGCGAATATTTCAGTGAAGCACAGAAATATGTCAATTTTGTTTGAAAAAATAGGTCCAGTCGTCACTCCAACAGGCTTACGATGCATGCTTTTGAAAGTGCTTGCACGTTTAACAATCATCAAATTATTACTTTCCTTATACACAATATAATAAGTGTTCCAAGGCAAATATGGAACATTGCGAATTATGGAGGGAGTACAACCTACAAAGATGGTCCCTGTGCTTCTCCTACAATTCATATACAGTTCCCTAAGAGAACACCTGCAAAAGGATGAGCAAGCCATGTTTCTGGGAAATATGGACAGCGATGGCTCAGTTACAGAGGGGCGCACAGCAGGGCGTTCTTGGGGAGAGCTGACCCTTGTCCGGCTCGGCCGCACGTGCACCCAAGGTCGTGGGAACCCTGGTCCACCTGCCAGATATTAGTTCTGGGGTGATCGCCGTCCTCCTGTCATCACAGCACCCAATAGCTGGACATAATTCTGAAATACCCAATGAAAATACCAGGGGCTTCAATTGGGGGAACCAGTAATAAACCTGGGGCTTAATTGTGTAGGAGGAGACATTTTTCGGATGTTCGAGAGAGTGTTAGATTTTTCAAAAAGAGAGAAGAGAATTGATTTTGTGCTTCGGAGAGAAAGTTCTCCAAAAGACGTCTGCAGCAATGACCGCCGTTTCCTCCGCGGTCGAAGTGCCCCGCATCCAGCGACGACTCAACGAAGCATCGAAGGTACGAAATGCATGTCCCTTATACTCAGTCTGTTTGACACTATGTTAGTTAATTTCGCACTCTCTCGACATCTTATTCAATTTACACTTGAGTGAAATAATCAGGGTTAATTTAATTGTAAACTTAAATTAAGGAGATTTTTAATTATATACTTTAAATATTCATGATTAAGAAAATGTCAAACACGAATGTCAATGAAGAGTGATTATAATTTTGTAAGAGTGTTAATTGAACCAATTAAATATGTTTTTATTATTAGTTGTAATTTCCTTTTTGTTAATAAATATAATGTTAATGTTTTATATCATGTCCGTTGTCCTCATTTTCCATTAATTTGATTTATATGTATTTTTATTCGACACGGCCAATGTCGGAGATTGTTTTAATGAACAATATAACTTTAAATATTTGCGTTCTGACCGGACGTGTGGTTAAAATCCACACAACAATAAGGAAAGTATTGTGACGGGGTCTAAAATTTGAATTCAAGTTTTCGACGGGAGGGCACGTTTCAATCATCACTGATCACGAATCGAACATTTTTGAGGTGATGTCTGTGTGCGTGTGTGTAGGTGTGAAAGTATGTTTGTGTGTGTGTGTTAGTGAAACTGTGGAGACGATAACTGATGAATGAATGGACCGATTCGAACGAAATTTGGTACAAAAATTACAATCCGCGAATACTAAAAGTCTATTGTTTTTACACGCAATCGAATGCACAGAACCCCCTTAAATTTTCGAGTAAAATTTTTAAAAAATCATCAAAAAATCTAACCCTCTAATAAAGTTGCGCGAATAGACATTTCATATGTAATTTTTCATTAGAAAACGATTAACATAAATTTTAGAACGCTAGCATGAACCGTTCTCGAGATATTGCACATTTTTCAAAACAATTATCAAAAAATTATATAAAATAAAAAAAAATATTTCCTATTGAGAAACATGTTCACTTTCCATAAGTAATATCATGCGATAAATTGGGTGACATCATTCTCGTGGATCCTAGTTCGTTCCATTCATGAAAAAAGATACTTTGTGTAACACTTTTGTATTTGAACGCCAATAGTCATTTATCTGCTATAAGAATAAATTATTTCTCCATCCATAACGCTTGACGCAATTTTGGCGACGAATTTGGAGAAATGTCGCCAACTTAGTGACTTTTTTAAATGTCACCAAATCAAAGAAAATCTCGCCAAATGGATAAAAATGGCGCTAAATCAATGAAAATAACTACTATTTGACGAAAATTCCATATCTTAGAAAAAATATAAGTATCTACTATAAGAATAACCTATTTTGTTTTTACTGTAAAAGTAGTAAATACATTGCATTATATAAGGAAAGTCATGTGCTGCCCACATCAGATTTTTTAATGTTGAGTCGTTTTACTAAGGTAAATGATACTATGTAAAACTTGTACTACTAATATTCGTTTTGAAAATTTCCGTAACACACAAAAAAAATCACGCCTTATGATATTTTACATTTATTAACTTTCAGTAAATGCAAATTTTTCCTTGATTTTCCACGGGTATTCACAAATCTTGGGTAAAGCAAGAAGGTATATGTGTGTGCGTCTTCTGTAATAGTCTAAACTTCAAACAGAAGCTATATATTTTACAAGGACAGTCGAACTTCCGAGACGACAGACCTCGTTGAGGATTTTTTTTTAATTCGAATTACTTTTTTATTTATTTTAAGTAAAAGCACAATTTTGAACGATTTTCACAGAAAACAGCTCCTGAGCGATTGAAAATATTATTTCAAAGTTTCCATCTTGATATTATCGGAAAGATCGAAGAACGTTCTTCGCGCCGAATTCTTAAAGCAATTCCTTTCCCCTTATTTACTGATTCATTTTTAATACTTCGAAGTATATACATGTTTTAAGTTATCTGATTATTTCATCGCATCCAAAAGTGGAAGATTAGCATAATTATTTCCATTGGCATAAATATGTGTGAAAGCCCCAGGCCGTCCAGATACTCCAGAGGACTTGGAGTATCTATTTGGACGACCGGGGGCATAAATATGTGTGTATATCTTTACATTTTAATGCAAAAAAAAAAAATAATATATTTTTCATTTTATGTGAATTCTCAAGGATAAAGATTTTTGATTTCGGTGGTGAATCGCTTCATTCTTCAGTTGCAGGTTTCTCTGCCCATGATATCACTACCTGGGCATTACTTTGAGGAGCAATGCCGTATTTATGGAATCGGTAATAGCATTTTTTTGAAACAGTCGTTTCGGTGTATTCTGTAAGTCAGTATTTACCGTTAATTCTGGTCTTTAATAACCGTTTGGCACAGATTTATTTTCCTTTGGCGTCTTTTCCCCTTTTAGAATCCTTTGGCGTATTTTCTCCTTTCAGAATTCTTTTGGCGTCTTTTTTCGTTGGGGTTAAAAAAATACTCATTTAGCTAAAAATATTTTTACTTCTGTATTTAGCTGCAAAAATATACAGAGCAAGTAATCTCAAGCAATCCTCCCTTAGGTCACATACCCCGTTTACCAGATCCTGCCTACATTTATAAATTGAACAGATATTAAGACTGGCGTGGACAGGACAACGAGTTAGTATATATGAAGGGAGCGCGGTCCAATCTTCCAATGTCAGTAACATGGTTAAACATAGAGCAGGTGTAGTAGGTCGCCGAGGAGATGAAAACTCATGATTTGGCGATTTATCGCCTAAATTGTGTAGTGCCCCTTCTGTTTTTTTTTAACTTCTAGAGGATGAGGGGGAACGGGAAGTTATTATACATATTATACGTTATAGGATTTTAAAGAATATGAAGAAAAATACGAAATAGGATTAGAATATTTTATTATCAAAAATTTTTATTACTAAAGAATAATTTTGTTAATGAAGTCAATTCCGTAAAACAAATTGAACTAAAAAGCATTTGCAAATAAAATATGATATTAAATAGATTACAAGCACACAAAGTGAAGAATATGCATAATATATTTACAAATAATTAACAAGTATATGGAAAAATTGTATGCATGCTTGCGTAAAATGTAGAATTCTCCATTTTTATCTTTGAAAGTTATGTTATATTTGCAATAATAAAATATTTGACTTTATTTATATTTTTTTGTTTATAAAATGGCATTTCAGAATAAAATATAAAATTATGTAGCATTTTAAGTAGATTGTAATTTTAAATAGAGTTAATTTTTTATTAAATGCTTCAGCATTTGTAATGTAAAGTGTGTAAGTAAAAATGTATGATGCAAGTAAAAATATTTATATTCGTAGAGCTGTTTCTAGATCAAGAAGCCTATTACTTAAATTATGATGAGGAGAATGTGAGGTTCTTTTAGAGTTAAGATTGCTCATTTAATAGATTGCTAACGCATGATCAAGAAGTTGGTGATTCAAATACTTCTTTGGGCAAGGCGTATATCTTTCTCGAGAACTAAACAAGAGTTGTTGTTGTTGAGACCCAGATCGTCCGACCTACCAGAAAGGTGTAAGGTAACTGTTTGGACGGCCGGGAAGAGCCACTGAGTTTAGACCGGAATCCAGTGGGGAAGGCATCCACAGGGACCGTACCCTCCTTCCCCTACCACCAACCTCCTGGAAGGATCTACGGGCCCACATATTTAACGTGATCGTACTCCGCGTGAACACGGCGGCAGTTTTAGCAGCGGAGCCGGGCCTACCGAGTGCAATTCCCAACTAACAATGCTAACAACTGGTCTACCGCGCCAAACTAAATAAGAGTGTTATACCAAATTACTCCTTGAAAGCACTGGAAGTTTGATGATACATCCTCTGATTTTTAATTTGTGAACGGGGGAAAATATATCTTTTTAGTTGAGATGCTTATATGAAATTAATTCTAACCAGCATCGGCACCTATAGAATTTATCCGGAGGGATTCAAGGATAAAATTAATAACATTTACTAGTTTGATATCCGCCTTTGGGATTTTTAAGTGCCCTCTTGTCTTTCCCTATGGACGTCCATGCTAACTAGTAATACTTATTAAGTACGATTTACTCTGAACTAGAAATGAGATTATGCTCATATATCATATATCTTTATATCAAATGCACTGAAAAGTTATGATGTAAAATCTATCTGACATTTTCAATAAATGTAAATTATTATTATATTTTATTATGAACGTAAAATTTTATCATACGACACGTCTTTACTCACATTATTTAAACTCCTATTTTTCTTCCCTAGCCACCCAATCTTGCGAGTCGCCAACCGTCGCCAAGTTCTACTTCGAAGGGAAAACATACGAGGATACCGAAAATAACTCTATAACTATCAGCAGAGTACTCCAAATGTTTTTTTAAAGTGTTAGAATGACATTATAAGTCTTTTGCAATATCACAAACACCAAAAATAAAGCAAAACTTCTAATTATGCAGCATTAAAAGCAATTAAATTAATAGCCAAATGAAATGCATCACGCTAAAATCTAGCAAAATTACTCTTTAACTATATTTGTAAGATATATAATGAAAACAAATGTTATCCATGGAAAGAGTAAAGCCCTTCTTTTACATGCTTTTACTTGCAGCCGTAAGTACAAGAGTACATAACCATTATTTTACCATTTATATTTGTCAAGTACGCTCTCGATCTGAAATCGCCATTGAAATGTATAGGGTCACAGTCGGGAGAAAACGCGTTCTCGAGAAATTCGTCCTTTCAATACCTGCCTTTATCTTTGACGCTAATTACAACCCTTAAGCTCCCTCCATATGTACTATCTCGATGGGACAGGAGGGTTGAAAATCGCCCCCTTATTAGCTGAACAATTACATTACTGTTCCATGTTGTCAATATTGGAAAACGAAATCAACTACTGTAGACCTCATTCGATCGTTACCATTCCCCCTTTTTCCATAATCATGTTCAGATATCCTGCTTAAGAATGTGAAATTACATACATCTATGCAAAATTGATCAAAATTGTTTAGTGAGATGGCAAAATCTGATATTTGAAAGTAGCGAACACAGAAAATAATTTTTGAATTACAAGTCTAAAAAAATATGTGTATTTTAAAATGAGTTTTAGGTTTGCATTAAATTTGCTTATTAATTAATTGTTGCTTAATTCTATGTTATTTTTATATTCATTTTATTTTTATATTTCTATAATATATATTTCCATAAAAAAATTAAAGACTTACAAAGGTGTCACATAGCTATAGTAAGTGTCACATAGCTATTGAAAGTGTCACATAGCTATAGTAAGACTTTTACAAATGATATATTATTGAGAACATAATTTTCATTATCTTAAATACGAATGAATAAATGATTGGATCCCAAATAACTTCATAAATCACGTTGGCCATATTTTCTAAATTACCCTTAATAACATGTAAAAGTTTTATAGAAATATACATCCCTTACTAGTTCTGTATGTTGTTTTAATATTTTCAATCCAACTGATTGACTATTTTTTATGTTTTTGTGATTTATATGGTATTATCATTTAAATTGAAACTTTTTCAGCAATCGTTTCCTTATGAGTTGTCAAATAAGAAAACCAACTCTTTAAACTTTAAAAAAATCTGATGTGGGCAGCATATGACTTTCCCTGCAGACTTACATTCACGTTCTCTTTATTTTAATTAAATTTGATTCACTTTTCGTTCTCATGTGATAACTGGACTTATTTTCAAAGGTGGCATATAGAAAATACGAATAAACTAAAATATCTCGAGAACGGCTAGTCCCAGTGTAATGGGGTTGATCCTATTCTTTTCTTCGTTAAAAATTACTTATTAAATCAGCATTTAATGGATATATTTAAGCACACGTAGTTTTTTATTTTAGATTTTGACGATTTTTGCTAGCTATTTTGTAAAAAAAGGCAGGTTATTTTTTCCGAATCGTACCAAAATCTAATCAGCACCAGGGTGCCCCACACGTGACTTATCTACCGAATTTTGTGAAATTCGGTCCATTAGTTTTTTAGCCAGAGTGGATACAAACTTTTGCGGACCATTTTGCAAAAAAAGGCGGGTTCTTTTATTCGGAATCGTACCTAAAACCAATCAGCACCGGACTCGCCCGCAAGTGACTTAGCAACCAAATTTTATGAAATTCAGTCAATTAGTTTTTTAGTTAGAGAGGATACAAAATCTGCACAGACAGAGAGACGCACAGATATACACACAGACAAACACACAGACGACACGCTAAAAATAGTTTTTTCGTATTCTAGAGGTCTCGAAACGTGTAAATCCGTCGAAAACTCGAGTTGTGATTTTCGGCATGATTCCAATACTTTCTCTATACATTGCGATGCATTGCAGGGAAAGTAAAAATAATGGTAGAGCACATGGTGTACAATTTGAATAAGATACATGAAAAGTTTTATTTATGCTGATAATGGTGCATATTAATTAGGAATTGAAGTCAAAGATTAGGTGTTTTGATCAAGGTATGTATAATTTTCAAATGATCTTTCTGTGACAATTATTATTATAAAGATTAATTCTATTTAAACTAACTTAGATAAGAAATTCTATTGAGAATAATTTAGATAATGAGAACAATTTAGTAAGGATGAGGTTACTTTTAAAAAGCTATACATATAAAGTGTGTTAGCAAATTGAAGTCTGTGATTGTCAGGCATTTAAAGCGGAGCCTCCGATTGCTGCTAAAAATGAGTATTTAAATAGATTCTTGAGGAATCGTTATTCCTTTCGAACATTTATTTATTCCTGCCGAAACAGAATTTTTACAGCCTTGTAGTGCTTATATATATATATATATATATATATATATATATATATATATATATATGTCGCGGTTCACATCTTTGAGGCCCTAACTAACCAGGTTTCACTAATCGCAGTAACGTAAAATTTAACATGTTATGTTCTTTTATGGTACATTTTAGTTTTTTAAATTTTTAAACCTTATCGAAAGCAGGTGCCTGGAAAGAGTATACAATTTTATAAATAGCAATGAGTATTAAATTTTTTTTCTGTGGTCGAAGTTAAAAAGCGCTTGCTAGAGCTTAGTGCTCTCCTACCCTGTCCCTCCTAAATAACGCTCTTGAGGAGATTTCACTCCAATCTGAAATCTGAAGGCGGAAAATGCAGGATCTGCTTTCACTATAAAAAATATGAATTCCTTCCCAGTTGCTTAATAGATGGAGCTAGTTAAAATATGTGTGGTTAGAATCTCTGTTGAGTACATTTTTACTTTCCCTGCAATACATGGTAATGTATAGGGAAAGTATTGGAATCATACCAAAAATCACAACTCGAGTTTTCGACGGATCTACACGTTTCGAGACCTCTAGAATACGAAAAAACCATTTTTAGCGTGACGTCTGTGCGTGTGTCTGTCTGTGTGTCTGTCTGTCTGTCTGTCTGTCTGTCTGTGTGTCTGTCTGTCTGTGCAGATTTTGTATCCACTGTAACTAAAAAACTAATGGACCGAATTTCACAAAATTTGGTAGGTAAGTCACTTGTGGGCGGGGCTAGTGCTGATTACTTTTGGGTACGATTCGGAATAAAAGAACCCGCCTTTTTTTGCGAAATGGCCCGCAAAAGCTTGTATCCACTCTAACTGAAAAACTAATGAACCGAATTTCACAAAATTCGGTAGATGAGTCACGTATAGGTCACTCTGGTGCTGATTAGATTTTAGTAGGATTCGGAAAAAAATAACCTGCCTTTTTTTGCAAAACGGCCCGCAAAAATCTTCAAAATCTAAACTAAAGAACTTGGTATACTGAGATATATCCATTAAATGCCCGTTTAATACGTAATGTTTAACGACGAAAAGAATAAGACCAACCCCATTACACTAGGACTAGCCGTTCTCGAGATATTTTAGTTTTTCGTACTTTCCCTACGCCACCTTTGAAAATAAGCCCGGTTACCGAATGAGAACGAAAATTGAATAAAAGTGAAATAAATTTAATTAAAATAAAGAGAACGTGTATATAAGTCTGCAGGGAAAGTCATGTGCTGCCCACATCAGATTTTTTATTATTATTACACATTTATAATACATTGTACATCCAGTTATAACACATTCATAACTTAGATTTTCTTAAAAATTTATTTATTTATTTCTCATTCGAATTCCATTGTTAGAGATTAATTTCTTTTCATAAGTTTTATATTCGTGTAGAAAACCAACCCTTCACCCATTTTGTCCTTTTACGAGGAGAATCGTCTTCGAGTGTAACAGCAATGACAAGGGCAATTTCAGCATCAAGCGATAGTTTTCAAACAACAATCACATGTCGATGCGAATTCTTTCACATCAAAACTCACGACTGAAAGCGATAACCAAAGTGCTATTATTTATAACTCTTTGGCGATAAACTGCCAATTCTTTAACACCCTTTCACTCTGTCACTTTTTCGGACCTTTCAAGACACCTCGGGATCTACGGAGGACAGACCCCCCGATGTACCCCTATGGTCTGGAAACATCCCTCGTCGTTTTGTTTCCCTAGTGTATGGGGGCTTTTAAAGTCCGGAAAATTAATACTCTTTAGAAATTTAATTGCATATTTTTCAATTTTGTTTTATTTTGTTTAACAACATATAGCACTTAGTGTCGAAAACAATCATCCCAATCGAAAAATGGCATAGTTTGGTTCTGTCTCATGATCGATACTGTTAGTGTACAAATTTTCAGATCATTGAGTGCTTCTGGAGGGGGGGGGGAGTATGGAAAGGTGTTCCAACCCCTTTCCCGTTTAGTCTGCCCCCGGAAGAGAAATAGAATACCAGCTGGGTTTTGACGATACAACTGTACGAAATTTAAGGCCTCCCAAACCACTGGAGGGCTTCTGGATGAACTGCAAAGGTTTAATTTGAGAATTAATTGGAGAGTGGCTTTCTCGACTCTTTCTTTCGTACAGATATTGCTTAAATAGAAAAAATGAAAAATATCTATATTGTTGGTCCAAATGATAACAATTGTAGCAATGTTACCCTTCATTTTAAAGGGAGTTGAAGAAATCTATCGATTAAACCAAGCTTGACAATGCACTACCTCGGAGGCTAATGATGTCATAAACACAAAAATTGTATTTGGACTACTTTTCACTACAATGATTGAAACTGCTGAGTTTCATGATCATTGAACCATAAATAATCCCTTTTATTTAAAATTATATTATATTTTGTCCCATGCTGTCATGTTAATAAATGTTTACGAGGTATACATGGTATACAAGAGTTATACACCCAATATTTATAGCATCTATAAACCTTGTATGAGACCGAGGAAGATGCTGTTCAGTACTTACATCCCGAACACTAACACATGGATAGGACGAAAAATAAGCTAAAGTAACATTTCATCATTTTCCGTTAGTACTTGTTTTTTTCTTGAAGAAAAATATCGACGATGAAACGAATCTGTTGATTGCAATTGACATACCAGTCGCAGAATAAAAACTCCAAAACGAAAGTTGGAAACGACGAATAGAAACTACAATAGTACTGACCAGTGCCAGTTGTAAATAAAATTTATCTCACAGAGTTCGGCATTGCTGAACAGCGCCATTATTAAATCTTGTTAGGTGGTCAGACACTTGAATGCTTAAATACAAACTATGAATCGATATAATAATGTCACAATAGCTTTATCTGTATAAAATAAATTTGAAGAAGTGGTAAAAGTTTTAATAACTATTTATAACAAAAGTTGATTTGTGGATGTCCCTTTATTTTCCAATGAAAACTTTAATTGATGATAACTATGTCAAATTAGATTTATTACAGCCACATTTTTTTCAGTTATACTCAATACGGTATGGGTAGTATTTTTGTAATTTGGCATGTTTGATAGAGGAGCTGTATAAAAAGTCAATTTTCTTAACTTTCTACAAAAATATGGTACAGTATTTAAATGGCTATTTCATAACTTTCTGCTTTATTTGAAGCATTTTTGCAATTTCAACTATTGGTTTACAACCAACGGTTCAAAGAATCTTCCAATGTTCACATTCTATGGGACACCCTGTAAATGTGAAGTATTACAACTCATTAAGACGTAAGGTGGGCGCTCTTATCATTAAGTTCTTAGATATATTGCGGCATAGAAACTACAGTTGTACTCAAATATTTTTATCACCCCCAAAAATTTAATATTTTTAACATAAATGCACTATAGTACTAGGGGACTTTGTCTCCTACTCGCTGCGTTCGCTAACCCCCGTACCCCGCTTCGTGAGCCGGGAGGATTTGCCTTTTACTTTCTAACTTTCCTTTTACTTCTGAACTTGCTTTGTGAGCAGGTCAGAGGCTTTTCAAGAAGTACCATCTATCTCTGAACTAATGCACCACAAAGGTTTTATTTTTAACAAAATTTTTATTAAATTGTTTCAATGAAATTAAAAAAAAAAATCAAGGTTTTCATATCGGCAGTTAATCAAAGACAACAGAAAAGATTTTCCTTTATGATTTGCCATTTTTTACTTTACCTGAAGTACATGGTAATGTATAAAGAAAGTATTGGAATCGTGTCGAAAATTACAACTCGAATTTTCGACGAAAAACCTGTTTTTAGCGTGGCGTCTGTATGTGCAATGTATATATCCACTTTTACTTAAAAACTAGTGGACCAATTTTCATAAAAATTTACAGATAAGTTACTTTTGAGTTATCCTAGTGCTGATTAGATTTTTATACGTTTCAGAATTAAAAAATCTGCCTTTTGTTAGCGAAATGTTTTGCAAATATCGTCAAATCAAAAGTAAAAGACTACGCGTGCTCAAATATATTAATTGAATGTTGGCTTTATACGTAAATTTTGACGATGAAAAGAATGAAATCAACATTACTTTAGACCCAGGCGTTCTCGATATTTTAGTAATTTCTTATTTTTGCTACGCTGGTTTTGAAATACACGCAGTTACCAAATTAAAGCGAAAATTCATATAAAAGGGCAAATTCAGTGTAGTTTCAAATGATCATGCGCGTTATTTTGTGCAATTAAACTTAATTTAATGATTTATTAAAGAAATAAAGAGAAAATGAATTTGAGGCTGTTGGTAAAGTCATCTGCGGCCTACATTAGATTTTTTTATTCCAAATTCTTTTAAAAATCGTAAAATGAGCCTAAATCTACAGGCTCAACTATGAGAGCAACTCAACAGAAGTATCTGTTGCAGTGCCAAAGAAAATGTTTTTAACATAAAGAGATGATTAAGGATTTATTTATACAAATAATATTTATAAGTTGAGGACATTTATGTAAGATCCGGTTAATGTCGGGAAATTCATTGTAGTATCATAAACTCTGATGTGAGCAGCACATGACTTTCACTGCACACACAAATTTATATTTTCTTTATTTCTTTAATAATTTATTAGACTAAGTTTAATTGAATCAAATAACACTAAATTTGCATTTTTAATTCAAGTTTTGCTTTTATTTGGTAATGGGACATTTTTTCCGAAATCGGTGTAACAAAAATGTAAGAAATCTCAAATATCTTGAGAACAGTTAGCCCTAAAGTATAATGGAGTGTGTTATATTATTTTTCTCTTCCAAAAAATTGCATATAAAACAAGAATTTAATTGATACATTTGATCATACACTACTTAGTCCATTTTTTTAAGATTTTGGCCATTTCGTAAAAAAGGCGGGTTGTTCTTTTCCGAATTGTACCAAAATCTAATCAGCACCAGAGTATCACACAAGTAACTTATATACCAAATTTTATGAAATTTGATCAATTAGTATTTTAGCTAGAGTGAAAAAATGGAATTTTTGCAGGCCATTTCGTAAAAAAAGGCGGGTTCTTCTTTTCCGAATCATACCAAATTCTAATCAGCACCAGAGTATCCAACACGTAATTTATCTAACAAATTTTCTAAAATTTGGTCAATTAGTATTTTAGCTAGAGCGGATAAATGAAATTTTTACAGGCCATTTAACAAAAAGAGGCGGGTTCTGTTTTTACGAATCGTACTAAAAACTAATCAGCACCAGGATCACATACAAGTGACTTACTTACCAAATTTTATGAAATTCGGTCCATTCGTTTTTTAATTAAAGTGGATACATACATTGCACAGACACACACAGACAGACACACAGACAGGCAGACAAACACACAGACAGACAGACACACACAGACGTCACACTAAAAAAAGTTTTTCATATTCTAGAGGTCTCGAAACGTGTTGATCCGTCGAAAATTTGAGTTACGATTTTCCACATGATTCCAATACTTTCTCTATATGTTGCCATGTATTGCAGGGAAAGTAAAAAAAAAATCATTTCTCATCATTTCTCTGTCTGACTGTTTCACTTGGTAACAAATTTGGAGATCGGAAAAAATTACTAGGTTGGCGATCATTTTATATAAAAATTCCCAATAAAATAATTGAGACAAGCAATTCAATTTTATTAAATTCTACAAGACGAATTGAATTGGCATTTCAATTTTACAAAGCAATTTCTAAGGAAAGATTCATGGCACAAAATTCAATTGGAGCAATTGGATAGTTCGTATTTTAAGAAATATATTATCCATAGCACTTGCATCTCATCTTGAACAAGCTGTCGCAGTAGCCACCTCGGAATTTGTTGCTCTTGCAGTGGTCATTGCACTCGTACTGGTTCCATGGGCAGCCGAATCCAGCTTCAACTGTAGAAGCAGCTGTGAGTAAAAAGTTTAAACAGTGAATATGCATCAAACAACTTTATTAGAACATGGATATTATGTCCATAATAAGACACTGCATGCATGAATAAAATTTCCCCCACGATAGCCTGCAATATTTAATCTATATATATAAAATTGAAAATCTGCCTGTCTGTCTGTCTGTCTGCTTATCCCATCATGACGGGAGAACGGCTGAACCGAATTTGATGAAATTTTGTGGGTAGCCCGGAAATAGCCCCACTTAAAATTTAGTTCATGTTTGGAGTTTCTATGACCAGTAGTTCTAGAGATATTAGTAAAAAACGAAACTTTCGTTTGTCTCATCATCACGGGAGAACGGCTGAACCGAATTTAATAAAATGTTGTGGACAGCCTTGAAATAGATCCCATAAATTTTGTCAAAGTTTCGGATTTCTAAGACCAGGGGTTGTTAAGATATTAATAAGAAACGGAACTTTTCCCTAGGAGTTCTACTCTCTAACTCTGTGGTTTATCCAAACGGAAAGGATGAAAATCGTTTGTTTAAAACGTCAATGTGAATTAAAAATTTATTTCTGAGTTTGATGGAGGATTTTTGCACAAATTAGTCACTATCTGAAAGCATGAATTGTTTGAAACACGAATTTAAATGGAAAATCTATCCCCATGGATTATTTTTCACAAGCTTTTCTCAACAATGAAAAGTATAAGGGCATCAAAATGGTTATTTAATGCATTTTATGAGGAAGATTCTATCTTATATCATGTTGCTCAGAAACGCAATTAAATTAAATCTGTCTGTTAATTTTAATTATTATTGTTTCGATTCGAAAAATAAATAAATGGATATAAAAATATATTTTAGAAAAGAACCGTTTGATTTTTCTTTTAAATATATTAATTGCGGTCTGCGTACATCACTTTCATTTATTTTGACAAAAAATTTTTGAGCTTTTATATTGTGTTTAGCTAATAAACTCATATATTGTGTTTATCAATAAATTCATTTATCAGATTGTTGAAACAGAAAAAGAGTAGTAGAACGGGTATATCTTCTGATACAATTTTAGGGTTTGCATTTAGTATATACACACGGGATCAGGATGTTTTATTCTTCAGATCTGCAAATTCAGAGCTACAAATTTGGCGGAATATCGCAAACTTGGCAACTTTTCTTGACAAATTGACGAAAATGTCGCCAAATTGATAAAAACGACGCAAATCAATGAAATTAAATTTGTTTTTTTAGAAGGGAGTACTGAAAAGATGTTTCGATAGCATTTGTCGGTCAGTCCATCCATTCAATTTAGTAACACATTTAGCGAATTTTTAAAATTTCACCAAATTGATAAAAATGTTTGTAAATCTATAAAAATATCATGAAATTGATAAATTGCGCTTAATAAATGAAATTAATTGTGTTTTGTTAAGAGATAGTATTGTGATGATGTTTCGTCAATTTGTCGCTAAGTGGAGTTCTACAGTCAGACTTGGCGGATCAGTTTTGCAGTCCCACTTGGCGATAAATTTGGCGATTATTAAACTTAACTTAATTTAAAAATTAAACTTAATTTTTCGAGATACTGAATTATCGTCAATTTGGCAACATTTTCCAAAAGCCGATTGGCGATATTTCGCCAGATTTGTTACAGACATAAAGCTTTTTCTATCTATATCATACATCTGATAGACTGGTTGACAAACGGATTAATTATACAGCCGAAACTGCTGAAGGTAGAAACTTGAAACTTGAGTACACGGTGGGAATTGATTTATAATTAATATGATAAATCTAATATCTTGGAATTTTGTTCGAAAACAGAATAAATCTCAGAATGTTTTTATCCAATATTCTTACAGTTATAACTCGAATAAACATATAAAATTATTTTTTATACACCATCATGCATAGAAGAAAAAAAATAATAAATTTTCTTTATTAATTCGATTGGTGTATAACCTAGCATTCTTTAAACATTTTAATTTATAATTATAACATTTTATATTTTATAATATTTTATGATTCAACTTTTTACAGTTTTTTATTCCATTTGTAACCCTAATAAAAGAGTTACACTTCAAATACGAAAATCGTCTGCTGGCTATTCTTCTAAACTATTGAAAAATAGTGTTCCAAATTAATTCAATTTTTAAATGAGTAATTGTTTAAAAATGAATAATTATAAAATTTACATTTAATGTAGTTCAACTTTTCCCGAACTATGTTCTGTAAGAAAAATCCAGTTCATCCGAAAAATAACGACGTGTGTGTTAACTATTGTGAAATACTCTTACATTTCATATGGCATATTATACGACAAATTTATTGACATCATTCTCATTGTTCCGGTTCGCTACTACGCGAGTAGATACTTCGGGTAATAGTTTGTATTTTGACGAACAACAATTAGCCAATAGTCATTTATATATACCAAATGCTCTTCTTTTCGCCTGTCTGTACCGCTTGGTGATAAATTTGGCGGCTAAATTGGTTTAATATTGCCAACATGATATATTCATGTCGTGAAAATAGAAAAAATTACGTTAAATTAACTAAAATAACTCCAAATTAATCCATTAACTAATTACATAGTTAAATATATGGACTATTTAGAAATACGGCAGAGTTACGCGCCAAGTAATAAAAATAAAAAGGCGCTTGTGCGCTTGGTGCCAAATGTATACTTAGTTTACGTTATAAAGATGGGGTTTTAGCCCTATGGATCTTAGCTGCAATTAAAGCTAGAGGATTATTATTTTCCTTATATACATAGTATAATGTATAAGGAAAGTATTGTGACGGGATCGAAAATTCGAATTCAAGGTTTCGATGGAAGAGCACGTTTTAGGCATCCCTGATTACAAATCAAGCATTTTTGAGGTGATGTCTGTCTTTGTGTGTGTGTGTGTCTGTGTGTGCGTGTGAAGGTATGTGTATGTAAGTGTGTGTGTGTGTGTGTGCGTGTGAAGGTATGTGTGTGTGAGTGTGTGTGTGTCTGTTTGTGTGTGAAAGTGTGTGTGTGTATGTGTGTGAGTGAGGCTGTCGTGACGATATCTCACGAATGAATGGAGCGATTCGAATGAAATTTGGTACAGGAATTACAATCCTTGAATACTGGAAGCTTCTTGTTTTAAACAAAATCGAATGTTCAGAATCTCCCTAAATTTTCGAGAAAAATATGCAAAAAATCATCAAAAAATCAAAACCTTTAATAAAGTTACATAGATAGACATTTCTTATGTAATTTTTCCTTAGAAAACGATTGACAAAAACTTTAGAACGCTAGCATGAACCGTTCTCGAGACATTGCACATGTTTCAAATAAATTTATCAAAAAATTCCATAAATTAAAAAAAAATATTAACTCTTGAGACACATGTTCACTTTTTATATGTAATATGATGCGATAAATTGGGTGACATTATACTCATGGATCTAGCTCGTTCTATTCATGAGAAAAAGTATTTTGAGTAATACTTTTGTATTTCAGCACCAATAGACATTTATCTGCTATAACTTATTTCTCCGTCTATAACGCTTGGCGAGATTTTGGCGACGCATTTGGCGGAATGTCGCCAACTTGGCGACTTTTTAAATGTTGCCAAATTAGCGAAAATCTCGCCAAATGGATAAAAATGACGCTAAATCAATGAAAATGACGACTAATTGAAATTCAGACAGAACATTATTCTAACAGAACATTATTATGTCGTAAATAATAATTCTGTCGCATAAATATGGTTTCACAAATTACCAAATTGTTCGAAATTTGGTTTTAGATTGTTGAAATCGTTATGAGAGATTACTTTTTCATTTCTAATGAACTAAGATCACACACTTTCAAGTAAACATCCTCATTAAGATGGATCTTCTGTTACAGATACGGATTGATAGAAATCTTAATCGAGAAAATTAAATGAAATGTTTAAACTTACAAAAAGCACAAAATCCGATGCTTATGAGGAGAATGATATAAGATGCCTTCATCGTCAGTCAATTAATTTGGTTTTAAAATGTGGAAATCATTATGAGAGATTACTTTCTCATTTCTACTTAACTCAGATCACAAATTTGGTTTTAAAATGTTGAAATCATTATGAGAGATTACTTTCTCATTTCAACTTAACTCAGATCACAAATTTGGTTTTAAAATGTTGAAATCATATATTATGAGTGTTTATTTACTCATTTCTACTTAACTCAGATCACAAATTTGGTTTTAAAATGTTGAAATCATATTATGAGAGAATACTCTCTCATTTCTATTTAACTCAGATCACACACTTTCAGTAAACAACATCATTAAGATGGATCTACTGTTACAGATACCGGCTGATAGAAAAAGAAGCATCAATCGAAAAAATGCAATAAAATGTTTAAACTTACCAAAAGCACAGAAGACGAGCCCTATGAGGAGAATAATGTAAGCCGCCTTCATCGTCAGATGATTTCTGGAAGAGAAACATTAATAATAATTTTCTATATGGGTCTCTATAAAGGTGTGTTCCTAAAGCTAAAATAGTGCTTCCATTGCAGCCACTAACATCCTTGGAATGGTTTTCGTAATTTCAGTGCTCTTTTATAGATAATTTTAAGGGATTGGAGCATATTTATGGTGCAAACTATAGAAAATTATAAACCAGGAAAAAAATAAATGTGAGGACCATCATGAGATTGAATTAAGGAGGGCGGATTTTGAAATACTCCCTTAATTGAATAAAAACTTCACAGGGTCGACTAACTGAGCTATTTAAATCCAATCAAACTATCTATACAATCAAACAACCTAACTGAAAGTGGGAGTAATTTTAGCCTTTCTGTATCGTTTGCCGAATGTCAACAAATATATGCACATGTTCAAGGATTGGGTTTGTTTACGTTATTTGATTTCAATAAAAAAAAAATCTGATGTGGGCAACACATGACTTTCCTTATATAATGTAATGAGTTTACTACATTTACAGTAAAAAAAAATAGATTTTTCTTATAGTAGATACTAATATTCTTTCCAAGATATCGAATTTTCGACAATTGGTTGTCATTTTTATTGATTAGAGTTATTTTTATCCATTTGGTGAGATTTTCGTTAATTTGGCCACATTTCCAAAAGTCGCCGGCGACATTCCGCCAAATTCGTCGCCAAAATCTCGCCAAGCGTTATGGACAAAGAAATAAGTTATTCTTACAGCAGATAAATGACTATTGGCGTTCAAATACAAAAGTATTACTCAAAGTATCTTTTCTTATGAATAGAACGAGCTAGATCCACGAGAATGATGTCACCCAATTTATCGCATGATATTACATATGAAAACTGAACATGTTTCTCAACAGTTAGTATTTTTTTTAATTTTATATAACTTTTTGATAATTTTTAAAATATAATATTGATAGTTTGATAATTTTGATAATTTTGATAATAGACATTTCTTATGTAATTTTTCATTAGAAAACGATTAACATAAATTTTAGAACGCTAACATGAACCGTTCTCGAGATATTGCACATTTTTGAAAAAAATTATCAAAAAGTTATATAAAATAAAAAAAAATATTTCCTATTGAGAAACATGTTCACTTTTCATATGTAATACCATGCGATAAATTGGGTGACATCATTCTCGTGGGTCTAGCTCGTTCCATTCATGAGAAAAGATTCTTTGAGTAATACTTTTGCATTTGAACGCCAATAATCATTTATCTGCTATAATAATAGCTTATTTTCCGTCCATAACGCTTTGCGAGATTTTGGATACGAATTTGGCGGAATGTCGCCAATTTGGCGACTTTTTTAAATGTTGCCAAATTAACGAAAATCCCGCCAAATGGATAAAAATGACGCTAAATCAATAAAAATGACGACTAATTGTCGAAAATTCAATATCTTGGAAAGAATATAAATATCTAACTCTTTTTTTTTTTTTACTGTAAAAGTAGTAAATTCATTGTATTATATAAGGAAAGTCATGTGTTGCACACATCAGATTCTTTTTGATTATTTTTAAATTAAGGGTTCTCTAATTGTAAGTATAATTATCCAGTAGTTTTTCATAATTGTTGGATTGCGTACAGAAAATAGGGAGATAAAAATAAATTGAAAAGTAAACTAATTTTAAATAAGTAGGAGTAATCTTTATTATTTTAGTTCTAATTTGTGTTCTACTAATAATTTATTTTTTACAAAATTGACAATTTAAATAGATATTTTAGGCTTTTCGCTTTAGATATGCATTCAATGCAGAACTACTTATCTTATCAAAGCGCCATCTGAATTATTGTCTCTAACGATATTGACGTTTTCTTAATAAGAAGTTTTAGCTCCTTACCTCCATGGTCTATACAAGTTTGATTATGAGTACTATACAGGATATGATCCAAGTTTTAAGGAGAAAATCGTATGCTTAAAGTCTTTGGATTTTATGATTTCTCAATGTCTACGTTTAAATTCTCCATATAATAGAATGGGGATATTAGAATACAGAAGATCTTCGATAGTATTATCACTATAAGAACTAATACTTTATAACAAGCACTTTTAGTTTTCAAGTTATAAGTATAAGAAACGTTAATAATGTAAAATGTACAATCTTTTTCAGCTTAACGGGAAAAAGTTTAAAGTCTCCATTTAATAGGACGGGCATATTTGAATAATGAAGTTATACGATAGTCATGTGAAGTTATATGATAGTATAACCATTATAGAAACTAGCACTTTTACAACTAGGACTTTTAGTTTTCAAGATATAAGCATCACAGACTTTAAAAATGTAAAATGTACAATATTTTTTCAACTTGACAAGACGATTACTTAAAAACTACAAAATCTTTGTCAAACAAATTTTTTATTTAAGAACAGAATTTTCTATTGAACAATCTTATCGGTTACTGTTTCTATCTATCTTTTATAGTTTAGAAGATATTTGAAATGAAAGTAAGCAAAGTGAAGCAAAAACTCTTCTGGATAAAAACATTTTGTTTATTTTTTTTCCGAAAAAATTTGTTCAAAATCTGTGTATATAAAATTGAAAATATGTCATTTTGTATATATGTATCTATGTATTTTTGTCTGATCATTACGGAAGAATTAAAATGTAGTTCGTGTTTCAAGTTTCTAACACTAGGGATTACCGAAATGTTAATAGAAAATGCACAATTAAAACTTCCATAGAAATAGTTTTATGCAGACGATATTTTTTTGCATATTTCTTTGACGAAAGTTATATCATGAAAGTTATGTTGCTTACCAACACGATTAAATCAAATGCGTTTATATAGCAGACGATTATTATTTTTTTTCGATTTAAATAATAAAGAAATGGATAAAAAGTATAAATTTTATAAATAAATGGTACTGCATTTTTGACTGAATTATATTAATTATGGCAAGTGAGTTTAACGATTACTAGAATTTTTCATATTTTCAATATTTTTTTTTTATTTTAGCAAAGATTTTTCAAACTCGTTGTGTTTAACCAATAGCATCTATTGATCTAATTTCATATTTCTTTGTAAATGTATTTACAAACGTAAGTAGGATGTTGTCTCACTCTTCAAATCTGCCTATGAAGATAATTTTATATAGCGAGAACAGAGATTTGTTATACTTCAATTTAGGAGAATTAAACTAAATAATTTAATAAACGTTTTTAATAACAATACCATTAAATATTTTAATACAATGTTTTTAATGACAATAATATTTAAAATACTTCAGGAATTTACACATAATTATAAATTCTAATTTTTTAACGTTATATTGCATTCTTTATATTATATTGTTTCTTCGTGTTATTTTGGCAAAGATTTTTCAAACTCATATATTGTATTACTGGTATATCTTCTAATCTACGAGAATATACGTAGTATGGTATACTTTCTAATATATTTCTAGCGCTTTCATGGCATATATTGATTCAATTTTATATGTTTTGTAAATTTGTTTACAATGCAAGATGTTGTATTCTTCAAATCTGCCCTTGAAGATAATTTTGTACAGCTAGAAGAGGTTTTTATACCTCATTTTAGGAGAATTAAATTAAGTACATTTTAATTGAATAGTTTGCATAACAATGTCACTTAGAATACTATAAGAATTTGCACACGATCGTGAATTTTAAGCTTCTTTATATTATATATTCCGATCTTTCATGAAAGTACAGGTATACTGCTAGAATTAAAAATTATTGAAAATGTATTTTCTTATATTCATAAATGGTTCCATACTTCTTACAAAACAAGTATAAATTATTTAAATTTTCATCTATTAAGTTTAGAAATATAAACTTCCAAACTGTTTCGTAAAGCTCCAATTTCGGCTCGATACATCGACTATAGATGTTATTCCCTTTAAAACAAAAGTAAAAATGTAGTGACGCCCTATTTGGAAGATTTCGTTGAAGGTTGAGAGCCCCTAATATTGCTGTTCTATCCCTTTGAGGCGGGCCTCATAAAATTCAAAGAATCGGGTACCCCAAGGTATTTTGTAAAGACGACTCCTAAATAGAATAATCTTGTATCTATACATAAAAAAGTTTAATTCGTTTTTACAAATAGATACCAATATATATTTAGAAATTAATATAAATATTACACATAAAAATACTTACATACTTCAAGTTGAGAATGTCGACGATATATCTAACTGCCGCTGAATGTAAAACAGCACTGTAACAATCCATATTTATATAAGTTCAAGCAAACGCAGAGCAAACATTCCATTGTTTGGGACAGGAAAAGAAATCTGGAAATCCCGACGAACTTTCACCGGTATGTGACAGACTTCTGTGCAACGACCGAAAATTCCCGCTTTTAAATTCTTTGCTGTATATGAATAATGATAAAATGCATTCGAGATTATTTTCAATCACGAAATATCGTCTGCATTGTTTTGTTTATTTAACTTTCTTGGAAAGCCAGATGTTGTATTACAGTTTTCATAATTCTCTGAATCAAGGAAGTTATTTAGCGGGAAATATTTATTAGTTTTAACTAGCCAAGATTGCATTTATAAACGAGTTTATTTTCAAAAGAACAAAGGGTACGGATTTTAAGGAACGAAAACGAAAGGGTATTATCGCTTTGGAGAGGGGTTTGCCGAGTTTCTCATTGCTTTATTTAAACAGAAAATACTTAAAATTCCAACTCATTTATGAAAGTTAATGCTTGTTTTTTTTTCTTTTTAGAGGATTGTTACACAAAATTCTATTTTTTTTAAATCAATATACAGGTGAAAATGTTGTCTTGTTATTTGTAAGTTACCTTGTTTTGAGAAACATTACAGAAAAAAATACGTATATATTTTTTTAAATTTGTGAAATTTTGAAAAACTAAAAAAAATTCTTGTAAAATGCTATGTTTTAAAAAAAATATACTAAAACTTCAAAATTAATTATGTTACATATTTACTTTTTACGTTTTGTGTAGCATTATATCTTGGGTTATGAAAATATGCATTACTATTTTAATTATTGTTCTAAAAAAAAATTCACAATAAATCTATATCATATAAAAAATTTGTCGAAAATTATGCAATTTTCAAATATGTTAATATTTTTCAAAATTATAATATTTAAAAAATACGCATTTTTCAAATATATTAATATTTTTTAAAATTATAATATTACAGCTTAAAAATACAACTGATGTGGGCAGCACATGACTTTCCCTACAGACTGAAATATATTTTCTCTTTATTTCTTGAATAATTCTTTGAGTTTAATTGCACAACATAATTATTTGAAATTACACTAAATTTGCATTCTTAATTCAGCTTTCGTTCTCATTTGGTAACTGGACTTATTTTCAAAGGTGACGTAGAGAAAATACGAAAAACCTAAAATATCTCGAGTAAGGCTAGTCCTAGTGTAATGGGTTAATCTTATTCTTCTTATCGTCGAAAATTACGTATAAAATAAGCAGTTAATTGATAGATTTGAGCATATGTAATCTTTTATTTTATATTTTGATGACTTTTGTGGACAAGTTCACAAACCAAGAGGGTTATTTTCTACAAATCATATCAAAATTTAATCAGCACTAGGGTAGCCCACAAGTGACTTACCTACAAAATTTTATGAAATTCGGTACATTAGTTTTTGAGATTCTGGTGAGAAATTTGTTGAATTCGTTTTTGGGTTAGAGTGAACAGACACACACAGCCATCACGCCGAAAACAGTTTCTTCTTATTTTAGAGGCCCCAAAACATCTAGATCTGTCGAAAACTCGAGTTGGAATTTTCGACACGATTCCAATACTTGTCCTATACATTACCATGTATTATAGGGAAAGTAAAAAATCCTTTCACACTTTTATAGTAAATGTTCTGAACATTATAAATATACAAAAATATTTATGATTATTGTAAACTGTAGAAAGCCTTAGCAGTTGCAGTAAAATAAAAATCTAATGTGGGCAGGCAACACATGACATTCCTTATATAATACAATGAATTTACTACTTTTATGTACAGTTAAAAAAAAAGGTTATTCTTATAGTAGATACTTATATTCTTTCCAAGATATTGAATTTTCTTCAATTAATCGTCATTTTCATTGATTTAGCGTCGTTTTTATCCATTTGGCGAGATTTTTGTTAATTTGGAAGCATTTAAAATGTTGCCAAGTTGGCGACATTCTACGAAATTCGTCGCCAAAATCTCGCCAAGCGTTATGAACGAAGAAATAAGTTATTCTTACAGCAGATAAATGACTATAGGCGTTAAATCACAAAAGTATTACTCAAACTATCTTTCTTCATGAATGGAACGAGCTAGATCCACGAAAATGATGTCGCCAAATTTATCACATCCTATTGCATATGAAAAGTGAACATGTTTCTCAATAGGAAATATTTTCTTTTTATTTTATATGACTTTTTGATAATTTTTTGAAAAATGTGCAATATCTCGAGAACGGTTATGTTAGCGTTCGAAACCTTATGTAAATCGTTTTCTAATGAAAAATTACATAAGAAATGTCTATTTGCGTAACTTTATTAGCGGTTTTGATTTTTTGACGATTTTTTCAAAATTTCACTCGAAAATTTAGGGGTGTTCTGAACATTCGATTGCATATAAAAACAATAGACTTCCAGTGTTTATGGATTGTGATTTTTGTACCAAATTTCGTTCAAATCTGTCCATTCGTTTGTCAGTTATCGTCTCCACAGACTCACTAATACGCACACACACACACACACACATACACACATACTTTCACACACACACACACACACAGACATCACTTCAAAAATGTTTGATTCGTGATCAGAGATGCTTGAAACGTGCTCTCCCGTCGAAAACTCGAATTCGAATTTTCGACCCCGTCACAATACTTTCCTTATACATTATGTATATAAGGTAAGTAATAAATGTGAAATTTCTATTCTGAATATACGGCTAATAAAGTTTTTATTTTATTCAGAGTATTATGATATAACATTTTATATAATCACTTCTAAAGAACATTTTTGGTTCAAGATAGAAATGTGGAATTTTGGGAAGTGATTTTAAAGAATACGTAGATTTGAAATTAGGAAGAAATAGATCAAATTTTTTGCGCTAAATTTCAAATATTTGTGTAACGATCATACTTAAAATAAAAAATCTAATGTGTCCGGACTATGACTTTTCCTACAAGTTTAAATTATTTTTCTCTTTCTTCATTAAATTGAATTTAATTGAATAAAATGAGACAGGTATAATTATTTAAAATTACACTGATTTTTGTGGTTTTACCTAAAATTTCGTTCTCATTTGGGGACTGGACATATTTTCAAAGGTGGCATTGAAAAGTTGCTGAAACCTTAAATATCTCGTAGAGAAATGGGATTGGTCTTTATCATTTCATCGTCGAAAATTACGTATAAAATAAGCATTTAATTGATACATTTAAGTACATATCTTCTTTTATTTTAGATGTTGTTCTTTTTGGAAGGTCATTTCGGAAAAATGGTAGATGGTTCTGTTTTTCTAAATAGCTGAATAATCTAATCAGCACCAGGGTAAACACATCAAAAAACCTGACATCCAAATATTGCGAAATTTCGTTGAATAGTTAAGTTAGAGTGGATACATACATTTCACGCGCACACACAGAGAGACGCACAGTCTGAAAATAGGTTTTTCTGTATTTTTGAATGCGTGAAACGCGTAGAATCTGTGGAAAACCCGACTTTCAACACAATGCTTTCCTTATACATGACCATTTAGTGTAGCAAAAATAAAAATGTTTGCTTCCTCATTTGACAATAATATTTGGAAAATAATTCATAAAATTCGATTAATAATATCTGCTTTTCTTTATTTTTACTTTTCCAGAGAAAGCATCTGTAAAGGGAAATATTGTAATGGGGCCAAAAAATTTGACGATCGGATTTTAATAAATCCACACGTTTTAAGTATCTCTGACTACGAATCAACCATTTTTGGTTTCTCATACAAGGTAGTGAGAAAGTTGTTATCGCAAAAATTTTCGATTTTGATGCCAATATACATTTAGAGACCTCCAGAACACGTTTGGAATATTTTTGGAGTTAACGTTCTTTAAAATCTCTAAAATGTCTGGGTTTTAAATTTCGTATCTTGGACATTTTTGGTCCAATTATTTCACAATTGTAAATATAAGTTTAAGTGCCCTGACAATATTTGCTCCTTGTTTTTGCTTAAGATGTATCGCCCGAGCATATTTGGTTAAAATATCAATACATGTTAAAATATACATCTAAAGCCATTATGATTAATATTATGATTAATACCATAATGATTAAAACTATTATGATTAATTACTCAGCATTGACATGTCATCTACATTAACTTGCCGTTGCTGGTCCATAACGTATACTATAACAAGATTTGCTAAAAATTTTATGCAAAGTGCAGGTCTCACTTTTCCCTGAATAGCATGATACAAATTGTTCAAACATGGTCCAGTTACAGCCAAGATCTCCGAAGATTTGTCGATTGGTCGGACGTGTTGTATTTAATTTTTAATTTCTCCTACGAAAAAGTATTGAGAAATTCTCTATACTATTTTGTATAAAAATATTTTTCCTCATTGAGAAAGTGTCGTTTTCACAAAAAATTTTCGATTTCGGGATTTTGATGACAATATGTATTTTAAAAGTACCTGAACACGTTTTGACTATTTCTGGAGTGATGTCTGCCTGTTGTGTCTAGCAGTAATAAATATTAATGTATTTTAACGAAACTTTATATCTGGCTTTGCTATGAAAAAATCTGAAACTAGATTTAAATTCGAGCAAAAATTTCGAAATTTATTTGAAATTTTATATATTACTTTCCTTATATACATAATGTATAAGGAAAGTATTGTGACGGGTTGAAAATTCGAATTCGAGTTTTCGACGGGAGAGCACGTTTCAAGCATCCCTGATCACGAATCAAACATTTTTGAAGTGATGTCTGTGAGTGTGTGTGTGTGTGAAAGTGTGTGTGTGTGTGTGTGTGTGTGCGTGCGTGCGCGCGTGTGTGTGTGTGTGTGCGTGCGTGCGCGCGCGTGTGTGTGTGTGTGTGTGTGTGTCAGTGAGTCTGTGGAGACGATAACTGACGAAAGAATGGACCAATTCGAACGAAATTTGGTACAAAAATCACAATCCGTAAACACTGGAAGCCTATTGTTTTTATACGCAATCGAATGCTCAAAATTCCCCTAAATTTTCGAGTGAAATTTTGAAAATATCGCCAAAAAATCAAAACCGCTAATAAAGTTATGCAAATAGACATTTCTTATGTAATTTTTCATTAGAAAACGATTGACATAAATTTTAGAACGCTAACATGAACCGTTCTCGAGATATTGCACATTTAAAAAAAAAAGTCATATAAAATAAAAAAAAAATATTTCCTATTGAGAAACATGTTCACTTTTCATATGTAATACCATGCGATAAATTGGGTGAAATCATTCTCGTGAAACTAGCTCGTTCCATGTATGAAAAAATATACTTTGAGTAATACTTTTGTATTTGAACTCCAATAGTCATTTATATGCTGTAAGATTAACTTATTTCTCCATAACTCTTGCGACATTTTGGCGACGAATTTGGCGGAATATCGCTATCTTGGCGACATTTTTAATTGTTGCCAAATTAACAAAAATCTCGGCAAATGGACAAAAATGACGCCAAATCAATGAAAATGACGACTAATTGAAGAAAATTGAATATCTTGGAAAGAATATAAGTATCTACTATAAGAATAACATTTTTTTAACTGCAAAAGTAGTAAATTCATTGTATTACATAAGGAAAGTATTACTTATGTAATGCAATGAATCAAATACAAAAGTATTACTGAAAGTATCTTTTTTCATACATGGAACGATCTAGTTTCACGAGAATGATGTCACCCAATTTATCGCATGGTATTACATATGAAAAATGAACATGTTTCTCAATAGAAAATATTTTTTTTTATTTTATATGACTTTTTGATATTTTTTCAAATGTACAATATCTCGAGAACGGTTCATGTTAGCGTTCTAAAATTTATGTCAATCGTTTTCTAATGAAAAATTACATAAGAAATGTCTATTTGCGTAACTTTATTTGCTGTTTTGATTTTTTGACGATTTTTTTTAAATTTCACTCGAAAATTGAGGGGGGTTTTGAACATTCATTCCACACATCAGATTTTTTTGTTCGTGAACGGTTAATATTTTTTCGGTAAGTAAATTTATCTATCTTTTAATGTATGGGTAATAAACAAACAGTCAAAGACATGGATATACTATTTTTATATTTACATATACTCCTGTGATTGCAGTATGTAAAATGTACTTATATACATATTTAGAATGATTAAATTGGCTATTATGATTTAATATAGTATTAAGTGCATCTAAATAAACTTTTCAGAAATTTTACTGTTATGTGTAGATAACCAATTACATATGGACTATTTGAATTTTCAGTTACAATTTAAATTTAGCGTTTCCCACAAACTGCATAAAACGGAAACCTGTTCAAAACGGAAAATTCTTGTGATCCCTTGAAATTCCGTTTAAGGCAGGTTCGACTGTATTATATAGTTATGTAATTTACATTACTTTTGCATTGCATCATAAATCCATATAATAAGCTACCTCTTTCGCGCCTTTTCTATGTTATATTCAATTACATAATTGCGCAAAATAAAAAAATGTATGTATATTCAAATGGACCATATGACTCTTAGGCAATACCTATTCTTCACCTGATAATGAGTCACGAAAACTCATTCACATGTGAATGAATCTACATTGTTCCAAGTATTGCTTAATAGGTCAGTCATCAATGCAAGTATTTAGGCTGACCGGGAGAACTGCCCATGGTTTAGCCCACTTGAAATATATGGGTGGAGGTCTATAGGAGGGGCGTTGGCTTTATAAACTCTTCTCGAAAATTCTATAATACTCGACTTTGATTGTAAACTATCTTCAAGAATGGCCTGTCAACAGTTGAGGGCGGAGATCGTTAATGGTGAAAGGTCAATATTACGTAAAAGAGGGTTTGATCGATGGGTTTGGGGTTGTGTAACCCTAAATTTCGCATTCGGTACCCCTTGAGACAAATATCGATGTTGCACCTCTTTTATACTTTTATTTGTTTTAACGAGATTAAAGATTAACTCTAACTTTTCACTTTCTGTACCCCCCGAGACAAACATCGATGTGTTGTACCCCTTTTATACTTTTACTTGTTTTAACGTGATTAAATATTAAGTCTAAGTTTTCACATCCGGTACCACTCGAGACAAATATCGATGTGCTGTACCCCTTTTATACTTTTATTTGTTTTAACGAGATTAAAGATTAACTCAAATTTTTCACATTTGGTACCTTTCGAGACAAATATCGATGCTGTACCCCAGTTATACTTTTTTTTGTTTTAATGAGATTAAAGACTAACCCTAACTTTTCACATTCGGTACCCCTTGAGACAAATATCGATGTTGTACCCCTTTTACTTGTTTTAACGAGATTAAATATTAACCCTAACTTTTCACGTTCGGTACCCCTTAAGACAAATATCGATGTTGCACCCTTTTTATAATTTTATTTGTTTTAACGACCGATCTCTTTTTCATCTTACATTATATAAAAATGTGTGTGTGTAGTAGAAAATTTAAGCTACGGATAGCCACGAAATTTCATACTGGATTAGCTAAATTATCGATACGAAATACCGCATAAAATTTTTATTTTTTACATTAAATTTAGATGTTTAGTTATTTCATGTTAAAATACGATTTTGAGCGATTTTCACACATATATGTTATTTAGAGATCGTAAATATTATCGTAGAATTTTCATCTTGACATCATCAGAGATATCGATGAAAGTTTTTTTAACGACCTTTGAACAGAATTCGTAGAATAATCCCCCCCCCTCCATTTTTAAATTTTACATTGTACATTGTAATACAAAGTACATTGAGATATGAATGTTTTAGGTAATCTAATTTTTATTTTGCCGCATTCGACAATGGAAGATTAGCGCATTTCTATAATTTGGCAAGAATATAAATGTATATCTTCGCATTCTAATAAAAAAAAATTACATTCCTCACTTTTCTAATTTTCTGAAATTTTACAAACAAAATCATAAAAATTCAGACTCTTTATTCCTCCTGCGGAAGGTTTCATTTTCCGGTTGCCGTTGAAGTCACACAACTGGGCGTTGCTATGGCGAGCAGTAAACGTTTGAGCGTATGCGTGGCAAATATTGTATACGACATTACTTGCGTTGAAACTAAGGAATTTGGTTTGAAACGAAAAATGGGAAGATTTTAATACAGAACAGGCGATTTGTAAATTGAGAGGTGTTATCTATGCCTTTGTAGCGGGCATGACTCGACTATAACTAATTTCCTCGCCACAATATTGAATTAGTCACTCTTGTCGGTTTCATAAGCCTGCATAACGAAACCTCACTGCTGTCAGAAGTGTGTTTATTAAAAGACCAGATACATTGCAAGAAACTTAACATTTCATGTACACAACACAAAACGATTAAAAGGCTACACTATACTCGTCAAACATAAATTGAGCCTCTGGCTACATTATAACATGTTACACGATAAGGTGTATTTGCCAACGTCGCGCGTGTACATTCTTTCAGAAAAAGCCGAGATCAGCAGGAGCAAAGACCGAGGTTAAATACCTTCATGTGCCTGACGTCACCAGTGTATTGCCAATGACGACAGGCACGAATTATACATTATGCAAATTTGAAAACAAATTATTATACAATAAGAAAAATCTGACGTGGGCAACACATGACTTTCCTTATATAATGCAATGAATTTACTACATTTACAGTTAAAAAAATCTGATGTGGGCAACACATGACTTTCCTTATATAATGCAATAAATTTACTACTTTTACAGTTAAAAAAATGTTATTCCTATAGTAGATACTTATATTCTTTCCAAGATATTGAATTTTCTTCAATTAGTCGCTATTTTCTTTGATTTAGCGTCAATTTTATTCATTTGGCGAGATTTTTGTTAATTTGGATACAATTAAAAATATCGCCAAGTTGGCGATATTCCGCCAAATTCGTCGCCAAAATCTCGACAAGCATTATGGACGGAAAAATAAGTTATTCTTACAACAGATAAATGACTATTGGCGTTCAAATACAAAAGTATTACTTAAAGTATCTTTTCCATGAATGGAACGAGCTAGTTCCACGAGAATGATGTCACCAAATTTTTCGTATGGTATTACATATGAAAAGTGAACATATTTCTCAATAGGAAATATTTTTTTTATTACTTTCCTTATATACATAATGTATAAGGAAAGTATTGTGACGGGGTCGAAAATTCGAATTCGAGTTTTCGACGGGAGAGCACGTTTCAAGCATCCCTGATCACGAATCGAACATTTTTGAAGTGATATCTGTGTGTGTGTATGTGTGTGTGTGTGTGTGTGTGTGTGTGTGTGTGTGAAAGTATGTGTGTGTGTGTGTGTGTCAGTTAGACTGTGGAGACGATAACTGACGAACGAATGGACCGATTCGAACCAAATTTGGAACAAAAATCACAATCCGTAAACACTGGAAGCCTATTGTTTTTATACGTAATCGAATGTTCAGAACCCCCCTAAATTTTCGAATGAAATTTTGAAAAAATCGTCAAAAAATCAAAACCGCTAATAAAGTTACGCAAATAGACATCTCTTATGTAATTTTTCATTAGAAAACGATTGGCATAAATTTTAGAACGCTCACATGAGCCGTTCTCGAGATATTGTACATTTTTCAAAAAAATTATGAAAAAGTCACATAAAAAAAAATTCCTATTGAGAAACATGTTCACTTTTCATATGTAATACCATGCGATAAATTGAGTGACATCATTCTCGTGAATCTAGCTCGTTCCATTCATGAAAAAATATACTTTGAATAATACTTTTGTATTTGAACGCCAATAGTCATTTATCAGCTGTAAGAATAACTTTTTTCTTAGTGCATAACGCTTGGCGAGATTTTGACGACGAATTTGGCGGAATGTCGCCAACTTGGCGACTTTTTGAAGTGTTGCCAAATTAATGAAAATCTCGCCAAATGGATAAAAATGATGCTAAATCAATGAAAATGACGACTAATTCTCGAAAATTCAATATCTTGGAAAGAATATTAGTATCTACTATAAGAAAAACCTAATATTTTACTGTAAAAGTAGTAAATTCATTACATTATATAAGGAAAGTCATGTGTTGCCCACATCAGATTTTTTTATATAACGTGTTGATAATTTTTTTGAAAAATGTGCAATATCTCGAGAACGGTTCATGTTAGCGTTCTAAAATTTATGTCAATCGTTTTCTAATGAAAAAATACATAAGAAATGTTTATTTGCGTAACATTATTAGCGGTTTTGATTTTTTGACGATTTTTTCAAAATTTCACTCGAAAATTTAGGGGTGTTCTGAACATTCGATTGCGTATAAAAACAATAGGCTTCCAGTGTTTACGGATTGTGATTTTTGTACCAATTTTCGTTCGAATCGGTCCATTCGGTCGTCAGTTATCGTCTCCACAGACTCACTGACACACACACACACACACACACAGACATCACTTCAAAAATGTTTGATTCGTGATCAGGGATGCTTGAAACGTGCTCTCCCGTCCCGAAATTGATCAATTTAAATAAGTGTGTTTATTTATATCTTGTGTATTTGTCTCTCCGGCTTGAGAACCGGGAGTTTACATGCTCCACCCTTAGTGAAGGCATCAAAGGTAAATCCTGGTATAGTAATTTTTGATAAGGACAACTTTACCATATGACATAGGCGAACTTAGAATTGTGATTTTTACTATGTGTTGGCAAATACGCCTTATCGTGTAGCATGTTATAATGTAGCCAGAGGCTCAATTTATGTTTGATGAGTATAGTGTAGCCTTTTAATCGTTTTGTGTTGTGTACATAAAATGTTAACTTTCTTGCAATGTGTCTGGTCCTTTAATAAACACATGTAGCGAGAATATAAAATCACAAACTTCGGAGTTTGATCCCGGGACCGAAGCGTTGTAGGCCAGTATCATAGCGTCGAGCTAAAGCCGTCTCCAGCTCAAGGTATTTAATACTGCCTTATGAGTGTAAACTACACCTTTTCCTTCGACCTAGACCTTCCAACTTACCCGAAGATGTAAAGTATCTGTTTCTACGGTCGTGACAATGCCACCCAATTTAGAACGGAACCCATTGGAAACGGCGTCCACGGGAACGTACCCTCCTTCTCCTACCACCAACCTTTCGGAATGACTTACGGATCCACGTATTTAATGTGTTCCTACTCCACTTGAACTCGAAAACAATCTGGACAGAGACAGAAGTCGAAATCGGGTTGTCACGATTGTTGCTCGAGCTAACCATTGGGCTGTCCAAACCTTGTTATCTGTGTCTGAAAAGCGAACTACCTTTTAGTAAAAAAATAATATCTGGAGAATGCCAAAAGCGAATGACAAAAGATATTGCTTGAAGACTGAACCCCGCCCTCATTTCCCAGAAAGAAAAGCTAATATATTTCTGTGAGGCCAGAATATGTCCTCACATGAGACATTTTTATTTCAATATTTATGGTGCATAGAACGGCTAACAAAGGTTTTAGTCTAGCTGGCGCCGGAGTTTACAACAACGTGAACTTTTAGGTCAAATACCATAAATTTGGGTGTCCCTGGCCAAAGGGCTGAGAGGGGCCTTGATAAATGTCAAGTGATGCCATTGGGTTCAGAAGAACCAATGAGCGCCAAGGAGAAGAAGGGCGGAGCTACCCCCCCCCCCCCCCCACCGAAGGAACCACAAGTCACTTCGATACAAAATGTTGCAGAAGTAACTCAGATACGAAATGTTGCAGAAGTAAGTCTGACACGAAATATGTGGTTGCGAGAAGTTTCCTACGAAGTGTTGTTGAAAAGAGTTTGACAAAAGGAGCGAAGCGACATGACCTAGCAGTTGCAGATATAAAGTATCAGTCGAAGTGAAAAGTACGAGTAGGAGCCACACACCATAGAGTTATGGTTGTACTTCAGCACTAAGACCGATGCAAGCGAGAGGATGAGCCCAAGTCTAAACTGGAAGGTATGTGCTCTGATGTTACCGGTCCTAGACACCTTCGTAAAATTAATACTTCTGGTCGTATCTCCCCTAGCTAAAATAGTTAAATGGAAATTGATAATAAATGAGAAATGATATAAATGATAAATTGCTGTTGATGATAAATTGATGTTGTTAATAAATTATATTGTTTAAGTTTTAAATAGTCTAATCTTTTGATATTAATTAATAATTCTTTTCAGGACTTACACAAAAGGTAAAAATAAGTGGAGGGTTTTGCGGCACAACAACCAGCGATGTACGTTTAAATGTTAATTCCACTATACATGAATACACGGCAATGTTAAGGTGATATAAAATAATGAATTTAATAATAAAAGTGTAATTTTACATTTTCCACGTCCCACAATTTCCTTACAGCCAAGTAGAAGTTTTTTATATATAGAACTGGTCTTTCTATTAAAGTACTTATAATATTTTAAGTACTTTAATGGAAAGTTTAATTAATAATCATCAATCGTTATCATTCGTTACTTGGAAATAAAGCAAGCAAGGTATCTAGCTACGTGCTTAATAACTGAGACTTTTATTTCATGAAAGTTGCAATAAACTCAAAATATTATAAAAATAAATCTTACATTATATATAAAGAAGGACGTTTGCGTGTCCCTCTTTCTTTTTTTCTGTCTGCTATGCAGTCTGTAGTAGGAAATCTAAACATCTTATGACCGTGAAATTTGGATCAAAATCCGTATAGATACACCTAGTCGTTATTTACTTTTTAAATTTTGAATTTGAGTTTATTTATTTTATGATTTAGCCGGATTTACATAGATGTTGACCGATACACGCACAATTTGATTCCTTAGCAACCTAAAATATTATCTAGAATTTCCATCTTGACGCCATCGGGAAAATCATAAACTTCTCTTTCAAGGAAACTGTGGATGGAATACATACGATTATTAGGTGATTTTTAGTATAATTTTAGGAAATATATACTTTCCGTGCGTTTTAAGTTTTTCCGATTTTTATATTACGACGTACAGAAATTGACTTGCAATCCATCGTCCATTTTTTTTAACACTTGCCTAAAATATCACAGATTATTTCAGAAAAAAGGTATCATAAACCCATCCGCCCCTAAGAAAACAAATCGAAAATTTAGCCTGAACCATTAGTCGGTACTAGAAGTGTACAGAGTTTCAGCCTTCTAACTTTCCTGGAGGCTTCTGGAAGGTCTAGAAAGACAAAGGTACATTAAACAACTTAGACAATTATATATATATATATAAATAAAGTACAAAAGCACAAAACATCATAGTAACGTGCATACAATTGTATCAGTTATACCAGCGATACCGACTTTGTGGATTTAAGGCACTTTTTGAAACCCCCCAATAATTTTGTTGTGGGTTCCTGGATCCCCTTATATTTTTGTGAGTATTAAATGGGGAAAATGCATATATGCATATATAAGCATTTATATGCAGAACTTTTTGTTTTTTGTTATTATAATTATTTATCACTATTCATTCCCTGATTACTATATATAAAGTCGCGTGTATAGAAATTTAGCCTTTAGACTGTTTATTGTATTCTAAATACAAGATTTTAACTCAGAAATTATTTAAAGAGAAACGTGTTGACATTTTTAACACTGATGAAAATATCTAAAAATAATCTTTACATTCTTTGTTATGTTTATAAAAGTATTTGAGTTGGAAATTCACGCATTTGTATATTGTCAGAAGCAGTAAAATTCAGAAGCAGTAAAATTCAGTTCTTCCGCGCTATTTGTGAATTCCAATGGGCCCACAATCCAGTCCAACTTTTCCATTGATAGGGATGGAAAGCATTGATCAATCGCATTATCTAGTTGCGAGATGTAGTGAAGAATGAGATGTTCTATATTTCTTAGACAACTGAAATCAGCTTCATTCATCAGACCAAGAAGAGAAGGAAAGTTAGACAGATCTCCTTTTTGGATAGATGATTTTCACGAGGTCAGTTTTCTCTTAAAATCTTTTATTTTGTTTTTTGATGAAATTAGTGCCTCCTTCCGATCTTGCATAGACAAATTTAATTCATTAAGCTTTTTGAATATATCAGTCAAGTACGCAAGTTTCAAACACCAAACATTATTGTGCCAAAGTTCATTAAACGTGTTTTGTTTTTCTTTTTAAAAAAAAAATTAAGTTCTTCCTTAAGTTCGAGAAGCCTGCTTAAGACATTGCCTTTAAACAGCCACCTGATTTCTGTGTGTAAAACTAATGAAACATGAGCAGCGTCCATTTTTTGACATATTTTTTCAAAAATTCTTGTTTTTAAAGATCGTGTTTTTATGTAATTTACCATTTTGACAGCCTGATTAAAAACCACGAAAAGTTCGTTCCACAAGTTTTTGAAACTAAAGCTTCTCTATGCAAAATACAGAGAGTTTTTATCACAGAGGGATATTCTGTGAGGACTCTAGTTGTAAACCTCTTAAATTTTCCTGCCATGAATGGTGCTCTATAGGTACAAATTCCAATACAATTCTCCCACAGGAGGCCATGTTCTGTGAAGTAAGAAGACACTAAATTAAAAATGTCTTGACCAGTGGTAGTCGTTTGGAGCTCTTTTGAAAAAAGAAATTGTTCTATAATGTCATTGTCATTAACGAATCTACCAAACCCAAGGAGTTGGGATTTGGAGATAATATCTGTGCTTTCGTCTACTTGTAAAGCATATTTGCCATTAGCTCTCATTTTCCCCCACAACTTGCTCGTGTACATTTATTGACATTTCAGATATCCTACGGCTTACTGTGCTGTTCGAGAGAGGAACTTTCGAAACCTGATCTCTAACTTCTTGACCAAGTACAGTTTCAACAATGATGTTACAAGCTGGATCAATTATTTCCTCTCCGAGAGTGTGCGGTTTCATTATTTTTTTGCTATCAACTCAGCAATTGTACATGAAGCCTCAAGACTAACATCAGATATGGTGACCCTTTTAACCATTCTAGAAGCAGCTTTTTTCTGGCCTTCTAGTAAACGTGAAAAATAGCAAGAGTTTTTTTCGGATTCACCTGGATGTTTTGTAGTCAGATGCCGCTTCAGGTTACTGGGGACCATGGCTTGATTGCTGAGAGTTTCCCCATAAACAACACATACGGGCTTAGGATTGTCCTGATCAGTATTCCACGTAAAACCATAGGACAAATAACTGTCCAAATATGCCCTTTTCTTAAGAAAAGGTTCGTTTCTTTCATCACAATTTTAAACTTGAGGAATCGAAAGAAACTTCAACATTGACCTCCACTTCAACTTCTTTTTGACTTTCATCAGTTTTACGTATTTTTACCAAAAACTTATCCATAATCAAAAACACGGAAGCAGTAAAATTGAAAACCACGTTGTCAGCACAAAAACAATGTCCCTTATTCTCCAGTTTACGATTTACGTTCACTAATTTCCAACCACGTGGTGAAGTTCAAGGTTGCCAGAGTGTACGAAAGAAAACTCGCAAACTACGCAGAAGAACTCCCACATCCTTTGAAAATAGAGAGTGTCGGCGACTTTGTGAGGGCGCAAGAGTGTCCAGGAGGCGGAAGGCTAGAAAGTATACTAAGCCAGAAAGCCTTCTTTCAAATCAGACGCCAAACTTCGTTTTATCGCCAGCGTGATAGGCGAAGGAGCGCTCTCTCTCAAGGTTACTATAGCAGCCACATCAAGAGAAAGGACTCTCGCAATTTGGTTTATCTTTTTGTAGGATACATAACTTACAATTTAGCAATAGAGACACGTTTTAAATGGATTGTCTCTTAGATTGGGATTAAATTAATTCAATATTGATTAGATTAAAGAAGCCGATATATAACTTACAATTAAGCAATATGGGCTTATCGCCGATATATAACTTACAATTAAGCAATATGGGCTTCTCGCCGATATATAACTTACAATTAAGCAATATAGACATTTTTTAAATGCATTATCTCTTAGATTAGAATTAAATTAATTCAGTATTGACTCAATTAAAGAATCATTTTATTATTTTCTAATGCTATTGTATACAGGAAGTTCACGGATAATCGCGACATTTAGACGAAAAAATACACTTAAAGACACCATGAACACATTTCGAACATTTTGGGAAATATTTCCATCAGTGTGTGTGTGTGTATCTGTGGGGGTGCGAATGCACGTACCACTATGACAATTTATATGTAGATGCATTCTGTAGAAAATTAGAAACAGGTAGAATATTTTGTAATAAATGGGATTCAATCATTATTCGAAATTAGAGATTTTAAATTAGAGAGAGTACGTACAGCCACGAAATTCTATATGTAGCTACATTCTGAAAAAATTAGAAATAGGTAGATCATCATGTAATTAACGTGATTAAAATACGGGTGTAAAGGAGGGAGGGAGACACAGAGAGCGAGAGAGAAAGAGTGTGGTTGTGTGTGTGTGTCAAAATATAGTACGATCAAAATATAGTGTGGTAACTGCAGGAGAGTTCGACCTTGTTTCGAACGAGTAGGATTCAAAGGCGCCCATAAAACTTATTCCTGAGATAGCCAAACTCAAGGATGGGATGTAAATATCTATTAACTTAATACCTACATTTCTGACCTTAAACGTTCGAGGGAGCGAAAGTGCCCCCTCGCGCTCCCCTATGGGTGCCCATAGAACATTTTCCAGAGGGTAAACTCATGGATGAGAAGTACTATATTGACTAACTTGATACCTACATTTGTGACTTTGAACGCCCCTATGGGCACCCATGGCTATAAGTGTTGAAGACCCAGACCATTTGACTAGCCCTATAGGGCTTACAGCAGCTGTTTGAGTGGCCGGGAGAGATGGCTATAAGCACAGACTAATATAGTATTCTGTGGCTATAAGTGTTGCAGACCCAAACCACTCGGCTGACCCAGAGGGCTTACAGCAGCTATTTGAGTGGCCGGGGTGGCTATAAGTGTGTAAAGCTTTAGACTTCACGGAAACTTTTGTGGGGTCTGGAAAGACTCCATAGTTGAGCTTCGACTTCCCCAGGGATGGAAAAATCCCTGGGGAAATCGAAGATCAACTCCGTTAGGTTCTGTCTTGAGGTTACTAGTATAAGCAGGGAGTTTTTTCAATGAGCGCCCATAGGGGAGAGAAAGGAAGCACTTCCGCTCCCCTGGACATTCAGTGTCCCAAATGTGGGGATCAAGGTAGTCGATATTGTACATATCATTGAGTTTAACTTCTAAAAAAGTGCTATGGGCGCCCATGCTTATAGTACCGACAACGGGACAGAACCTAACGGAGCTTAATATTTTTGTTTCTCACTCGAGGGCGAATAAAATGGGTGGGAGTGTCAAAAAGACTTTAGCAATCAATGACTTTGAGTCCTTCACAGCTTAACCGAATTAACTTTTATTTTGCTCAAATATTGTATTTGAAACGATTATAACCGCGAAACTCAACATATCTTAAATCAAGAATATTAATTTCCCCAAAGGGACAGGAATTATCAAATAAATTAAACTTCATTTTCCAAGATATTGACTATCATCAATTTGACATCATTTTTATTAATTTAGTGTCATTTTTGCCAATTTGGAAACATTTTAAATAAAATGTCAAATTGACGATATTTTGTTAATTTATCGACAAGCATTACAGGCATACAGACAAACTAATAAATTACATTTTACAAATTGTTTGATGTCAAAATACAAAACTATTGTAAAACAGTGTCTCGTGAATAAAACCTACCAGAATGATGCTAACACCGTTGTCACATAATATTGTACATGGAATGGAAAAATATTACGGTAGTTAGCACTGTTTTAATTTCATGTATTTTTTAAAATTTATTTGAAAAACGTACAATATATCAAGAATGGTTCATGCTATTATCCCAAAGTTTATGTTATTCATTTTCTAATAAAAATTAAATAAAAAATGGTATTTTATGTAACAATATTAAAGGTTCTTATTTTTTATGATTTTTTTCAAAATTTCATTTGAAAGTTTGGAGCTGGTTTCCAAATATTCGATTGCTTATAAAATCAATAGACTTCCAGTATTCACTGATTGTAATAATCGAATTTTTTTTTGTTTGAAACGTTCCATCCGTTCGTTAGATATCGCATCCACTAACTCAAGGACGCACACACTAATATACATACACACACACTAATACACATACACACACTAGTATACATGCACATACTACATACATTAATATACATGCACACACACACACACACACAGAGATATCACTTTAAAAACATTCGATTCGATTTCAGGAATGTTTGAAACAAGCTCTACCGTCGAAACTAAGAATTCGAGTTTTCAACCTCGTCATAATACTTTCCCTATACATTATATCAATGTTTTTCAAATTTATTTTCTCACCTTTTGAAATTTTTGAAACCCTTTGAAACCCTTTTGAAATTTAATTTGGTGGTAGAACCCCAGAATAAGAAATATCCCCATTTGTCCAAATTATGCATCAAAATTTTACACGTTTTTAAATTTAAGACAATTTGCATGAAACTATCACGTCGCGCAATCCCAAGGGTTCCGAAAACCTTGAAAAGTCCACCTTGAAAAACGATGCATTATTATAGGTATGTAGAAAAGTAACATTTATTGCTCCCACAGACCGAAAATGTCAAGCAAATTTCCTCAAAATGTCACAAATTTTGCATTTTTAAAATGACAAATATTCCTTCCTTTCAAATAATCTTCAATTTTCGTCTCTGATTGTTGTACTATATAAGTATTGAACAACATACGGAACCTACACATATATTTACTCCAAAATCTCGCATATAAATAATAAATTCAAATAATGTGGGTGGAACATTTCTTACACTCATTGCAAAGAATCTGTGTGCAGTACAAAAAGGTCTTAAATTCATGTATTTTCATAGCATTACTTTAAAACCAAAATGTACATAAAACGTGATTTAAATAATGGGAAACAAATGTATCTAATCGGTCTTCATGAACAATATCGCGGATTAAAAACAATCGTCTTTCTCTCCGCTTTTGCAGGAGTTGCAAAAATAGTGTACCAGAACTGGCGATAAAACGACGTTTGGCGTGTGATGTGAGAGAAGCTTTCTGAATTGGTATACCTTTGGGTTTATCGAGTCCAGGAGGGCTAACCCATGCTCGCCCCCGTCCCGCCCCACTCCAAAGTTTTCACTTCGAATTTCACCGAATTATTCCGAACCAAAATGTTTTGTGCCGAATAATTCTATCAACGTACCAAGACGTACGTTGACGAATTGATATCGTCTGGCATACGTACCATAAGCAAAAAATATTTTTCAGTCCAAACATAATATTCTGGTTTTTTCTTAATTTTTCAAAAATAAATTTTTCTCTTCCCTCCTTAAAATCTCGCGGCACCCCGGTTGAGAACCACTGATCTAGAGAAAGAAACTATTTACCTGCACTTAATTAAAAATTGCTTCATTTTTGCATTTCAGACGTTTTATTGTATTACGAATACAATCGGTACGTTACAATATTACGAATACAATCAGTATCGTTAAATTATCTTTCCATGGGGGTGGGGCAACTTCAGGGACCTATTTCCTTTATGTGGATAGTAACAATTTTACAATAAAATAATAACTTCTTTGTAGACAACTTTTCTGGTATTCTTATAGGGAGAAAAAATAAAGAGAGATATATTGTTTTAAATTAAATGCTTTAATTTTCATTTCATTAATTTATAAAAGTGCCATAATTTTAGGGATAGAGGCACAGACAAGGATCTGGTCACTTTATCGGATTTTCACTTACATTTATTGCAGAGAGAGGCTAAATAAAGCGATAAGGTCAAGTTAGTTCGAAACTCTAATAATGATTAGGTCCCGTTGTTTTATTAACCGGTTACCTAATATGCTTAGTAAACAATTATCGAAACCGATTGGAAATACTTGTTTAATCATAGAATAAAAAAAATCTGATGTGGGCAGCATATGACTTTCCCTGCAGATACAAATTCATTTTTTTTTTATTTCTTTAAGAACTCATTAAATTGAGTTTAATTGCACAAAATGACACTAAGTTTGCATATTTTATTCCATTTCTGCTTTTATTTGGTAATTGGACATTTTTACAAAGAAGGCATAAAAAAATGTGAAAAATCTCAAATATCTCGAGAACGGTTAGTCATAGGTTAGCCTAGAGTCATAGAGTTGTTCTTATTCTTTTCCTCGTCAAAAATTACGCATAAAACAAGCATTTAATTGTTACATTTGAACATACTTAATCTTTTTTTAGATATTAGCGATTTTTGCGGGCCATTTCGTAAAAAAAAGGCAGGTTGTTCTTCTCCGAATCGTACCAAAATCTAATCAGCATCAGAGTGTCCCAAAAGTAACTGTATCTACCAAATTTTGTGAAATTTGGTCAATTAGTATTTTATCTAGGTTCGATACATGAAATTTTTGCGAGTCATTTCGTAAAAAAAGGCAGGTTGTTCTTTTCCGAATCGTCCCAAAATCTAATCAGCACCAGAGTATCCTACACGTAATTTATCTACCAAATTTTGTGAAATTTGGTCAATTAGTATTTTAGCTAGAGTGGATACATGAAATTTTCAAGGGCCATTTCGCAAAAAAAGGTGGGTTCTGTTTTTACGATGCTTACCAAAAACTAATCAACACCAGGGTCTCACCCAAGTGATTTACATACCAAATTTTATGAAATTCGGTCCATTAGTTTTTTAGTCAGAGTGGATACATACATTGCACAGACAGACACACAGACAAACAGATACACAGACAGACAAACACGCACACAGATGTCACGCTAAAAAAAGTTTTTTCTTATTCTAGAGGTCTTGAAACGTGTAGATCCGTCGAAAACTCAAATTTTCGGCATGATTCCAATACTTTCCCTATACATTACCATGTATTGCAGGGGAAGTAAAATAAACGAGATAAAATCAATTTTATTTCATTTTCGATTTTCTGCTATTGTTTCGTTAATCTAAACACTAATTATTCTAAGCACCTTTTCTAAACACTTTAAACAACTTTTTAAAGTGTTTTAAATCACTGGAAAGGACAGAAAACTTTAAAGAGGGGAGGTGGATCGAAAACCACAATCGCCCATACTTGAATCTGTGCTTGATTGGATAATTAGTGTTTTTATTTCTAGGGTTTTTACTTATTAAGAATTCATCTTAAAATTTGATATGGTAATTTGCGTTTCAGTTATTCAAATTATAAACTACTAAAATTAAATACGGGAATTTTGGCCCAAATTTATCTATTCAAAATATATGTTGGATAATGACAATATCTAGTTAAAAACCTTATGCAACGTAGAAACGTAGAATGCATTTCATATTCTTTCAGGAATACAATTCAAAATTCATCTGTTTGCCTCGTTATAAAGGAAGAATGGATGTATCAAACGTCATGAAATTTTGATGAATAGCTATGGTGGGGTTCACTTAATATGTAGGTGTCCCTCTGTCCTTCTGTCTGTCTTCATGTCCTGCTATCTATTCCTTCACTTTGAGCGTGACATAATCCTTATATGAGGCTCTAAACGATTACGACCCAATCGTTATTTGAGTCTCCAAGCTAACGTGATTTAATCGTTTTTTTTTTAACAATTTACAACAAAGTTGAAAAGTGCTTATGACTTTGTTCACTCTGTCTGTCTGTCTGTCCGTTAGCACGATAACTGCCGTAAAAATGACTTTATCAAAATAAAAGTTTAGTATGTTGTTCAGACTACCTATGGGGATATAAATAAATAATATCACCCAATTAGTTTTGGATTGAACCCTGGTTAAAAAAATGAAATACAGTTAACCCTATAAGACCTAATTTCTTAAACATTTTTAAAGCGGATTTAAAATTCACAAATTGCTTCGAAAATTTTACAAAATATTAAAATTATCCCATAAAATAAATAAAAAAAATTTCAGCAAAATATATTCAGTAGTTTTTAAAATAAAAATTAAAGTAATAATTACACCTTTAATATGAAGCGATCACGAGACCATTATATGAAGAGATCACGTGACCTACTTAAAAATAAAATATGGCATCCATCTTGTATCAAAATCCTGATTTTTAAAGTTCTTTCTAATTCATATTTAGTGTTTTATCCGTCCTAAAACCGCTTTATTTTTGCTTAAATTCCGTGCATCTACATACTGAAATAACGCAATTACAATAATATTTGAGTTTAAATGATCATCCATCTTTGATTATTTCTACAACAACGTCCAAGTTTCACTTATGGAAAATGTAAATACCAAAAGATGTAGAATGAGTTGCATAAGAATTGCTGCATTTCTTTAACGCAAAATTATTTAGCTCATAGAGTCTGCAATATAGCTGATATGAATGAAATATTCATTGATTTCACACACAGAAGGACGATTTTGTCGATAAAGTTTTAATCATAGAGTTTAATTACTTGTACCTCCATGGTCTTAAGTTTTTAAATAAAATAAATTATTATAGTATTGGGATGAATGAAATGAATGGAATAAGTCATGAATGAAATGCTGCTTTTATAGAGAGAGCCAGTAGTGTTATATTTCGATGACATCATTTGAATAAATTTCATTTGTTTTCGATGAAGTTTTCAAATATAATAAATTACTGTAGTATTAGTATAATTTTAAAAATATTAACGAAGAATGTATCGCATTTGTGATATGCTTGAACCAGGCAATTTTTATTTCAATGCCATCATTTGAATGAAGTTCATTTTTTCAATGGAGTTTTAAGTTTTCAAATATAATAAATTAATGTAGTATTGTGATAATTTTAAAAATACTACCGAGGAATTTTTCGCATTTTAGAGATGTTTAAATAAAATTGCATTGAAGTTGGAAAGTGTTTCATAATAAATGCTTTATGCATGATTGATCTTTCTTGTTTTATCCAGCCTACAACAAATGCAATTCAAAATCCGATAATGGAATTCGAACATGGTTTATTCCTTTACATCTAAAATAATGGAAGCTTTAAAAGTTAAAAATAAACTTTTTAATCTCAAGGGCTCTAAATGAAAAATATCTCTTTATTTCCAATCCTAATAAGAAAACCAGAAACGTAGCCAACAAAGAAGCTATTGTTTAATTACAAAATATTTTTATCTTTATAAATAACATTCAAAATTGTGCTCCTCTTTGCCTGTTTATTATCTCAACATGGTAGAAGTCACAACTTTTTATTTTGTGAGAATTATTATTAAATTTCGAAAATAAAAACAGTTTAAAATTTAAGAATTATAAATTTAATTTATTTACATTATATATTTCGTGCGATGAATAGGTATACAGCAATGTAGTTAGCTTTAAATAAAAGGTCACTTTTCAAACTATTTAAATAATTTTTCTCAACTTTCTTATACTCTCACGTAACCCTATACCGGAAGACTGGGAATAAAAAAAAATGAAACTGGCGGAAGAATTTCTGTTCACCCTCCCAATTTGTACAAGTTGAAAGGAGCTACACAATAAAAGGAATGCATTATTTGAAAGAAAACTCCCAATGATTTTGCCAGTCACAAAACAGAACAAATATGAAAAGAAAAAGAATATCGTCTGCTTTCGTTTAATAGTAAAAGGGTTCACTGAACTGGCAACATCGTGCCACTGATCAATTCTGAAAGTCATTAACTGTAACCGAAAACTTGAAGGAAAAAAACTCTTCATAATCTTGGTCATATATTTCTCGTAATCAAGTTGCACAGATGAAGAATTTGGAGGAAGAAAGTTTAAAACACAGGAAATAACCTTCAACGCTGGCAGTTCCTCTTCGAATGCATCTGATTCAAATATGCAAGTATTTATCAGTCATTTTTATAGGATCTGATCGAAGTTTTATCTTAATGGAAGTGGTGACATCGCATTAAATTAAGCGGTAATCGAATAATTTAATTTGATCATTCTGAAAAGTGATATGCATTTAATTTATGTGATTATATGATGTGAATGCATTTAATTTATGTCATGATATGATGTGAATGCATTTAATTTATGTCATGATATGATGTGAATGCATTTAATTTATGTGATGATATGATATGAATGCATTGAAAAAAGCATTGAAAGTAAGAAATTCCACTCCTGGAATTTCACATGTTGCTATTAAAATATGATAGAATATTTTATACTATAATTTTTCCAAATGCTTACATTTTGGACTTCAAAATTCGACTTGACTAAAGGCAATGTATTTCATCTGCATTACAAAGTTATAGATTATAGAGCATTATTGAATGAGTGGAATTGACCATCCAACTGTTACAGAAAACATTTATTTGACACAATAGGGCTATTGGAGAATGGTTTTTGTATTCAAGAATAATAAAATAACAACCCTTACATGAACAGACATCTATCTAGTGATTAAAACACCCTCTGTCAGGGACCATGCATATTTGAATTCCCGAAAGCATATGACTGCTTACTGTAACAAATATTGCAGCCTTTACAAGTTCCGATGATACAACTTTTTGACACATAATTATTGCCTTCTCACGTTTTTAACACTTTACAACAAAGTTAAAAAGTGTTTATGACTTTGTTCATTCTGTCTGTCTGTCTGTCTGTCCGTTAGCACGATAACTGCCGTAAAAATGACTTAATCAAAATGAAATTTTAGTATGTTGTTCAGACGGTCCGTAGGACCTACGGGAATATAAATGAATGATATCACCCAATTAGTTTTAGATTGGACCCGGGTTGAAAACATGAAATACATTGAGCCCTATGGGACCTATATTTTCAAACATTTTTTGGGCGAATTTAAAATTCACAAATTGCTTCGAAAATTTTAGGTAATATTCAAATTGTTCCATAAAATATATGAAAAAAATTCAGCGAAATATATTCAGTAGTTTTTAAATAAAAATTAAAATAATAATAACACCACTTATATGAAGCGATCACGTGACTATGATATGGAAAGATCACGTGACCCACTTCAAAATGATATATAGCATCCATCTTGTCTCAAAATCTCGATTTTTAAAGTTCTTTTTAATTCATATTGAGTGTTGTACCCGTCCTAAAACCACTTTATTTTTGCTTTAATTCTGTGCATCTACATACTGAAACAACGCAATTACAATACATTTGAGTTTTAATGCTCATCCAAATTTGATTATTTCTACAACGAAGTCTATTTTTCACCTATGTAAAATATAAACAGCAAAATATGTAGAATGAGTTGTATTAGAATTGCTGTATTTCTTTAACACAAAATCATTTAGTTCATGGAGTCTGCATAGCTATGAATGAAATATTCATTGATTTTACAAACAGAAGGACGATTTTTTTCGATGAAGCTTTATGCATAGAGTTTAATTACTTGTAGTTCCATGGTCTTAATTTTTAAATAAAATAAATTATTATAGTATTGTGATGAATGACATGAATGGGAAATTATTTATGAATGAAATGCTGCTTTTATAGAGAGAGCCAGGCGTGTTATTGTTTTTATGCCATTATTTGAATGAATTTCAGTTGTTTTCGATGAAGTTTTTAAATATAATAAATTATCGTAATATTAAGATTATTCTAAAATTATTACCGAGGAATTTATTACATTTTAGAGATGCTTAAACCAGGCAATTTATATTTCAATGCCGTCATTTGAATGAAGTTCATTTTTTTCGATAAAGGTTTAAGTTTTCAAATATAATAGATGTAGTATTGTGATAAGTTTTAAAATATTACCGAGGAATGTATTGCATTTTAGACATGCTTAAATAAAATTGCATTGAAGTTGGAAAGTGTTTCATAATCAATGCTTTAGGCGTGTTTGGTCTTTCTTGTTTCATTCCTGGTGTCGATTCCTACTAACTTTATCCCCTCCCCCATATTCCCGACTGTCCTTACAGTTACCTTGCACCTTTCTGGTAGGTCGGATGATCTGGGTCTCAACAAAAACACCCTCCCCCCAGTAATATTCAATATTTTCAGAATGTTGGCTTAATATTGGCTACAATATCGAACCAATATGAAATAGGGGATATTTTGAAGGAGTTGACTCAATATTGGCCAATTTTGGCTCAAAATATTGGGACTATATTACACCAATATTGGCGTTTCATTGGGACTTTTTCAAATGTAGCACCAAAATTGACTTCATATTGTAATGAATAAATTAACCAATATAAGGAGGCCAATGTAACCGCTATATTTGCCCAATATTGGAATTACATTGGAAATATTTCCAATGCAATACTTAGATAAACAATATTGGTCTAGCATTGGACGAATTTTAATTGATACCTTTATAACTTTGTAATTGACATCTTCCCTCTATCGCACTTTGTTAACGAGTTGGTAGTCGCAACTTTTAAAATTAACTAAAAGCGCTTAAATCACTTTTGTTCTATCTGTCAAAGTCACTTTACAATAATACGCCTAATTTATACACTCATGTAGTTTCCTGACAAAGTTACTCGGGTGCATGTGGCCTTTCGTGGGAAACCTGCATATAAAAGTTAAAAATGAACTTGGCGATAACTAAATGGAGCAATAACTCTGTAAGCTGAGACATTGGGCACCTACTTCTTTGCACCAAATTATTTTTACTAGCATTTTTAAATACAATGTCTTCTATTTGGTTCTTGTGGGGATATTTTTGGAAGGTTTCCTTTATTGAAGTTCCGTGGAGCGAGATAGTCAATCATACCCCAAAAGTAAAATAAAGCAAAAAATCTACAAAAAAGCCTTCATATGGTTTCAAATAATGCGCACATATAATTTTTGACAAACTATAAAGTGTATTTATTTTCTTTTGCATACTTGTTTGCATAGTCATACGAATTTTCGGAAAAAAGGAAAATGGAATCGATACCACCAGAAGTGGAAATTATTAGTATCCACACACTCACACACATGCACAAACTCACTCTGAAATTCAATTCTGGATCTATATCAGTCATGACCTAATCTCTATCTATAGCCAATCTTGAGGAATAGATGTTTCAAAGAAACTTTTAAAAGTGAAGAAATCGGAAAACTGAAACTTTAGAAACCCCTCTTATTTCTTTTGAAATTTAATGCGAAATTCATATCAGTCATTAACTAAGCTCTATCAATTGACAATCTTGAGAAATAGACGTTTAAAGAAACATTTTGAACCGAGATTGTAAAAAGAATCGGAAATTGAAATCCTGAGTTTGCAGCAATTTTTCTTTGGAATTGGATAATGCATCCATATCAGTCATTATCTAAGCTATATCTATAACAGATTCTAAGAAATAGATGCTTCAAGGAAAATGTAAATTTTTAAATCGGAAGTGACATCTCCAGATCCGAAAGTGGAAATCCTTAATAAACTCCTTAACCTCAGATTGATGTTTGAGTTTGAATGCATAGCAGTCATTTTCGAAGCTGTACTATAGCCAATCCTGAGATATAAATGTGTTTAAGAAAATTTATGACCTGGAATGGGAAAATTTTAGTTAAACTCTACCTCTTCTAAAATTTGATGCTAAATCCATATCTGTTATTATCTAAGCTCTATAAGTTATCTATAAACAATCCAAAAAGATATATGTTTCAAGTTAAATAAAAAAATGTCAAAAGGAAATGGGAAAATAACCGGAATGGGAAATCCTCACTAACCCTTCCACCACCTCCAGAATTTAATGCTAAATCCTAATCAGTTATCATCTAAGCTCTATCTATAATCAATCCTGAGAAATAAATTTTTCTAGGAAAGTTTTTGAACTGAAGTGAAAAAAAAACCGTATGAGAGAATTCTTAGTAAACCACCCAGGCCCCACAGAATTTGATGTTAAATCCATATCATTTATGATATGAGCTCTATTTATAGCCAATTTTGAGATGCAAGTTCAAGTAAAATGGAAATTTTTAAACCGGAAATGAAAGTAGAACCATAAGTGGATATCCTTAGTAAACCCCCCTCTAAAATTCGATACGAATTCAAATCAGTCTTCATCTAATCTCTATCTATAGCAAATCTTGAGTAATATATGTTTCAATGGAAACATTTTCGTGGAAACAGTATCGCAAAATTTTTGCAACCAATGAATTAAGACCAATGAATCAGAAAGCCGAATCACATTTACAGGACATAAATCATCCATCAAGAGCTCGTTTATCATTATTAACATATTGTTTCGGGACAAGAACAGCTGCCAATATTAATAACAGTATTAGAAAACTTTCGTAGTAGTAATAATACTATAGTAAACAAAGGGATTGAATGTCAAGCTGAAGGCCAAGTTCCTGTACTAATTAGACAATTAATTGGACATTACTGGTTTCGATGATATCACCTATCTGTTTCATTATGGTCTAAAACAAGAGAAAAACAATTTAGAAAGAACACGATCTTTTGTTTGAAGAGGTTTGATAGATTTTGTGTCACATCCACTTTTTTGTGAAGGTAATTGGCAGGTATTCTTTGAAATTTTGTTCAGATTCATTCATTGAAGAAAGTAAAAATATACGTATTATCTAAACTGCGTATTTATATGACAAACAACTGTGTAGGAACAAATATTTCTTACTTGTCTTTCAGCGATGCTGAACATAAAAAACATTCATTTAATTTGCCTTTCTTTGCAATAGACACCTGATATTTGCAATTGTGATAAAGTTTAGCAATCGAATTTGTTTACATGCCTGGAGCATTCAAGAGTACGGAATGATCATTTTCCGTATAATAACTATTATTTGTTTTCCCATGTGAGTTGTTATGGATAGAATATTTCTTTGCAAGATTTGGGAATTCACTAAATTATTGTAAAATCACACGAAGAACAGAGTAGAATAATTAATAAGATGAACTAAAATAATTTATGGATTACGTAGAATAATTCATGAAGGATTGTCTACAATAATTCATGGGCTGAGTAGAATAATTCTTGCAGGACTGAAAAAATTATTCCTTTATTTTGCCAGACTCCCCGACCCCAGATTATTCCTTGCTGAATCTGAATAATATCAAACAACATAATTTCGAGTGTGAGTAATTTACGCAAGTTATCATCGTTTGCTGAATGGCGATAAAGCATATTATCAAACAACTTTAAACTGTTTTGTTCATTTCACCATACCGATTATACAGACCGGGAGTGTGTTTAATTAAAATCCGTCAACAGATTTGTGTCAAAAGAAATTATTTATGGCGTATCATAGGCCTCACTTAGGCCGTATCATAGGAGTTTATTTAGGGCGTATCAAAATAGTTTATTTAAAGCATATCAAAATAATTTTTTTAGGATGTATCAAAAGAATTCAAGTCGTATCAAAAGAGATTATTTAGAATTTTTCAAAATAGAATATTTAAGGCGTTCCAAAAGAGTTTTTTTTAAGGCGTATTGCGCCTGCGCAGAGAACGTAAGTTACGTTTAGGACGTAATATTCAGTCATATTAGGGCGTAGTAATCGATGTATCCAGTGCCGGATCCAAGGTGTATTGCGTTTCCGCATAACAGGCAAAGACATGTTTAAATGCTTATTTAGGAAGTATTACTCTCACTTAGAGGACGGAGCACAGTCGTTTGTGTGGTAGCTCAGCGGACGACTACGCCTTTTGAAAAACTTAATAAATGGCAATTAATCCTTGCTTTAAATCCCGGGCAACGGCGGGTACATCTTCTAGTAATGAAATAAAATTATTTTCAATGAATCAAAATCAAAGAACCAGAATCGGGCAATCCAAACTTTTGTCATACAATAAATCACCGTAGGTCATAAACATAATTAAATTGTCTGTAAATGGTATTGTGAACGCTGAGTTCAACGGGTTGGCGGCCAACCCTTTCATCTGAGAGCCGTGTCATTCAGTCGAATCTGGGGAAAAAAATTGTTATAAGTGATTTTTTGAAGACATTTCCTAATCTATCTTTTTGTTTACTTCATCTGCGAAGGATTCATACCGGTATTTCACCTTGAAATCCAGGAGGCTTCGCTAGAGTAGTTTTTTCCAGCTCTTTTATGTTGACTGAAAATATACGCTACAAGTTGTGTTTCGCGGGTGGCGCATTGATTTGTTAGGACATAAAAGAAAGGAAACGGCGTGATAGAAAATAATAGATTTTGAGATGCTTCAGCTGATAAATTTTAGGAATGATGAGTTTTTCCTCAAATAAACGAACTTCTATTTTGTGATATTTTCTTTTGTACAGAAAAAAAACCGAAAAAGAAACTTAGGAATGTATTAATAATTGAATATTTCTTTCATTTTAATTCTTTAATGATATTTTTTATACGGCTTGATATCTGATAGTTGTCAATTCTGAGTCCTTTGAGTTTCAGGAAAAAAAATCTTATGTGGGCAGCACATGACTTTCCCCGTAGATTCAAATTCATTTTATCATTTTTTATTTCAAAGAAAATAGTATGAATACTTTTCTTATACATCCAATTTTCCTTTCTATTGCATCACTGATTCAGTTGGCAAATTCTTCAGGTCCTCAAAATTCTAAAGATCTAAAATATCTCGAGGCGGTTCATCGTCAACGAGCTAGTCTTATTCGTTCAGTTACCAATATTTACCTGAAGAACAAGTACTAAATAAATAGATTTCAACAATATAAGTTATTTATTTTAGATTTTCCCTACCTTTGCGGACCACGTCGCAAAAAAATCTGATATTGGCAAAACATGAATTTCCTTATATAATGCAATGAATTTACTACTTTTATAGTTAAAAAAATGTTATTCTTATAGTAGATAATTATATTCTTTTCAAGATATTGAATTTTCTTCAATTAGTCGTCATTTTCATTGATTTGGCGTCATTTTTATCCATTTGGCGAGATTTTTGTTAATTTGGCAACAAATAAAAATATCGCCAAGTTGGCGACATTCCGCCGAATTCGTCGCCAAAATCTCGCCAAGCGTTATGGACGGAGAAATAAGTTATTCTTACAGCAGATAAATGACTATTGGCGTTTAAATACAAAAGTATTACTCAAAGTATCTTTTTTCCTGAATGGAACGCGCTAGTTCCACGAGAATGATGTCACCAAATCTATCGCATGGTATTACATATGAAAAGTGAACATGTTTCTCAATAGGAAATATATCTTTTTATTTTATATGACTTTTTGATAATTTTTTTGAAAAATGTGCATTATCATGTTAACGTTCATGTTAATGTTCTAAAATTTTTGTTAATTGTTTTCTAATGAAAAATTACACAAGCAATGTTCATTTGCGTGACTTTATAAGCGGTTTTGATTTTTTGGCGATTTTTTCAAAATTTCACTCGAAAATTTAGAGGGGTTCTGAACATTCGATTCCATATAAAAACAACAAGCTTCCAGTGTTTATGGATTGTGATTTTTGTACCAAATTTTGTTCGAATCGGTTGATTCGTTCGTCAGTTATCGTCTCCACAGGCTCAGTGACACACACACTCACAAACACACATACTTTCACACACACACACACACACACATACAGACACCACTTCAAAAGTGTTTGATTAGTGATCAGCGATGCTTGAAACGTGCTCTCCCGTCGAAAACTCGAATTCGAATTTTTGACCCCGTCACAATACTTTCCTTATACATTATTTATATAATGAAAGTAAAAATCGGTTATACTTTTCCGAATCATATTAATATCTAATCAGCAGTATGATAACCATCAAGGGACTTATTAATAAGTTTTATGAAATTTCATTAAATTATTTTTAATTACAATGAAAACCATCTTCAGTTCCTCAAAATTAAGAGTTTAAATACATGTAGAATGATCCATCTTAGAGTAATGGGGTTGAACTTATTACTTTCCTTATATACAATAATGTATAAGGAAAGTATTGTGACGGGGTCGAAAATTCGAATTCGAGTTTTCACCGGGAGAGCACGTTTCAAGCATCCCGGATCACGAATCAAACATTTTTGAGGTGATGTCTGTGTGTGTGTGTGTGTGTGTGTGAAAGTATGCGCGTGCGTGCGTGCGTGCGTGCGTGCGTGCGTGCGTGCGAGTGTGTGTGTGTGTGTGTGTGTGTGTGTGTGTGTGTGTGTGTGTGTGTGTGTGTGTCACTGAGCCTGTGGAGACGATAACTGACGAACGAATGGACCGATTCGAACAAAATTTGGTGCAAAATTGACAATCCGTAAACACTGGAACCCTATTGTTTTTATACGCAATCGAATGTTCAGAACCCCCTAAATTTTCGAGGGAAATTTTGTAAAAATCGTCAAAAAATCAAAACCGCTAATAAAGTTACTCAAATAGACATTTTGTATGCAATTCTTCATTAGAAAACGATTGATGCAAATTTTAGAACGCTAGCATGAACCGCTCTCGAGATATTGCACATTTAAAAAAAAACTATCAAAAAATCATGTAAAATAAAAAAAATTATTACTTATTGAGAAACATGTTCACTTTTTATATGTAATATCATGCAATAAATCGGTTGACATTATTCTCGTGGATCTAGCTCGTTCCATTCATGAAAAAATACACTCTGAGTAATACTTGAACTCCAATAGTCATTTATCAGCTGTAAGAATAACTTATTTCTCCATCTATAACGCTTGGGGAGATTTTGGCGACGAATTTGGTGGAATGTCACCAACTTGGCGACTTGTTGAAATGTTGCTAAATTAACGATAAACTCGCCAAATGGATAAAAATAAGGCTAAATCAATGGAAATGACGACTAAATGACTAAAATTCAATATCTTGGAAAGAATATACCTACTATAGGAATAACTTCTTGTTTTTACTGTTAAAGTTGTAAATTCATTGCATTATATAAGGAAAGACATGTATTGCCCACATCCGATTTTTCTTTCAGTTTTCAGATAATTATATATAAATCGAGCATTTACTTGACACATTTGAGCATATGTAATATTTTATTATACATAGGATAATTTAGATTTGCGGGCGATTTTGGGAAAAAAAGGCAGATTTTATTTACGAATCGTACCAAAATCTAACCAACACCACTATATCCCATAAGCGACTTATCTTTCAAATTTTGTGTAATTTGGTCACTTAGTTTGTCAGCTAGAGTTGATACATAAGATTTTTTGCGAGCCATTTCGCAAATAAAGGCAGGTTCCTTTTTCCCGAATTGGACCAAAATCTAATCAGCACCAGGGTAATCCTCAAGTGACTTACTTATCTACCAAATTTTGGTTTAATTTGGTCTATTAATTTTTTAGCTAAAGTGTATACATAGAAATTTTGCTGGCCATTTCGCAAAAAAGACGGGTTCATTTACTCCGAATAGTACTAAAATCTAATCAACACCAAGGTCTCCCATAGACTTCACTATAAAATTTTAGGAAATTTGATCTATTAGTTTTTAAGTTGAAGTGGATACATACATTGTACATCACACCAACTCACAGACAGACGCCACGCTGAAAATAGATTTTTCGTATTCCAGAGGTCCCAAAACGTGTAATTTGTCGAAAACTCGAGTTGCGATTTTCGACATGATTCAAATACTTTCTCTATACATTACCATGTATTGCAGGGAAAGTGAAAATAATAATAAATAAGATATAATTATATTTCTTGCAGTATTTATTTTCACTACATTATGTTCTATATATTTTTTCAACAGAAAAAGTTTTTTTCAATAATATTAAATGGAATTTTGAAATCATGAAATGCAAATTTATTATTTTTATCATTTTCTTCCAGTAATAAGTTGAGTTTTCATCTCTTAATTGCATCAGTAAAAATATGATACGGTCATCCCATGACGTACGTTCCTCACAGACATTAATTTTCTCTTTATTTTTTTCATCACTCATTAAAGCTGAACAAAATAACACGAATTAATTGAACAAAATAACGCTAATAAATTTTGAAAATTACATTCAAATACGCCGAACGTAGTGTCAAAGGCGAAATTGCAAAATACGAAAAAAATTGTAATATCTCGTGATTGATTCATCTTAGAGTTATGGAGCTGGTCTTATTCTTTTTGATGTCAAAAATAACATATGAATCAAAAATTTAATTGATACACTTGAGTATAACGCAAAAAAGGCAGGTTCCTTTTACTGAATGGTATCAAAATCTAATCAGCACCAGGGTCACCCACAAGTAACTTATCTAACAAATTTTGTTAAATTTAGTCTGCTATGGTGGATACATACATTATACAGACAGACAGACACACAAACATCAACGCAGATTTCACGTTGAAAGTAGTTTGTTTGTATTCAAGAGGTCCCGAAACGTGTAGATCCATCGAAAATTCGAGTTGCGATTTTTGATACGATTCCAGTACTTTTCTTATACATTGCAATTAGGGAAGTAAAAAACTTTAATAATGAAAATGAAGTTTCAAATAATAATAATAATAAAGGTGGTATCACATCTATTCTAAATTCAATTATAAAATCAACAACACAACATCATAGATAAAAGGTCATTTAATAAATGGTCGAGAACGAGTCGTCAGGCGTAACTTAAAATATGAATTACGCCTGGCCACTCGTTCTCATCTCTATGCATGTCAAACCCCTTCACAGTTTTCTGTGACATCATTTTATTGTAATTGCGCTTGACTGCATTTTTGAATTCTGTCTTTTCTTTGCCAAAAAATCTGATGTGGGCAGCACATGACTTTCCTTATATAATGCAATGAATTTACTACTTTTACATTAAACAAAAAATAGATTATTTTTATATAGTTATTTATATTTTTTCCAAGATATTGAATTTTCGCCAATGAGTCGTCATTTTCCATGCTGTCATCATCAATGAGATTGATTTAGCGTCATTTTTATCCATTTGGCGAGATTTTCGTTAATTTAGCAATATTAAAAAAAGTCGCCAAGTTGGCGACATCCTACCAAATTCGTCGCCAAAATCTCGCCAAGCGTTATGGACGAAGCATGAACGCTAACATGAATCGTTCTCGAGATATTGCACATTTTTAAAAAAAATTATCTAAAAGTCATATAAAATAAAAAATAAAAAATTCCTATTGAGAAACATGTTCACTTTTCGTATGTAATACCATGCGATATATTTGGTGACATCATTCTCGTGGATCTAGCTCGTTCCATTCATGAAAAAAGATACTTTGAGTAATACATTTGTATTTGAACGCCAATAGTCATTTATATGCTGTAAGAATAACTTATTTCTTCGTCCATAACGCTTGGCGAGATTTTGGCGACGAATTTGGCGGAATGTCGCCCACTTGGCGACATTTTTAGTTGTAGCCAAATTAACAAAAATCTCGCCAAATTGATGAAAATGACGCTAAATCAATGAAAATGACTACTAATTGAAGCAAATTTAATATCTTGAAAAGAATATAAGTATCTTCTATAAGAATAACATTTTTTTTACTGTAAAAGTAGTAAATTCTTTACATTATATAAGGAAAGTCATGTGTTGCCAACATCAGATTTTTTGTATTTGTAATTGATTAATTTTAATTATCTGCTTGTACTACCAATATTTTGTGTTTATTTATGCAAATGTGTCTGCTGATCTGGTCTACATCTAAGCATTCCGCGTTTACTGTTTTGTATAGCCACTGATGAAGGGTATTGTAATGCCCGAAAGAGCTCTGGATTTTCAAAGCTATGTACGTCTTGTAGGATGATTTTATTGAATGACCTTTTATCTATGATGTTGTGTCGTTGATTTTATAACTGAAATTTAAAATATTGAGATTTTGATTTGTAAAACAACCGTTATTTATAAAAATCTTAACTATAACATGTTGTGAAATTGCTGATACACGCTTGTCTCTGAGAATCAGAGGCGTTACGATTTTCCCCGAAAAATCGTACTTTTCAACCACCAGATGACGACCGCAGGGATTTTAAGTCAGTTGAACAAACACGACTTAAGAGTTTTTTCCCCATCTAGTTTGAGCTTTGAAACTTTTCCATGAACAGGTAAATGAAAAACACAATTCAATTGCTCATTTTTGTTACTTTCCTTATATACATAATGTATAAGGAAAGTATTGTGACGGGGTCGAAAATTTTTTCGACGGGAGAGCACGTTTCAAGCATCCCTGATCACGAATCAAACATTTTTGGGGTGATGTCTGCGTGTGTGTGTGTGAAAGTATGTGTGTGTGTGTGTGTGAAAGTATGAAAGTATGTGTGTGTGTGTGTGTGTGAAAGTATGTGTGTGTGTGTGTGTGAAAGGATGAAAGTATGTGTGTGTGTGTGTGTGTGTGTGTGTGAAAGTATGTGTGTGTGTGTCAGTGAGCCTGTGGAGACGATAACTGACGAACGAAGGACCGATTCGAACGAAATGTGGTATAAAAATCACAATCCGTAAACACTGGAAGCCTATTGTTTTTATACGCAATCAAATGTTCAGAACCCCCCTAAATTTTCGAGTGAAATTTTGAAAAAATCATCCAAAAATCAAAACCGCTAATAAAGTTACGCAAATAGACGTTTCTTATGTAATTTTTCATTAGAAAACGATTGACATAAATTTTAGAACGCTAACATGAACCGTTCTCGAGATATTGCACATTTTTCAAAAAAATTATCAAAAATTTTATAAAATAAAAAAAATATATTTCCTATTGAAAAACATGTTCACTTTTCATATGTGCGATAAATTTGGTGACATTAATTGACCCGCTCGTTCCATTCATGAAAAAAGATACTTTGAGTAATACTTTTGCATTTGAGCGCCAATAGTCATTTAGTTGCTGTAAGAATAACTTATTTCTCCGTCCATAACGCTTGGCAAGATTTTGGCGACGAATTTGCGGAATGTCGCCAACTTGGCGGCATTTTTAATTGCTGCCAAATTAACAAAAATCTCGCCAAATTGATAAAAATGACGCTAAATCAATGAAAATGACAACTAATTGTCGAAAATTCAATATCTTGGAAATAATATAAGTATCTACTATAAGAATAACATTTTTTTTAACTGTAAAAGTAGTAAATTCGTTTCATTATATAAGGAAAGTCATGTGTTGCCCACATCAGATTTTTTTTTGTTTAGTGTCATTTCTGACATGAATTTAGTTATCAATATAAACAAAATTGATAATCTATCTTTCGATCTGTGTGTTTATTTGTTTGTTTGTTTATCTCCTTAGCGCGGCTGCACCGAATTTTATGAAATTTTATGGCTTGCCATGGAATATCTACCTTCAAATTTAGTCCATGCTATAATTTCCTAGGGTCAAGGATTGCTGAGCTATTACTAACAAACGCACAATTAAACTTTTCATAGAAATAGTATCATGCAAACGATATATTTTCGGCAAAATTATTTGAAGAAAATTATATCATGTTGCGTTTATATGAAAGATGATTTTAATTATTTATTTTCCCGATTTATATTAAGAAATGGATATAAATAGTTTACATTTTATAAATGAACTGTATTTCATTTTAAACTGGTTACTATTAATTACGGAATAAAAATAATTACAATAATTATTGATATTTTTAATTTATGTCATCATCTGTTTTATTTTGGAAATAATTTTCAAATTCATACATCATGTTTAGCAAAATAATGAAACAGAATAAAAATGCATTAATCCAACATCATTTCAGCGCTTTCATTTTAGCATACATTGAAACAATTTTATATATTTTATAAATACGTTTATAAACGGTACCAGGGTGTTTTATTCTTCAAATCTGCTTGTGAAGATAATTTTCTATGGCAAGAACAGAGATTCTTAAACTTCATTTTAGGAGAATTAAATTAAATTTTTTGATAGAATGTTTTGATTAACGATGCCATTTAGAATAATACAGAAATTTGTACAAAATTGTGAAATTTAAGTTTCTTTATGTTATACATTCTATACGAAGAACGTGTATACTGCTAGTTTTCAATATGAATGTAAATGTAAAAATACTATGCGCCTCCTGTTTGCGCGTATAAGCGAATTATGCGTAAGGCATTTTCTTTACTCTTCAATGTTACATTTTTTATTTCCGTGCTGAACAAAATCAAGCCCTCTATATCATTTCTGTCACAAAAATTTTAAATATGCGAACTATTAATTAGGTAAAACAGTTCTGTCATTTATTAGAAAAATTAGAAAACAAGAATATGTTCCAAGTAAAAATTTATAGAAACTATTATACAGTCATAACCTGTTTGCAACGAAACATGGACTATAAAACATTCTGCAAACTTTGCTCATTTAGGCTACTTTGTTGATAATTTCGCAATATCATAAGAAAACTGCAATTACAGGCGTTCTGGAAATTTCTAGCTTCATTTCTGAAATATTCAGCTAATTATCGTCTTCCGAAATGTTATTAATGTGTTATATATATATATGTATATATATATATATATATATATATATATATATATATATATATAAACTCAAAAGACAATAACCCTGAAAATCTTACGATCATGATGAAAACAAGAACGAAAGGAAAACATACGGGCTAGGTGCAATAAAATGGCCAATGAGGGATAGTGACCTCATTTAAGTCCTGGTTACCAGCCGGCTGCGCAGTCGCGACACCACTCCCGGAAGCCTGCACGCATCCGTAGTTAACCTCATTGTGACCACGAATAATGAACATGAAAGATTCAAAAGTCAAAAGTATCAAAATTCAAATTTTCAAAGTATAAAATCTCGAAGTGAAAAGTCAAATCCCTGTCACTCGAAAATTATTTAATAAATCTAATCAACAATTCTAAAAAACCATTTATATTTACTTTCACGACTCATATAAAACATTAAAAACATATATACAATAAAATCGGCATTATAAATTTACAATAAAATCAATCGGCATTATAAATTTAAAAACATATAATTCAACAATGCCATTAAAACTTTTTTAATTATCTATATCACATCTTCAATCAATATTAAAAACATTAAAATAATACATCTCACTTAAACCTTCTACCTTTACATTAACTCTCAAATGATCAGCCTTCTCAAAGTCAACTTCAACCTCTCTACACCGCCAGGCGAGCAGATACAGTTATGGTCTATTTCTCTTATATTGTTTTTCCCAGTAAGTTTGCGTTGCCAACTTCATTGTAAGTTATTCAAGAATACCCAATATCCTTTTAATGGCCAGTAATATATATATATATATATATATATATATATATATATATATATATATATATATATATATATATATATATATATATATATATATATATATTACTGGCCATTAAAATTGATACACCAGGAAGGAAAGCAAATAGCAAAATATTATTTATTGTACATATACAGTATAATTGAAGGAAGACATGCACAGAGCTGCCATCTCTAGCTGCAACAACGGCTGTAATCCGGCTGGGCATCGAGTCGAATTGAGCTTGGATGATAGATACGGGTACGTCATTCCATGCGGCTTCAACTCTCTGCCAGAGTTCAGCAATCGTAGTGACTGGAGAGTGGTGACGTGCTAGTCTCTCGGAGACCCATGACCAGATGTTCTCAATGGGTGATAGATCTGGATAACGTGCTAGCCAGGGCAACAGTCGAACACCCTCTGTATCGAGGAAGGTCAGGGCAAGATGCGGTCGTGCATTATCTTGTTGAAAGAGGGTGTCACGCATTGTCTGGAAGATAGGGCACATCCATGGGCTTTAACATGTCAGAAATTTAACGGCCACTGTCCCCATTACCGACTATGCGAACAAGAGGTGACCGGGATGTGTATCCAATTGCACCCCATACCATCACGCCAGGTGCTGGGCCCATATGATGATAACGAATGCAAGCTGGCAACGTTCGTTCTCCTCGGTGTCTCCACACACAGATACGTCCATCATGATGCTGCACGTAGAACCGGGATTCGTCTGGGAAGACGACGTGGTTCAACTCTTGTGTCCAGTGTCGTTGTTCGTCGCACCACTGTAGGCGCGCCTGTCTCTGCTGCAGCGTCAATGGAAGCCGCAACAATGGTCGCTGTGCTGGCAGTTCGTGGTGCTGCAGACGTCTTCGCACTGTCCGTGCGAACACTTATCGTCCTGCAAACGAGCCAAGTTCCTGTCTCGGGGTACGTGACGTAGTTGTACTATCCCGCAAGGCCGAGAGGACAACATGTCTGTCCTCTCAGGCGTTAGTGGCCCGGGACAGCTGAGATCCTGCATGGCGTTCAGTATGGCCCTCCTAAACCCATCGATTCCACATTCGCCTGACAGTCATGGGATCCCGACCAACGCAAGCAGCAATGTCGAGAAACGCTAAACCGCAGTCCCGATAACCCACGAACCTGCCGCGGTCGAATTTCGACATGTGCTGGTAGGAGTTTCTCCTTCTTACACGAGGCCTAACACGACCTTCACACAACCAACCAACGTTCAAATGCGATTTCCGAATGAGAAACCCGCTGTGCAATCTTCCCTTTTATACAGAATGTAAATGGCGCTACTCGTACCTGCTTTGTGCACACGCGCTGTAATGCTAACTATTTGCATATCCCAGCATGTAGTACCTTTCATGCAAATTTGACGTTTGTTGCATACCATCTTCATGTTGCAGCAATTTTATTGGCCAGCAGTGTATATATATATATATATATAGATACATTATCATAACTATCAGGAACCTTACTCCCCATTACGGACAGCTCATTCCCTTGAAACTTTCAGTAACGTGTTTGCAAATGTTTTTTACAGTGATACTTCTGCAATCGCAATGCAAAAATGTACGTATATACATATTTAGACTAATTCAATTTGCGGTTATGGTACGTATAATATAGCATTAATATAGCATTAATCAAATGAATCTAAATATATTTTTCGTCATTTTTAATGTCTAAGGTATAGGTAATCAATTTCATATGGACTATCTGCATTTCCAATCAAACCTAAAACATCACTTTTCCAGAATGACGCAATGAGAAATGGCGCAAATTGATAATAATAATTAACATATTTCAATATAATGGAATATATTGCTCAGCAGATATTAGCATTATTTAGAATTGTTTAGCTAGACCTTACCTTAATTTGGAACTTCAAAATAATTTTACATGTTGTCACCCCGAAAAGCGCCCAATGTCAGCGTACTTTTCAACGTTTTTACTTACATTTCGACGTTAACATTGTTCAGCGGATCTTGTCCATGATTATGTCGCACCAAAAGAAGTAAGTACTTGCATTATGTAGGAAAAGCTATGTACTGTCCATAGCAGATTTTTTTTTCTACCAGGAATCAAGTGAAGGGAGAAAGCATTAGATGGGACTCTAACGGTTATGAGTTTATTAATTTTTATAATTTTCATTCGATAAATTTCAATTCCTTTAACAAAATTGTTTCATAAAAATTAATTCTAATTTTAAAACACTGAAATTTATCCGTTATCGTGTTACGTAATTGCGGAATTAGAAGAAGCATTATTTAGGAAGGAGAATGTGTGGGGTTTTAAATAGAACAATCAGGCGTTTAAAAGAGGAACAAGTGGGCTGCTTACTGTTCAAGCGTATGATGTTGAGAGGAATTGACGATGAGCACTCGCGCCTACGGTCATATCTCGATGATTCCGGTTCCCTGTTGACATTTAACAGCAAATTAGAATTGCAAAACTCTGATGTGTCTACCAACACAGGACTTTCCCTGCAAATTAACAAATTTTGATTTCTGGGTAAAATAATGACAAAATTGGAATATTTTAATGCTTTGAAGGCTCCCGAAAAATTTAGTAAGAAAAGTAGCAGATGCTGCCGCCTCTGTTTGACAAATTTCGCGTTTCTCATGTTTCTCTGTGACATGCCGCAAATAAAAGTATGAAAGTTGGTATATTTGTAGAGAAATATTAGGGGAATGCACTGATATAAACTGTTTTTCGATTTAAATTTAGTTTAGGAAATATTTAATGTTAAAATCAAGGAAGAGTTTTTGAGCTGCGAGTTAGCGTCCGGAATAGACTAGCAATAGGAAGATCTCCAATTTTTGTTGACATGTACCTACATAGTTGAATTTTTGCCGGACTTCGCCCTTCCTTTTAAATTTCGACTTAGTTAATGATTTATTCAGTTTTTTATGCACTTCTGAAGTGAAAATTTTTCTCCCCTGCGGGCGAAGATTTAATTGATTGAGATGGTCTTTCTGATTGGTTTCTAGCAGAAACGTTATAAAATGGGCAAGGATTGGGTTATTGAAGTACTACAAACTTTAAAAGTATTGATATTTATTTTTAAACATGACTACAACGTTAGTAGTGCACTTTGGAAAATGTGAAATTTTGACAATCGTATGATTTGACAAACAAACAGAGCGTTTCGTAACCATTGTTATCATGAACATCAGGATTTTATAGAGAAGCAGACGATTTTATAGCATTGCCTTTTTGATTAAGTTTTAAATACGGAGTCAGAAAATAATTTTACCTACATGGTTTTAAATTTTTAAGTAAAATTAATTATTATAGTATTGCGATAATTTTAAAAATATCACCCCTGAATGAAAGGAATGGAATAAAAATGTATAAATGAAATATTCAGTACTTTTACATAAAGAGATAGCCGATTTATATTTCTATGACGTCATTTGTATAACGTTCAGTTTTTTAGATAAAGTTTTATGTTTTCAAATATAATAAATTATTGTATTATTGTGGTAATTTTAAAAATATTACCACTGAATGTATCGCATTTTAGAGATGTTTAAATAAAACTGCATAGTAGTTGGAAAGTGTTTCATAATCAATGCTTTATGCATGATTGATCTTTCTTGTTCTTACATTCACTCGAAATATCTTCGAAACTATATAAGATAGACATACATTGTAAGCGACAAAACTGTGTAATAGGAAATCTTGTTTCTGGCTCCATATTTATTTTTTAAAAAAGCTCTTATAATTTTCAAGTAATAGTCTTGTCAAGTTGACGATAGTGGAAGATAGTCTTGTCAATTTTTGACGATGAAGGAATAAGATCAACACCATTACTCTATGGGGTTCTCGAGATATTTCAGTTTTTCCGCATTTTTGTAATCTCGGTTTTGAGAATAAGTTCAGTTACCAAATGAAAAAGAAAGCTGAATTAAAAGTGTAATTTTAAGTAATTATGCATGTTATTTAGTGCAATTCAACTCAATTTAATGACTTATTAATTAAATAAAGAGAAAATGAATTGGAATCTGCACGGAAAGTCATGTTCTGCTCACATCAGCTTTTTCTTACTTTCAATAGAAATATCTTCGAAACTAAGATAGACTTATATAATAAGCGACAAAACTATGTATTAGGAAATGTAGTTTCTAGTTCCATATTTATTTTTTCAAAAAGATCTTATCGTTTTCATGTATTAGTCTTTTCAAGTTGAAGAAAATTGAAAATTTTCCGTTTTTTACTTTCCCTGCAATGCATTATATAGGAAAAGTATTAGAATCGCGTCGAAAATCGCATCTCGAGTTTTCGACGGACTTACACGTTTTGTGACCTCTAGAACACAAAAAAATATTTTTAGCGGGATGTCTGTGTGTGTATGTGTGTGTCTGTGCAACGTATGTATCCACTCGAACTCAAGAACTAATGGACCAAATTTCATAAAATTTTATAGGTAAGCCACTTGTATGTGACTCTGTTGCTGATTAGATTTTGGTACGATTCGGGATGAAAGAACTCGCCATTTTTGCAAAAGGACCCCAAAAATCTCATGTATCCACTCTAGTTAAAAATCTAATTGACCAAATTTTACAAAATTGGGTAAATAAGTCACTTATGGGATACCCTGGTGCTGATTCCATTTTGGTATGAATGGTAAAAGAAGAACTTGACTGTTCTTAATTGGCTCGCAAAAATCGCCAAAATCTAAAATAAAAAACTTTGTATTTTCAAACTTATGAATTAGATGTTTGCTTTATACGTAATTTTTGACGAGGAAAAGAATAAGACCAATCCCATTACTCTAGGTCTAACCTTTCTCGATATATTTGTGTTTTTTGCAATTTTGTTACTCAGTCTTTAATAAAACTTGCAGTTACCAAAACATAATGTATGTACAAAAATTGAATTAGAAGGACAAATTCAGTGTTGTTTTGTGCAATTAAACTCAATTATTAAAGTAAAAGAGGGAAAATGAATTTGAGTCTGCATAGAAAGTTATGTGCATCCCCCGTCGAATTTTTAAGTTTGCAATGCTTATATCTTAAAAACTAAATGTGCTAGCTATGAAAAATTGGCAAGCATTTGTAGATCTTTGAAAGCTAGCGTATATAATTAGATTTTGAGTCGAACTCTCAGTTCTAACTTTAGGTCGAACTAATAACTTTGGTTTTCCAATAGGTGAGAAAACAGTAATATATAAATGTCAGGAGTATTGTAACTATGTTTACTTGCACCTAAGTGAAATATTGGTGTACAAGCATGAGATATACTGTTTCGTTTTAAAAAGTTAAATGAAATTGGAGATTCTGAAGATGTTTAATGATTGAGGAGTTTTGACCAGACGTGTGATAATGTTTTCACACCCCTGTGCCGTAGATCAGCGAAGTCAGGCAGCATCGGGTGCGGTTAGTACTTGGGTGGGTGACCACCTGGGAACACCGTGTGTTGTTGGCACATTTCGGGCGCGGTAGCTCGGTGGTTTGCGCGCTAGATTTGCACGCTGCCACAACTGTCGCCGTGTTCATGCGGAGTACGATCACGTTAAACATGTGGGTCCGTTCCTCCTTCCGAGAGGTTGGTGGTAGGGGAAGGAGGGTACGGTCCCTGTGGATGCCTCCCCCACTGGGTTCCGGTCTAAATTGGGTGGCACTTCCCGGCCGTCCAAACAGTTACCTTACACCTTTCTGGCAGGTCGGGCGGTCTGGGTCTCAACAACAACAACACCCCTGTGCCGGTGGTTGGTACACCTTTGAACCTCGCTGACCTTTGCTTTTGGTTTTAACTTTTAAATCTTTTTGGGATTTTCAAACTTGTAATATTTAAAAATTTTCACATTGTGGAAATTTGCAGACCTTGGCGATGTTATGGTTTCTTTTTCGCTTTTTCGGCTTTTACTCTTCTTTAGGTGTTTTTTATTTTTTTATTTAGAATTTTGAATGTTTTTTTTTATTTATTTATTTTTTTAAAGCTCTTTTAAAAATATTACATTTGCACTCAAGGGTTTCTTTGGGAAACCCTTGTAACTCTGTTGTTTTATCACTTTTTACTTTTTTTCCTTGCTTTTTGGCTTTTTAACTGTTTTGCATCTTCGTTGGCGTGAATGTTGGCGTATATGTCTTTTTTTTTTTTTGCGAACCGTGGCTTCTTGGCTCCTGAGATCGCTGGCTGATCTTTTGTTTTGTATTTCTTCTTTTCCTGCTGGTCCTTTGGGAGGGGGACCTCTGGGTTGAACTTTTCTGGGAAGTCTTTGGGGAGGGGCTTTCCTTCTTATATAATTCATCTTGAAACCTGTTTGCCCTTTCGGGACTTTATATTTGTTCACTTATTTCTTGTTTTATTGTTTAGCTTTGCGGTTCCTGAGTTTTTTTTCCCTGGCTTCTCTTGCTGGCTGGTCTCTCTGTGCTCTTTCTTGGGGGTCCTTTGGGAGGGGGATCTCTGGGTTATCCTTTTCTTGGGGGGGGGGGTCCTTTGAGGGGGGGATCTCCCTTGTTTACTTTTGCTCTCATATTTTAACCTTGCTGGCCCTTTCGGGATTTTATACATGCTTTACTCTCTATGTATCTCCTGTCCAGCTTTGAGGACTTGGGGTTTTTTTTTTTTGACTGTCTGGGTGTGGAAGTGTTTGTTTTGTTGTGATTGTCTTTTCCTCGGATTCCTGCTCTGCAGCCGTCCGTTTTTCAGCTTTTTTTTAATTTTCTTCTGAATTCCTGGTCTTCGGCCGTCCTTTTTCGGTTCTTAAATTTTTGCTTTTTGTCCCTTTCCTTTTGTTTCTTTTTGTGTTCTCTTTTCGGATTCCTGTTCTGCAGCCGTCCCCTTTTTGGCTTTCATTTTTTTCCTGGATTCCTGTTTTACAGCCGTCCGCTTTTGGTTAAAAAATGTCTATATTTCGTCATATTTATCTCTATTCTCTTCTTGCTGTTCGTATCTCTTTTTGTATCTTTTCTTCTCGGATTCCTGTTCGCAGCCGTCCGCTTTTTTTTGGCTTTAAAAATTTTTACTTGGATTCCTGGTTTTCAGCTGTCCGTTTTTGGTCTCAAATTTCCTGTTACTTCTTTACGGATTCCTGCTCTGCATCCGTCCGCTTTTTGGCCTTTAAATTTTCTCTTGGATTCGTGGTTTACAGCCCCTAAATTGGTTTTTGGCCCCTAATTTTTTTTGCTTTCTTTTGTAATAAATTTGTGATAAATGTCTTGTTGTAATAAATTTTATTAAATTTTTTGAATATGTCACTTTAACCTTGTTTTATGTCTCTGTAAGTAAGCTGATTATTATTATTATTATTATTTTTTTTAATTTCTGGTTTTTCAAACTTTGTCTTCCAATCTTGACCCTTTTCTTTTTCTGCATTCTCTTTTGTATTTTGTGTTAGGGTTTTTTCCCTTCGGGGTTTTCCCCTCTTTACGATTTTCTGCCTTTTGTCTCTCTTGTATTGCATTGTATTGTACTGTAATGTATTGTATTGTTTTTATGTTTTGTTTTGTCGTTGCCAATCTTTTGCTTGTCTTGATGTAACTACTTGCTTCGTGATTCAATTTTAATATGTATTGTAACTTCTTGAATCTAAAATAAAGTTCCCGACCACACACTTAGCAACAGTAAGCCTTCGGGTCTGTCGTGTGGTCTTGGTTTTCAACACTTCAACACCCCTGTGCCGCTTTAACTTCTGACTATCCTCTGAGGAAGTCCTTCACCCCCTTCAGTTTGGTTTCCGTGAGTTGCGCAGCTGTGAAGATGCGACTCACTGGTTGATTAACTCCAGTGGTAAACTTCGGCCAGGACACTATGTCCCCCTTACCACCGTAGACATCCGCAGGGCTTTCGATAATTTGAACTGGGATATTCTTCCCAGCACCCTCAACCAAATAAACCTTCCTCCATTCTACCAAAACTTCATCTTCTCATATGTTCAAAACAGAAGTATCTCTTTCATCGACGGCTTTTATGTTTTCTCAAAACATATTTCCTGTGGCGCCCCACAGGGTTCAGTAATCTCTCCTACCCTGTGGGGTATCTACTTCAACAAAATACTTCTTCTAAATAACGACCACCACTATTTACAGGCCTTCGCGGATGATCTCGCTGTGGTAACTTTTGGTCCAACCCTCCGCTCCCTTGTAACAAATACCAACCATCTTTTAAAAACAGTTTCAGATTCTCTCACTAGTCTGAAACTTGAAATCTCTCATGAAAAATGTAACGCAATTATCTTTAACAAGTCTAAATCCAAAATCAAGAAAAACCCCACTTTTAAAATTAATGGTAACAAAAAATAAAATCTCCAGAAATCTGAAACGGCCCCTTCTTGGACTACCTCCACTTTTTCAAGCATAAATCTTCCTCAAACTGTGTCTGCAACAGTCATGGTGATGCTGACCATTTTATTTTTTCCTGTCCGGTTACCAAACCCTTCCACCTTTCCCGTCCCTCTCATGCTAACTCTACGGCCTGGTTCGCCAACGTTTGCAAAAATAAATCCTTGATTCTTAGAATTAAAAATTGTATTCTCGCCACTCGGGAAATCTCTAACAAAGTCTCTTGATCGACCTGTGAGTTCTTCGGTTCTCCATGGTCTGTGTTTCTCACACTGTTCCCCTCTCTGTATATAATTGTATATTAGTGTATATTCCTGCTCACTTTTTGTACATAATTACATTCCTACGGTTTTAACTTGTAAACCTTCTCCCTTGGAGTCTACGGTGTACATACATTTGCATATTCCTACTGTACTATATTTCCTCTCCCTGGGAGTTCACGAGGTATTTACCCTGCGTTTTGTGTAATGTGATATGTTTTTTGTTATGTCTTCTCTGTTTGAGTACTTAAATAAGTAATATCTCCTGTAACTACTATGTCCTTAGTCTTATCACCTGTAATGTAAATCTAGTTTATTTTTCAATAAACGCTCTGGACGCCGCTCGGTGACCGTGGGGGTTGGTCTCTGCTAACTCCTTCTCCCGGCCACACAAACTGCTGCCAAAAGCCTTCGGGTTGGCCGTGTGGTCTGGGTCTTCAACACTCCATAGTCCTTTGAGGGGGGGGATTTCCTTTGATAACTTCATTTATCTTTAAACCTTGTTTGCCCTTTCGGGACTTATTATTTTCATTTATTCTCTTTTGCACTCCTGTCCAGCTTTGCGGTTCCCCGGACTTTTATTATTATTATTATTTTTTTTTCTATCCCGGTGCGCTTCTCTTCTGGTGTGTCTTCTGGGTGAGGGTGTGTGTGTATGTGTTCGTGGATGTCTTTTCTCGGATTCCTGCTTTGCAGCCTTCCGCTTTTCGGCTTAAATTTTTTTTTTTGCTCTTGGATTCCTGGTATTCAGCCGTCCGCTTTTGGTTTATAAATCCTTTGTTTTCTGTCCTTTTATTTTTTATTCGTATTTTTATCCTTTTATTTTTGCATTTTTGTTCTCTCTTCACGGATTCCTGTTCTGCAGCCGTGCGTTTTTTGGCTTTTAAATTTTCTCTTGGATTCCTGGTTTACAGCCGTCCGTTTTTGGACCCTAAATTTCTTGATTTCTGTTGTAATGAATTTTATTATCTAGTTGTAATAAATTTAATGTCTTGTTGTAATAAATTTTATTAAATTTGCACTCATGGATTTTTTGAATATGTCACTATAACTTTGTTGTTGTTGTTTTTTGTCTCAATAGAAAAATTCAGTTAAATCCTGGTATTTTAAACTATATCTTAACCCTTTTGTCTTCCATCCTTGACCCTTTTCTTTTTCTGTATCCCCTTCTTGGTTTTTTGTGTTGTTCGGTAGAAAAGATGCATTTTTATGAAATACTAAAACAATTCCAAATATTCAAAACATTTTGAATTCTTAAAACCTCTAAATCATTCTTCTGAAAACCCTCAAAAATATCTGAAATTTGTAAAGTTCCTCAAAGTTCATCTAACCTGAAAACATCCTAGAAATAAACTGAATTCTTAAATAAACAGAAAGTGGACCTATTGACCAGTTTCCCTACGTGTACAAATATGTACTCTACATGTAATTAAATGGAACTTTCCTAAAAATAAAAACATGCATTAAAGTAAAATAAAAGAGAGAACACAGAATTTAGGTTTTCAAAATCTAACGTTTATTAAAATTAAAACTTCATTTTTAAAATAATTTTTAAAACATTTTACATCTCATTAACTAAAATTAAACATCTTAAATAATAAAAATAAATGGAATGGCCGGTCGTATAGTGGTAAAAAAAAAACGTTAGAATATTAAATTTTAAAGTTAACAATATTAAACTTATTCAACTATTTATCTAAACTAGAATTTTAGATAAAAAAAACATAAGTTAGCCAAAAGGGAATTTAGAACAAAATTTAAAAAGATAACCACAGGATCCGCAACTTAAAATATATAAGTGAAAGGGGTCTTAGTCATGCCAATTTAATTTAACTTTAAATACTGCAAAAGAATAAAATTAATGAAAAGATATCACCCATAAACGGGAAAACGCTGAACGGCAGTAATAAAGTCCCGAGGACGAAATTGATGTCAGTCATCATCAGCTTGGGTGCAGTCCCTTCCTGCTCCAGAAGAGGCCAAACGGAGAAGTACCTCCCGTAGGTGCATCGGTACATCAAGTGAGTCCAACCATTCAAGTGGAATATGGTGTTCCAAAACTCCGCGAAAAGAACACTCCCAAGGCCTGATCTGCACAAAAACGGGCAGCTCCTTCACATCATAAAATTCTCAGCCGAGAGTAGCAGAGCGCCAGTGGACATCGCTCGGAACAAAAGAACAGACAGCTCCATCATCAAAACCGTGAAGTAAACAATTGGAGGTCCGGTCCTAAGACTCGGAAAATTTAAACTACTCAGTTCACTATGAAAGAACAAATCTGACCTCCGGAAGTAAACAACTATTCCAAAGGCGCCGACGATACTTCAGTAGACATCAATCACTTCGCTCGCAACGTCATTTCAAGTAAAAAAAAACACTCTGATATCAGGATTCCACACACATTTACAGGCAGGCCGGGAAATAAGGCGTTCGTTCCTCAGAACGCATTTCGCTCGGCTCGCGCCGAGGCGCTGAAAACAACAACTCTATAAGACTACATTTTAGTTCCAAACAAAAGAGCAAAAGAGCAAAGAGCAAAGGGAGCGAAAAAAACGCGCGATTTTGCTTATATACTGCCAAACATCGCTGCCACAGATTGTAAACAAAATTATCGATGAACGATAAAATAATTAATGACAGACGATTTTAATATTACGGTCAACCAATTAAAAACTCGAAACTTTAAAGAAGAGAAATGGAATTTTAGAGCAGACGAAAATTAAAAAGAAATGAAGTGAAACGATTTGGAAAATACGAATTCGGCAATAATTTAAATATGGACGATTCTGAAATATTTAAAAAGCTGAAAATAGAATAAAACTGTAAAATTGCGATGAATTAACCAATTTTTAACAGAGAGCAATAAATTTGGAATCAAATTAAAGGGAATAAAAAGGGCAATAAATGGAATCACAAATTAGCCAATTTAAATAAATTTAAATTGCTAAAACCTAAAAAGAACGAACTTTCGCCGTTTTTAACACAAAACCTATAGAATAGAACCTATTTGAACAAAGAATATCAAAAACCTAAACAATTGGAAAATGGATAACTAAAAGAGAATGGCTATGTAAATAAGACCCCTGAACACATTTAAACTAAAAACAAAATACCTAAAATTGTTAAATATCCAAAAGTATAACCCAACAGTGTTAGGGTTTTTTCCCCTCTTTACAATTTTATGTCTTATGTTTCTCTTGTATTATATTGTATTGTATTGTATTGTTTTTATGTTTTGTTTTGTCGTTGCCAATCTTTTGCTTGTCTTGATGTAACTACTTGTGTTGTGATTCAATTTTAAACTGTAATGTAATTTCTTGAATCTAAAATAAAGTTCCCGGACATACACTTAGCAACCGTAAGCCTGCAGGTCTGTCGTGTGGGCTGTGTTTTCAACACTTCAACATCCCTGTGCCGCTCAATTACCTGCTGCAAGCCGTTGGGCCAGCCGACTGGTCTGGGCCTTCAACACCCCTGTGCCGTAATTGTGTTTAAATTAAAGTATTGTTTTATTTCTGTTTGAGAGAGAGTTTTAATTACATCATGTAAATATCCTTTTGATGGATTTCCTGTCCATTGACGTTTGAGGGAAGCGAGATTTAAACTGTGAATTTGTTTATGTTCCAGAATAAAAATAATAAAATAATTTGTATTCGCTTTTTCTGTTGCTAGGTTTTTACCTTGTCAGTTTTGCACAAGCGCGGCTTTTGGATGTTTGGCTGTAGACTGAGGATAGCCGTAAAGGAGAAGGTGGCGTGTGTTTGGGTTCGAGGAGGAATACAGAATTTTCCCCACGGAATACAGCCTCGAAACGCTATTAAAAGCAAAGTGAAGTTTATCTACAGCGACCTTTTATGTGACTTTTAATTTCTAGACTGATTATCGTTGAGTTGTGGAAGAATTTTGCTAAAGTTTTCGATTCCGTCCTGTCGCGAACTTCTTTGGGTGTTCTATAAGATCAAAGAAGTTCCTCTTATTTCCGGAGTATGTGTTTTGCCTAAAAACTCTATTTCTCCATTCCTAGTATGTGCAAAAATTCTTCGTGACCAGCCGAGATGCTAAATTCTATCAGATTAGTGTTGCGTATCTAGGTTCTCGATTGTTCCCGATTTCGTTCCTCAAGAACTGTGCTGTTTGAAGTTCCTACAGTCCATCCGAATTTTATTTCCCATGGTCCAGGATTTTTAAATTAATACATGTGCAAAGAGAAGAATCTAAATTTTTGTTTTATATTCATTTTTCCTTCTGAAGAAATGGAGTGGCAATCAATGCCAAACATACCTGCAAATTTGAGTAATTCACAATTGTCTAAGAATGAAATTTATGTTCTAAAATATTATATGTGAGTTAAGTGTATTATGAAGGTTATTTGCAATTATCATGTATTAGGATGTGTATGTGTGCTTTCTCCATTTTTCTTCCTCCAGGAGTGCTCTAATTTATCTTTACTGAGGAGGCTGAAATGACTTTGAGTGGATGTCGCATTTGCCGAACTAACTGATAATCTGGAGAGGGAGGTGACCTTTGACCGGATTGCACAATGGCGCAATCACGGGAGCCTCTTAGCGGACGACATTCCTGCTTAGTGTCTTCGGCTGTACTGAAGCTTCTTATCAATGCTGGCGTAGTTCAAGCGCCTCCTGGCGAAAGTTGGTAAAGTACTGCCACCTATCGGCATTTTTTTAATTTCCAACTGTAAAAGATATCACAGCCGACGGAATCGAACCCGGACTGATAGTTTACAAGACGAGTCCCCTAACCACCTGACCACCGGCGGCTGATATGTAGATTCTTACCGTGAATGTGTATTCTGTGAAAGTAAGTGGAAGATACATTATTCGAGGGTTCGTACGATGTGTTAAGAGAAATTTGATTGGAAATTAATAAGGAGAGGCTATATTTTTTAATGAAAATGATATGTATGTTATAAGAGGGAATGTATTTTATAAAAGGGAATATAGATGCTATACTTCATGATTTTTCAGGCTGTTTTAAAAACGAATGGTATTTTATAAAAGGGAATGTATTTTATAAAAGGGAATTTAGATATACATGGAAAGCGATACTTAATGATTTTTCGGAGTGTTTGGCGATATGATTTTTATAATAACGGAATGGTTTCAAGTGTGTGTGTATTTTAAAGAAAATGAATCTCATAGTAAATTATACTTAGGTATTTTCAAAAATTGTGTTAAGTGGGTTTTATCTCGTGAATAAGATTTGACCATTTTGATTGGGATCTACTATTTTTAATAACTCAATCATTTTAAGTGCGTATGTTTAAAAATGAATCTCATAGTAAATTATACTTAGGTACTTTCAAAAATTGTGATAAGTGGATTTTATCTAGTGAATAGGATTCGACCATTTTAAATGTTGTGAATTTTAACACTACGATTTCTAACATCTACAGAATATGTTTCGACAACTTTTAAAAATAGATGTTTACGGTTGTACACTATGGCTCTAGAATTTTCTAAATAATATTCGACACTTTTGAACTACCAAAGATGTTTTCACAGGTTGCAAATATTTGCATGGCAAATATTTTAATAAAACCGAGCTTAGTTAACGTTAAAAATGAGCTCGTATCTATGATGACGTTATCATTTCGAGGTTAGCGAGATGATGTGCCCCCAGCTAGTTATTCTTTCTTAATTACATATTTTTTTAATAACTTAATGTTATCAACCTCCTTGTACTAACCATTGCTTTGGCCGGCACAATCTATACTAACCAAACAATGAAATACTGATAGATATTTTAAAAATGCGATCTGACGAGACCCCGACTAGCTAACCACTGTCGTACTCCATACAGTCGATTCTCACAAAAGTATGAAATACTGAGTAGATATTTAAAAATGCAAACTAACGACACCCCATATTAGCTAACCACTACATAATTGCACAGTTCGAGAACTTTACCATATTTATTAAACTGTAACAAAAGCAGATACGGTTTTAAAAATACATTAAATAAAATAGTATTTCAATCCTACACATAAAGCAAGCATTTACAACGGAAAATATCAAATTATCGCAAAATCATGTGCTTGTGACATTTGTTTAAAGTGGGACTAAAAACGCCATGTCATTGTTTGTTTAACACAAAACCAAAGGTCAAGTCTGAAAAGGGTATTAAATGCGACCCTTATGTGGTAACGGTTAACTGATATCTTTTTTTTAGCTAAACTACTGCAAGATTGTTTTAGAGCATCCGAAACGATGTCTTCTTCCAGTACCTCTCAGGTAAGTATATTTTTGAATTTCATTATTTCGCATTTATTTTATATGACCCAACGATTAGCATATAATTTTATATTAATTAATTTTATGGATTTTCATTTTATTCCATTCGGCATTTCCGCCGAGGTGATAGCCACTATTTGTGACGCCTAACCCTCGACATCACCCAAAGAGGCCATAAATCAGGTTAGTTATTTTAATAACTCTTTTAAATTGAAAAATGCATATATTTTGATTTTATCGATTCGCGGAAATAGGGTGCACAATTAATTTTTACTGCTTTCTGCGTTAAGAAATTAAACTCACTATTTAAATTGGACTTCGAGAAATATAAAGTTATTTCGCGCTCCATCGGAATGAACCCACCGCCGATTTTATTTTTAGTAATAGGTTTTTATATGTGTGCGCTTCCAACAGTACTATAGTGTATATCATTTTTATATCAACATTTTAGTATATGTTTTTAATAACTTTTTTAAATTGTCAGAAATCATCATTTGAGCATATAACTTAAAAAAATCTGATGTGGGCAACGCATGACTTTCCTTATATAATGCAATGAATTTACTACTTTTACAGTTAAAAAAAATGTTATTCTTATAGTAGGTATTCTTTCCAAGATATTGAATTTTCTTCAATTAGTCGCCATTTTCATTGATTTAGCGCCATTTTTATCCATTTGGCGAGATTTTCATTAATTTGGCAACATTTTAAAAAGTCGCCAAGTTGACGACATTCCGCCAAATTCGTCGATAAAATTTCGCCAAGAGTTATGGACGGAGAAATAAGTTATCCTTACAGCGATAAATAAGTATTGGCATTCAAGTACAAAATTATTACTCAAAGTATCTTTTCACGTGAATGGAACGAGTTAGATCCATGAGAATGATGTCACCAAATTTATCGCAAGATATTACATATGAAAAGTGAACATGTTTCTCAATAGGAAATATTTTTTCTTATTTTATATAACTTTTTGATAATTTTTTGAAAAATGTGCAATATCTCGAGAGCGGTTCATGTTAGCTTTCTAAAATTTATGTCAATCGTTTTCTAATGAAAAATTACATAAGGAATGGCCATTTGCGTAACTTTATTAGCGGTTTTGATTTTCTGACGATTTTTTCAAAATTTCACTCGAAAATTTAAGAGATTTCTGAACATTCGATTGCGTATAAAAACAATAGGCTTCCAGTGTTTACGAATTGTGATTTTTGTACCAAATTTCGTTCGAATCGGTCCATTCGTTCGTCAGTTATCGTCTCCACAGGCTCACTGACACACACACACAGACATCACTTCAAAAATGTTTGATTCGTGATCAGGGATGTTTGAAACGTGCTCTTCCGTCGAAAACTCAAATTCGAATTTTCGACCCCGTCACAATACTTTCCTTATACATTATGTATATAAAGAAAGTAATAAAAAAAAATAATGAAACACTGTTTAGAAAAAAAAACATATTTAATAATCTTAATATTAATATACACATTTTTACAAAAAGTAATATTCTACTAACTTGTAATTTGTACATTCACATATGGAACAGTTCAATCATTGCTGCATAATAGTCCGTTACGGTGAGACTTAAAATCCTGGTAGTAGCAACGAAACATTGTTTTCATTTGTTTCGCAAAACGTTCGAGCGATTTCTTGAGTGTTTATCAATAATAATTCATGGTTGACCAGTTCATAATCCACAAACTGCATATCGCAGGGCTGTGTACAGCACTTGTGTTTCAAATCGGTACACCCGTGATTTTGCATGTATGGCATTGATGTGATTTATACAACTCTGCACATAAATTTTTATGCACACACTGCATTAAAATACGTTTTAATTCATAGGTCGGTCGTGCATCGGTAGACTTTTGCTGCTTGATAATACAATTTGGTAGGATATTTGTTAATAACTAATCCAACACGCATTTGGTCACATCTTTAATTATATTCTGAAGAGTATAAAAATTGTCCTGATTTAATAAGACTAATTTCTTTTTGAGTTGATGTCGTGCATTACGAGGTGGTAATTGCTGTAAATATACATCGCTTTCATATATACAAAAAAATCTGATGTGGGCAACACATGACTTTCCTTATATAATGCAATGAATTTACTACTTTTACAGTAAAAGAAATAGGTTTTTCTTATAATAGATACTTATATTCTTTCCAAGATATTGAATTTTCGACAATTAGTCATCATTTTCATTGATTTAGCGTCATTTTAATTCATTTGGCGAGATTTTCTTTAATTTGACAACATTTCAAAAAGTCGCCAAGTTGGCGACACTCCGCCAAATTCGTCGCCAAAATCTCACCAAGCTTTACTGACGGAGAAATAAGTTATTCTTATAGCAGATAAATGACTATTGGCGTTCAAATACAAAAGTATTACTCGAAGTATCTTTTCTCATGAATGGAACGAGCTAGATCAAAGAGAATAATGCCACCAAATTTATCGCATGTTATTACATATGAAAAGTGAACATGTTTCTCAATGGGAAATATATTTTTTTTATTTTATATGACTTTTTGATAATTTTTTTGAAAAATGTGCAATATATCGAGAACGGTTCATGTTAGCGTTCTAAAATTCATGTTAATCGTTTTCTAATTAAAAATTACATAAGAAATGTCTATTTGCGTAACTTTATTAGCGGTTTTGATTTTTTGACGATTTTTGCAAAATTTCACTCGAAAATTTAGGGGGGGGGGGGGTTCTGAACATTCGATTACGTTTTAAAACAATAGCCTTCCAGTGTTTACGGATTGTGATTTTTGTACAAAATTTCGTTTGAATCGGTCCATTCGTTCGTCAGTTATCGTCTCCACAGGCCCACTGACACACACACACACACACACACACACAGACTTCACTTCAAAAATGTTTGATTGATCAGGGATGCTTGAAACGTGCTCTCCCGTCGAAAACTCGAATTCGAATTTTCGACCCCGTCACAATACTTTCCTTATACATTATGTATATAAGGAAAGTAATAAGAGTTCATTATTAATCATGAAAGATAGGTTTTCATTGCCCATATTTGAAATTTGTTTTAAAAATACACTATGTTTTATTCGATGTTTTATTCGATAATTTTGGATTTTTCTGCTCGTCCCTTTTTATTGCTTTAGTTTAGTCCATGCTATTCGTTTAATTGGATCTTTTGGAACATTAAAAAACAGCTTATCAACTGAATTAATCATTGTATTTGTGCAGCAAGGTACTAAACAGTACTTGTAGGTCGGTTTTAGAATCTCACTCATTATAAAAATATGATAAATAAAATATTTTGTCGGAAAATCAAGTGAGCACCTTTCGGAATCCACAGTAAACAGTGTATTGCGTTCTTTGTTTACATGCATAGGGACGTCACAAGAGCGACCATTACAGAAACAGCGTTTTCGCGCCGGATTGCTAAGTGCGAGTTTAAACATTTTTATATTAACTATCTAAGTTCAAAAATTAAAAAACATATATACTATCATTTATGATTTTTTCTCTACTACACGATAAAAATAAGAAAAAAAAACCGTGAAAATTCCTCATTGAAGTTTGAAGAGTAGAAAACCAAATAAATACAACAGGATATAATTTTTCTAATTGTTGAAAATCGTTGGCTGAAACGTAAACGGTTAGATGTTTTACTTTTTAGTTTGATTTACAAAGATTTCGTCAGATGATCGCGCAAATTGATTCCTGGGCGATCTATAATTTTATCACAGAGTTTCCATCTTAACACCATCTTTAAGATCAAATACTTTTCCTTCAAACAAACTGAATGGAGTCCATACAATTATTAGAAGATATTTAGTTAATTTTTAGGATATATATACTTTTCGTGTGTTCGTAGCCGCTCTAATATTTATATTACGATACGCAGAAATTGATTTGCAATTCATTGCTCATTTTTTTTCATCACGTGCTTAAAATATCACAGATCATTTCAGAAAAAATATATCATTAACCCTTCAGCCCCTAAGAAGACAAATCGGAAATTTATCATGAACCATCAGTCGGACCTATAAGGATGCAAAGATTCAGCCTTCTAACTTTCTTGAGGGCTTCTGGAAGCTCTAGAAAGACAAAGACAAATTAAACACCTTAAGTAATATATATATATATATATATATATATATATATATATATATGTATATATATATATATATATATATATATATATATATATATATATATATATATATATATATGTATATATATATATATATATATGTATATATATATATATATATATATATATATATATATATATATATATATATATATATTCAGCATTGTGGCCGTGAATTTGCTTCTATGGTGATGTTAATATTACTTGAATTGTATTTTTTTTTTATTTTTTTTTTTTATTTTTACATAATTCTTATTATTACATTTCAAATATATATATATATATATATATATATATATATATATATGGGATCAAATAATGCACAAAACATCATAGTGATGTGCGTACAATGAGGAATTTTCACGTTTTTTATTTTTATTTTTATCATGTAGCAGAGAAAAGATCATGAATAATAGTATATATATTTTTTAATTTTTGAACTTAGATAGTTAATATAAAAATGTTTAAACTCGCACTTAGCAATCCGGCGCGAAAACGCTGTTTCTGTAATGGCCGCTCTTGTGACGTCACTATGCATGTAAACAAAGAGCGGAATACACTGTTTACTGTGGATTCCGAGAGGTGCTCACTTGATTCTCCGACAAAATATTTTATTTATCATATTTTTATAATGAGTGAGATTCTAAAACAGACCTACAAGTACTGTTTAGTACCTTGCTGCACAAATACAATGGTTAATTCAGTTGATAAGCTGTTTTTTAATGTTCCAAAAGATCCAATTAAACGAAAAGCATGAACTAAAGCAATGAAAAGGGACAAGCAGAAAAATCCAGAATTATCGAATAAAACATCTCTTTGGTGTTGTGAAGATCAGTTTTCGGTAGCGAACATTTGCTTCTGTTTAAATATTATTTACTTGGATTTATGGCCGTAACCAAGGATTTTTTTCGGGGGTTCAAAACCCCCAAAATGAAAAAGTTAACATTAAAAAGGTAAAGATCCACAAAGATATGAAATGTGGGTTTAACCCCCCCCCCCCGAAATCATATCCTAGATACGATCTTGCTTGGATCAATAATAAACTAAAAATATAATCCTGTGTAAATAGTAATTTAAAATTAAAGAATTTTGTGGTCAAGTTAGGAATTGAACAATAAAACATACTCTAGCTTGTATCTCAAAATAATAAGTTTTAAAAACATAGAATCAAACCTTAAAAATATCGCACAATTTATTAAATAGGGGTGGCGCTAGGGAGGGGGAAGCCCGGGGGAGGGGGAAGAGGTGGCAGTAATACATATCTTAAAATGACGCCACCCGTTATTAAGCCAAACAATTTATTGTAATAAACAATGGCACATTAATTTATAATTTTTTTTTGATGATATCTATTGTATAACTAGAAATGTTAACATTGTATAGTAACTTATAATAATAAATGGCTGTCATTCCTTGTGTAACAAATAAGTTGTGATCATAAGTTGTGCAACCCTCGTTTGTGAAATAAAAATATATCTTATCAATATTTATCTGATATATATATACTACTTTAGCTATTATTTGTCAGTATAAATGCATTATATCTTCAACTTATGCAGTGTTTATACAGTAATGGTTCTATCAACTTTTGTCCCCATATACAGAACACAAAATCTCAGTGTCCCCCCCCCCTCATCTGCTAAATGAAATATTCCTTTTTTTGGAAGGGGGGGGGGGGAGACGAAAAATTAAATAAATTATCTCTTATAATGCTTTTATTCTTCTAATTATATCAAAATAATATAATTTGACATATTACAGAATATCCTATGAAATTTCTTTAAGTTTCGATAAATCCTTTTAACTTTGTAATGGGAGACATTAAATCAAACTATAAATGCAACTGTTTTTTTAGAACTGTTTCTTGATTCTTCTCTATATTTTCAGTTAAAGGAAGATATGGAGAATTATTGGCAACGGAACCTCACAAATCAGACTATGTCATTCAAATTTTGTTTTTTGTAGTTTGTATTGTATTTAAATTTCTTGAGTATTTCAGGAATGCTTTATTTGTCTTTACATAATTTCAAACTACAATATAAACTACTATAAAAAGTCAATTATCAGCTTAAAAGCAGAATAGGATATTGTAGTGTGCGACTATTTCCACGTGCAATCCAAGTTAAAGTTTTAAATGTAAAAGAATTATTCATGCATTTGAATTAGTTTTAGATTTATTTGTCAATATTAATGAAGATCATACATACCTCTTAGTTTTAACTCCTCGCATTTCTGCTCCAATAAAATTGGGATTCGTTCCTTAAAACGAAAACATACATATAGCGTCAATTTTAGGAAGATTATCGGATTATCCTTTGACAAATCCCGGAAAAATTGACATCTTAAACAAAATGAAATGGATGGGTTATACAATTAAAATATACGGTAAAATTAAAAAATATTATAAAATTTACAGCTCAAAAAATTATTTCTAAACTATGAATGCGAAGAAGCGAATTGATCTAGCGTTGTTTTTAAAACATAAACACTGATACTTCATGCACAGTGACGTCAGAGCCAATCACGTAGCGTTTCAAGATCACATGACATCGCGTCATTTTTCGCTTATTTAAACTTTGATTTTTAATTTATTCAAAATCATTTTGACATTTAATGTGACATATTTGAAAATCGTAAGCCTAAAATTACCAGGAAAATATAAAATTGAGCATTTTCCCCACGTGTGCAAATTCCTCATTGTATAAGTTATACTAGCGGCGCTGACATCGTGGATTCGATATACCTTTTGAATCCCCAATATTTTGTTGTGGGTTCCTCGAACCCTATTATTTTTGTGCATATTAAGTGTGGAAAATGCATATATACGCATATATGCACAAATTTTTGTTTTAGTACTTATAAAATATTATTTTTCACTATTTATTCCCTGTTGACTATATACAGGGTGTCCCAAAAACATTGATCTCGGCTTTTATTCCTTAAATATTGATCTTAGACATATATAATAAATTACCAAGGTGCATAAAAGAAGTAGAGAATTTTATGAAATCCATAAAAATTTCCAGGGGATTAAATTTGAAAAAATCCAAAATTTAAATGTTTATACGGCCCTCGTACAAAAACATTTCCAATAAGCAAAATGTGCCTCATACACCAATAAGGTTATGTACAAAATTTCATCATATTATCATAAGAATTCCCAGAGATATGTTGAAACAAATTTGGGGAGGGATTAATCACAAATTAAAATGTAAATGTTTACAGCAAGAGTGCAAATGACGCAACGCAGAAATGCACCATAGGCAATTAATATCTGCCTCTTACCTTTAATGGATCTTTGGCATGGATGGAAAACATTTTGAACAAGCTTTGTAATCTTTGTGTAAAGTTATTATTTCTACACTCTGTAGATACTTTTGTAACAATTGCAAAATTATTATTTATTTATGTAATCAATAATGTATTTCGGAATTTGTGTATGACCCCTGAAACGGGGTCTGTCGACATGATTTTTCCCCTCTGAGATCCCCATGTCGATGTATCGAAAATTGGTTTAACTCATAATTTTTGTCTTTTCATATATCTGAGAATTTTTATGACAAAATGCTGAAATTTTGTACATCAAATTATTATTGCATAGGGCACATTTTACTTATTGGAAATGTTTTTGTATGGGGGGGGGGGGGTTGTATAAACATTTAAATTTTTTATTTCTTAAAATTTAATTCCCTTGAAGATTTTAATCGATTTCACAAAATTATGTACCTTTTCTTACGCAACATTGTAATTTACTACATATGCCTGAGATCAATATTTAAGGAATAAAAGCTGAGGTCAATGTTTTTGGCACACCCTGTATAAAGTGACGTGTATAGAAATTGAACCTTTAGACTGACTATTGTATTTTAAATACAAGATATTAACTCAGAAATGATTTAAAGATAAACGTGCTGACATTTTTAACTTTGATAAAAATAAATAAAAATTAAATTTACGTAATTTGCTATGTTTATAATAATAATTGAGTTGAAATTTCACACATTTGTATATTGCATATAATAATGTTCCGCCAACAAATAGAAAATAAATAATTATCCAGAAAAAGAAAATATTTTGTACTTAACTATAATTGGCTTCATTTTAGCATTTCAGACGTCTTATTGTGCCAGATAATCTGACTGCGTAAAATTTAAATTAAACTTAAACCCTTTGAAATTGCATGGGTCATGCGATTTAAAATTTCTGGAACCTCCCAATTATTTTTCAAGTTGGCGACTATCACTTGTACCCAACAAATAGAAAATTCTATTTAGCCACTGCATTTTTTAAAATTAAATTCTTTCCATAGACATCATATTATATGACCTACGACCTCTGATATCTCAGTATATAGATCGAAATTTAAAACCCGTATTTCGTCATCACCAAAATTAAGCTTTGCAATTAAATTAAACTTATCATTTATTTTTAAATAAAAGTTCACTTTTTAAGCTATTTTAATAATTTTTCTCAACTTTCTTATACTCTCACCTAACCCTATACCGGAAGACTGGGAATGAAAAAACAAGAAAGATCAATCATGCTTAAAGCATTGATTATGAAACACTTTCCAACTTCAATGCAATTTTATTTAAACATGTCTAAAATGCAATACATTCCTCGGTAATATTTTAAAACTTATCACAATACTACATTAATTTATTATATTTGACACCTTAAACCTTCATCGAAAAAAATTAACTTCATTCAAATGACGGCATTAAAGTATAAATTGCCTGGTTTAAACATCTCTAAAATGTGATACATTCCTCGGTAATAATTTTAGAACTATCATAATACTACGATAATTTATTATATTTGAAAACATCATCGAAAACAACTGAAATTCATTCAAATGACGTCATAAAAAAATAACACGCCTGGCTCTCTCTATAAAAGCAACATTTCATTCATAAATAATTCCCCCATTCATGTCATTCATCACAATACTATAATAACTTATTTTATTTAAAAATTAAGACCATGGAGCTACAAGTAAGTAAACTCAATGCGTAAAACTTCATCGAAAAATATCGTCCTTCTCTTTCTAAAATCAATAAATATTTCATTCATATCAGCTAAGCAGACTCCATGGACTAAATGATTTTGTGTTAAAGAATTGCAGCGATTCTAATACAACTCATTCTACATATTTTGCGGTTTACATTTTACATAGGTGAAAAATAGGCTTAATAGTAGAAATAATGAAATTTGGAAGAGCATTTAAACTGAAATATCTTGTCATTGCGTTGTTTCAGTATGTAGATGCACAGAATTTAGGCAAAAATAAAGTAGTTTTAGGACTGATACAACACTCAATATGAATTAAAAAGAACTTTAAAAATCACGATTTTGACACAAGATGGATGCCATATATCATTTTGAAGTGGGTCATGTGATCGTTTCATATCATGGTCAAGTGATCGCTTCATGTAAGAGGTGTAATTATTATTTTAATTTTTATTTAAAAAACTACTGAATATATTTCGCTGAATTTTTTTTTATATATTTTATGGGACAATTTGAATATTGCCTAAAATTTTCGAAATAATTTGTGAATTTTAAATCCGCTTAAAAAATGCATGAAAAATTAGGTCCAATAGGGCTCAATGTATTCCAATTTTTCACCCCGGGTTCAATCCAAAACTAATTGGGTGATATTATTCATTTATATTCCCATAGGTTATATAGACCGTCTGAACAACATTCTCAAATTTCATTTTGATTAAGTCATTTTTACGGCAGTTATCGTGCTAACGGACAGACAGACAGACAGACAGACAGAATGAACAAAGTCATAAACACTTTGTTGTAAAGTGTTAAAAATGAAACTGGCCGAAGAATTTCTGTTCTCCCCCCCCCCCTTATTTTTTCAAGTTGAAAGAAACTATACATAAAAAGAAATGCATTTGTCAACACAGAGTTCTGCACATGTGACGATCCGGATATAAAACGGCTGATCTGCTTCCAGATTCAGACGCCAATAATGATTCCAGAATCAACAGGTCTGCAGAATGTCGGTTTCGTATGGCGATCTGACTTAGCATGTTTGTATGCCAAGTTGGCATGTAGTTCTTATGCTTTCTTCTGTTTTCAATGTTTATCATTCTAATAAATTTTTACCATTTTTTAAATATTGGTCCTGAATTGCGTGGTGTGTTTTATGAGTCTAAATCCTTCTGAGTAATTTATTTACCGGTTTACTTGAGACCCCGTCTGTGGAGTTTCTGGAGAGTAAGTTGGTATCACATCTGCAAGAGACTATAGACCTTCCGTAGCAACAACACTAACAAGACCCACGTCGCCATCACACCTCAAGTGGTAACAACCTCCACAAGTGGTGACCTGCTTGAACACATGAAGGCTCATGTAGAGGCTAAGCAACGTATGAAGAAAATGCATATATGCGTATATATGCACACATTTTACTTTCCCTGCAATGCATGGTAATGTATAGGGAAATTATTGGAATCATGCCGAAAATCGCAACTTGAGTTTTCGACGGATCTACGCGTTTCGAGACCTCTAGGATACGAAAAAACTATTTTTAGCGTGACGTCTGTGTGTGTGTCTGTGCAGATTTTGTATCCACTTTAACTAAAAAACTAATGGACCGAATTTCATAAAATTTGGTAGGTAAGTGCCCTGTGAGCGAAGCTGGTGCTGGATATTTTTGGGACAAAAGAACCCGCCCTATTTTGCGAACTGGTCATCAAAAGCTTGTACCAACTCTAGCTCAAAAACTAATGGGCCGAATTTCACAAAATTGCGTAGATAAGTCACTTTTGGGGCTCTCTGGTGCTGATTAGATTTTGGTACGATTCGAAAAAAAGTAATCTGCCTTTATTTGCAAAATGGCACCTAAAAATCGCCAAAATTTAAAACAAAAACTACGTATGCTCAAATATGTCCATTAAATGTTTATTTAATACGTAATTTTTTACGACGAAAAGAATAAGATCAACCCCATTACACTAGGACTAGCCGTTCTCGAGATATTTTAGTTTTTTGGTATTTTCTCTATGCCACCTTTGAAAATGAGTTTATTTATCAAATGTGAATGAAAATTGAATTGAAAGTGAATTGAATTTAACTAAAATAAAGAGAACGTGAATATAAGTCTGCAGGGAAAGTCATGTGCTCTCCACATCAGATTTTTTGTTTTTGTTATTACAATTATTTTTCAATATTCATTTCCTGTTTACTATATACTGGGTGTCCCAAAAACATTGATCTCGGCTTTTATTCCTTAAATAATGATCTTAGACATATATAATAAATTACAAAGCTGCTTAAAAAAGTACAGAATTTTATGAAATCGATAAAGATTTTCAGGGAATTAAATTTGAAGAAATACACAATTTGAATTTTTCATGGCCCCGTACGAAAACATTTCCAATCAGCAAAATGTGCCCCATATATTAATAAGGTTATGTACAAAAGCATTTCATCATAAAAAGTCCCAGAGATATGTTGAAAAAAATTGTTGATATAAAATCACAAATTAAAATGTAAATGATGACAATAATTTTGAAAATGACGCAACGCCGAAATGCATCATAGGCAAAAAATATCTACCTCATCTCTTTAATGGATCTTTGGCATGGATGGAGAACATTTTGAACAAGTTTTGTAATCTTTGTGTAAAGTTATTATTTCTGCACAGTGTAGATACTTTTGTACTAATAAATAACAAAATTATTATTTATTTATGTAATCATTGCTGTCTTTCGTAATTTGTTGTTGTGGCCCAGACCGTCCGACCTACCAGAAAGGTGTAAGGTAACTGTTTGGACGGATAATAATTTAATTTGTGTATAACCCCTGATTGTGTGTCTTTCGTAATTTGTGTATAACCCCTGAAACACGATCTGCCGACATAATTTTTCCCCTCTGAGATCCCATGTCGATGTATCGAAAAGTGGTTTAAGTCAGCATTTTTGTCTTTTCTTATCCCTGGGACTTTTTATGATAAAATGCTACACATTTTGTACATCAACTTATTATTTTATATGGTATATTTTTCTCATTGAAAATGCTTTTGTACGGGAGTCGTATAAATATTTAAATTTTGTATTTCTTAAGATTTCATTGCCTTCAAAATTTTTATCGATTTCATAAAATTCTGTAACTTTTTTAATCAACTTTGTAATTTATTATATATGTCTAAGATCAATATTTAAGGAATAAAAACCGAGGTCAATGTTTTTGGAACCCCTGTATAAAGTGTTGTGTATAGATGTTCACCCTTTAGACTGTTTGTTGTATTCTAAATACCAGATTTTAACTTAGAAATGATTTAAAGAGAAACGTGTTGACAATTTTAACATTGATAAAAATAAATAAAAATTAAATTTACATAATTGGCTCTATTTATAATAATAATTGACGAATTTAAGAATTTAAAATTCACCTATTTGTATATTGTATATAAAAACGTTGCGCCAACAAAAAGAAAATAAATAATTATCTAGAGAAAATATATTTTTCTGTATTTAACTATAATTTGCTCCAATTTATCATTTCAGACGTAATGTATTGCAAGATAATCTGACTGCATGAAATTTAAATTAGACTTAAACCCTTTGAAAAATGCATGGGTCATGCGATTTAAATTTTCTGGAACCTCCAAATTATTTTTTATGTTGGCGCCTATCACTTGTTCCCAACAAATAGAAAATTCTATTTAGCCGTTGAATTTTTTTAAATTAAATTATATCCATAGACTTCACATTATCTGACCTTCGACATCTGATATCCCAGTACATAGATCGATATTTAAAACTCGTTTTTCGTCATCACTAAAATTCAGCTATGCGTTTAAATTAAACAATGCATTTAGTTTTAAATAAAAGTTCACTTTTCAAACTATTTAAATAAATTTTCTCAATTCTCTTCTACTTCCACCTAACCCTGTACCGCAAGACTGGGAATGAAAAAAAAATGAAACTGGCCGAAAAATTTCTGTTCACTCTCCCGATTTGGACAAGTCGAATGAAACTATATATTAAATGTAATGCATTTGTGGCGGCGCTCGCAACACAGAGTTCTGCGCATGTGCCGATCCGCATATACTATGCAAAGGTTGATCTGCTTCCAGATTCAGATGCTAATAAAGATTCCTGAATCAACAGGTCTACAGAGTGTCGGCTTCGTATGGCGATCTGACTTGTGTGGTGTGTTTCATGAGCCTAAATCCTTCTCAGTAAATTACTTACTGGGGTAGTTTTGACCCCGGCTGTGGAGTTTGTGTAGAATAAGTTGGTATCACATCTACAAGAGATTGCAGAACTCCCGTAGCAGCAACACTAACAAGATCCACGTTGCCATCATACCACAAGTGGTGCCCCGCTTCAAGACATGAAGGCTCCTGTAGAGGCTCCGCAAAGTATGAAGAAACCTACAATTCTGTGAGAAACCTTTTTCTTGCTTTTCCCTGGGTGCAATTATCTTCTGAGAATTAGGTTAGTGATTCGAAAAATCGTATTTGAATTTCAAGCTATTTGTATTTTAAGCTATTTTAATTTTAAGCTATTTGAATTTTAATTTATTTGAATTTTAAATTATTTGAATTTAAGTTTTATGAATTTAAGTTTTTTGAATTTAAGTTATTTGAATTTTCAGTTATTTGAATTTTCAGTTATTTGAATTTTAAGTTATTTGAATTTTAAGTAATTTGAATTTTAATTTATTTATATTTCCAGCTATTTGTATTTCGAGCTATTTGAATTTTGAACTAAGTGTATTTTTAGCTATATGTATTTTGAGCTATTTGTCTTTTGGGCTATTTGTCTTTTGAGCTATTCGAGTTTTAATTTATTTGAATTTCAAGGTATTTATATTTTGAGCTATGAGTATTTTTAGCTATTTGACTATTTGGAATACTGTGTTTTTAATTTTTCTATAAAGTATTGTTATATGGGATAGTATACTTTGGGGTTAGGGTAAATATGGCAGAAATTAAGAATATGCTAGTGTGTCATACGGTGTCTGTAACTTACCAGTGTTTTGGCTTAATAATGTGAACTGTATTTTCTGCAATTGGAAGCATATTTTCGAGTTTCACGTATTAAGATTGAACAAATGAAATTTGACACATTAGTGGCATCCTTGGACCTCAAACTTTATCGCATGCTTCAGATTTGGTATACCCGCCTTCAGAAGATGCACCTTATGAGCCATTGAAAACTAATAGGCTAAAGAATTTGAAGCGTCCCAAACAGTAATTTTTTTTGCAAGATTTCGAGCTGGGTAGAAAGAAACCATCATTTCTAAGGGAAATGTGAGAATTAAATAACCATGTAGATGAACCAATTTTTAAAGAGGTATGGATAAATAGATTACTCAGTAATATGCAATCTATTTTGTCAGTGTATGGAAGGATTGCCCAAATTAGCTGAAAAGACTGATATAATTTCAGATTACACTAAGGAAATGTGTTTACCGTCTGGGCAGGCTATTCATCAGGATACCACGGTACCCACATTACAAAAGCAAATTTCAGACTTGTCTAAGCAGGTGCAGGAGTTATCTAGAATATGCGCCGGTCAGAAAAATACAGGACGCACAGCGTGAACTCTGATTTGGGGTAGAAATAGGAACAAAGAAAAGGGCTTAAAACACAAAAGTGAAATTGGGTTTGTTATTATCATTTTTGATTTATGGATGAAGCCCACAAATGTGTTGGCCATGTTCTTATTGAAAAAAAAAACTTGTATAACAAGAAGAAACAGCTACGGTTTTGGAAAAACCGCTATTAAGTCGCAGATTATAAATTACGGGCAATAATTCAAGACAAAGTTTTCTTTTGGATAGTGGTATTGACGTTTCTTGCATTTCTAGGCCATTTGTTTCGCATAGGTTGAAATCAGGTGTAGTTTCCTTAAATGCTGCAAATAGATGGGGTATAGCTACACATGGTTCAAAGTTACTCAGTCTGGTTTACGGGAGCACCGGAAATTTCACTGGATATACACAATTACTGATGTAGGTAAACCAACTCTGGATGCAGAATTTTTATACCGAATTTTGGGTAGTTATACATATCAAGCGATGAATGGTGACCGATCCGGTAACTAAAGTTTGCATTAAGACTAGATACCGGCAGTTCACGGAACAGTCTATATAGACTATAGATGGTGGAACGGAGTATGAGGATTTACCAAAGAATTTAAAAAACATAACTCAATGGAATTATTCAGGCCCTACAGAGGTTAAACTTAATACTTTGCATTACATCCACACACTTGGTCCGCCAGTAACGGCTAAGGCGCGAAGATTGCATCCCGCCCAGTTGAAAATGACGGAACAGGTATTCGAGTACATAACAGAAAAGTGGATTTGTGGACCAAAAAAAAAGTAACTGGTCCAGTCCGCTGCATATGGTTGCAAAATGGTTTCCAGATTGGAGACCCACGGGAGACTATAGGGCTCTCAACAGAGTTAGCAGGATAAATATCCTGTACTTTACTTGCAAGAGTTTTCTTCTGAGAAAGGTTTTCCCTAAAATAGATTTAGTGAGAGAATATCACCAAATCACTGTGAACCCAACAGATATACCTAAAACTGCTATCATTACGCCGTTTGGTTTATTCGAGTTCCCAGTCTTGAATTTTGGATTATGTGGACGCGCTCAAATGTTTCAAAAGTTTATAGATGAAGTTTTACAAGGATTTGATTTTTGTTTTGCATACTTAGACGATATTTTCGTAGTTAGTGTTGATCATACGCAACATAAGAAACATTTTAGAAATGTTTTTTAAGAGATTTGAAAAGTATGGTGTAAAAATTTATTAAGCTAAGTGTAGGTTTGATCAAAGTGAAATATAGTTTCTGGGGCATACCATAAATAGTGCAAGATGTACAATACCCACAGAAAAAGTGCAAGCTATTATAAATTTTTCCAAACCTGAAACCATTGGTCAAATTCGACGACGTGCTATTGCTAAATCCCTACAGACCACAATATCGGACCGTACAGAGTTATTAAACGATTGCGGAAAAACCGCGAAATTGAAGTTAATGACAAAAGCGAAGCTGTGCATATAGATAGACTAAAAGCTGCATACATTTTACTGGACTTTAATGAAACAAGAAACTATACAACACGTTCAGGGGAAAAAAAGGTAAATTTCTCCTCCCTCCATAAGGCTAAATGGAAGTGTGTGGCGGCGCCCGCAACACAGTTCTGAGCGCCGAACCGGGTACAAAAAGACTGATCTGCCAGCTGCATGACTTTCGAGATTCAGATACCGAAAAAGATTCCTGAATTAAGAGGTCTGTCCGTCCGTTAGCACGATAACTGCCGTAAAAATCACTTTATCAAAATGAAATTTTAGGATGTTGTTCAGACGGTCTGTGGGACCTCTGGTAATATAAATGAATAATATCACACAATTGGTTTTGGATTGGACCCGGGTTGAAGAAATTAAATACAGTGAACCCCATGGGACCTGATTTTTCAAACATTCTTTAAGCAAATTTTAAATTCAGAAATTGCTTCGAGAATTTTATGAAATATTCAAATTATCCCATAAAATATATAAAAAAATTTCAGCAATATATATTCGGTAGTTTTTAAAGACCATTATATGAAGAGCATTATATGAAGAGATCACGTGACCCTTGTATGAATAGATCACATGGCTTACTTCAAAATAAGATATGTCGTCCATCTTGTATCAAAATCGTAATTTTTAAGTTCTTTTTAGTTCATATTTTGTGCTGTATCCCTCCTAAAACCGCTTTATTAACGCTTTACAACAAAATTGAAAAGTGTTTACGACTTTGTTCATTCTGTCTGTCTGGCCGTTACCATGATAACTGCCGTAAAAATGACTTTATCAAAATGAAATTTTAGTATGTTGTTCAGACAGTCTGTGGGACCTATCAGAATATAAATGAAGACTATCACCCAATTAGTTTTGTATTAAACCCGGGTTGAATAAATGAAATACATTGAACCCTATGGGACCCAAATTTTCAAACATTTTTTAAGCGGATTTAAAATTCACAAATTGCTTCGAAAGTTTTATGAAATATTCAAATTATACCATAAAATATATAAAAAAAATTCAGCAAAATATATTTAATAATTTTTTAAATAAAAATTAAAATAATAATTACACCCTTTATATGGAGAGATCACGTGACCGTTATATGAAGAGATAACGTGACCCACTAAAAAATAAAATATGACATCCCTCTCGTGTCAAAAATTGTGATTTTTAAAGTTCTTTTTAATTCCAATTTAGTGTTGCATCCGTCCTAAAACGGGTTTATATTTCAGTTTAAAAGATCATCCAACTTTGATTATTTCTACAACGAAGCCTACTTTTCACTTATGGTTAAATGTAAATATCAAAAGATGTAGAATGAGTTGTTTCAGAATTGCTTCATTTCTTTAATGCAAAATTATTCAACTCATGGAGTCTGCAATATAGCTGATATGAATGAAACATTCATTGAATTTACCCATAGCAGCAAACGATTTTTCGATGAAGTTTTAAGCATAGAGTTAAATAAACTTATAAATTAAACTACTTGTACATCCATGGTTTTAAATTTTTTAATAAAATAAATTATTATAGTATTGTGATGAATGAAAAGAATGGAAAATTTTTTGTGTCTGAAATGGTGCTTTTATAGAGTGAGCCAGGCGTGTTATATTTCGTTGACGTCATTTGAATTAATTTTATTCGTTTTCGATGAAGTTTTCAAATATAATAAAATTTTGTAGCATTATGATAATTTCAAAAATATTATCGAGGCGAATGTATCGCATTTTAGACATGTTTAAACCAGGCAATTTATATTTCAATGCCGTCATTTGAATTATGTTCATTTTTTTTATGAAGTTTTATGTTTCCATGTATAATAAATTAATATAGTATTGTGGCAATTTTAAAAATATTACCGAGGAATGTATCGCATTTTAGAGATGTTTAATTAAATTGCATTGAAGTTGGAAAGTGTTTCATAGTCAATGATTTTTGCATGATTGATCTTTCTTGTCCTGTATATATTCTCCCGGAGATACAGCACTCTGTGGTAGGTGCACTATAAATGTGTTCACACACAAGAGTGGTAGAGTGGTGGATGCCATTCCAGATTCAGATACCGATAAAGATCCATCAACAGGTCTGCAGAATGTCGGTTTCGCATAGCGATCCGACTTAGCATGTTTGTATGCCAAGTTGGTATGTAGTTCTTGCGATTTCTTCTTTTAACATTTTAACTTTTTCTTCATTTTTTTCTTTTCCTTATTTTTCTTATTTTTCTTAACTTTTTTAACACACACTTTTTCTTCTTTTTAACACTTTAAACATAGTTGAAAAGTATTTATGACTTCGTTCATTCTCTCTGTCTGTCCGTTAGCACGATAACTGCCGTAAAAATGACTTTATCAAAATTATATTTTAGTATGTTATACAGACGGTCTGTAAGACCTATGGGAATATAAATGAATAATATCATCCAATTAGTTTTGGATTGAACCCGGGTAGAAAAAAAATACATTGAACCCTCAGGGACCTATTCTGGAAACACTTTTTATGCGGATATAAAATTCAGAAATTGCTTCAGAAATTTTAGAAACATTCAAATTATCTCATAAAGTATATAAAAAAAGCAGCAAAATATATTCGGATGATTTAAAAAAAAATTAGAATAATAATTACACACTTTACATGAATAGGTCGGACGGTCTGGGTTTCAACAACAACAACACTTTACATGAAGTTTCCCGACATCATTTTTTTGCTGCTCTATATCTTCGGATGAGTCGGACGGCCTGGGTTTTCGACCCTTTTTATGAAGATAAGGCATATTACACCCTTTATATAAGATATGGCATATTACACCCTTTATATAAGGTATGGTATCCATCTTGTATCAAACTCGTGATTTTGAAAGTTCTTTTTAATTCATATTTAGTGTTGTATCCGTCCTAAAACCGCTTTATTTTTACTTAAATTCTGCGCATCAACATGCTGAAACAACGCAATTATGATATATTTCAGTTTAAATAATTATCAAATTTTAATTATTTCTACAACGAAGCCTAATTTTTACTTATGGAAAATATAAACACCAAAAGATGTAGAATGAATTGTATAAGAATTGCTGCATTTCTTTAACGCAAAACTATTTAGCTCATGGAGTCAGCAATATAGCTGACATGAATGAAACATTAATTGATTTTACGCAGAGAACCAGGCGATATTTTCGATGAAGTTTTAAGCATAGAGTTAAATTACTTGTACCTCCATGGTTTTAAGTTTTTAAACAAAATTTTTTTTATAGTATTGTGATGAATGAAAGGATTGGAAAAATGTTTATGAATGGAACGTTGCTGCCATAAAGGCGATTTATATTTCGATGACATCATTTGAATAAAGTTCATTTGATTTTGATGAAGTTTTCAAATATAAAAAATTTGTAGTATTATAATTTTTAAAACATTACCGAGGAATGTGCCGCATTTTAGAGATATTTAAACCAGGCAATTTATATTTCAATGCAGTCATTTGAAAGAAGTTCATTTTTTTTATGAAGTTTAAAGTTTTCAAATATATAAAATTAATGTAGTTTTGTGATAATTTTTAAACTATTTCCGAAGAATGTATATAATTTTAGTTGCCGTTATCCCATTGGTTTTAAAAAATTGCATTGGAGTTGGAAAGTGTTTCGTAATCAATGTTTTAAGTATGATTGATCTTTCCTGTTAATTTTTACCATTGTCAAAATAAAATATAGGTCCTAAATTACGTGGTGTCTTTCATGAGCCTAAATTATTCTGTAAATTAGTTACAGGAGGTACTTCAGGCCCTGATTGTGGATTTTGTGGATTGTATGTTGGTATGACATCTGCAAGAGGTTATAGACCTCCCGTAGCAGCAACACTAATAAGACCTACATCGTCACCACATTGTGGTGACAATCTCTACACATCAATTAAAAGAAAACTCCCAATGATTTTGACATACACAAAACCGAACAAATGTGAAGCAAGAATGATCAATCATTGGATAACTCCTCGGTAAAATTTTTAAAATTATTACAATACTACATTAATTTATTATATGTATCAGTGTTATATCCGTTTTCAAATATAATAAATTAATGTAGTATTGTGATAATTTTAATTATATCACAGTTGAAAATTTCGCATTTTAGGGATGTTTAAAAAAATTTCATTGTAGTTGGAAAGTGTTTCATGATCAATGCTTTATGCATGATTGATTTTTCTTGTTCTTATTTTCACTCGAAATATCTTCGAAACTATATAAGATAGACGTACATTGTAATCGACAAAACTGTGTAATAAGATCATCTAGTTTCTAGCTGCATATTTATTTTTTAAAAAGCTCTTAGATTCTGTTGCTGATTAGATTTTGGTACGATTCGGGATGAAAGAACTCGCCATATTTCCGAAATAACCCCAAACATCTCATGTACCCACTCTAGTTAAAAAACTAATTGACCACATTTTACAAAATTTGTTAGATAAGTCACTTATGGGATACCCTGGTGTTGACTCGATTTTGGTATGAATTGGAAAAGGAGTATGTGACAGTTTATAATAATTGGCACACAAAAATCGCAAAATCTTAAATAAAAGACTACGTATTTACAAAGTTAGGAATTAGATGTTTGTATTTCTCGTACTTTTTGACTAGGAAAAGAATAAGGCCAACCCCATTACTCTAGGTCTAACATTTCTAGAGATATTTGAGTTTTTTGAATTTTTGTTACACAGTCTTTAAAAAACGTGCAATTACCAAACATAATGTATAAACAAAAATTAAATTAAAAGGACAAATTCAATATTATTTTGTGCAATTAAACTCAATTATTATGGAATTACAGAGATAAGAGCTGCCCTCGTCGAATTTTCCTCGTCAATGCTTACAAACTAAATGTGCTAGCTATGAAAAATTGGCAAGCATTTGTAGACTTTTGAAAGCTAGCGTATATAATTCGATTTTGAGTCGAACTTTCAGTTCTAACTTTAGATCGAACTAATGACTTTGGTTTTCCAATGGGTGAGAAAGCAGTAATATTTAAAATGTCACAAATGTTGTAGCTCACTATGTTTACTTGTGACCAAGTGAAATACTGGAGCACAAGTATGAAATATTTTGTTTCGTTTTAAAAAAGAAATTAGGAAGTTAAATGAATTAGGAGATTCTGAAAATGTTTAATGACTGAGGAGTTTTGAACAGAATTGTGATAATGTTTTCACACCCCTGTGCCGTAATTGTGTTTAAATTAAATTATTCTTTTATTTCTCTTTGAGAGAGAGTATTACTTGTATCATGTAAATATCCTCTCGATTGATTTCCAGTCCATTGACGTTTGAGAGAAGCGAGATGTATTGTATGTGTATCAGATGTATTGTATAATTTGAATTTATAGATCCTAATAAGTTAGTAAAATAATTTGTTATTTTGACTTGAAATCTACGGTCGGGGTATCGAGATGAAAACTAAAAGTGCTAACTAGACATAAACAGTTAGACATAAATAGTTAACGTGTAGTGATTTGAAAATCTGTAGAGAAAACAAATAAATCTGAAAAAATCGAATAAACGTATTAAACTTTATTACTAAATGTTATTACCGCAGGACGACTTGGTTGGATCCACTGCCGATTTTATATGTAATTATATAATATTTTGTGCGATTATAATGATTTTGTTTAGCGGTTCTTTGTGTATTAATAAGTAGATTTATATGCATAGTGTATATAAAAGCATTTAAAAATGTGTCCATATATTCGCTGATCGGTTTGTTTCATTCATGCGCTCCCTTCAATCCAGACCTCTTGCGCATTGGCTGAGTTCTACTGTATTTAAATTGCAAATTTGGATATACAATTACAACGTATCATTTTTATCAACTATTCTCAATTTAATGAATTAAGAAATGTAAAATGATGTTGAGACTGTAGGGAAAGTGATGTGCTGTCCACGACAGATTTTCTTTAAATTATCTTACTGATTGTCACAGAACTAGAGATGAAGAATATGGTATGTGAATGAGGTGGAGTGTAGAGAAACTCACACTCTTCCATATATTTCGTAGTAGCTTTAAATTTCACAAAATGATTGTCAGCAATTTAAATCCAAAATCGAAAATCAATTTTATTCAATTTCACAAGACTAATTAGAATAACATTTCAATTTGAAAAGAGAGTTTAAAAAAACTCTTTTTATTAAGCAAAATCACATTAGAATTTCCATTGGAGCATCCAATACATATCTTGTATTATGATCAAGTTATAAGTACAAGTGGAAGCAGTGACATTTCTTATTATCCGGGCCTTCACAGAAGCCACCTTCGAAGCAATGTAATCGACAAAAGAGGTCACATGCGTCTTCATTAGGGCAGAGCAATCCAATTCTTGCTGGTGGTGTTGGAAATCGGCCAAGACCTGTTGATAAAGAACAAGAAAGATCAATCATGCTTAAAGCATTGATTATGAAACACTTTCCAACTTCAATGCAATTTTATTTAAAAAAGTCGAAAATGCAATACATTCCTCGGTAATATTTTAAAACTTATCACAATACTACATTGATTTATTATATTTGAAAACTTAAACCTTCATTGAAAAAAATGAACTTCATTCAAATGACGGCATTGAAATATAAATTGCGTGGTTTAAATATCTCTAAAATGCAATACATTCCACGGTAATATTTTTAAAACTATCATAATACTACGATAATTTATTATATTTGAAAACTTCATCAAAAACAACTGAAATAATTTCAAATGACGTCATAGAAAAAATAACACGCCTGGATCTCTATAAAAGCAGGATTTCATTCATCACAATACTATAATAATTTACTTTATTTAAAGATTAAGATCATGGAGCTACAATTCATAAACTCTATGCTTAAAACTTCATCGAAAAAAATCGTCCTTCTGTTTATAAAATCAATTAATATTTCATTCATATCAGCCATTCAGACTCCATGGACTGAATTATTTTGTGTTAAAGAAATGCAGTAATTCTAATACAACTCATTCTACATATTTTGCTGTTTACATTTTACATAGGTGAAAAATAGGTTTAGTTGTAGAAATAATTAAATTTGAATGAGAATTTAAACCCAAATATATTGTCATTGTGCTGTTTTAGTATGTAGATGCACAGAATTTAAGCAAAAATAAAGTAGTTTTAAGACGGATACAACACTCAATATGAATTAAAAAGAACTTTAAAAAATCACGATTTTGAGACAAGATGGATGCCATATATCATTTTGAAGTGGGTCATGTGATCGTTTCATATCATGGTCACTTGATCGTTTCATATAAGACGTGTAATTATTATTTTAATTTTTATTTAAAAAACTACTGAATATATTTCGCTGAATTTTTTTTATATATTTTATGGAACAATTTGACTGTTACCTAAAATTTTCGAAGCAATTTGTGAATTTTAAATCCGCTTAAAAAATGTTTGAAAAATTACGTCCCATAGGGCTCAATGTATTTCATTTTTTCAACCCGGGTTCAATCCAAAACTAATTGGGTGATATTATTCATTCATATTCTCATAGGTCCTACAGACCGTTTGAACAACATACTAAAATTTCATTTTGATTAAGTCATTTTTACGGCAGTTATCGTGCTAACGGAGAGACAGATAGACTGACAGACAGACAGAATGAACAAAGTCATAAACACTTTTCAACTTTGTTGTAAAGTGTTAAAAATTCAATTTTGATTAAGTCATTTTTACGGCAGTTATCGTACTAATGGACAGACAGACAGACAGACAGACAGATTGAACAAAGTCATAAACACTTTTCAACTTTGTTGTAAAGTGTTAAAAATGTTTAGACTGGGAAAATGTGCAATGTGGGCTTTTAAAAAGCAGTAGATTTAAAAACACAAAATATATATGGTAAAAACAGATATTTAAATCCCATTCGTTCCTCAGAAGGTGAAGAATAAACTTACAATAATTCCATGGCCTTATTGTTAGACAATAACATGTTGTTCTGCAAAAACTAAGGTTATATAAAGTACTCCCTCCTCGTTCCTCACAATCTTACTGCTTTTTCTTCCCCTCTTTTTAGTTTCTCAAACTATGCAATATATGTACTATACTTTCTCATGTACTATACTTTATAGTGTATGTATCTCTTTTTATTTTCTCATACTATGTAGTATAGTACTACACTTTCTCATGTACTGTACTTTATAGAAAGTAATCTATCAAATACTATATGCACTATACATTCTCATGTGTATAGAAAAAGTATTGTTTTAACGAAAATTTTCCAATTTGCGATTCTAATGCCCATATATGTTTAAAATCCCTTGAACACATTTTGACATTTATTGGAGTGATGTCTGTCTGTCTGTCAGTCTGTTGTCGATGTCTTGTGTAAACGATAGCGGCCACAAATATTACTGTATTTTCATGAAATTTTGTTTACGACTTTGTTATCAAAAACCTAGAACAAGATATAACTTGTTTTAATTAGATCGAGAACTTCGAAATTTTACATTTTTTTTAACATGACAGCATACGACAAAATTTGACAGAATCATGCATAAAAGAGTTTATTTATGGCTCAATCACAATACTTATATGTTTCAATTATTGTTGCGAAAGATAGCCGCAAAACTATGTGTTGCGATAGCCGCAAATTCTAAAAATTTAGTACATAAAATTATTTTTTATACGTAAATGATCAGTTTTTCCCCTTTATACAATCAAGCCTCTTTTTGTGCGGGTTCAATTTTTCTGGGATTCTCCGTGGTATATGTATATGTATATGTATGTACCTAGGCATGGTGAGAATTTAAACATGGTATTATGTTTCGTTGGTTCCCTTTCAACGCTGGTTTAACATAGCATTAGATAGCCATAGCAGCGAGTGCTTGATGGGCGTGGCTACACTGTCAGGTGATTATTGATGTGAAAGACGCTACATCGATTGCAGTTCAGTGCGATCACAACTGGGTATTTCCATATACAAGTCGAATCACCCAGTGAAAAAAAGTTGCAGTCACGCACCTTTATAGCAGCCAATGAAATGTCGAGAATTGGATATAAAATTTCAAAAGTCTTACACTGTTATTAGGTGGAAATGTCGCAGGGGATTTGAAAATGAAGCCAATGCTTGTATACCGTGCAGAAAATCCTGCAGCTCTTAAAAATTTATCAAAAAATAATTGCCCAGTGTTGTGGCGTTAAAATAAGAAAGAATGTTTCACAAAGCTTTATTTGAAAATTGGTTCATCAACTATTTTTTTGCCCAACAGCAGAACGTTATTACAGAGAAAATGTAGATTTTACGATTTTATTGATCTTTGTAATGTCCATGTCATTCGACCATTCTCTATGATTTAAATGAAAATGTACGAATAACTTTTCTTCCACCAAATATGACATTGCTAATCCAACCAATGGATCAAGGTGTCATTGCGACATTTAAGGCCTATTATTTCATCGCACTCTTTCGAAACCTATAAAAGCTAAAGCAGGAGAAAATGCTCCTACTTTAACGGAATTTTGGAAGAGCTATAACATAAAAAACGTTATCGAAGATTCAGACGAAGCATCGCAGGAATTCACAAATCGCATGAAGCACAGCAAGCAGTATCAGGCCAGTGCGGAAATATATCATACCGCATTGTGCAAATGATTTCACTGGTTTTGAAACTCATTTTGCTGATATCACTAATAACATAGTGTAAATTGGACAAAAACTTGGTTCCAAAGAGTTACAGATTCCGCCAATGTAATTCAGTGCATCGAATCGAACACTTATGAACTAGATAATAAAACACTTATTAACATAGATGAACAACGGGTTTATGAAGAACGGGAGGACAATGCAGACAACTACGACTGTGTTGGAGTGCCTGCACGAGAATTAGCAGCAGAACAATTATACAAAAAATATTGGAATGGTTGAAAGCTTGTCAAAGCATATTATGGAAGTTGATCTCAATATTGAAAGTAGTCTTACAATTCGCCGAACGATAAGCTATGCACTTCGTTGCTACAAAGAAATGTGTACAGAGAAGAGGCCAAAGAAGAAAAATGTGCAGACATCGATATTACAATTTTAAGAGAATAAAAAATAAATTACCAAAAAATGCATTTTTTTTATTTATTTCTGAGTAAGAAATTCGAATTTATAAATCGCGTTTTATTTATTAAAAACAAGGAGAATATTTTAATTTCCTTTTTTGAATCAATTACCATTTATGTAATTATTTAGTTCCTCGATGAGTCCGGTTTTAAACAGTCCGGGGTGCTGTCGGAACCGATTACCCGGACTCTGCGAGGCATTGATGTATAGCATGCATTATTTTTATAGTGTTAGAATGTCTTTTAAAATTTGCATTACCGCTCAGTGTTAACTGCTAGTTTTATTCGCAACGGATACTTACAACAATAACACACAAACAGAAATGCAAATAAACTAATTAAAAACGATATATTAGGAAATATCCAGCATTTTATAGCTTTCTATACTCACCACCGATTTTTCAGTATCAATTTAAATCTATGTTTTTTCTTAAGTTGCCGCTTCTTCCTATGGTAGTTATGAATATAATATGAGAATGATAAAAGTTTCGAGTCGGATGGGAAAATATGAAATAAAGTAATAAGCAAGAAATCATAGCACTAACGATGAATGAATCATTTTCGAAGGAATCTGCGGATGACTCATCCTCTCCGATGGCAATCTACAAGGAGGCCCGGGGAATCAAGATGGCTCTGGTGTAATTGCTCTACCGGTTTCAACTGTCGCGCTACTGCTGGTGGATAACGAAAACTTGAGCAAAGTACATAAGCATAAATTACACAATTATATAGCTATTTCGAGTATATAGCTATTTCGAGGATACGCTGAATCCCCATTGTCAGTGTTAGAGAGCCAACAAAGCCGAAGGCCAAAAAAAAAATGGACGTAAATAGAATAAACCGAGGCAGTTATATACCCAAGAATTGGATTAACAGAGAGCTAATCAGAAAGAAGCATGAGGAATATTCCTGCCAATTTTAAATTAAAAGTGACAAATAAGATTGGGTTGCACCCAAACGCAACAGGACTATCCCTCCAAGATGAATCAAGTCCAAACAAGAACACATGAGACTCAACAAGACGAAAAATAGGTTAAAACAACACATAATAGCCCCAATGGTCAAAAAATAGAACGAAGAAAGTGAAACATTTTACACCACACACCCCAGACCGTTGACAAAAATGGAGCACTGGACACGTCATTAGCTAAATTACTACATTTTTTCTGTGTACGGAAGGCGTCAAAATCATAAATAGACAATAATGCAGCAGTATGCTGCATTATTGTGTAATTTGGCTAATATACGTTATTCAAGTTTGCCTTATATTTCGCGCAAAGTGTATTTTACTTATTGATTACTGCTGGAGTAGTTATGGTCAGCTTTCCATAAAACGAACTTAACCGTGCTTTGTCTTAAAACGTTTCATTTTAAAAGAGGAAAATGAAGGAATAAATTATTTTCAATGATGACTTTACGAATAGAGGTTACATCGTTTAGAAGCTTGAATTGTTTTTGTCGTTTATATATAGACTGATTGAAGTTTTACATGTTTGAAAATTTCAAGAAGTTTTTTGTTGCGCTTGAATGACACTGTAAATATTTCTGTTACGATATGGTTTTTAAGTTTTAGTAATAGATGTGACTTACAAGGAAGCGGACGGATGCTCACGTCTTCATCCGCACTTGATTCCGGACCAGATATCAACGAATCAAGCCCATCACCAAATCCTTTAAAAGACAAAAGAATTCAGAAAATAGCACAAAAAATAAGTTTCTTATACATTTAATAAATTATATAAGCACGTTACAATACAGTTCAGTAAATACGTATATATATTAATTTTTATCAGTTAATATTTAATGAAATTAACATGGATGTTCACACAATAGTTCACACTATAGATTAGCCGGCCGCCCAAATAGCTGCTCTAAGTCCTCGGACGAGTCGGACGGTCTGGGTCTTCAACACTATAGATTACAATGATCTTTTCGTTAACAGGTCGGATGTAGAAGGAATTTTATTCATTATATCGTTATCGTTTGTTTCTATTAGAATTAACATATTTTTCTCGATATAGTCATGAGCAGGAATGTTTTAAGTCGATCATTAGAAAAGTTGCTTCGCATTCTATTTTTTTTTAAATATTTTAATGAATTCATCCTGATTGGTGATCCAATATGCAAAGGAACAAGAAAAAAGAAAAATGGATAAATTGTTGAAGAAAGTTTCCTATTTGATATCAATTATTGAGATGAATTTCTTCATAGCACTGATAGGAGTTTTTTCCAAAAAACAAAATTTAGCGTTTGATAACCAAATTATCCTCGTCTATTGAGTTAAAAGGACATTATGGGATAAACCTTAACAGAAGTTGATCCGCATACCTGTAGAAGAACATAACGCATCGGGAAAATTTTATTGGATTCGATATGAATGACTGAAAAATGATAGGACATAAGATTGAATCTCACATATTTCGAAACTACACCTGGCAATTTAAATTAAAGAACACCAAGACAAAATATCTTTTTATTTGGGTCCTTTTACGAAAAGAGTAAGCTGGCATTAATGTAATGAACAATACAAGAAGGGTCTAGATGGTGGACTTGCCTAAATGTTTTGGTACCGAAGTGCCTTCTTCTGTAAAGTTAAAAAAAAACTTTGTTATGTAAAAAATCTGAAAGTTATCCCCGCACGAATTCGGTAGACTCTGTGAGACTGACCACCGATTTCAAATCAGGTAACAAACGTCTACGCAATAAGCTATGAATGAATGAAAAATGGAAACAAGAATACCGTTTCACAGAAGAAATGAAAACAAGAATGCCGGTCACAGTTGGAGATAATGGGGCTCAAAACAGGTACGTTTCAAGGAGCCTGTCGCTGGTTCACACTCCTGGCTGCCAGGGCTTTTCTTCCTGTGCGACAGAACATGGCAGCCATGTGTCAACTTGTATTATAGGATCTCCAGTTGTATAGAAAATTAAGATACCGTGGATAAAAAAATGGGAAATTGTTGGGAAAATGATTAGAGTGAATGAGTGAAAAGAGAACTTGCTGTGTCCAGAATTCGTCATTTACTTCAAGAAGCACTATAATGAAAATTTCACTTGCAAGAGCTTCAAAATTTTCTATTAAAGTGGAAATACACCACAGAAATTTGATAGCGGCCTCTTTCTATATGAATAGCAAAATAGTGAAACTTTCCTATTTGAAATTAACAATTGAGATGAAATTCTGCGTGACACTGCGAGGAGTTCCTTCCCAAAAGCAAAATTTCTCCGTTTTATAACCAAATTACCACCTCTATTGAGTTAAAGGGATATTAGGAGATAAACCTTAATGGAGTTTGATCCTCATATCTAGAGAGGAACATAACGTATCGGAAAATTTATAGTATTTGGTATGAATGACTGAAAAATGATAGGACGCAGGATTGGATTTCACATATTTCGAAACTATGCCAGGCAATTTATATCAAAGAACACTAAAACAAAATATCTTTTAATTTAGGTCCTCTCACGAAACGAGTATGCTCGCAATAAAATAATGAACAATACAAGATGACTCTACATGGTGGATTTGCCCAAGTGTTTTGATCCCGAGGTGACTTCTTCAAAGTAACAAAACAAATGTTATTATGTCGAGATTCTTAAAGTTATCCTCATACGACTAGCACGGATTCAGCTGACTTTGAAACATTGACCACTGATTTCAAACCACGTAACAACCAACTACGCAAAAAGCTAACTTGGAGGGAAAATGGCATCAAGGGACTAATCTGAGGTAAATATAGCAAGGGGTTGACAGTCAGAGTGTCAGTTGAACGTCAATATGACATTAGAGAGTGGAAAATGCAGAGACATTATGACATTAGAGAGTGGAAAATTAGAGAGTAAAAAATTGCATTTTCGTCCCAGTAGCTCAATGATAGTTCGTCACCTGGCCACTACTAAAAGTCATAGTGATCCGTCATGTGTAAGATGTAGTCCTTCAGATTGTCAATTCGCAAGCCAATCTGAAATTAGAAGGAGGGGAATACAGAGTTATTTTTGACATTAAGAACTTACAATTCCTCCCCAGTAGGAGCGTATTTGGTAGAGCGTCGGCTGGCCTGTAAGAAGATTCGCTCCTCGCTTGAGATAGAAATGTCCTTCACAGATTTTAAGTAACCCCTCATATGACGGGTGAGACATCTAGTTAAAAAATGAAAGTACTATTATAAGTGGTAAAAACTTACCAAAATCAAACTTATCGGCATAGGCACAACAGACTAGACCGATAAGGATAGCAGCCTGAACAGTCTTCATAGTTTCTGAAAGAGAGAAGTT